>CM065597.1:55710655-56305531 GCA_033119425.1 Bufotes viridis | reverse complement strand
TTCCCAGTCGGTGCTGTGGATGATTACATCATCTAAGTAGGCCGAGCGTACCGACGATGAGGTCGCAGTACAATATCCATTAACCTTTGGAAGGTGGCGGGGCGCCATGCAGGCCAAAGGGTAACACCTTGTAATGATACAGGCCCTGCGGGGTAACAAAGCGTTTTTTTCCTTGGCCGCCTCCGTTAAGGGTACCTGCCAGTATCCTTTAGTGAGGTCTAGCACAGAAAAATAACGGGCTTGCCCTAAATTCTCAACAAGCTCGTCTACCCGGGGCATAGGATACGCATCGAACTTGGACACTTCATTTAATTTGCGAAAATCGTTGCAGAACCGCAACGTCCCATCCGGCTTGGGTATTAGAACTATGGGACTGGCCCACTCACTTTTCGACTCCTCAATGACATCAAGCTTCAACATTAACTGCACTTCCTCCGCGATGGCCCGTCGCCGAGCCTCGGGTACCCGGTAGGGTTTTAACCGGATCTTGGCCTGAGGCTCAGTGACGATGTCATGTTGGATGAGAGACGTGCGGCCAGGGAGGTCCGAGAACACATCCGTGTTCTGACTGACGAACTCCCTGACATCCTGAACTTGTTTGGAAGACAGGCTGTCTGCGATTTTTACCGTGGTTACCGCTTCGCAGGCCTCGAACTGTGGGGCTGGACCCTTGTCACCTAGAAGCCCTGGCCGGGGCTGTTGTCGTCAGCCGTGTCCCTGTCTTTCCACGGCTTCAGTAAATTCACGTGGTACACCTGCTCCGGCTTGCGCCGCCCGGCTGGTGTACTTTGTAATTTACTTCCCTACCTTCTCAATAACCTCATAGGGGCCCTGCCACCTGGCTAGGAACTTGCTGTCAAGGGTGGGCACCAGAACCAAAACCCGATCTCCCGGGTTGAAGCTCCGCACCCGAGCCTGACGATTGTACACCCTACTCTGGGCTTGTTGCGCTGCCTCCATATGCTCCCGGACCAGCGGCAACACCCTTTCCATCCGTTCCTGCATCTGGGTGACATACTCAATGACACTTTTGTGGGGGACAGGCTGTTGTTCCCACGCTTCCTTGGCGATATCCAACAGGCCCCGAGGGTGTCTGCCATAAAGCAGTTCGAAGGGCGAGAACCCAGTAGAGGCCTGGGGCACCTCTCGCACTGCGAACATGAGATAGGGCAGAAGCAGATCCCAGTCCTTCCCATCTCTAGACACCACCCTTTTTAACATGTTTTTTAAAGTTTGATTAAACCTCTCGACAAGACCGTCTGTTTGCGGATGGTAAACGGACGTCCGTAACTGCTTTATACGCAACAATTTACACAGTTCCCTCATAACTTTGGACATAAAAGGGGTCCCTTGGTCTGTCAGAACCTCTTTTGGCAGGCCCACACGGGAAAACATTTCCATCAACTCTTTGGCAATGAGCTTAGCTGAGGTATGTCGCAGAGGCACTGCCTCCGGATATCGAGTGGCATAGTCGAGAACTACCAGAATGTGTTGGTGGCCCCTGGCAGACTTTGGTACAGGCCCAATTAGATCCATAGCGATTCGCTCAAACGGGACCTCAATAATTGGAAGAGGTACCAGAGGACTACGGAAATGTGGCTGGGGGCTATTTATCTGACAGGTGGGACAGGACTTACAATACTCCTCTACTTCCTTAAACAAACCGGGCCAATAAAATCGCTGTAGTACGCGGTCCTGCGTTTTCTGCCACCCCATGTGTCCCCCAAGAACATGTTGGTGGGCAAGCTCCATAACAAGCTTGCGGTATGCGGTGGGCACCACCAACTGTTCAACTGGCTCACCTCGGATTTGGTTCACCCGATACAACATATCCTGAAGAACAATAAATCGTGGAAACATTAATTCAGCCCCAGGTTTCTGGGGTTTACCATCAATTATTACAACACTTTCCCAGGCCCTGGTTAGGGTTTGGTCCCGGTGTTGTGCGGTCCCAAAATTTTCCCCGGAGACATTCGAGGTCTGCCAACTCAGGTCCCGGTGGCAAGTCCTCCGTGTCTCCCACCATTACACTCAGTGGGGTTGTCTCCCCCTCTACTCCTGGAGCAGTGGTCACCCCTACCGCTGGCCCTTCAGACTCGGGCTCCCAGGGTTCTGGCCTTCCCGTGGTATCAGGCCACTCTACTAGGGTTACCCCTGTCTCGTGTCCCTCAGATACCTTTATTGCCGGCCACATTGCCGGAAAACCTGGGAAGTCCCTCCCAAGTATCAGTTCGTGTGGGAGTTTAGTAGCGACAGCCACCTCATGGGTCCACTTACCAGCCGCTGTGGACAAAGTCACTAGTGCAGTGGGGTAGTCTTTTAGGTCTCCGTGGATGCACAGGACCCCGATTTTACGGCCGGTATACTCCACAGGCCGTACCAGGGCAGCCCTTACCAGGGAGACTAGACTCCCGGAGTCCAGCAGGGCCACCGCCAGAGAATCTCCCACCTCTACCTGACACAGGTGGTTATTGTCCTGCCCCTCACGGGTGCCAGTTGCATACAGCTTCCGTGCATACAGGGAGTGGCGATAGCCATAGTTCACATCCATCGGCTCATCCCGATGCGGACAGTCGGCCCTGATGTGGCCTGGCTCCTGACACCTCCAGCATACCACGGGAGGCGGATCCGCAGGGGGTACATTCCGTGCAGGCCTCTCTGTCGCCGGACGTCGGAACTGGGGCGGAGGCCTCCGGGGTTTGACTGACCCCTTCCCAGCAAGACTCCCCTGCAGGTTTCTGGTGGCCTCGTAACGCTCCACCAGATCAACCATTTCAAGGGCATTAGTGGGGGATACCTGACCGATCCAGTGCTGAAGGGGGTAAGGTAGGGCCCTCCAGAACATGTCGGCCAGCAAACTGTCCAATTTAGCCGTCGGACTTAGAACCTCAGGCTGCAGCCACATTTGCAACCTGTGCAGCAACTCATAGTACTGCGGCCTGGCGGGTTCAGCCGATTTAAAGTCCCACTGGTGGACCCGCTGAGCCCGGACCAACACATTTACCCCCAGTCTGGCCAGGATCTCCCCCTTCACCGTGGGATAATCAGCAGCCTGGTCATCTGCTAAGTCAAAAATACTTGCTGGGGTCCAGACGCCAGGAACGGAGCGACGACCTCCGCCCACTGTTCTCGGGGTAATTCTCCTCACGCACCTTCTCAAACACCGCCAGATAGGTCTCCACATCTTCCGAGGGGTCATCTTAGGTATCGCTGCACGGACAGCTTTCCGGGCATCATTGACGTGGTGGGACGCTCCTGCAGCTTGTAACGCCATCACGTGCTGTAGCAGTAGCTGGTTGGTCTCCCGCTGCTGCACGTTAGCCTCTATGAGAGCTTTCACAGCCGCCTCCATTTTGTCAGGGAACACAGGCTGCAACTTTGCCGGCCGAACATAGGACATCCAGTCGTGCCCAGCAAAAACAAACTTCGGCGTTCACGCCAGCCTCACTGCGCATGCCCGCATCCGACACCAAATGTGGGGAGTCGCTCAGGTAGATAGCGGTGCGGGTGCAGTACAGAGGCAAAGGGAGTCCAGAAAGTGCAGAAAACAGTGTTTTATTCACACTTGCACAAAACAAACAGTGAACAGTCTCTTGGTGTTAATTCACACACAGCAGAAAAACGTGATGCAAAACCAAACAGTCCAATGCAGGTTACAATCACCTGGGAGGTTTTAGGTGCAGGTTCGCACCTGGCTGTCAGCCCAGCCGCAGGACAAACCACCTCAGACTTTCAGGCCGTCTGCACTCCTCCTTGCTGGGGCTCTTGCTTCCAGCCCAGAGAACTCCACATAGCACAGAATGGATCAGAATTCCCAAACGCCAGTGATTCCACAGCCTAACAGCAGCTCCAGGACAATCACCCTCACCTGCTGAGGAGGCTGCCTTTTAAAGGCCCGGATAAAGTCCGGCCTGGACCGTGGGGAGTAGGCACCCACCCAACTCTTTGCCTACTCCCAGTAAGAGCCGGCCCGGATTGGCTTTGCAGCCAAACTAAATAGCAAGGTGTCAAGCAGCACTAGCTGCTGCTGACACACCAAAAATCCGGCTCTTACCTCACCGAGGCCAGGAACCTTGGTGACACGTACCTCCCGTCGACCACAGTACCTTGCACCTTACCACAATATATATATATATATATATATATATATATATATATACTGTATTAGCAGAAGGACCTGGCTTTGCATGGTATATTTAATCTATTTCATTTAATGTTTGTGTGTGTGTCATTAAAAGATATCGACAAAATCCACTATAACAATAACATCTACAGTACCCTGCCCCTTTAACAGTGACCTCCACAATGGCCTGCCCCTTAACAGTAACATCCACAGTGCCCTCCCCTTTATTAATGACCTCCACAGTACCCTGTCTTGTTAACAGTGATTTTCACAACACCCCAACCCCTTAAAAGTGACCTCTACAGTACCCGGCTACCATAGCAGACCGTCTCTTTAACTGCGACCTCCACCAATCCTTTCCCCCTTAATAGAGACCTCCACAGTGCCCTCCTGCCCCCTTAAGTAACCTCCACAGCAGCCCTCCACTTTAACAGTGACCTCCACAGTAGCCGCCCCTTTATTAGTGACCTTTACAGTATCCCATCTCCTTATCATTGATTTCCACAACACCCCATCCCCTTAACACTAGCCTCTACAGAAATCAGCCCCTAACACTGACCTCCATAGTGGAACATCTCCTTAACTGTGACCTCCACAGCAGCCTGCCCCTAGGGTGGCCAGAGGTCCAGTTTTAGGCCAGACAGTCCGGCTTTCAGGCTCCCTGTCCTCCATCTAGCGCAGGGCCTGGACGGACACAGGGATGTCCTTTTGAACAGCTAAATCTCAGACAGCAGCACCGTGCTGTCTGAGCGTGAGCTGCAGGGAGAAAGTCACCGTCCCTCCCACCCCTGCAGCTGACAGAAGTTGATTTTTACCTTCATTTTTTCAATCCCCGTCGGCTGCGGAGTGGGAGGGGTCATGGCCTAACCAAGTCGGGGACGTGGCTTAGCTGACCTGGGGGTGGGGTTTTTAAGTCCGTCTTTTGATGGTGGCCTGAATGGCCACCCTATCTGGCCCCTGTAATGTGACTTCCACAGCACACCGTTCCCTTAACAGTGTCATCTATAGCGCCCTGCCCCTTTAAAGCTGACCGACAGCAGTGAAGAAAAATGGCTGGGTTATTATGGAAACCTGGTGTAAAACTGTGTGTATGTGAAGACTAAGAGCTTCTATTGGCTGATGCATTTTTTGGGAATATCTCAGGAACCCTACGTGCTAGAGAGCTGAGACCCGGTCAAGAACCTTCCCTGACACCTGATGTACGTGGGTGACAAATCTTGTGATTTTAAATGCGACAGTATGGATTCTTTTAGCGGACATACACACATACATTCAGCTTTATATATTAGTTATATATAATGCATGTATATGTATGACATTGTCAGCAAAATTTGACAGTGATGAGTGAATACATCTTTATTCTAGATATGATTAGTGATGAGTGGCAGGGGCAATATTCGAATTTGCGATATTTCACGAATATTTGTTAGAATATTTCATGAATATTTGTTAGAATATTCGTTGTATATTTGCCAATTTGCAAATTCGCTATTATTTTCTAGATTGCGAAAATTGGCAATGTAATATTTGCGTGATGAGCACTCAATGCAGGAGTGGGTCACTATAGCTACATTATTTAAACTGCTTGAAGTTTAATGAGACTGGAGAAAATGGTTGGCACAGCAGAACATTGCAATAGCTTTATATGCAGATAGAGTGCTTCAATATATTTGCGATTGCGCAAATCGGCAATAATGATGCAAATATTTTGGCGCAATACATGCAACTTCACATTTTAGCAGATCTGACTACATATTAGTGATTGGTGCACTAAGTATTGTTGTGAACTTGTGACATCAGAGCACTATGTATGTAGCATGTATGTGTGCAGAATGTATGTATGTATATCACAATCTAACCTACACTGACTATCTCCCACTAACTATCTGTAATATTTATATATATATATATATATATATATATATATATATATATATATATATATATATATAAACTAACTAACAATGTAATGTTGAGAAATGGAAACGGAATGGCCGCCCCAATAGTATCATAGTAACATAGTAACATAGTATATAAGACCGAAAAAAGACATTTGTCCAACCAGTTCGGGCTGTTTCCTGCAAGTTGATCCAGAGGAAGGCAAAAATAAACCTGTGAAGCAGAAGCCAATTTACCCCACCTAAGGGGAAAAAAAATCCTTCCCGACTCCAATCATGCAATCAGAATAACTCCCTGGATTAACAACCCCTCTCTAGTAGCTGTAGCCTGTAATATTATTACACTCTAGAAATACATCCAGGCCCCTCTTGAATTCCTTCATTGTACTCACCATCACCACCTCCTCAGGCAGAGAGTTCCATAGTCTCACTGCTCTTACCGTAAATAATCCTTTTCTATGTTTGTGTACAAACCTTATTTCCTCCAGACGCAGAGGATGTCCTCTCGTCACAGTCACGGTCCTGGGGATAAATAGATGATGGGAGAGATCTCTGTACTGACCCCTGATATATTTATACATAGTTATTAGATCTCCCCTCAGTCGTCTTTTTTCTAAAGTGAATAACCCTAACTTTGATAACCTTTCAGGGTACTGTAGTTGCCCCATTCCAGTTATTACTTTAGTTGCCCTCCTCTGAACCCTCTCCAGCTCTGCTATGCCTAGGAACCTCCTGGACGCCCTAGGATGGCTCTGATTGGGATGTATAGAACAAGCTCAGGTAGGCTAATCTAAACTTTATCCAAAGAAATAAACATACCAAAAATAATAAACAATAGCATGAATGCTAGGTATATGTCAGCTCTAATAAATCATTGTAAATTGCACAGTAACTTAAAAATACCAGGGTTGTTTAAACTGGTGATATTTACTGATAATGTTGCGGAATATGTCAAATTAGCACGTCTCTTTTTCAACGCGTTTTGCCCTAACACTTTGGGGGGCTCATCAGGGGACACTGAAGAGACTTCTGAAAATATAACTCATATTAAAGCAGTCATCCATAGGTGTATAATAAGATCCTAACCGTGGAATTGGAAAAAAACATATAACAACTGTCTGCATTGAGCTAGACAGGACAGAAACACCTCTCCTGTTGAATCAAATGATTGCTGTAATTGCTGATATATCAGGTCGTATCTGACCAGCCAGCAGCCCTGTAAGATAAAGCACCTACAACAAAAGACAGTATGTCACTGGAGGTCTAATAGGATCAACCTGCTAAATATAACCACCTGAAGCAGAGCAATAATGAGCAAAGCTGGCAACATATATTCGTGATTAAACTTCGCAATTCGAATATTCACACCCAACACTAGATATGATTTGTGTTTGAGTGGGCATGTAGAAAATCCATTTTCTGTAGGATGAGCAGCAACAATTACAAGCTCTTGCCTTATTCACTGCTGGTTTCTTTGATTTTACAAGAAACTTCTGCCATTGACATTTCTAGTATTTCTAACCTGAATCACTTACAGTACAATGATCTTTCATAGAAGGACATTTTATTTTAGGTCTACACACAGAAATAAACAGAAAGGAAACAATTGACCAGAAAATGATACAGTGCTTTATAAAAATGGATTTAACAGGGTTATCTCATCTTTCCATTACTAATGTGAGGTGGGACTAAGCCCTGACCACCAGGTGAAAGGTAAACAAAGAGGCAGCGATCTGCAGTTTGAATCTGAAGAGACTTCTGAAAATATTGGAGTGCATTGGAGTTACGGAAACAGCGTAGCACAGCAAGCTATGCTGCTTCTGAGTTAGGAATATTTCCTAGAACTGCCACTCAAAGAATAGTGGCACTTATTTATGAATACCATCATACCAGTCTTATAATAAGGGGTGGCTACCCATTCATTTTTTTACCTTCTTACATACAAAAGGGGACATTTATCAAATCAAGCATGACAGGTTTTGGCATGGAAATGTTGCAAGTGCTGTCACAGGCAAGGATTTCCGCCAAAACAAAAGTTTGCAACATTTTGAGGGCGGTGCCTACTAATACCACTTACAGAAGTAAAGTGAAAACTTGGTGAGTATTTCAGAGTAGATCACTTTTATGTCACATTTTGGAAGTGCAACTTTTTAAAAATTTGAAACCTCATGGCAAGTATCCCCCAGGCATACTTTTACTGAAACAGGCACACAACATTGCACTTGTGCCACATTTATTAATATAGTACTCCAAATTTATATATTTGGTACAGGTACACATATCAACTCCAATCTAGAGACTAACCTCAAATACACCTGATTAAATTAGTCTACATTACATGTACTATATTCATTAGCTATATGAATGCATGCTTGCAATGTTTATTGCTACCACTAGATGTCATTATAGTACCATATAGTATAAGAAGAGCTTCAAGGCAGAAAGTGAGTCAGTGTGTAACTGAGACCACATGGAGTGCCTTGGAAGTCTGTTTAGCAGAGACAGCAGACTGTTGCTCCCAGGGATTTGGCTTAAGCAAGTCAAGTCAGAGCCTGATGAGTGTGTGCACAGTGAGTGTATGATATTCTGTGAGATCTGCTGTGAGAATGGGTTAAGATCTGGGCCTCGGTAGCTACTGCATGCTGATGGCTGTGACGCTGTTTGGACCTCCCACGGTGACTGAGGTATCCAAGCCTCGATGAGACTCCATTGCATTGTAAAAATAACCCTGTTTTCA
The DNA here is from genome assembly GCA_033119425.1 of Bufotes viridis. NCBI lineage: Eukaryota > Metazoa > Chordata > Amphibia > Anura > Bufonidae > Bufotes > Bufotes viridis. The sequence continues at coordinate 56,296,773 of CM065597.1, read as the reverse complement.
AGTTGCGATGTTAAAGTATTGCAATTTGCAAATCTACAGCTCCCAGCATGCCCTAATAGCTGTAGGCTGTCCAGGCATGGTGAGAATTGTAGTTTTGCAACAGCTGGAGGGCCTCAGGTTTGGCATCCCTGGTTTAAAATAACAAAGGATCATTACTTCCTTCCATCGATCCCACAACACCATCATTTCAATGCCACTGCAGTCCCCACTGCTCTCCACGTCTGGCCTGACTAGACACACCGGAAATGCCAGCAAAGGCCTTCTCGGCTGATTTTCGGTGTATAGAACAGAGACAGGAAATAGAGAACAACAAGGTGCTGTAGCAGTATTATAATGGCGACAGCGAGGAACTCATGCACACGGTTGTTGTGGTCCGCGTCCGAGCCGCATATTTTGCGGCTCTGGCGCGGACCCATTCACTTCAATGGGGGTTGCAAAAGATGCGGACAGCACTCCGTGTGCTGTCCACATCCGTTGCTCCGTTCCGTGCCCCCGCAAAAAAAAATAGAACATGTCCTATTCTTGTCCGTTTTGCGGACAAGAATAGGCATTTCTACAATGGGCCGCCTTCTGTTCCGCAAATTGCAGAACGGAACGCGGAGCAGCTTCCGTGTTTTGCGGATCTGCGGTTTGTGGACCGCAAAACACCAGTGGTCGTGTGCATGAGGCCTAAGAAGAGTGTGTCCCATGTTTTGCAAGGCTCACTACACGTTTTAACTGCAAAACAATAATGAAGATTAAACCAACACAACTTTATACATTGTAGACTGATTTAAAGATATTCATCCCTGTGTAATTCACTGGCTGCAATATATTGCACAAATTTATACCATCTTGAAATTACTGGATCTTTAATTGTACTTAACTATGTATATACCACTCAGTACTCCAGTATTGGGTAGTCTCTACTCACAAAACTTTAAGGCATACTTTTGGCAGCATATATTTAAGGGAAAAAAAAGTTTCCATATGCTTAAAGTACAATACCAATTTTCATCTAAGGGGAAACATATGTCAAAATGACGATCTCTAACATATGTACAGTATGCTGAATACCTTTTGTTTTCAGTACTGCAATATGGCTCTGCTGTACAAAACATTATAAACCATCAAGGGGCGGATTAAATGCATGATAGGCGCGGGGCTGTCCACACAACTTGGGCACCTCCCTCCATTTTAGTTTAGTTTTTTTTTGTATGAAGAGGCGGCGGTGCTTTGTGAGCACCACAGTCTCTTCCTAGGCCATGTGACATCTTCAGAATAAGAAAAATACCCCTAATTGGCTCCTAAACTGAAAAATTGGGTCGGCAAATTTAAAATTCATATAATAATAAAAAAGACTTGGAGGAGAATACAGCACCACATACATCTTACATCCAGGGACTTGTCCTATCACGTAGACCTTCTCTTTTCTCTTCTCGTCTGTTTGACCCAGACCGCAATGACAAATTCTTTCAGCCACATCTCATCTCTTCAGAGTTTGTAACACATACACTTTAAATTTCTCAGATTTTCCATCAACCTCCCCATCCTGGTATCCCGATAGTGTCATCCTGCTGCTACTCCCAATACTGTACCCGTGGTGCTCCACAATACCCCAGGTACTATACTGCTGAAAAAATAGTGACCCTAATAATTAGGGTAATTTATCAAACTGGTGTAAAGTAGAACTTCCAAAAGATTTCCAAAAGAGCTGTCAAAAATGAATGGTGGAATCTGATTGGTTGCTATGGGAAACTAAGCCAGTTCTATTTTACAACAGTTTGATAAATTACCCCAAATGTCCCTATAGTGTCTACATCAGTTATAATGTCCCCTAGAGTGCCCCAGTAATAATAACATCCTATATTGTGCTCCACGTAATAATCCCTGTATAGTGTCCCCAAAAATAATAGAATTGCCCCTACAGTGCCTCCCCAACATCACCACACCAACATAGTAATTTTCCCCACACTGCCCCCACATAGTAATCCCCCCATAGTAATTTGCCCCCACACAGTAATTTTCTCCACACTGCCCACACAGTAATTTTCCCCACATAATAATTTGCCCTTCACTGCCCCCACATAATAATTTCCACCACACTGCTCCCACACAGTAATTTTCCCCACACTGCCTCAACATAGTACTTTGCCCCCACACTTCCCCCACATAGTAATTTGCCTCCACACTAACCTATATAGTAATTTCCACCACACTATCCCATATAGTAATTTGCCACCACATAGCAATTTCCCCCACACTGCCCTGACACAGTAGTTTCCCCCACACTACCCCAACCTAGTAATTTCCCCTCACATTTCCCCATATAGTAATTTCCCCCAGATTGCCCCAACACAGTAGTTTACCCCACACTGGCCCCACATAGTAATTTCCCCCACACTGCCGCCATATAGTAATTTCCCAGACACTGCCCCCACATAGTAGTCTCTCCCACAATAATTTGGCCCCACACATAGTAATCACCCATAATAAATTTCCCCCACATAGTAATTTGCCCCCATACAGAAGCCCTTATATAGAAATTTCCCAATGATGTACTCAGTCTCTTCACAAATATGTCCTCCTGTGTGTCCCCACCGCCCAAGTCCCCCAAAGTAGGCATATGATATAAAAAAATTAAAAATTAAAAAAGCTAAATACTCACCTATGTCCAGGGCCAGGCGATTGTTTGCAGAAGAAGGTGGGATGAGGCAGGCACGCCCACGTCACAGTGATGAGTCCCGGCAAAGGCGTGCAATGATGTCATCACGCCCACCTGCTTCGGGATTTCACTACCGCAGAGGCCTCAGGCCTAATAGTCCTGAAGCCTATGGCATTTATGGGAGGCGGGGCAGGGAACTATGAGCTCCCGTGCCCCGCCACAGTATGTGGGCGTTCGGGTCAGCGTTGGACCCCTCAGTGGTGCTGGGCCTGGAGTTGCTGACCCGAACACCCCCATTGTAATCCGCCATTGAAACCATCATAAAAAACATCTTAAAATGTACATTAAAGAAGATGCTTTTATAGTGGAAGTCTGTGGTGCTGATTTTCATATGATGGCACAGTATACAGTACATTTAGATCTGTCCAAAGAAAAGAAATAGCTACCAGACATATACCTTTCCTTTGTGTTCATACTGTATACCTTTTTCAAGCAAGCACACAGCTTGTCATTCTGGATAATATGCCCGAGGACCCAATTATGTCTGTCTCTGCATGCCACTGAGATGATTGGTCATCATGGTGGTCTCATTATCTTCATTACCATCCTCCTGTTCTTCCTTCACCACCAACTCCTCCTCCAGTGGTAGCTTGACATCCTTATCCTCTTCCTCCATGGGACTTTGTCTGTGTGGGTCCACAACAGCTATAGGGAGGCCAGAAAATTGAGTAATCTGTTCTTATTTTGGCTTGTTGCATTAACATGATCATCTGCTCTATGATAAATATTGGGGGATGAAATTCTTGATGCCGCAATTTTCCCTACTGACAAACTTCGTGAACTCTTTAAAGGACTTGAATATGCAAAAGGTGTTTCTGAAGAGCTGTCACTGCCTGACCAAGTGATCTGGTGCATGTCAAAATCATTCACTGCTTTATGCTGAAAAGTCGAGGCTCACACAGTGCAATGACAGACCAGTCTGTCTCTGCAACTTCAGGAGGACATTCCTTGCTGCAAAAGAATGCCTGAAATCCGAGCAGTCTCCTGAACATGGTCAGCACAATCTGTAAGCCACCATACTTTTTTAAAAAGGTGTTGCTGACTAGATTCACCACGTTTGCCATGCATAGAGCATATGTTATTTCTCTCAAAAGCAGTTGCTCACCATTGAATTGTTGCATGTGTAGAGTTGTTTCCTGGCCACATATTCCATTATTGATGGCTGATGACAGAGAGGAGGAGGAGGAGGAGTGGGAGAAGCACTACCTGATGATGACAAGGGCACTGCCCATGGATGCATCGTTCCAGTCATAAATAAGACCTAGAGAAGGAGGACACTCTTGTTGCACTAGCTGGCGGCCACTTCTATTTTCCATCTGGATTAGGTGATGCTGATTTATGTGCCATAATAGAGCCTTGGTGCCTAGGTTTGTGTTTGAATGTCCACAGTTTATTGTAATCATGCAGATCATATACACACAGATTTTTAAACAGTACTAACAATATTGCAAGTGTGTTTTCTGTAATTTGAGGCTCATTAAATATCACTATCCCTCTACAAAAGCACAGCACACTGGTATTGACAACTTACTTTGGCAATAATGTAATTTTTACAGTTTAACGTCTTTATGTTCAGTATCACATATATACCAATGCAATTTTTTTAGTAAAATATATTTGAACAACACTGTCTGATGCATTAATACATTCATAAAAATAGATATAAATGCAATTTTTGTAGTAAAACATCTTCGAACTATATGGTCTGATAGAGTAAATTGTCCACTAACCCAGATATAAAAATGACATGTTTGCGATAAAATGTCTTTAAACTATTTGTTCATTAGTACAAGAATGACTGCAATTTTTCTTTAATGAAGGACCAAAGAATAATGGTATGTAATATATATATATATATATATATATATATATATATATATATATATCCAAGTGTCCATAAATGGTAGTACATTTTGCAAAATACCCAGATAAACCATATGTAACCAGTAAATGTCTCCAAAATATACCCAAAACTTACAAACAACTAGAGCTACAAATATACCATAAAATTAAACAATCTTTAAAACATATTCAAGAATAATCAAAAAATAAATCACAATTGACAAAAGATATGATAAGTAGCAAGTGAAAGGACAGCATCACTGGTAGTACAATTAATAAAATTATTACAAAATATCATCAATAAATAACATTAGTATGCAAAGTGCCCAAAATGCACCACACAATATAAGCCCCTTAATAGGAAAAAAGAGTAATACAAGATAGCAAATAATTGACATTCAAATGTCTATAGGCAAGACAATGTAACCACTACATAATCAAATGATAGTACAGGTATAAAGATGAAATACCCATGATAATGCTAACCCAGGATAGTGCCTGGCCAGACACGCGTTTCGGCATGCTTTTATCTAGGGGGCACACTGAAATGCATGTCGTGGCAGGCGTCATATTGGTTTAGCATTTCCATGAGTATTTCATCTTTATATTATAATTTGATTATGTATTTGTTACATGATCTTGGTTATAGACATTTGACCTTCAGCTACAGTATTTGTTGCTGTCTCACATTGCTCTTTTTTCCTATTCAGGTTCTTGTTATATTGTAAGATAATAATGTCAGGGTATGGCACTCAACTTATCTGGAATTATGCAGACATCAAACGCTATTCCAAGTATATATGTCATTTATTAAAACACATAATAATATTACAAAAAGTGTGGGTAAAAATAAATAAATAAATAAATAAAAAAATAAATAAAAATAAACAAAAAAAAATTCTTAAAAATCCAATAACTCGATTATACTAAAAAGTCAATTTTAAATATGTCATCGATGTATATGCATTTGGAATATATCCTTAATCGTGTAAGATCCACTCCAGGTAGTTACAACATTAAGGGATATGAGGTATGTCCGTACCTAATTGAGCCAATTCCCCGTTGGTGTATTTTTCGGATGTTCTATGAATGAGTGGTGGTGTCCCACCACAAATCTTACCTCCGTGGATTAGACAGTGTCGGTACCAGAAATCAGTTTCTTAACAATAAATCGACTCGAATCGACGATTTTTTCGGAGACGATTCAACATGACCGCTTTGCTTTAAATCGACGACCTTTCCCGGGCATTGATTCAGAAGAGACCACTCAGCTGACGATATCAAGCGGTATACTCTGCCATAGGTAACATCAGACCTTTAATTCGCCCGGGGGTCTGTGGGTCCTGTCGAACTCCAGGAATACGTCTTTCTCCACTTCAAATCGCAGCGCTGCAAGGAGGCTTTTTAAATTCTATGTTCAGTCACCAAACGCGTTTCGAGGTCTTGGTAATGCTGACCTCTTCCTCAATGGTATATTTTTATCCGAATAAACACCTCCTTATATAGCCCAAACTGGCCCCAATTAATTTGATTGAATCACTCCTCCCTTTTGGGGGAAGTCTTTCTGGATTGTGGATCAGAACATGATCAAACACAGATGTATTCTCCTTGTTCATCAGCTATTTTACACATTTCAGAACCAAAATAATCTTATCAAAAAATCGAAACCATCAAAAGTGAACATCATACCCAATATACAGAAAAATATAAAAAAAATTTATCGAAAACATGAATAACACATATTCAGATTCTTTGCGTTTTATCTGCGATTTTTGTCGATCAATGAGTTTTCTTTACCATAACTGCTATTTTATTAAAATACATATATGCAATAAAGGAAAACTTTGTATTATCCTCTATTAGAATTATATGGTTACAAATTCAAGAACATACTTCGAGCTTTCCATGTTGCATATTATAAAACAACACGGGCATATACAATATTCTTTCTTTTCAATTAGGACACATTGCATCCTTAAGACACGAGGACCTTTGGCCAGAGACTCCAAATGATATATACCGCATATTGCGGCTTTTTTGCGTTTTCCTTGCGGTTTTTATGGGTCATCATGCGTTTTCTTTACCATAGCTGCTGTTTTATTGAGATACATACTTCCAATGAAATAAAACTTCATAGTATCTTCTGCCCAGATTTTACAGTTAAAAACATACTTGAAACATTGCATACACATATAGATGTTCTCTCTTTTATACTTGGAACAGTGATAACCGGAAGAAGAGTCAACTCTTATTCAAAATTTCATAACATTCGAAATTTTCATAACATTGGTAATCGTGAAAAAAGGAGTGTGAACCAGTCACCAAGACCCGGTCAGATGTACGTATAATACCAGCCGACCAAGTGTCGATGACTGGTCCCCACCACTTATAAGAAACCAAAAATTTCCAAATCTGTGTTTAAACCATAAGGTACCCGAGAGTCCAGATCAAAGATCCATCTTGACTCAACTCGAGACATCCTATCGATGTGGCATCCACCTCTCCAATCATATTTCACCTTCTGAATTGCACTGAAGGTAAGATCCCCAACCTGTTGTGAATGGAATTCCTTAAAGTGCCTAGAGAGTGGGTGGTCTACCTTACCCTTCTTAATATTATTAAGATGTTTCGGCAATTCTAATTTTTAACATTCTTTTGGTACGTCCGACGTAGATCTTATTACATGGGCATTTTATTTGATAAATCACACTCGTCGTACTACATGTCAAATATTCTTGTATTTTATATGTGAAGGAATTTACTGGAGATATTATTTCTGTAGTTTTCCTTGGAAATTTAGTTAGTTTACAATTAGAACAGGTACCACATCTATAAAAGCCCTTCCAACCCAGCATATCCTGTAACAGTGTGCCTCTTCCTTTTTTTATTTTGACTGTGGGTGCTATTTTTAATCCCAAATTGGGGGCTCTCGTGTATATTACTTTAGGTATTGCTGGGATAAGTGGACCTATTATTTTATCCTTTTTCAAGAAATGCCAATGTCGTTTCACACTCTGCTGGATCTTTCGATATTGTACATTATATGGTAATATAATTCTCATTTCATCATCAGCTTTTTTCTCCTTTTCTATAGATTCAAAAAAGGACTTCCTCTCCAATTGACAGACCTTTTTTAAAGAAGACTCAATTACAGGTAAGGGATAATCTTTTGTCAGGAATTGTTCTTTCATTTTATTAGCCTCTTCCATAAAAATCTCACCCCTAGTACAATTTCGTTTTAAGCGTCTAAACTGTCCATAAGGGATATTTAATAACCATCTAGGTAAGTGTCCACTAGTGAATGGTATAAAACTATTTCTCGCCACATTTTTTTGAAAAGTTCTACATATTACTTTGTTGTTCTCTATTCGAATGTCTAAGTCCAAAAATTCAAGATAGTCACTATATTTCTTGGGGGAAAGTCTTATGTTTTTGTCATTCCCATTTAGTTTTTCTATAACTATATCTAGGGACTCATCGTACCCTTTCCAAATCAGTATCACATCATCGATGTAACGGTACCATAGCACCAGGCTCGCCCCGAGGGACGGTAGTACACATGAATCCTCCCAGTTGGCCATAAAGAGGTTTGCGTAACTCGGGGCGAACCTGGTGCCCATGGCCGTTCCACATTTCTGAACATAAAAATGGGGTTCAAAATAAAAGTAATTATGTGACAAGATGAACATTACACTTTCCTCCAAAAATTTAATTTGTTCATTGTTCAACCTGCCCTCTTTAGATAACTGTTCCCTCATGGCACATACACCTTGTTGGTGTTCAATAATCGTGTATAGAGACTGTACATCTAATGTACATAGTCTCCAAGTAGGGTCATAATCTAGATTTTCTAAAATTTTTCTAATTTGGGTTGAGACTCGAATATATGTTTTCATCTTTCTGACTGCCGGTTGTAGTAATTTATCAATATACATTGACAGATTACAAGTAATTGAACCAATCCCAGATATAATTGGGCGCCCTGGTGGTTGAACAGGGTCTTTATGTAATTTCGGCAGACAGTAGAACATTGGTGTTCTTGATTGCACATCCACAATAAATCCATATTCTTGTTTGTTCAATATATTCTTAGACAAACCCATATCACAAAGTTGTTTCAATTCCTCTTGGTACATTGTTATTGGGTCTGATTGTAATCGTAGATAGGTAGTTGTGTCCTCTAATTGTTTTAAACATTCATTGTTATATTCATTCCTCCCCCATAACACTATAGCCCCCCCTTTATCTGCTGGTCTAATGACCAGATTATCCTTATTTTGTATTTCTTTTATCGCCTTCATTTCCTGATTAGTCAAATTATTGTACGGTCTATTGGTTTTAATTCGCCTTATATCATATTCTACATTTCGTCGAAATGCAATTATTTCATCACTTAATTCTTGTACTGGGTAATTTTTAGATTTTTTCTTTAAACCTGTATGTATATAATCTCCTATATTCATTGTGGGTCTTTCCACTGGATTTTTTATATAGTACTTTTTGAGGCAGAGCTTGCGAACAAATTTTTCAATTTTTCAAGGAGTGATTCAATCAAATTAATTGGGGCCAGTTTGGGCTATATAAGGAGGTGTTTATTCGGATAAAAATATACCACTGAGGAAGAGGTCAGCATTACCAAGACCTCGAAACGCGTTTGGTGATTGAACATAGAATTTAAAAAGCTTCCTTGCAGCGCTGCGATTTGAAGTGGAGAAAGACGTATTCCTGGAGTTCGACAGGACCCACAGACCCCCGGGCGAATTAAAGGTCTGATGTTACCTATGGCAGAGTATACCGCTTGATATCGTCAGCTGAGGGGTCTCTTCTGAATCAATGCCCGGGAAAGGTCGTCGATTTAAAGCAAAGCGGTCATGTTGAATCGTCTCCGAAAAAATCGTCGATTCGAGTCGATTTATTGTTAAGAAACTGATTACTGGTACCGGCACTGTCTAATCCACGGAGGTAAGATTTGTGGTGGGACGCCACCACTTATTCATAGAACATCCGAAAAATACACCAACGGGGAATTGGCTCAATTAGGTACGGACATACCTCATATCCCTTAATGTTGTAACTACCTGGAGTGGATCTTACACGATTAAGGATATATTCCAAATGCATATACATCGATGACATATTTAAAATTGACTTTTTAGTATAATCGAGTTATTGGATTTTTAAGAATTTTTTTTTTTGTTTATTTATTTTTTTTTAATTTTTTTTTTTACCCACACTTTTTGTAATATTATTATGTGTTTTAATAAATGACATATATACTTGGAATAGCGTTTGATGTCTGCATAATTCCAGATAAGTTGAGTGCCATACCCTGACATTATTATCTTACTTTTATTTCTGTGGTGTTTGGAAGCTCACACCATTTGGGTATCGAGCACCATAGTCCAATCACAGATTGGTGGAGCCGTCTCTAAACTATTTTATTCTTGTTATATTGTGTAGTGCATTTTGGGCATTTTGCATACTGTTACTTAGTGACTAGGGATAAGTAAACTTCAGTTTTTACAGTTCAAGTTTGGGTATATGGTAAATTGTGTTATGGATTCTGTTACCACGGACCATAACACAACTCAAGGACGGAATAAATAACAGAATGCCTTTAGGTGCATTCCGTTATGCATTCTGTAATAATAGAAGCCTATGGCCAGCATAAAGGATCCGTCAGGTTTCCGGCAGGAGAGGACTCCAAATCCAAACCCGAACTCGAGCACCAAAAACTAAAGTTCGCTTATCCCGATTAGTGACTTTGCATGTTTCATGTTATATTTATATATATTTGCTATGGGTTGTATGTCTTTATGCCTTAATACTTTATTTACTGATAGTATTTTATATTAATTTTATAGTTTGTGCTACCGGTGATGTCGTCCATTCATTTGCTACTTGTGATATCTTTGATCAATTGTGATGTATTTCTAATCATTTTCAATATGTGCTAGTAAAGATTTTTTATTTGTTTGATACATTTTGTGGATCTGTTTGTAGCTTTTCTGCGATTTTAGTAATATAATCTCTTTTAACTACTTGGTCTGCTGCAGTAATGCGTCCGCTAACACGGATATAACAATGCAATGTTTGTGGTAAAATGTCTTTGAATTATTTTTTCAATAACACAGGTATAAAAAAGGCATTATTGCAGTAAAATGCTTTTGCTATAAAGGTTCAGCTAGACTGCAATTTTTGGCATGATACATGTCATGCTCCTGTTACGCCCAAGTATTACAGTGTAGCAGGGATGCCATAGGAATGAATGGGTTCACAGTGCCACTCGCATTTTTGTTACAACAGTGACACACAAATCACAGAAAATGCCGCAATATTGGATTCTTTGCGATTTGAAAAGTGTTTACTACCATGAATAATATGCACTGAAATAGTTTTTGGAAGAAAAACAATGTACATTTGCTTAGTAGTATTGATCGCGAATATTCTAATAGCAAATTTTTATTGCGAATATCGGCACTTGGAGAATTTGCAAATATGCAGAATATAATGCTATATATTCATGATCGCGAATATTCTAGATTTTTTTTTTATCAGTAACCTCCCTTCTTGCTTGTGGGACAGAGATTAGCAACTTCCATAGCAACCAATAGGAAAGTTACCTACCCTTTTACTATATAAGAAACTCCCCAGCAGCCATTTTCTGCTGTTTTTTTTGCAGTTCTGAGAGAGAGAGAGCAGTGTCATTGTTGTGCTCTGTGCTTTGCTGAGTCATCTGGATCCTTATCCAATTACATTAGATAGTTAATTAGCTCATATATATAATACAGATAGTTAGTGGGAGATAGTCAGTGTAGATTAGATAGTTATATAGTGTAGCTGATAGGTTCCAGTGCAGGCTGTTAGGTAGTGTGATAGGATTTACTGTTTCTCTGCTGTCCATACATACATACAACAGACATAGTGCTGTGATGTCACAACAATACTTAGTGCACCAATCAGTAATAGCTACTCAAACCTGATAAAATGTAAAGTTGCATGTATTGCGCAAAAAATATGCGCATCATTAGTGCCGATTTGCGCAATCGTGAAAATAATTACTGGAGTCCACAAATTCTAGAATTCGTAAATTTATTGCGAATAATATGAGAAAAATATGTGAAATATTGCGAAAACGAATATTGCCTATGACGCTCATCACTATTGCTTAGCATATGCACCAGAGTGCTTATTAGGGTGCTGTGCTGGCAATAAGCCCATAAACCGTCTAAAACTGAGTTTTGAAAAAAAAAATCCATCTCTATTCATATAAAGATTTTTTTTTTCTTGCAGGGGGTATTGTCATGCTGAGCTAGCTGACAGGCTGGGCTGCCACCAGAAGCTGTATTAACCCCTTCAGTACCGAGCCACTTTTCACCTTAACCTCTTAAGCCCCCCTAGCTTAAACACCCTTAATGACCAGGCCACTTTTTACAATTCCGCACTACACTACTTTCACCGTTTATTGCTCCGTCATGCAACTTACCACCCAAATGAATTTTACCTCCTTTTCTTCTCACTAATAGAGCTTTCATTTGGTGGTATTTCATTGTTGCTGACATTTTTACTTTTTTTGCAATTAATACAAATTTAACGACATTTTTGCAAAAAAATGACATTTTTCACTTTCTGTTGTAAAATTTTTCAAAAAAAAATACATTTCTATATAAATTTTTCTCTAAATTTATTGTTCTACATGTCTTTGATAAAAAAAAGTCCAATAAGTGTATATTTATTGGTTTGGGTAAAAGTTATAGCGTTTACAAACTATGGTGCAAAAAAGTGAATTTCTGCATTTTGAAGCAGCTCTGACTTTCTGAGCACCTGTCATGTTTCTTCGGGTGCTAGGATGTCAGGAAAGTATAAATACCCCCCAAATGACACCATTTTAGAAAGAAGACACCCCAAAGTATTCGCGGAGGGGCATGGTGAGTTCATGTATCATTTCATTTTTTCACAAGTTAGCGGAAAATGACACTTTCTGAGAAAAAATAAAAAGTAACTTCTGGCAAAAAAAAGAAATCTCAGACGGACTCACTATGCCCCTCAGTGAATACCTTGGGGTGTCTACTTTCCGAAAAGGGGTCATTTGTGGGGCGTGTTTACTGTTCTGGCATTTTGGGCGGGGCTAAATTGTGAGCCGCCATGTAAAACCTAAAGGTACTCGTTGGAATTTGGGCCCCTTTGTGTACTCAGGCTGCAAAAAGTGTCACTTATGTGGTATCGCAGTACTCAGGAGAAGTAGGCAATGTGTTTTGGGGTGTATTTTACATATACCCATACTTTGTGTGAGAAATATCTCTGTAAATTGACAACTTTGAATAAAAAATTTAAAAAGTTGTCGTTTACAGTGATATTTCTCACACACAGTATGGGTATATGTAAAATACACCCCAAAACACATTGCCCTACTTCTCCTGAGTTCGGCGATACCACATGAGTGACACTTTTTGCAGCCAAGATACGCAAAGGGGCCCTAAAACCTATGAGTGCCTTTAGGATTTCACAGGGCATTTTTACGCATTTGGATTCTCACACTTTAGGACCCCTAAAATGCCAGGGCAGTATAAATACCCCACAAGTGACCCCATTGTGGAAAGAAGACACCCCAAGGTAATCCGTGAGGGGTATGGCGAGTTCACAGAAAAAAAAAAATTTGGCACAAGTTAGCGGAAATTGATTTTTTTTTTTTTTTTTTTTTACAGTCTCATATTCCACTAACTTGTGACAAAAAATAAAATTTTGCATGAACTCGCCATACCCCTCACGGAATACCTTGGGGTGTCTTCTTTCTAAAATGGGGTCACATGTGGGGTTTTTGTACTGCCCTGGCATTTGAGGGTCTCTTCAATCATTACACGTATGGCCAGCATTAGGAGTTTCTGCGATTCTCCTTATATTGAGCATACGGGTAATGAGATTTGTAATACGGGTAATGAGACTGTGTGGTGTTTTAGTGCACTTATAAAAGTTTCTTTGGTGGTCCCAAGCAAAAGGGACCACCAAAGGAACGATCAGCAAGCATATCAGACGCTGTTAACAAAACAGCGTCTGATATGCCATTTTTTTTAACTTCTACAGCCTGCCAGCGCACGATCAGCGCTGGCAGGCTGTAGTTTACATTGTCCCCGACGTGATCCTGTGAACGCCTCTCGCCTCTCGCCTCTCGCGAGATGACGCGCGGGCGCGTCAAGGAGGAACAGACCGACCGCCCGCAGGACGCAATCCTGCGTGAGGCGGTCGGCAACAGGTTAAATCCCAGGCCAATTTTTGCAATTCTGACATGTCTCAGTTTATGTGGTAATAACTTTGGAACGCATTTACTTATCCAAGTCGTTCTGAGATTGTTTTCTCGTAATGCATTGTACTTCATGACAGTGGTAAATTTGAATCAACATATTTAACCTTTATTTATAAAATAGTCCAAAATTTACCAAAAATTTGGAAAAATGTACAATTTTCTAAATTAGAATTTCTCTACTTTTAAGACAGATAGTAATACCTCATAAAATGGTTATCAGTCAACATTCCCCATATGTCTGCTTTATGTTGGCTTCATTTTGTAAATGTCATTTTTCAAATTTTCAACAAAATTTCCTAAACCATTTTTTTAAGCACCAATTCAATTATAAAGTGATTTTGAGGGACTTACGTAATGGAAACAACCCATAACGACCCCATTTTAGAAACTGCACCCCTCAAATTATTCAAAACTGGTTTTACAAACTGTGTTAACCCTTTAGGTGTTTCAAAAGAATTAACCAGGGGTAAAATTTCAAAATTTTATTTTGTTTCTAGATTTTCCATTTTCTTCCATTTTTGCTGTAACATAGCAAGAGTTAAAAGAAAATTAAACCTCATTATTTATTACCCTTATTCTTCAGTTTACAAACCCCCCAAACATTCGCTAACAAACAGTCGTATGAGCGCATGGCAGGGTTGAAAAGGGAAGTAGCGCCATAGGGCTTTTGGAGGACAGATTTTGAAGGATTGGCTTTTGGGAGCTATGTCGCAGATGAAGACAACCTGAGGTACCCCTACAGTGAAAACTCCCAAAAAGTGACCACATTCCGGAAACTAGACCCCTCAATAAGTATTTTAAGGTGTGTAGTTAGTACTTTGAACCATCAGGCGTTTCACAGAATTAGGAAACACATGGCTGTGAAAATGAAAAATTAAAATTTTTTCCAGAAAAAGTTGCGCTACACTCGCATTTTTTACATTTGCAAGGAATAAAAGGACAAAATGCACCTCACATGTTGTTCCCAATTTCCCCCTAAACATGGCAACACCCCATATGTGCTTGTAGCCTGCTGTATGGGCGCACAGCAAGGACCTAGAGGCAAAGTGCAAAATATGGTTTTTGCAGGCTTGAATAAACAGACATGGATTTTAGGTGCCATGTCGTATGAAAAAATGTCCAGAGGTCCCAAGAAAAAAAAAAAACAAGAAGTGACCCCATTTTGGAAAGAGCACCCCTGTACAAACATTTTATGTGGTGGAAAGGGTACTTTTCAGCAAACAGGTGTCTCACAGAAGGCAGAAACAATTGTAAAAGGATTTCAAAGCACACATTTGTAAAAAGGAAAAATGACTAGCAGACCCCAATTTTTCCCTTTTACAAGGGGTTAAAGAAGAAAATGTCCCCCACTATGTGTTCCCCATTTTCACCCGATTCAGGAAACACCCCAAATGTGCTTGTAGGCTGATGTATGGGCCCACAGCAGGGCTCTAGAGACAAAGGGCAAAATATGTTTTTTGCAGGCTTGAATAAACAGACATGGACTTTAGGTGCAATGTTTCATGTAAAAAAAATTCCTGAGGTCCCCAGAAATTAAAAAACCCAAGAATTGACCCCATTTTTGAAAAAGCACCCCCGTACGAACCCCACATGTTGTTCCCCATTTCCCCCTAAACATGGCCACACCCCATATGTGCTTGTAGCCTGCTGTATGGGCGCACAGCTAGGCCCTAGAGGCAAAGTGCAAAATATGGTTTTTGCAGGCTTGAAAAAATAGACATGGATTTTAGGTGCCATGTCGTATGAAAAAATGTCCAGAGGTCCCCAGAAATAAAAAAAAAACAAGAATTGACCCCATTTTGGAAAGAGCACCCCTGTACGAACATTTTATGTGGTGGAAAGGGTACTTTTCAGCAAACAGGTGTCTCACAGAAGGCAGAAACACTTGTAAAAGAATTTCAAAGCACACATTTGTGAAAAGGAAAAATGACTAACAGACCCCAATTTTTCCCTTTCACAAGGGGTTACAGAAGAAAATGTCCCCCACTATGTGTTCCCCATTTTCACCCGATTCAGGAAACACCCCAAATGTGCTTGTAGGCTGATGTATGGGCGCACAGCAGGGCTCTAGATGCAAAGGGCAAAATATGTTTTTTGCAGGCTTGAATAAACAGACATGGATTTTAGGTGCCATGTTGCATGTAAAAAAAATTCCTGAGGTCCCCAGAAATTAAAAAACCCAAGAATTGACCCCATTTTGGAAAAAGCACCCCCGTACGAACATTTTAAGGGGTGGAGAGGGCACTTTTGACCTAACAGGTGTTTCACAAAAATGAATATGTAGTGGTTGAAAAGTGGATAAGTAAGCTATGCAGACTAAATCAGAGATATAAGGTGGTAAATCTACAGGGTACATCAAGAAATTAATTAAATTAATACTCCATGGATGAGTGGTAGATTCTGAAACAATCTTTAATGCAGAGGCCAGGTTTTTCAGGGCAGGTTTCGGAATGGTAAATGGTGTCTTTCCTTATCCCCCTTTTGGAACACTCCCTGCATCTTTTTTGGGTCCTTCCCTTCCTTGCTGTTTGGGGAACTTCACCAGGGAAATGTTGCCCTGGTACAACTCGGGCACCGTAACTTGCAGAAGTACTAGGGCCCTCCATTGCTTGGTTTGGAAGAATTAGGGCCGTTATCACCTCTTGAAATTGTAGCAATGTTCTTGTCTGGCCTCTAGATCTAAATAGCACGTACGCATTGTACAGCGCCATCTGTACAATGTGCAAGGCCAACTTTTTGTACTACACTCTTGTTTTTCGTGTGTCACTGTAGGGCTTTAGAACTTGATCTGAAAGATCAACCCTGCCCATGTGCCTTTTGTAGTCCAGAATGCAGTCTAGTTTGGGGACAATGGTAGTGGTACCACGTACAGGGGCAGGGGAGCTGGTGTTACTGTGAAGGGTGGTCAGCAAAAGGACATCCCTCTTGTCCTTGTACTTAACCACCAACATCTTCTCATTGAAGAGAGCTCCTTTCCTTAATGGTTGCCTTACCAGGGATCTAGGGAGGCCTCTCTGATTTTTGCGTACTGTTCCGCATGCCACAGTACCTCTGGAAGTTAGTGACCGGAACAGTGGTAGACTTGTGTAGTAATTATCCACATATAGATGGTAACCCTAGTCCAGCAGTGGGTACAGTAATTCCCACAATATCTTCCCACTAACTACTATCAGACCCCAATCCGGGTGTCCCTCGCTTCATAAACCTGAAACTTGTGAGTGTACTCTGAGCTACTCTCACAGATTTTATTAAGTTTCATGCCATACCTTGCCAGCTTGCTGGGCAGTTAATGGTGGAATTTTACCCTCCCTTTGAAAAGTAATAGGGATTCATCTATGCAGACATTATATTCTGGGTTGTACACCTCTGAAAACTTTGTGTTGAAGTGGTCAAGGACGGGCCTAATTTTGAACAGACGGTCAAATGCGGAGTCAATCTGGGGTGGGCACTGTGCATTATCGGTGCAATGCAAAAACTTAAGTATTGATTGGAATCGATTATGGGCAATGGTATTACTGTAAATTGGAGTTTGGTACAAGACATCAGCACTCCAATTCTTATTAATCTTTGTTTTTTTTTTAACAACGCCCATATGCAGCAAGAGCCCCCGAAAGGTCATTATCAATCATCTCTGCTGCATTTTCTGGAGGTACAACCTTCAAGTCTAGTGTATGGCGTTGTGGGGTTCTGGGAAATAAATTGCTAGGCATATAAATGTGTTTGGGTTTCCATCAAATTTATAAAATCTTCAGAGAAAAAGATTTAAAAACAAAAGCATCTCTGTGAGGCCCGCACAATCTATCTGAATTCCTGAGTTGCCCACAAACTCAGGAATTTGGAGCTGATAATTCTTAAGGGGTGGGGTCCATATGGGCTCATTCTGGGGGGCTGCCTCCTCTGCTATCCTGGGGCGCCTTCTAGAGGTTCCCTCATCAGCGGATGAGGATGATGATAATGAGTGTCATCCTCTTCTCTCACTGGCAGACTCAGTATCGGAGGCAAGCATGGCGTATGCCTCTTTAGCTGAGTATACTCATTGGGATGGACGGGCCATTTTTATTTTATTGGGATGTGATGTGTAAAACTTTATTTAGTGTGAGGGGTGTGTATGTTGTGTTTTCACACGTTTGTAATAAACTGGAAATTAAATTTAGTAGAAAAAAAGGAGAAAAAAATATTTGTAAAAAAAACAAAGTCTTTTCTGCACAAAAAAAACTTGCAGTGCAAATTGAGCAGACGTGATCAGTAATGGACACTACTGATCAGTGCTCAGTGGTTGCAAAATGCACACACACAGATGGACACTAAGGCCTCATGCACGCTAATGCATTTCCTTTCTGTGTCTGTTCCGTTTTTTTTGCGGACTGTATGTGGAACCATACATTTCAACAGATCCCCAAAATAAACAGAAGTTACTCCGTGTGCACTCCGTTTCCCTATGTTCGTATTTCCGTTCTGCAAGCAAATAGAACATGTCTTATTATTGACCGTATTACGGACAAGGATAGTACTGTTCTATTAGGGGACAGTTGTTCCGTTCCACAAAATAAGGAATGCACATGGACGTCATCCATATTTTTTGCGGATCTGTTTTTGCAGACAACAAAATACATACGGTCGTGTGCATGAGGCCTAACTGAAATATAAATATATATATCTATACATATATAAGTATATATACATATACATATATGTGTATGTATATATATATATATATATATATATATATATATATATATATATATAACTGCCACTAACTGCAGGTCTTTTTTCACACAAAAAAATGTAAAAAAAAATCAAATCTGCAGATGCAAATGAGCACACTACTGATCGGTGCTCTTCAGCACGCACATATGCATTCACTACAGTGCTCTGTAAAAGGCATGTACGCAGATGGTCCGTTCATGCAAAAATATAAACTGACACTAACTGAAATTTATATATATATACCACTAACTGCAGTTATTTTTTCACCTAAAAATGTATAAAAAAAAAGCAACTCAAAAATGTGCAGATGTAACAGGGACAGGGAGTGGTTTAGGGATCTGGAACTGCTGCAAAGGAAAATCAGCAGCAATTCCGGATATCCTTTTTTTTCTTCTTTTTTTTTCTTTTTTCAGCAGTAAAGGATTAAATAGCAGTGGTGGTGCACCACAAGTCCTAACAAGCCAACAGCAGCACAGAAAAGGACAGAACCTCTCTGCATGCAGTCACCAGCTAGAATGGCTGCCTGCAGACAGGTTCAGCCCTTTCCTGTGCTGCTGTAGCGCTGCCATTGGCTGGAGCGTTGTTTCAGCCAATCACAGCGCTGGCAGGGGACGCCAAACACTGGTGTCCCCTTCCTGACCTCGGAGAAGACTGGTGCTGACTAGTTCAGCACCAGTCTCCCCTATACAAGCCCTGTACCACCCCCCTGCAGCTCCAAATCCGGAGCTTCGATTGGCCGGTGTGCAGAAACTGGGCAAACGCAGCGATCAAGGCTGCATGGGGGCAGAAAAACTTCCCTGTGCTTGTAGGAAAGATGGCTGCCTGCCGTGCAGAGCAGACATCTTCCCCCTGTCACCAAGCGATTTTGTTAAGGGACCTGGTGTACATAGCGCAGTACATGTATGGTGCTGGGATTTCTGACCCATTTTCCAGCTCCGTACATGTACTCCTCTGGTATCCTACGAGTTAAACACAGTGTGATCAACCCCTTACCCCCCGATCAAATTACACAATGACATCACTCTTTTCTCTCCCTATAGTGTCCCCATTGCACTACATATGTGTCTGCAATTGCTTCATGTCCGACACTGCCAGAAGCATCCTTCCAGATCAGAAGCTGAACAAGGAATGTTGATTCTTCTCACTCAGCATAATAATTTCCCTGCCTACTAGCCCCTTAATTGGCTGATTTTCTTTTATGCTCTGAGCCAATTAGGACAAGCCCTCCCCCACTTCCACCCAGTGTCATGTGATCCTTCAGATTCTTCCTCTGGCGTGGTATTTCCCCCCAATATCCACAAGAAAATGGGGCTGGACAGCCTTTTTCCGCGATTCGTCAAAAGTGAATCACAAAAGCTTTGGATTTGTTTGGCAGATTAATTTTTGTGAAATTTGTAACAAATCTGAATAATTTAGAATTAATTGGCTCATCCTTAGGCTGCATATTTCTGTAGTAATCATCATTGCATTTAGCTGTAAAAATATACACTATGATGTTTGCTGCAGAGTAAAGGCAAGTACTTTACCTTTTAGACATACTGTAGTTCTTCTTAGCTGTTAAATCCTCAGCAGTAACAAACAGGCTGTAGAATTTTTACTCATATTTCCTCGCAGTCTTCAAGTGTTAGAGGATTAACTGTGGACATTCTTGTTAAGTGGAGCTGCAGATTTTCTATGAGTCTATGATCTGGGCTTAACTTGCTCCAGTTGAAGATATTCTTTCTATAAAGCTACTAAAGTTTTGTTATTTTCTAGTGGATGAATATCTTGCTGACAGCAGAAACCATTCTCTGTTCAAATGAATTCTAAAGGTGAAGAAAGGAAGGTATCACCTTTGTACTTCCGTTTTTATTTTTACTTGAAAATATGACTATTGATAAAACTAAATAACAGCAAAACAAACAAACTTTGCCATATAAACACTTTTTTCCTCTAAAAACACTGGAAAATGGCAGTGCATCTTATAGGGTAAATACCAATGAGTGCTTCAATAATGGTTAATACTGATTAGTACAGTAAGACCATGGAGCAGTGAGTACAGCGCTAATTGTGCTGGCAGTACTCATTGCTCCCTGGTCTTCTTCTGCTGGTGCCACACACTGTTCTGTGACCTGCGAACAGCATGTAGAGCTCAAGTTATAGCACAGCACAGTAGGAAGAGCTCTGGATCTCCGGAGTGGCAGCACAGTCCAGAGCAGAGGAGGTGAGTTGATTTGGAGGTCTGAGCTGAAGTCTAATTAATACTGAGAGTCTGAGCTGAGGTCTGATTTGGGGTCTGAGCTGAGGTCTGATGAAATATATATATATATATATATATATATATATATCTTGAGAACGGCTCTATTGCTGAGAACGGGTCTTCTGGAGAATTGTTTATTTCCCCTTATAACATGGTTATAAGGGGAAATAATAGCATTCTTAATAAAGAATGCATTGTTAAATGAAGTGGAGGGGGTTAAAAATAATAAAAGTTAACTTACCTTAGCCACTTGATCGCGTAGTTGCGATCTCTTCTCTCTTTCCCTGCATCAGCTAAGATCTACAGGACCTGTGATGACGTCACATCACATGGTCCAATCACATGGTCCATCTTACCATGGTGATGGACCATGTGATTGGACCATGTGATGTGACGTCATCACAGGTCCTGTAGATCTTAGATGATGCAGGAAAGAGAGGAGAGATCTCAACTACGCGATCAAGTGGCTAAGGTAAGTTAACTTTTATTATTTTTAACCCCCTCCACTTCATTTTGCAATGCATTCTTTATTAAGAATGCTATTATTTCCCCTTATAACCATGTTATAAGGGGAAATAATAGAGATCGGGTCCCGTTGCTAAGCAACCATGCGGGAAAATCGCAACGCATCCGCACTTGCTTGCGGATGCTTGCGATTTTCCCGCAGCCCCATTCACTTCTATGGGGCCTGCGTTGCGTGAAAAAAGCACAATATAGAGCATGCTGCGATTTTCACGCAACGCAGAAGTGATGCGTGAAAATCACCGCTCACGTGCACAGCCCCATAGAAATAATTTGTCTTATTTGTCTCCTCTAAAACCTAGGTGCGTCTTGTGGGCAAGTGCATCAAATAGGGCAAAAAATACAGTATATAGATATCAATCTATAAATATATAGCTATATTGATTGACATTCATTTGGATGTGTTCACACAGTCAGATTGTCTAAATTGCTTAATAGCCCAATCTATAAACCACTGAAAATAATTTAAGGCTACGTTCACATGACAACATTTGTCGCGCGACATTTTGTCGCACTATTGTCGTGCTACAATTTTTATAATGGGAGTCTATGGTGTCGCATTGCGACATGCAACATGCTGCGACTGCGACGCGACAGTCGCAAAAAATCCATTCAAGATGGGTTTTTCAGCGACTGTCGCTTCACAGTCGCAACATGTCGCATGTCGCAATGCGACACCATAGACTCCCATTATAAAAATTGTCACGCGACAATAGTGCGACAAAATGTCGCTCAACAAATGTTGCAGTGACGTTGTGCCCTATTTGTCGCACGACTTATTGTTGCGTGACAAATGTCGTCGTGTGAACGTAGCTTAAACCTCATAAAAAAAATGATTCATGGTTGCAATACTTTGTCATTGTGATTATACTGCTTTGTTCCTTATTCTGCTTGAAACATAAAAACTTTAAAAGTGTTGAATTGGATGACTAACAATGACAAAAAAGCAATTAACTTGTCACATCTATCAAATTGGACAGGTAGTGAAATCACTACCGATTTGCTCATCTCTATCAAAAAAACGAAAAGTTTTGTTTCTCATAAAACAAGACACCAAGTCATTGCTATATGAAATAAAGACAGTAACAATTTAATTCATATTTACTGTATATATTTGCTATAAGACTAAAAAAGATAACTATTTTATGCATATTTACTTTGTAAAACGTTGGGGGAGACCCATTCTAAATGTAAGTTGACCCAGTCAATCACTGTAGGTCTGTCTTCTCTAAGGCCCCTTTCACACGGGCGAGTTTTCCGCGCGGGTGCAATGTGTGAGGAGGACGCATTACACCTACACTGAATCCGGACCCATTCATTTCTATGGGGCTGTGCACATGACTTACAAACGTTTGCACCCGCGCGGGAAAAACGTGCATATTCCCGCAATGCACCCGCCTCTTATCCGGGCGTCATGTGTGAAAGAGGCCTAATAATTCAGGAGATGAGGCTATGGCTGCCATTCAATTTGCAATGGCTACTACAAGTGAAACAGAGCATTAGGCTGCATGCACACTACCGTATGTGTTTTGCGGTGCGCAAATTGCCATCCATTTTTTTTGCGGATCCATTGTAACAATGCCTAAAACGGACAAGAATATGACATGTTCTATTTTTTTTTGCAAGGCTACAGAGCCACCGTGTATTATGTGGTAGAAGCCCCTCCAGTTCTCCAATTTGAATGCAGTAGATCCACTCACAGTTTATCCCCATTAAATCCTAAACCACAAGTGGACACCGGTTGTAGTTTTTAGTGGCATCTGTGTGGACATGGCACAATAAAAGGCAGATTCGGCACTGCTGACGGTGACTTTCTGGCATGGCATCCACACCACATTCATTTGGTAAAAGACTTTGTGAGAACAGGACCTAAGATTATCTTCATATTTGGCAGATTTGCTGCAACTAAAGATTGGTTCTAGACATCTGCATGGGGGTTTTTTGATGGCAAACATATGGATTTCAACAAGCTTCATTCACATCATTGGGGTAGTAGCAGAATATTCTGCAACATATCTGCCATGCATTAATATAGCAAATGAAATGGAATCCCCTTTATGACGTTTTACAAATTGCTAATTCTAATAACGGCCTCTATTATGCCCATATGGGCCAATAGGACATTCGAGCTTTAAGAACATCACAACTTGCTGTATTATTCATATGATGTTATAGAGAAGAGTTTTTCTTGCTTTCTTTTATTACTGTACAATGCTAAATCTAATTTAAATTTCATACCTAGAATAAATCCGAGTTATGTTCATTGAATTACAGATTGGTAGCACATCAGTCATGAGCTTAAATGGTTTCAGCAAGGAACCAGATAACATGAGCAGGCAAATCAACGAGAAGGCTTTGCTTAGATTTCAAAGTCAAACACATGTCGATTATTATATTCTATTACTAGCTGAAGGACCCGGCTTCGAACAGGTATATTTCATCTATTTAATTTAATGTTTGTGTGTGTTGTTAAAAGATATAGACAGTATCCACTATGACAGTGAATTCTACAGCCCCCACCCCGTAACACTGAGACCCCCCCCCACAGTGCCGCATCTCCTTAAACTGCCTATAATCTCACACGTTTCCTCCCCCATAATAGATCATTAATCATCCGCTCTATCAATCTGAAGTACTTATCCTCAATCCATATAGGGGAGTTGCGAAGAACATAAAGAACCTGGGGTAGCACCACCATTTTTATTAACAAAATTCTATCCGCTCTTGCAGACAAATTTTTTTGCCATATCTTGATTTTAGATCTCAACTTTTATAATAAAGGAATCAAGTTAAGCTGTAAATAATCTTGAGTTTTGGCGGAAATTGCTATCCCCAGATACTTCATTGTCTCAGAAATCGATAATCGACTAATCGAATTGTCAATGGATCCTCGCAATTCATCTATCGGAAGAAGAGTAGTCTTAGCCCAATTAACCTCCAAACCAGAAGAATTTCAAAATAAATTGACTAACTCCATTACTCGAGGAAGTGTACTTTCTGTTTGATGGATAAAAAACAGAATATCATCTGCATAGAGAGATATACGGTCCTGCTTCCCCATTACCCCAAAACCAGCCACCCTTGAATCCTGCCTTATACTAACCGCAAGGGGTTCAATATAGATGTTAAACAGGAGAGGAAAGAGAGGACAGCCTTGACGGGTGCCTCTCCCTAGTTCAAAACTCTCAGTCAACATGTCATTAATCCTAATCCTGGCAGCCGGAGATTTGTATAGCAACTGTATCATTGCTATGAATTTGGGGCCAAAACCCATTTTTTTCATCACCTCCCAGAGAAATGCCCACTCGACCCTGTCGAACGCCTTAGTGGCGTCCAACGACAGGATGGAGCGGGCGTCGCTCCCAGGAGACTGGATATTAGTGAAAAACCTATGCAAATTATGATGGGTGCCCCTTCTTGGCATAAAACCATTTTGATCTGGATGAATAACAGAGGGCAAAACCCTGGAAAGCCTCCTAGCCATGACTTTTGACAGTAACTTAACATCCGTATTTAGTAAGGAAATTGGTCTATAAGAGCTCAAATCCGCCGGGTCTTTATCTTTTTTCGGGATTAGAACTATCAAAGCTTCCATCATAGACGTTGGAAGGTCTCCTTCATGTGATGCTTGAGAAAACACTTCTAGTAGGTGAGGAAGAATAGCATCACTATACTTGCGGTAAAATTCATACGGAAAACCATCTAAACCTGGCGATGAGTTCCCAGAGATTGACTTCAAGGCCTCCTGGAGCTTCAAGAGGATCACTTCTTTTTCCAGGGAATTTTTTTGAGTCTCTGTTAACATCGGAAGAGAAATTCTCTCCAATAAAAACCTTGTCAGGTCAGATGAAATACCAAGGGATGCTCTGTATATCTGGGAGAAATATTGCAGAAATGTATCTCTAATTCCCTCTGGATCTCGTAAAATTACACCATCTAAGTTACGGATCAGAGTTATAGCTTTCTTTTTCTTCTCCTGTTATGAAACTATTCTGGCTAAGAGCCTACCAGGGCGTCCAGTCTCTGAGAAATGCTTTTGTCCTTTAAAAAAATAATCTATGGTTTGCTTTTTCAATTACATATTCCTCAAGAGAACGGCTAGCTTTCTGCATCTCTTCCTTATTGTAATCCGTAGGTTGATTAGTAAATCGCTCTGTTGTGGACGCCACAATCCTAGCCAGTTCCTCCTCTTTTTTCCTAAATGTTTTTCTCATAGCGGTGATGTCACTTATAAGAACCCCCCTTAAGTATGCTTTCAGGGCATCCCAAACTAAATTGATGTTAGCAGAGGGGAGATTCACCTCCCAAAAGGAGAATATAAGTAGCTTGGTAGAATGGTAGTTGTCCATAATAGTGAGCCAATATGGATTCAGCTTAAAACAAAAGCCCCATATTATCTTTGTTCCCCCCAATGCGAACCTCAATTGATACAGGTGAATTGTCTGAAATTGTTCTTACTCCGTATTGTATCTTTTTGATATTGTTCAAATTACTCTCATTGGTAAACGCTAGATCAATCCTGGACATTGCTCTGCCACCCCTGCTAACACAGGAGTACACTCTCTTTCCTCCGCCAAGATGTTCCCATATATCCACCAAGCCAACCTCCAAACAAAACTGAGACAATGGGGAAGAACCAGTATTCCTCACCAAATCTGCATCCAAGGTCAATCTGTCCATTTTAGGATCCATAACAGTATTAAAATCTCCCATCAGGACAAGCTGACCTTCTGGCCTCTTTTCCAGAAATAGTAATAGTTGATTAAGTGGATAAACCGAGAACGGCGGGGGTATATAAAAAAAGCTAAAATATAGCTATGTCCATAGAGTCTACCATACAAGAAAATAAATCTACCCTGATCGTCTATGGAGGATTCTATTAGCGGATTCTAAGGGGTGGTGGTTTAGGACCGAAACACCCCTTGAAGCGCTACTAAAAGTGGAATGATATGATTGTGCTTGCCATCCCATTGTCAAACGAGACACGGTCTCATTAGTGAGATGGGTTTCCACTATACAGATAATTGCAGGGAGAAATCTTTTTATTGCATCCATGATGGCTTGTCTCTTAACCCTCTCCCCAAGACCTCTAACATTCCAAGAGACAATTCCAATTGACATCAATAAAAAAAAAAAAAAAAAACATACCCCTGCAAGGCGAGACCCCCCCCCATTCCCCTCCCCATCCACTGGTCCGCCCTATCCTGTCAGCAAACCTCTACCTTCCGACCATTCTCCCCCCACTAACCCCATCCCCCCCATCCCCTCCATCACCAAGTTACAAGATTTCAAATGCCCATTCGTTCCATCCATTCTTGCGCTTGCTCCGGTTTTTTAAAAAATTGGGAAGTCCCGTTGTAGATCACTCTTAGCTTCGCTAGATACTGTAAAGAATATTTGATGTCCTTAGCAGCCAAGTGTTTCTTGATCTCAGCACAGCTTCTTCTTTTTTCTCGGGTCTCCTGAGCGAAATCGGGAAAAAATAGCAATTTGGTACCCTGATGTTCGATAGGTGAACATTCTCTTGCTCTTCTCAATATCGTGTCTCTATCCGTAGACAGTAACAGCTTCATTAGGATTGCTCATGGCGGTTTCCCTGGAATAGGTTTCCCCCCTGGAATACGATGAGCTCTTTCTATTTGAAACATGGAAGAGAAATGTTCATTCCCAAAATTTTTAAAAATCACATCTTTAAGTTGTTCAATCAACTGCCGGCCTTCAACTACTTCTGGGAATCTGACTATGCGAATATTATATCGCCTTGATCTATTTTCCAGATCCTCAAGCTTAGTTTGTAAATGGTGGTTCTCTGAGGCAAGAATCAGGGTCTTTGATTTTAGCATGTCAACGTCGGATTGCAGGGAGTCAACCATCTTCTCCACATTAAGAACTCAATCTCGGATTTTAGCCAGATCTTCTCTAATTAAGGATATGTCGCTCTGCATTGACCCCAATTGGGTAGCCATCCCTTGCATTAAAGTACCGTTGTTTTTTACAGCGCACAGGATTTTTTTCAAAGCTGAGGGATCATGTTCGGTTTCTGTTCGTATTAGCAGGCTTTCATCCCCTCTCCCCTCTTTCCAGGTCTACCTCTGGTAGCCCATCTTCAGAAAGTTCTTCTGCTTGAGAAATAGTAACATTTTTCTTAAGATTTTCACTTGGTTTCCCTTTAAGCTGTCCCTTCTCAATTGAGGCAGGAGATTTCAAAAATTGATCAATTTTCCCCTCTAAGGCCTTAGCCCCTATCTTAGTTCCAGAAGTGTCCACTGATGAGTAATAATTTACTTTCATGAAGAGGACAAGAGATTGCAGGGAACAGCACATCACAGGGAGCAGAAACAACACAGGTGAAAGCAGGAGGGAAAACAAAGTTGAATACACAAAATTGCACATATACACGGAATCTCACGTGTCCGGCGTCTTCACCGTCCAGAACGGGGGCAGATGGAAACAGAAAGTTCGTCAGGGGTGATCCAAATCAAAGCACTGAAGGACGGGAGCATGGAGGCAGGAGGCAAATCGGAGAAGGGCAGAGGGAGTCAGATGCAGCCAGGGGAGAACTGGAACAATTGGAGGAACAAGTGGAGGGGAGAGCCTTGCGGTTTAACCAACCGGAGAACGGGGGGGAGCGGGAGGTGGACTGAAGCACGAAGACAACAAATATTACAAATTCACGAATATAGCACTATATTCTCAATCTTCTTTATATTCTAGCAACAACGATTAGCAGCTCAGCTCTAAGTTTCATTCGAGAAGCGAACATATACTCGCATTGCGAATTGATCTTAAAACTAAGTTTCTAATGGTTGTATTGCTAGAATATAACGAAGACGATGAATTCACGAATATAGCACTATATTCTCAATCTTCGTTATATTCTAGCAATACAACCATTAGGAACTCAGCTCTAAGTTGTATTGCTCGCATTGCGAATTCAACTTAAAGCTGGGTTCCTAATGGTTGTATTGCTAGAATATAACGAATATCGCAATGCGAATAATTCAGGTTACATTAATCGCATTGCGATTACAACTTAGTCAAATTTGTGAGATCGTGATTCCCACATCCGACAGTACATTTTAGCATGGAGGCATTCCCATGCACACAGGAAGTCGGCAGAAGCGGCAACGGGCATTGACTGGAGCGGGCACGGAGCCAGGAATCCTTCTGACAGGTAAGAACAGCTTTTGGGAAGTGGGAAGACAACCAGAAAGCAACAAGGATTAACATCTAAACAACCCCCAAAAAACGAATATTCAAAATTGCAATATTCGCGAATTATCAAATTTGCGATATTCGCAATAAAAATTCGCTATTCGAATATTGGCGCTCAACACTAGTATTAGTGGCAAAAGAAAAATATATTTGCCGTTCAGTGGTGCAATTATATGTTCTAAAGCCCTTTTTGTCGTGTATTAGTGGTAAAAGAAAGCTATATTTGCAGTTCAGCAGTTTAGTTATATGTTCTAAAGCCTTTTGTGGAGTGTATAAGTGGAAAAAAGAAAAACATATTTGCTGTTCAGCAGTACAGTTATAAGTTCTAAAGCCTTTTGTGGAATGTATAAGTGAAAAAAAATAAAGGCCTATTTGTCGTTCAGCGATGCAGCTATATGTTGTAAAGCCCTTTTTGTCATGTATAAGTGGCAAAAGAAAAATATAGTTGCCGTTCAGCGGTAAAGTTATATGTTCTAAAGCCCTTTTTATCGTGTATTAGTGGCAAAAGAAAAATATATTTGCCTTTCAAGGGTGCAGTTATATGTTCTAAATCCCTTTTTGTCGTGTATTAGTGGCAAACGAAAAATAGATTTGCAGTTCAGTGGTGCGCTTATATGTTTTAACGTCCTTTTAGTCGTGTATTAGTAGCAAAAAATACATATATTTGCCGTTCAGTGGTGCAGTTATATGTTCTAAAGCCTTTTGTGGTGTGTATAAGTGGAAAAAAGAATAATATATTTGCCGTTCAGCAGTGCAGTTATATGTTCTAAAGCCCATTTTTAAGGGTTAGTAGTGGCTGAAAAAAAGTATTTGCCGTTGTGTGGTGAAGTTAAATTACAGCCCTTTTTCACGTATATTAGTGAGAAAAAAAAGAGCTTATAGCCGTTTGGTGAAGTGAGAAAATTACAGACTTTTTTGGGGTGTTTTAATTTCCTTTTTAATTATTTATCTGATCTAGCAGTATGTCAAACAGAGAAGTGCCCGGCCTTGCACAGGGAAGTTTCAAAACACGTGAGTTGGTCGGCACTCCACTGAAAGTAGACGAGTGCTCTGTGTTCGGGGAAAACCCCCAGTCCATATAAGATTAATGAAGACAAGGCACTTCGATAGTTCCTTTGCATTAAGAATTTAGACTTTTATTTTCATATGTGCCACAACAAGTAAATATAGTACATGGCCTACATTTCGGTCCAATCCCGGTCTATTTTCAGGGCCTTAATGAAGTACTGTGGGAGAATGAGGTGGCCTCTTGCACAGGGGAGTTATAGAGGCCTAAATGTTTCTGGCGCAGGCACAGGTCGCAGAAGAGTAAGGGGGCGTAGCAGCAGGAGTTGCAGCGAGAGGCCTGAGCTTCCGGTGTCATCTAGTGGTAGTGTCTTGATCAGCAACCCGGGGGTTCTTGAATGGTTGACTCGGTCATCCACTTCGTCCCAAGTGACATCAGACACCCCCAGCCAAGAGTCGGTGGGTTCATCAGACACAACCCTTAGTTGGCATGGCCGGGAGCAGGCCCTCTGTCCTCACCTGTCCTCAACGTGCCTCTGTTCTGTTCTGTTCCCTGAGCCAGAGAAGTATTATATGCTGTGGGCTCAGCCCCACTATACAGAGAGGATGAGCTACTAGAGTACAGTCAGCAGCTACTGGCCAGCCAAGATGTGGAGGAGACATGTGCCGCTTCCTCCGCTAAGCGGGCAAGTAGTGAGGAGGAGAGTGGCGTGGGAGCTGGTTTTGCAAGCGGTGAGGCTCCTGACCCCGAGACAGTTGAGGAGGACATCAGTGAAGTGCAGAGAGTACTCGAAGATGGTGATGTAGCTGATCGCACTCGAGAGCCGGGTGAATTAGGGGCTTCATCATCATCAGGAGAAGAGGGTGGCAGCTTGCCTGTGAGACAGCAGTGGAGCCAGCAAGTCGCTAAGGTGGCCGGGAGTTAGCAGGGTGGCAGCAGTGGTAGCTAAACGTGCCCAGGGTAGACGACCCGCTTCGCAAGAGCCTACCTGCCCGGAAAGTAGTAGTGCACAGGTTCACGGAAACAGCAGCGGTAGCAGTCAGTCAGTGCCTAGTGTTGGGGGTAAAGTCACCTACTCGGTGGTTTGGCAGTTTTCTGTTAAGCTGTCGGAGGAGGTGAACATGGCCATATATAGAATCTGTAGGCAGAAGGTGAAGCATGTCCATATGCAACGTCACCATAAAGTGGCCTGGGAGAACTGTGGCTACGATGTGGTGGTCCAGCCTGCCGCACAACCGCTGCATCACCCAGTTGCACACATCCGGTTTCAGGCAGTCAAGCTCCACCACCTCAGCTGAAGAGAGATGTCTGTCCTTCCCATCACCTACCGGTCTTGATGCTCCTGTCCTCTTCCTCCTACTCCTTGTCAGTTATTCCGTCAGCAATCAATCACCGTAGTGATTGCCAAGAGACAACAGTATGTGTGCACTCATCCAACAGCACAGAAGCTGAATGTGCTCCTGTCCAAGCTGCTGATGCTGCAGTCCTTCCCTTACCAAGTGGTGGACTCTGCACCTTTCATACTACTGATGGCTTGTGCCTAGCTGAGGTGGATATTCCCAAGCTAAAAAGGCAGTACCAGCCCTGCACACACATGTAGAACAGAAGTTGGGCCAGTCCTTGAGCCTGTCAGTGTCTGCCAAAGTGCACGGCAGTGCCGACGTGTGGAGCTATAACTACTAGTGTTGAGCGAGCATGCTTAGCCGAACTGGTGCTCGACTCGAGCATTGACATGCTCGGTTCAGCCAAGTATTCGGCCGAACACTTTGTGTGCTCGAGCACCATTGAGAACAATGGAAGTCCTAAGCATTAAACCACACACCCCCTGCTCGGAAGAGAAGAGGATGTCTGGTTCCCTAAAAAAAAGTTTTATGACAAGACTATTCCCTATACTCAGTTAGATCACTATATAGTATCTGGTGCTACCCTCTACTGTATTAAACTATTCCTCAAATCGATAGCACAACACCAAAATTTAATAAAACAATATTATTTTATTAGAGATTCTTTAAAATTACAACCAATTTAAATTAAGGAAACCATTCTTACGAAACGCCATCATTCCGGCATTATTATCAAATGAGAGACTGGTAATGCTTGTAACAAATGATCTATCAATGTACCCTCCTTATAATCCACTATACCGATAGTTACTGTGGTCTGGGAGACAAATACGCCCACCGGCTTCTGGAGTCTTCCTACACTAAACCACACCTATCCTAGGCATATTACATAAAATATTAAAACATCAGGCAGCGCACCTCAATGATTCTCTTGCTAAATCACTTGGAATGGCGTCACTCTCGCGCGTATTCGCGTATTACAGGCGAATCGCGACGCGGGACGCCATTCCTGCGGATTTAGCAAGAGTCATTGAGGGTACGCTGCCTGATGTTTTAATATTTTATGTAATTATGCCTAGGATAGGTGTGGCTTAGTGTAGAAGACTCCAAGCCGATGGGTGATGTCTCCCAGACCAGTAACTATCGGTATAGTGGATTATAAGGAGGGTACATTGATAGATCATTTGTTACAAGCATTACCAGTCTCTCATTGGATAATAATGCAGGAAGGATGGCGTTTTGTAAGAATGGTTTCCTTAATTTAAATTGGTTGTAATTTTAAAGAATCTCTAATAAAATAATATTGTTTTATTAAATTTTGGTGTTGTGCTATCGATTTGAGGAATAGTTTAAGACTATTCCCTGTTGCAAGTCACTCACTGGGAATAGTATTGTCATAAAACTATTCATCTAATAGAGAGCACTGTTCATGAGTCATGACTCATGAACAACGCCCGCTATTAGATGAATAGTGTTATGACAAGACTATTCCCAGTTGTGAGATCATGAAATCTCACATCCAAAAGTACATTCTAACCCCGGAGGAGCTCCCATGGTGATGGTGACGCTCCATGCGCATGGACGGGCCCTGACTGGAGCGGATACAGAGCCCGGACATGTAAGAACAGTTTCTTACGGAACCAGACATCCTCTTCTTTTCCAAGCAGGGGTTTTCCTATTGACTTCTATTGTGCTCAGGTGCTCAGCAGAACACACGAGCATCCCGATGTGTTCGGCCAGAGCACCTGAGCAAACGAGCACTTTGGTGCTCGCTCAACACTAATAACTAGGGTCTGGGACAATACACGTCCTTTACGGCCCACTGTGTGAATGTAGTTCCTGCACAGCTGCACCGGCGACTTGGCCAGGTGACGCCACTTCCGCCTCCACATTATCATGCCGTTGGTCCTGCGACAATTTCCGCCTCTGTCTCCTCATCCTCCACCGTGTCCTTAGCCTCCACTGCAGGGACAATTCACAGTGCCCCTCCAGCATACTAAATGCGCAGGGCACGGCGGTGTCACGCTGTTCTGCACCTCATTTGCATTGGCGAACGGAGTCACACAGGAAAGGATCTGCTCCGTGTCCTTCATCAACAAATCGAATTCTGTCTTTCTCCACGACAACTCAAAATCTGAATCATGGTGACCGACAATGGAAAGAACATGGTGTCGGCACTGCGTCAAGGAGGGCTGGGCCATGCGCCCCTGTATGGCACACATGTTCAATCTGGTTGTCAAGCTGTTCCTGAAGTCTTCCACCCATCTGCAAGACATCCTAAAAATGGCCAGGAAACATTGCATGCACTTCATCCAGTCGTACACCGTCAAGCACACCCTCCTTGAGCAGCAGCAGCAGAACATCTTCCCCGACCATAAGCTGATATGCAAGATTTCCACCCGTTGGAACTCCACCCTCCATATGTTGGACCGACTATACGAACAGAGAAAAGCCATGAACAATGTTTTGATGATCCAAGCGGACAGGAGTACTCCCCTGTGTAACTTTGATGACATTCAGTGGCAGCTCATGCGTGACAATTGACTTTTGCTCAGGCCCTTTGAAGAGGACACGTTATTTGTCAGTCGCCAGGACTACGGGGCGAACAACATCATTCCACTGCTTCATGTCCTGGAGCAGATGCTGGTAAATATGGCTGATCAGGGGACTAGAGACATGGCGACTAGATCTCATGGCCACATGAGCCCTGCGGGGGCTGAACTGGAGCGGGAGGAGGACATTGGTGCACAAGGAATGTGTAGCAAAATGGGTGATTTTTCTACTCAGGTGAGAGGAGAGGAGGAGCAGGAGCAGCCAGAGGAGCTATAGGGCAATGAGGAAGATGAGGCAGAGGACCCAGACACACCATGGCAGTATGCAGTGGAGATGGAGACAGGGAGTCCCTCCGAGTCACTTGCATAAATGGCCTGATGCATGCTCACTTGCTTTCGTAGTGATAGCCGAATTGTAACCATTCGGCAGAGAAATGACTTCTGGCTCCCAACCTTGTTGGACCCTCGCTACCGGACCAAAATGGGTGCCTTTTTTTACAGCCACTGAGAAGGAGGACAAACTGAACTACTATAGAGACATCTTATGTAGTCAGTTGGCTGCTGACTATGTGCGCCATCGTCCATCCTCACAGGGGGGCCTTCTGCGCTCACGTTCCTCTGCCATATCTGTTGTGGCAGGGTGGGGGAATAGGAGCAGTTCCAGCTCCATCAGCTGCAACTTGAGTGTAGAATCGCTGATAAGCAGCTTTCTTCACCTGCCTAGGGAAGAAACTACTCCTCAGCAGCAGCTAGACCTGGAGCCGGACCTCCCCACTCTGTCACCGGGTCACAATGTGGTCTCCTGATGCTGCTTCCACTTCCCCACTCCTGATTCTGCTGTCACCTCTACACTATGTCACCTTGCCACTTTTTGGTCTGCTGATGCTGCTGCCACCTCCCCACTCTGTGGTCTCTTGATGCTGCTGCCACCTCATCACTCTGTCTCCAGGTCACTCTGTGGTCTCCTAATGTTGCTGCCACCTCCACACTTTGTCACCTTGCCACTATGTGGTCTCCTGATGCTTCTGCCACCTCCACACTCTGTCACCAGGTCACTTTGTGGTCTCCTGATGCTGCTGCCACCTCCACACTATGTCACCTTGCTACTCTGTGGTCTCCTGATTCTGCTGTCACCTCTACACTATGTCACCTTGCCACTTTTTGGTCTGCTGATGCTGCTGCCACCTCCACACTATGTCACCTTGCCACTATGTGGTCTCCTGATGCTGCTGCCACCTCCCCACTCTGTCACCTTGCGACTCTGTGGTCTCCTGATGCTGCTGCAACCTTCACAATCTGTCACCTTGCCACTCTGTGTTCTCCAAAGGCTGCTGTCACCTCCACACTATTTCACTTTGCCACTCTGTGGTCTCCTGATGCTTCTGCCACCTCCACACTCTGTCACCAGGTCATTTTGTGGTCTCCTGATGCTGCTGCCACCTCCACACTATGTCACCTTGCCACACTGTGGTTTCCTCATGCTGCTGCCACCTCCCCACTCTGTCACTGGGTCACACTGTGGTCTCCTGATCTTGCTGCCACCTTCACACTGTGTCACCTTGCCACTCTGTGGTTTCCTGATGCTGCTGACACCTATCCACTCTGTGACCGGGTCACTATGTGGTCTCCTGATGCTTCTTGCACCTGTACACTATGTCACCTTGCCACTCTGTGGTCTACTGATGCTGGTGTCACCTCCATACTATGTCACCTTACCACTCTGTGGCTTCCTGATGTTGGTTCTGCCAGCTCCACACTGTCATTGTGCCAACCTGTGTCCTCCTCCTGATGCTGCTGCTGCCACCACCTACACAATCTATCATTGTGCCACTCTGTGGCCTTCTGATGCTGCTGCTGCCACCTGCACACTGCCATTGTGCCACTCTGTGGCCTCCTCCTGATGCTGCCGCCACCTCCAGACTCTGTCATTCGGCCACTCCGTGGTCTCCTCATGCTGCTTTCACCTCACCACTATGTCATAGGGCCACTCTGTGGACTTCTTATACTGTTCCCACTCTCCTCACTTCATGAACGGTCCACTATTTTGCCTAAAATCTAATAGTGAGAGGTGCATATCTTATATGAATAAAAGGTTAAGAAACAAGAAGAAACCAATGTGGATAAATAGAAATGTAAAGAAAGCAATAAATGACAAAAAGAAAGCATTTTAATCACTAAAACAGGAGGGTAGCGAGGAAGCACTAAAAAACTATAAGGAAAAAAGTTTAACATGTAAAAAACAAATAAAAGTGGCCAAACTAGAGACCGAGAGATTAATTGCAACAGAGAGCAAAACTAACCCTAAAATGTTCTTCAATTATATAAATGATAAAAATAAATCTGAAGGTGTTGGCCCTTTACATAGCGATGAGGGGGGAGTTGCAGAGAGTGATAAGTAGTGATGAGCGGCAAGTGCCATATTCGATTTCAACGAAATTCGCGAATATTCGATAGAATATTCGTTTCATATTCGTCAAAATCGAATATTAGTCATTATTCTAGTTATCGCGATTAATATGCGATTTAAATAATCGCGTATTGCGATTTTAACTTAAGGCTACTTTCCTATTGGTTTGATATCTTGAATTATAGCAAAGATGACGAATATGACGAATGTATTCATCATATTCCTCAAAACAAAGATAACGAAGTATTCTCCATCTTCGTTTTAGCTACCTATACGTCAATTTCGCTAATTCCAGCAATCAAATAGGAAGGTTGACTATAGAGACAGCTGTGTTTAATTCTCTATGCGATTATATTATTATTTTTTTAAAATAAATAGAATAATTATAATAATAATCAAGTATTATAATTATTCTATTTATTTAAAAAAAAGCAAAGTAATATAATTGCATAGCGAATTAAACACTGCTATATTCCATATTCATTAACTTTGGTAATTCTAGCAAGCCGACCCATTATAAACCCAGCTCTAAGTTGAAATCACAATGCGATTAATATAACTTGAATTAATCGCATTGCGATTTCAACAGACATGGTTTACTATGATTGCTAAAACGAAGATGGAGAATACTTCGTTATCTTCGTTTTGAGGAACCCATATTCGCTAATTCTACCAAGCCAACCATAGTAAACCAGGTATAAGTTGAAATCGCAATGCGATTAATTCAAGTTATATTAATTGCATTGTGATTTCAATGTAATTCTCAAATCCGACAGTACATTTTAGTATGGAGAGGTTCCCATGGTGATGGGGACGCTCCATGAGCACGGAAGTCGGCAGAAGCGGCAACGGGCACTGACTGGAGCAGCCAGGAAGCCAGGAATCCTCAGGACAGGTACGGAAAAAAAAATGTACGAAATAGCGAATTTATAGCGCTATATTCGAAATATTCGCGAATTAGCGAAGTGCCGATATTCGCAAAAACATTTTTCCCCACTGTATTTACCGAAGAAAATAAACTGTCATATGAAATGCAGAATGTAAAAGTAAATCCCCCATTAAAAGTGCCTTGTCTAACCCAGGAAGAAGTACAATGGCGTCTTAAAAAGGTTAAAATAGACAAATCGATAGGACCAGATGGCATGCTCCACCGTATACTAAGAGAATTAAGTAATGCCATAACCAGACCCTTATTTCTGATACTTAAGGACTCTATACACACAGGGAGTGTTCCACAGGATTGGCACATAGCAAATGTGGTGCCAATATTCAAAAAGGGTCCAAAAACAGAGCCCTGACACTGTAGGACGGTAATTGTAACATCCGTCGTGGGTAAACTGTTTGAAGGTTTTCTAAGTGATGATATCTTGGAGTACGTCAATGAAAAAAAGATAATAATGCCATATCAGCATGGCTTCATGAGTAGGGTTGAGCGAACCCGAACTGTATTGTTCGTGTTCGTACCGAATTTTGAGTTGTTCGTGACACTGACCCGAACCAGAACATTTAAGTAAATGTTAGGGTTCAGGTTCGGTGTTCGGAGATTTATATTGCGCATTTTGAAAGCCTGCAAAGCAGCCAATCAACAAGCTCCATACTACTTGCCGGGACACGGACCCGGAACCGAACATTTTCAATAAAAGTTTGGGTTCGGGTCCGTTGTTTGGCGATTTCTTCCTGCTTTCTGAAGGGCTGCACAGCAGCCAATCAGCTAGCGATTTACTTCTTGCCCTAAGAGGCCATCACAGCCATGCCTAATATTGGCATGGCTGTGATTGGTCAAGTGCAGCATGTGACCCAGCCTCTATTTTAGCTGGAGTCATGTAGCGCCACACGTCACTGTGCTCTGATTAGTATAGGGATAGGATGCAGCTGCTTTGAGGGCGAGATTAGGCATGGGAAACTCAGCAAAAACACTTAATGAAGTGATTGATCTACAGCTGTGAATCATTAAACTTCTGCTAGTTAATTGCTCCCTGGTTTTTAGGCTGCCCAGAGCGTTTTTCTGTCACTCTTTTCTGTGGTGATCGGCGGCTGTTTTGTGTCTTGTGGTGCACCAGCACAAGCTGTCACCAAGTTCATCAATCCATCAATACTATTTTATTTTTGCTATATCCTACATAAGGGGCTTGGCTGTGCATATTGTCTCACCTAGAAACTCAGGATAGAAATTTCAATATTTTATTGAGGGGTGAAATTCACTTGCCAAAATAGCAATCCCCTAAATCTGGTGTTCCAGCTGTGGCTGGCTAAGTTTAATACTGTCAGGCAAAGGATAGATTTTGCTCTGGGGTGAAATTCAACTGCCAAAATAGCAATCCCCTAAATCTGCTGTCCCAGCTGTGGCTGTCCAAGTTTAATAGTGTCCGGCAAAGGATAGATTTTGTTCTGGGGTGAAATTCAATTGCCAAAATAGAAATACTGTTAATCAGTGGTTTCAGCTGTGGCTGGCCAAGTTTAATACTGTTTGGCAAAGGAGAGATTTTAAATAGTTGGGTGAACTATTAACATTTTTGCCAGGTACAAACCCCTGCACTGCATAACTGACAGGGAACTTACAATTGGCGGTTACATTCTTGCATTAAATAAAGCCTTTTTGGGCTGTGAAGCCAAAGGTAGTTGCCAATAACTGTTTTTTTATTTTTTATTTTTTTTAAATAAATTAGTGTAGACCCCAAGACATTGGGAAAATATAAAAAATAAAGCAAAGGTAAGTGCACTGTATTATAACAATGGTTGGGTGAGGCCGGTATACGTCTATTTTGCATAAGGTACAAACAAGTCCGGTGGGATACATGGCTGGTTCTTTTTAATAAACGAAAGCTTGCCCACATTGTCTGTGGACAGGCGGCTGCGCTTGTCTGTGATAACACCCCCTTCAGACAATACAGTGGCTGCAGGATAGGCCAGCATCTCCAAGGCGTAAAGGGCAACCTCAGGACATGCGCCCAATTTGATGTTAAATGGGGCAGACCAACTGGCGTACCTAGAAATTATTGGGCACCACCGCAAATTTTTGAATGGGGCCCTCCTCCATCAGTAAATTTTGCGCAAACCCCTTCCTTTCATGCCGCCATGCCTGTGGCTAATAAAGATCGCTCTCTCAGACAAGGCCCAGCAGCTGTTCCATTCGCTTTCTACACTGTCTATACTGTATATAATTTCATTGTATAATACTGTTGAAGGGGCCCTGACAAAGTCCTCCTCCTCCTCCTGGATGGGCCCTTTCTAGGTCACGGCCCCAAAGCAGTTACTTCCCCTGCTTCCCCTATAGCTATTCCCCTAGGCAAACCCATCAGTCAGTACATGTACTGTTCCACCATGTTTATGAAATGCTGCCTCCTGCTAAGCTGTTCCAGATCTGCTGGTGGTGCAGGTTGTTGTGGCGTGATGACAAAGCTTTTCCAAATTTTGCCCATGATAACCCTGAGTTCTGAGGTGTTGGTGGTGACCCAGCTGCATTGGCAACCTATTCCTCCTCCTCCTCTGCCTTCAACTTGTGCTTCCACTGAGCCCCCGGTGTCAGGTGTGAATGCCATCAGCTCCGTGTCTACTAGCAGGCTCATCTTCCTATCACACTCCAGTGAGAGAATTAAGGATGGCATGTTGTCCTTGTAACGGGGATGCAGCAGGGGATGCAGCAGGGTGGTCGTTGCGCAGGCACTGCAGCATGTAGTCGCTCATGTGTGCCAGGCTGCCCAGAGGCAAGGACAAGCTATCCTCTTTGAGGGAGTTATATCGTCTGTGTCCTCTGTATCCCCCAGCATTCCTCCTACTCCTCTTCCTCATCCTCCAGAACTGTGCCCTGGCTGTACAATTGTTTTCCAGGCTAGGGCCTATGTTGGTGCAGATACCCACCCTCCGAGCCATTTGTATTTGGTTGGCCTTAAGTTAATGATAAGGCGTGTATATAGTTTTGTTTCTTTATATGGTTAGTTTAGCTGCCTTATAGTTATTTTAATATGTTTTTAAGTAAATTTGTGAATAGTTTGTTAATGGTTTGAGTGAAAGGGAGGGTGGGGGTGTTAAGTGTGTAGGGTGTGAGGCTGTTTGGGTTTATTTTCCATCCGCTTTCTACACTGTCTATACTGCCACTGTATATAATTTCATTGTATAATACCTTTGAGGGGGCCCTGACAAAGTCTTTTAGTCCTCCTCCTCCTCCTGGATGGGCCCCTTCTAGGTCAGGGACCTAAAACAGTAGCTTCTCATGCTTCCCTGTAGCTAGGCCCCTGGGAAAGCCCATCAGTCAGTACGTGTACTCTTCCACCATGTTGCTGAAATGCTGCTAAGACGTTTCAAATTTGCGGGTGGTGGAGGTTGTGGCGTGATGACAAAGCTTTCCCACATTTCGCCAATGCTAATCCAGCCTTCTGAGGTGCTGATGGTGACCCAGCTGCCCGTGAGCTGGCTTGGGTGCCACCCTGCTGAAAACATGGTTCCTCCTACTCCTCCTCATCCTACTTATCCTCCTCATCCTCCAGAACTGTGCCCTGGCTGGACAATTGTTTTCCAGGCCAGGGACTATGTTGGTGCAGGAACCCACCATTTGAGCCACTTGGATGTCACTGGCCTTAAGTTAAGGATAAGGCGTGTATATAGTTTTGTTTGTTTATATAGTAAGTTTAGCTGCATTATAGTTATTTTAATATGTTTTTAAGAATATTTGTAAATAGTTTAATGGTTTGAGTGAAAGGGGGGTGGGATTGTTGTGTGTGTTCGATTAACTGAATTGATTTTCACTGTCTGGTGTTTAGGAATTTCTGTTCCCTTAATTCAGCACATGTGGCAGGCAGGGGATGTGCGTCAAACAGGCTAGGCCCAGACCTGCTAGTATATTTCGCCCATTAGCACACAACACCAGGCGGGGCTGGAGGCTCAGTGGCACCAACCAATGATCGGTCTGTTGTTTCATGCCTGTCCACAGCTCCTGCATGGTGCAGGGTTTGTCCCACAAACACACAAGTTTTAAAACAGCCTGCTGTCATTTCCCCCTGGTTGTGCTGATGTGGGTGGTGAAGGTGTTACGCTGATCAGATGAGGAGGTGGTAGAGGAGGAGAAAGCCGAATAGGAGGAGGAGGAGGAGGTAACAGGATACAAAGAGAAATGCCCAGCAATCCTTGGGGGCAGAAGGACATTCGCAAAAATGCTATCCGCCTCTGAGCCAGCCGCTACATTTACCCACTGTGTTGTTGGTTATGTGGACGTTGCCACAGATGGCGTTGCGCAGTGCACACTTGATTTTTTCCGCCACTTGGTTATGCAGGGAAGGGATGGCTCTCCTGCAAAAGTAGCGGCGGCTGGGATACACCTACTGTGGGACAGCCACCGCCATAAGGTTTTTAAAACTGTCCAGCAGACAGAATGACAGCATTTCAAAGGACCAGGAAGTTTAAAATAAGGCATTCAGAGCCATGGGTAGGGGGGTACTTCCTCTTTCTATTTCTTTTTCTCTCCAGTGTTTGGGAGATGGACAGCTTATAGCTGAACACTTCCATGGGATTTGGTGGAGATGCTTGGTGACAATGACAGATGTGGTGGCGTTGCTGCCACATCCTCTGTTTGCTGGGTGACAGGTGCCACTGTCACTCACTTGGGCTCAAGTTTAGAATGTTTATTTATTATTTTTTTGTATTTTATTTTAAGTCATTTATCCACATATCCACATATGTTTGCAGGGCATTTACCTACATTTTGCTGCCCTTTGCAGCTCTCTAGCCCTTTCCAAGGCTATTTTACAGCCATTTAAGTGCCCAAAAGTTCGGGTCCCCATTGACTTCAATGGGGTTCGGGTTCAGGGTCAAGTTCAGGTCGAGTTCGGATCCCGAATACGAACATTTTCGTGAAGTTCGGCCGAACTTCTCGAACCCGAACATCCAGGTCTTCGCTCAACTCTATTCATGAGGGATCGGTCATGTCAAACTAATTTAATCAGTTTCTATGAGGAGGTTAGTTCTAGACTTGACAGCGGCGAATCAATGGATGTCGTATATCTGGACTTCTCCAAAGCATTTGACGCTGTACCGCATAAAAGGTTAGTATATAAAATGAGAATGCTCGGACTGGGATAAAATGTCTGTATGAGGGTAAGTAACTGGCTCGGTAATAGAAAACAGAGGATGGTTATTAATGGTACACACTCAGATTGGGTCACTGTCAATAGTGGAGAACCTCAGGGGTCAGTACTGGGCCCTATCCTCTTCAATACATTTATTAATGATCTTATAGAAGGCTTGCACATTAAAATATACATTTTTGCAGATGACAATAAACTTTGTAAAGTAATTGACATGGAAGAGGACACTATACTGCTACAGATGGCTCTGGATAGATTGGAAGCTTGGGTAGAGAAGTGGTAGACGAGGTTTAACACTGACAAATGTAAGGTTATGCACATAGGAAGTAATAATTTAAGTCACCCGTACATACTAAATGGTAAAACACTGGGTAACACTGACATGGAAAATAACCTAGGAATTTTAGTGAACAGCAAACTAAGCTGCAAAAACCAGTGTCAGGCAGCTGCTGCCAAGGCCAATTAGATAATTGGTTGCATCAAAAGGGGCATAGATGCCTGTGATGACAACATAGTCCTACCACTTTATAAATCACTGGTCAGATCACATATGGAGTACTGTGGACAGTTCTGGTCTCCTATGAACAAGGCAGACATAGCAGAGCTGGAGAGGGTTCAGAGGAGGGCTACTAAAGTAATAACTGGAATGAGGGAACTACAATACCCTGAAAGATTATCAAAATTAGGGTTATTCACTTTAAAAAAAAAGACGACTGAGGGGATTTTTAATTATATATATATATATATATATATATATATATATATATATATATATATATATCAGGGGTCAGTACAGAGATCTCTTCCATCATCTATTTATCCCCAGGACTGTTACTGTGACAAGGGGACATCCTATGCGTCTGGAGGAAAGAAGGTTTGTACACAAACATAGAAGAGTATTATTTATGGTAAGAGTAGTGAGACTATGGAACTCTCTGCCTGAAAAGGTGGTGATGATGAGTTCACTAAACGAGTTCAAGAGGAGCCTGGATGTATTTCTGGAGTGTAATAATATTACAGGCTATAGCTATTAGAGATGGGTCATTGATCCAGGGAGTTATCTGATTGTCTGATTGGAGTCGGGAGGGAGTTTTTTCCTCTTAAGTAGGGAAAATTGGCTTCTACCTCACAGTTTTTTTTTTTGCCTTCCTCTGGATCAACTTGCAGGATAACAGGCTGAACTGGATGGACAAATGTCTTTTTTCGCCTTATATACTATGTTACTGTTACAAACAAACAGCAACTGAAAACCGCTGCAGTAAAGGCCTGGCAGAGCATTAAAAAGGAGGAATCACAGCGTCTGGTGATATCCATGAGTTCAAGACTTCAGTCAGTTATTGCCAACAAACGGTTTTCAACCAAGTATTAGAAATTAACATTTTTTTTGCAATTATTTAATTTGTCCAATTAATTTTAAGCCCCTGAAATGAAGGGATTGAGTTTAAAAAATGCTTTAGTTGCTCACATTTTATGCAATCATTTTGTTCAGCCCACTGAAATAAAGCTGAAAGTCTGAACTTCAATTGCATCTGAATCCACTGTGGTAATGTACGGAACAAGAATTAGAAAAATGTTGTCTCTGTCCAAATATATATGGATCTAACTAGATTTAGCAGGGGTAACACACACACTCTTAACTTTAATTTCTTAACTCATTGCGTTATCTTGAAACAAAAGACATTGAAAAGCAATTGCTTAACACATTTAGTTGCATTTAGTTTAGATAGCATGTCTCATATAGCATGTGTGTTAACCCTGATATATATATAAATATATATATATATATATATATATATATATATATATTTATACTTTGCAAAATGTTTCAATTTGGCCAGGTGTGGAAAAATGCTGTAAAGTAAGTGTGCTTTCAAAAAATAGAAGTGCCAATACTTTAATTTTTTTAATTAACAAAATGCTAAGTGAATGAACAAAGGAGTAATCTAAGTCAAATCAATATTTAGTATGACTACCCTTTGCCTTTAAAACTTGTACACCGTTTTTGAAAACTTGGAAAGAAGTTTGTTCCAAACACCTTAGTGGAGTAACGACAAATCTTCTGTGTTTGTAAGCCTGCTCAAATCCTTCTGTCTCTTCAAGTAATCCCAGACAGACTTCATGATGTTGAATTCAGGGCTTTGTGGGGGCCATACTATGATTTCCAGTGCTCCTTGCACCTCTTTATGCTGAAGATAGTTCTTAATGACATTGGCTGTATGTTTAGGGTCGGTATCCTGCTGCAGAATAAATTTGGAGTCAACCAGATGTCTCCCTGATGGTATTGCATGATTATCTGCCTACATTTTTCATCATTGAGAACACCGTTAATCCTGATCACTTTGAGGACCATGTTGTTGTTTTTTTTTTTTTTTTGTATTGATAAACACACTACAAACTATTGGAAAAACTTTGGCTAAATTGAATGCAACTGATGTTTGTTTATCAGGAGACTTTATATAAAGCGAAAATCACTTATAGTAGTGTGTCTACGCTGTTACTATACTCCGATTAGTATTGCAGACACAGGATTTCATCACAATCACAGGAGTTGCTGTGTATGCATTCTTTTAGTGGGGCTCATTATACTATAAATGATACAGGCATTATACTGTAAATGACTGCTACCTGCTTTCATACCAGATGCATCCT
Source organism: Bufotes viridis (assembly GCA_033119425.1). NCBI lineage: Eukaryota > Metazoa > Chordata > Amphibia > Anura > Bufonidae > Bufotes > Bufotes viridis. Next base: position 56,252,209 of record CM065597.1, on the reverse strand, counting down.
TTGACTAGATTGTTTCTCCAGCAAAAATGTTTATAGACAAAGAGTTAAATTGTGTTTTTAAAGATACTGTAGGGAGGAGCATTTGTAAAAAAAAAGAGATTAATGATGTGTCAAGCATATATCTTCCAAAAGCCCCAGAGAGAAGGCTCGGAGATTACAGTCTCTGTTTCTCCAGTATATCTTCACTAGTTGCCGTAGAAACCTAGCTATTTCCTAACCATGCACTCTTTAGAAGCTTCTGTCTACCATGTGTCTTGGGAATTTCAGGTGTGTATCTGTGACATAAGATTCATACCTGAGGTTGGGGACTCTGAAAATAGGATACATCAAAAGGGTACAATATGTACTGTGATCCAGACTTAAATGTCTCCTATTATTGTGATGTCTTGTGAGCAGAATTTGAAAATGGGATCTACAAATATATATATATATATATATATATATATATAGGTTTATGATATAAACACATGACTTTATCCACATTCCCTTCTGTATTTTGATTTATGGATTATATTTAGAGATGAGCAATGAATCTTAATTTCCTCACGCTTCGTGGTAACAAGTCACATTTTTTCCTAAAATGGCTACTGCATATGTGAGGATATGGAGCAAGGAACTCTGGGAAGGCGGGATCACCCATAATGCCATGCCATGAAACTTAAAAACAAGTTCGCTCAACACTAGTTATGAAGCCTTTTTTTCATGTATAAGTAAATATATAAGAAAAATATATTTGCCGTTCAGTGGTGCAATTATATGTTCTAAAGCCCTTTTTGGCGTGTATTAGTCGCACAAAAAAAGTATTTGCTGTTGTGTGCTGAAGTGAGAAAATGATGGCTCTTTTTGGCGTGTATTAGTGGGGAAAAAGAGGGCTTATTAGCCGTTGTGTGGTGAAGTGAGAAAATTACAGACTTTTTGGGGGTGTTTTAATTTCCTTATAATAGAACAGGTGCTGTAGACATCTATGTGGAATCAAAGTGTGCTTCTTCTTGGTGCGAACATTTACCTGTAAGGCCTATTGCACACGACTGTATGTGTCCCGTTGCCGTATTACGGATCACATATGCGGATTCGCAATACACGGACACCCTTCCGTGTTCATTAACTTCAATGGGTCCGCAAATCCGGAGATGCAGAATGATGCGGAACGGGCTCACGGAACGGAACACTACGGAAGCACTACAGAGTGCTTCCGTGGGGTTTCGTTCCGTACTTCCGTTCCGCAAAAAGATAGAACATGTCCTATCTTTATGCGGAACGGGCGGATCGCGGACCTATTAAAGTGAATGGGTCCGCGATCCGCTGTGGCTGCCCCACGGTCGGTGTTCGTGCATTGCGGCCCATGTGCAAAAGGCTGAGTACATACTTTAGTTATTTGGTCAGTTTTGGCCCCGTGACTACACAAATGAGTGAAGTGTGCAGTGATTCTAAGAGTAACACCTCTCATCTGCATGTCATACTGACTCACAGTATTATTTTACTACCACAGCAGACTTTCCACACCAGGTCTCCATAACAACCCAGCCATTTTTCTTCACTGCTGTAGGTCAGCTTTAAAGGGGCAGGGCGCTATGGGTGACACTGTTAAGGGAGCGGAGTGCTGTGGAGGTCACAGTTCAGGGCCAGGTAGGGTGGCCATTCAGGCCACTCTCAAAAGATGGACTTAAAAACCCCGCCCCCAGGCCCTGCTAAGCCGTGCCCCCTCCCACTGTGCAACCAATGGGGATTGAAAAAATGAAGGCAAAAATCAATTTCTGTCAGCTGCAGGAGTGGGAGGAAGGGTGACTTTCTTCCTGCAGCTCACTTTCAGACAGCACAATGCTGCTGTCTTAGAGTGAGCTGTTCAAAAGAACATCCCTGTGTCCGTCCAGGCCCTGTGCTGGACGGAGGACAGAGAGTCTGAAAGCCGGACTCTCTGGCCTAAAACCGAACCTCTGGCCACCCTAGTGGCAGACTGCTGTGGAGATCACAGTTAAGGGGGTGAGATGCTGTGGAGTTCACTGTTAAAAGGATGGGATGCTGTGGAGATCATTGATAAGGGGGCAGGGTGCTGTGGAGGTCTCTGTTAAGGGGACAGGGAACTGTGGAGGTCACTGTTAAGGGGACAGTCTGCTATGGAGGTCAGTGTTAAGAGGCAGGGTGCTTGAGAGGTCACATTTTAAGGGAACAGAGCTCTGTAGAGGTCACTGTTAAGGTGGCGGGTTATTGTGTAAATCACTGTTAACGAGACAGGATACTGTGGAGGTCACTAATAAAGGGGTTGCCGCTATGGAGGTCACTGTTAAAAGGGGAGGAAGCTGTGGATGTGACTTTTAAGGGGGCAGGTCGCTGTGGAGGTCACTGTTAGAGGGGCAGGGTACTGTAGATGTCACTGTTATAGTGGATACTGTCGGATTCTTTTAACGACACGCACAAACATTAAATGAAAGAGATGAAATATACCCGTGCAAAGCCGGGTCCTTCTGCTAGTATGTAATATAAGGCAAAGCAGTTCACAGCTTGCCGCCTCTTTATATCTCCACATTGGTACACGATGCGCGAGACTTCACTGGGCTGACTCCCAGGTAAAGCAGTCACAGGAATAATCCAAAGGAAATGTCCTGCAATAGTTTATCTTACATTAAAATATTGCAAGCTTTATTTAGAAACTTTTATAAATGAAGTGTACATATCATTAAACATCTTGGTGTGTCCAAAACAGGTCAGCTTTTTAATGATGTGTACACTGGAGGACATTTAAGAAATGTGACTGGTATCTGAGAAGCTGGAAACCCAGAAGTGAGTGCTTCACGGACAGGAACGCCTCGCCCCGGCGGAGATCAGGGAAGGTGTTCCATGTCAGTAATTAGCCTGAGCCTGCACTAGGCTTCCAGGCTCATTACTTATATCTTACAATTCAGGCCAACAGGTGGCAACAATGAATTGTAATATAGTCATTTCTGTATAGGACAGAGATGGGCAAACTGCGGCTCTCCAGCTGTTGCAAAACTCCAACTCCCAGCATGCAAAGACTGCTTACAGCTATCAGCCTAAAGCAGGGCATGGTGGGAATTGTAGTTTTACTACAGCTGGAGAGCTGCAGTTTGCGTATAGGATAATGGAGAAAATTCAATTACCCTACACAAATTGCAATCTGATGACTGTATGTTGTGATCCACTTGGGGACCCAAAAAAAGTTTAAAAAAAGTTTAAAAAATAAATAAAAAATAACTAAACAAGAGCAATGCTGTATGCAAAAACTCTCGTACTATTAAAATATAAAAAGAAAACATACCCCATACCGTGAATAATGTAATGTCGTTTTTTCTATCACTTTACCTTTAAACAAAAAACCAAACAAGGTGATCAGATAGTCATAAACACCTTATAATGGTATTATAAAAAACTACCGATCATTCCGCAAAAAGAAAAGAAAAAAAAAACTCAAAAAGCTCCGTAGACATACAGTAACTATAAAAACGTTATGGGATTCAGAATATGGCAATTAAAAGTTTTTTTGTTTTTTTTCAGTAATAAAGCGCAAGAAAAACGATACATATTGCTATAATCTTAGTGACCTGGAGAATGAAGAGCACAAGTCAGTTTTACCACATAGTGAACACCATAAAAGCAAAACCCATAAAGTTGTGGCGGAATTGCATTTTTTTTCCCAATACAGGCAGATACCTATCCATCATGCAATACCATCAAGGAGACATCTGAATGTTTCCAAATGTATTCTGCAGCAAGACAAAGGTCCTAAATATACAGCCACTATTATTAAGAATTATCTTCAGCGTAAATTAAAACAAGGAGTCCTGGAAGTGATGATATGGCCACCACAGAGCCCAGATCTCAACATCATCAAGTCTAAATGGGATTACATGAAGAGACAGAAGGCTCTGAGTAAGTAAATATCCACAGAAGATCTGTGATTAGTTCACCAATATCTCTGGAACAACCACCCCACTGTGTTCCTTTGAAAACTGTGTGCAAGTATCCCTAGAATAATTAATGCCATTTTGAAGGCAATGGATGGTTAGCAAATATTGATTTCATTTAGATTTCTATTTTGCTTATTCACTTTCCATTTTGTTAATTGATTAAAACTATTTGCTTCTATGTCTATCTTTGAAAATATTCTTACTTTGCATAATTTTTCCTAACTGCCCACAGTATTGTAAAGGTGCACCTCCCACCAGCATCCAGTTGCACTCCTTACAATTCTTTATCAAAACCCACCATCTCAGGACCAGCCCCCGATATATTTATTATTTTGCCTACTGTTTTCCTTTATGTTTCCACCACTAGTGATCTGCTGCCTTATTCATTAGTGATATCTTACCTCTGAAAAGTAATTTTCTTGCATGTGTTTTATTTTACTGAATATTTATGGACATTAATGTAGAAATGGTCTCTTTGGGTAGAGAAGACTAAACTGATTTTAGTGAAGGGAATTCATATGATGCATTACTTTTCATCATTGATAATTCTGTGTGCTAGTTTGAAGAAGGAAAAAAAGATTCTTTCATGCAGACCAGCTGTAGTTTCTGCATGAAAGAAAGATCATCTTTGACCTTCTGCTTTTTGTATGCATTTGTTGAGAGGGATGAAGACCGTCTGGGCAAAAATAACTTCATTATGAGCCACCTGTCTCATGCAGAAGGTGTCCAAAATAATTTATATTTGTAAATCCATCTGTGACTGCAAATAATTACTGTATTCTTCAATAGTAAACAGCATGAAAAACAACTGCAAATTTAATTTAAGAAATGCTATTATTGAAGGATTTACTGTTTAAAAACATATACTGAAGCCCTATATCTGGGGCATGCTGATGGCAATGTATTATGATTTCATTTATTGATATTATTTATGATGTGTTACTTATTCTGTTACCAATATATGTTCACAATATACTGTATATCTATATAACATGTTTTATGCCCCATAAGACATACTTTTTCCCCCCCAAAAGTGGGGGGGAAATGCCCTAGCGTCTTATGGGGCGAATGCTTCCATTTTACATCGCAGTCTGCAATGCTGCCATATCACAGCCTGCGATGTATGGGCAAGGAGAGAGGAGGGGCTGGAGTCAACTTGCGGCTGGGCTTGGTGCAGTCACTGTACTGTTACACCAGGCCCCGCCGCTCAGCGCAGTATTTCTAAGCATTTATTCTTAACCTCTTAATAAGTTTAACTAATGTTGCGCTCTACCCTGTATTAGTACCGTACTTACTAACAGGCTTCCATAGCAGACAGAGTGGCCGGCAGCAGTAAAGTCACTCACTGACGTTGCGCGTCTACTCCTCCCACTTTGCAAGTGGAGCAGGCGTGCAATGTCAGTGAGTGGCGTTTCTGATGCCGGCTGCTCTGCCTGCTATGGAAGCCTACAATCAATCAATATGGATCTTATGGTCCACCGGAATGCAACAGCCAGCCTGGAGCCCTAGATCCATACAGGCTCCTATGTAGACGATTCAGGAAAAGATATCGGAGGCAGCATGTCCGGTTGAAAAATCCCTTTATTTTGGGAACTGCTCACATGAAAAACGTGAATATAAAAAGTTGCTACGTTTCGGCTATCACATAGCCTTTGTCAAGCACAGTGTGAATTATACATACAAGTGTTTATAAAATAAAGACCACACCTCCACATGGAGATGTGTCCAATCATTATTTCTCATTGTTAATCAATCACATAATGGGTTAACATTACACATCCAATCCGTGCCCCGCTCAACGGCTGCTTTATATAAAACCTTAAGGACAATCATACATAGTGTTCTCACCTGATCATATATAAATATAGAGGAAACGTACGGTGTCATGATGCACGCTCATCTGCGCGTCTGGCAATCCCCAGTGCGCATGTCAGAGAAGGGGGAAGAAGGATCGCGACCACGTGATCACAGTGATCACGTGATCACACATGGCAACGTGTCCTGCATCCATGGGGCGTGATCGAGAGAAGGAACACTCCCACACAAGTGATCCATCACATGATCGCGGACACACTATGGAAGCCTGTTAGTAAGTTCAGTATTAATACAGGGGAGAGCGCAACTTTAGGTAAACTTATTAAGAGGTTAATGATTAATGTTTAGAAATACTTCGGAGAACGGTGGGGCCTAGTGTATTGGGGGACACTGTTATGAGGGGGATCTGTGGATGACAAATATATAGCAGTGTCATCCACAGTTCCCCCCCATAACAGTGTCATCCACAGATGCCCCTCCCCATAACAGTGGGTTAAAAATATATATTTTTCTTATTTTCCCCCTCAAAAACCTAGGTGCGTCTTATGTGCCAGTGCGTCTAATAGGGCAAAAAATTTGGTACATTTTTCTGTCTGTCTGTCTCTATCTCTCTCTCTCTCTCTCTTTCTCTCTCTCTCTCTCTCTCTCTATATATATATATATATATATATATATGTTTGAAGGCTGATTTATTGGCCTGTATTTGTGGGTGTGGTGTAAGTAGTACATTTATACCAGGCAGGCGCCTCCCTTGGGTGTGTCGACGGTGCTGCATAGTTGTGTGCAGTCTGAGCCACCTGTTGCAGCACATGGGCTGAATCTGCAGCTTCCATATGTCACGACCCAGGTTTTGGTCGTGCGTGTGGTTGTCAGCGGCAACGTGTCGTCTGCACGGAGGGCTGCTACCCCGTTGCCCTATGTGTGGTTGCCGTTGGCAACGGGTCACCCGCCTGGCGGTCGTGGCTTTTACCTGTGGCCTCGCATACACTGATGTATGTCATCTCCTGTGTGTATGTGTTATGTTGGCTCAGGGCCACGGCTGCTTTGTCTTTGGTGTGGTGACACTTAGACACACATGCTGGTTGCTGCTAGCAACATCTTGTTGTGCATGTGTGTCTTTCCCCCTAGCCTGTGCACGATTCCCTTGTTCTGTGTTTGTGTGGCGTGCACGGGGCTAGGTGTTTGTTTCGTTGTGTTGTTGGCAGTGGAGCAGCCTGAGTTTGGTGCTAGGCGGCTCGCTGTCAACGCATGTGGTTGCCTTTGGCAACGTGTGTGTATATTTGTGCACTTCCCCCGTTTGGTGTGCACGGGGTTAAGGTGTGGCTGCTTTGTATGGTGGGTGTGTCCTCTGGCCTCCTTAAGTGTCTGTGTGTGGAGCCTGAAGGTCAGTTTGGTTTGTCCAGTCATGGTGTGAGCATGGCTGGAGCTTGTTGTCTGTTCCCCACTTGGATGTCTGCGTGAGCCACCCTTATTTGTTATATTGTATGCTATGTTGTTCCTTCCCTGGTGAGTGTCTGTGTATCCCTTCCCCACCTGGTTGTTGTAGTATGGTGTGTGTGTGTGTGGTGTCTGTTTACACGGTGTGACGCTCCGGAAGGGGCTTGCCCGCCCGGAGGGGTGTGGTACCATCCTGATGGTGTGCTGCCACCTTGGGATCCATCCGCATGCGTCAGTGATCCGCATGGGAGGTCGGGAGTTCCGGGATCCGCTGTTTCTTCTGCGGTGCGGCAGGTAAGAGCGTTTGTTTGTATGCTCTCCTGCGGAACTCAGGGGCACACTGTCAGGGTCCCGGCTGCAGAGGGGCCTCTGGAGACTCCTGCTCATCCGTGTCCTTGGGTGAGCAGGTGGTCTCTGCCCTGTTAGATCCAGGGTGAAGCAGGGACGTCCAGGGCTATAGGTTCCGGACGTATGGGCCCTCCCACCTTCGGGGTCGGCCCATACGGTTAGGAGACCAGGGTCAGCCTTAGGGACATGCTAGTTTAGCAGTTCCAGGGTCCCTGCATTTAGTCCTTTTTGGCCCAGCGGCCGCGGATATAGCGTGGCGGGGAGTTTCGCTGCTTCCCGCCGTGACACTATACCCAGTCAGCGTCCAGGATCCCAGTTGAAGTCGTTTCGGGCCGGTGAAGGTTTGCGGCAAGCTTGTGCAGCATCGTCCCGTTACAGTCCGGCTGGCAAAGTGGCGGCTTCTTTGGTGAGGAGGAGCAGCATTGCATCAGAGCGATCTGCCTGGCAGCCCACGTTTGGCCCCCACGTGGCAGCACGGTTTGTCCGGCCAGCGGTGTGTCGGCTCCTTTGGTGAGGAGGAGCAGCACTGCACCAGAGCGATTCTGCCTGGCAGCCCACGTTTGGTGCCCACGCAGCAGTACGGTTAGGCAGCAGTGGTCAGCGTAACTCCATCTCGTTTTCTCGTGCCTGGCAGCCCACGCTTGGCGCCCACGCGGAAGCACGTTTAGGCAGCAGACTCTCTCGCTATCTGCTATTATTTCTGCAGACAGACTAAAGCCTTGTTCACACTGACATCAAGCATTATCCCCTTACTTGCATTATAGAGGATAAGGTTCTCTGACTAAGCCAGGTGGAGCATAGTTGCTGTTTACAAAGTGTTATTGTTTTTTTTTTTGTATAAATGGTATTTTACGATATGTATTTAAGTAGACGGTAAGCTCTTCTGTGTTGAGGTATCTTCCCTTGTCTTGTTTCATTTGGTTTGGAAATGTAAAATATGTGTGTGCCACTTTAAGGTTGTGAACCTGAGTTTGTGTACATAATAAGCACCTGTGCAAGGTGCTGGGGATCCATCTTCAGTTCAGAGTGTTAGCTGGACACTGGGGGAGCTACTTGCTATGAAGGTATTGCAGAGACCCAAGAGGACCTTTTATTCTGTTATTTTGCCACATTTTGTTGCTTTATTTGTGCTAAAAATTGATTGGAGCATGGCTTTCGCCGAGAACCGAGTTTAGTTTGTTTTTACGACGTAAACACCCACATCTCTTCTGGGCGCATGTGCTGATGGAGGCAACATTTGCATGTACTCGCCTAAAGCAGCGTGGTGTGTTGCAGGTGGTTTATATTACTGCATGCCTCTTGTTATTGTCAGCATACTACCACAGTGAGGATTGTCTTTACGTGTCATTTTTTTTTTTTTTTAGGTCACGTCACAACTCACTATTCTCAGTTGGTGTGGTCAATTACATCTTTTTGCTAAGGTAGCAGGACGTGAAATAAAAAAAAAAAAGTCACATCACGGATGGATTTCCCATTATGTTGCGGGTTCTGCTACTTGACGTTTTATTTTTTAGGTTGTTATAGGTTCAGAAGGTTGGGTAAATCACTTTATTATTTTGCAGTCTCACAACATCAGACCTGATCCGTCACTCAGGCCTCGGCAGTTTCAACCATTTCGTTGGTTCTGATGTCTGCAGGCCTCACGTCAGTGTCGGCATACTACCACAGCTAGGATCATTCATTGCATGTCATTTTGCTTTTCAGGTCACCTCACAGCTCGCCATTCTTAGTTGGTGTGGTCAATTACATCTTTGACTAAGGTAGCAGAAAAACAAAAACATTTTTTATGGAAAATTAAAATTAAGAATATATAAAACTTAATAAGCTTACAAACTCGCTACTTGACTTTTCTTTAAAGACTGTTATAGAATCTGAGTGTTGGGTAAGTCACGTTTAATCAGTTTGCGGTATCGCAACGTCAAACCGTACACGTCGCCCAGGTCATGGCGGTTTCAACTATTTGAGATGGATAGTGAGTGATAGGGAAACTGTATCTTGAAGTAAAAAAAAAAAAAGAATAATAATTCAGACATAATTTTCCCAACTTTAGTTGCTTCTTTACCGGTTCCTCTATTCCTGTCAGAGTAAAGACTTAATCGGTAAAACTGTCTTGCGAATGTTCGTCACTTGAATAATCGCATTAATCTATTCGCGGTTTGTATTTCCTTACCTACCTAGCGTTAACAGGTCATGTCAGACTCCAGTAGGCTGAATGTATTGTGTGTCTTTTCGCGCCCTTTTATTCACTCAAATGACTTTCAAGCTTTCTATGCATGTAAAGCTGTTTAAACATTAGTAATAACGAACATTTTTTATGGCACGCAAATATAACTCAAAAGAATTAATCGCAAGTGATGATATTGGATGCGAAATAACGAATATTGTTAATTCGCGAATGTGCAACGAATGTAATGTGGGTCGTTTGTCGGATGTTTCGAGGTCACATGTGGGTGTTGCGCTCATCACTACTCATCACCTCTCAGTCGTGCGGCATGTCCATATGCCGGTGTCCAATTTAGGGTTGAAACCGACAACTATCGGGCCTTTCCTTCAGGTGAGGTGTGGCATATGCTGCCTCTAGGAATGAAAGTTCCGGCCCTAGATCAGTGGCGCTCTGCATGTCCATTAGGTTCATACCTCCATCTAGTCGAGAGATGTTCTTGCATTCCAGAGGTTGGTCATGTTGGTGTTGTTGCTGGCACTGGTTCCGTTGCCTTTTTTGGCCCCCAATATAATCATTCTCTTTCCGACATTCCTTTCAGGGTGCCCGGCTTCATGTCTTTCAGCAATTACTGGCAGCAGTAACAGACCAAGACCTTGAGAGTACTCTGTTGCGGTGCTCACGGCACCACTCACCACTTCTCAGTTATGCGGCATATCTGTATGGCAGTGTCCAATTTTAGGGTTGAAACCGACAGCTATTGGGCCTTTCCTTCAGGTCAGGTGCAGCATGTCCTGCCTCTTGGAACAAAAGTTCTATCCCATGTTATCCAGAAATTAGGTGCTCTGCATGTTCAATAGGTTCATACCTCAGCCTAGTCGAGAGATGTTCTTACATTCCAGAGGTTGCTAATTGTTGCTACGTACTATTGTGTATTTAGTTGTTGGTTTTTGGCCCCTTCAGGCATTCCTTCTACGCAGCGGTTATGGCACAACTCAAGCCGCTTAGCTTAGTTAGGTAGGCAGGTAGACGGTTACGTGTCATGTAGCCCCGACCACAAATATATACTGCTTATACTGTATTAAGGATGAGTAAATCAATTCTACTGGTTCTTTCTTATTACAGAGAGCACCTAGTATCTCTCTCTCTTATTCGGGTAGAATCAATTAGTATCCAAACCAAACTATTGAAAATATTTGGCAAGCCTGAAATGAACCGAATCTTCAAAGTTTTGCTCATTTCCAATATATATATATATATATATATATATATATATATATACCGCATTTGTCTCCCATTAGGGCACTTTTTTTTTCACTGTGACCTACAGGGTTAATACTAATGAGTGCTTCCATTTTGGAAGCGCTCATTAGTACCAGTCAGGACTGGGAAGCGTTGAAGGCTCTGTACTCACCACTTCCTGGTCCTCTGTTGTCAACTGTGTTGTGGCTGAGAGCGCTCTGTGATCTGCATCAGGGCATGGCAAGGAGAAGGGTGATAGAGCATGAGGTGTGGAGTCGTGGGTTTTTGGAGCAGGAGAGGTAAGTAATTTTTTTTGGTATTTGCTCTGATGCATGTGGGTTGAAGGTTGTGGGCTGATAAGAGGCCGATGGCTGGAGGCTAATGGCTGGGGGCTGATAGAGGAAGCTGTGATGGTTGGGGGCTGATAGAGGAGGCTGTGACCCTTGGGTGCTAATAAAGGGGGCTGTGGACAAAGGAGGCTGTGGAAAGAGGAGGCTATTGGGGGCTGGGGGCTTATAGAGAAGGCTGGGGGATGATAGAAGGTGCTGATAGAGATGGCTGGGGGCTGGCTGCAGAGGAGGAGAGGTAAGTTTGTTTGTTTCTTGCTCTGAGGCATGGGGGTTGATGTTTGGGGGCTGATAGAGAAGACTGTAATGGCTGGGGGTGATAGAGGAGGCTGTGATCACTGGGGGTTGATAGAGGAGTCTGGGGCTGATAGAGATGGCTGGGGGATGATGGATGGGGGCTGATAGAGGCTGTGATGGCTGAGGGCTGATAGAGGGGGCTGATAGAGTGGCTGGGGGTGGACAGAGAAGGCTGTGGTGGCTGGTAGAGGATGTTGTGATGGCTTGGGGCTGATAGGGGGCTGATAAGAGGCTGATGGCTGGAGGCTAATAGAAGGCTGGAGCCTGATATGAGGCATGGGGGTCTCATTTGAGGTCTGACTGGGGGGTTCTATTTATATTGGGGCTATTAGCTGAGGTCTGATTGGGTGTCATTCACATTGTGGTCTGTGCTGAGGTCTAATTGTGGGTCTGATCTGAGGTCTTATTGAGGGTCTTATTAATACATCAGGGGTCTGATTGGGGCTGTGAGCTGAGGTCTGATTAACATTGGGAGTCTGATTGTTGCTCTGATCTCAGGTCTAATAAAAAATATTTTTTATTATTGTCCTTATAAAACCTAAGTGCATCTTATGGGGCAAAAAATACGGAGTGCGTGTATATATATATATATATATATATATATATATTATTATTTTTTTCCACACATCTTTTTATTAATGGCATTTACTAGCCATTTCAGACAGATATTATTAGTGTAAAACATAGTAACATAGTAACATACTATATAAGGCCGAAAAAAGACATTTGTCCATCCAGTTCGACCTGTTTCCTGCAAGTTGATCCAGAGGAAGGCAAAAAACCCCTGTGAGGTAGAGCCAATTTTCCCCACTTAAGGGGAAAAAAATCCTTCCCGACTCCAATCAGGCAGTCAGAATAACTACCTGGATCAACGACCCCTCTCTAGTAGCTATAGCCTGAAATATTATTACGCTCCAGAAATACATCCAGGCCCCTCTTGAATTCCTTTATTGTACTCACCATCACCACCTCCTCAGGCAGAGAGTTCCATAGTCTTACTGCTCTTACCTAATACTGAAGGATAATTAACTTTAAACATGGCACAGTCTCATTTACAGAATTTGGACATGTAGAATTCAAATATAAATGCTCAATTAATTCAGTACACAACTGAAATTGCAGATCCACAAAACACAGATACAGCCCGCATGCGTTCCTCATTTTTCAGAATGGAACGTCCTGCCATCTAAATGCAAACAATGCAGATCGGATGCGGACAAATAACACGGTTGTGTGTATGTGCCCTTCAAAAGAGACAGCAGGCTCAGAGCTCCTATTTAAAAAGAAGTGAGGGAACCTGCATTTCCTGAATTACTTAAAAGTGGGACTATAGTGGGGAGATTAATCAACCAGCATGCTCAAGAAAAATCATGTCAAAGTCATACATTTTTCTCAAGCACATTTTGTCCAAAATAAATAAGGAGAATTGAGTTGAGCGAACACCTGGATGTTGGGGTTCGAGAAGTTCGGCCGAACTTCACGAAAATGTTCGGCTTCGGGATCCGAACTCGACCCAAACATGACCCCAAATGGGGACCCGAACTTTTGGGCACTAAAAAGGCTCTAAAATAACCCTGGAAAGGGCTAGAAGGCTGCAAAAGGCATCAAAATAGGTAGGTAAATCCCCTGCAAACAAATGTGGATAGGGAAATGACTTAAAATTAAATAAAATCAATAAAAATTAACCAATATCATTTGGCAACTTGGAGGAGGAGGTGGAATAGGAGGTTGGGGTGGCGTCAGGTGGGAATGCTATGGGAGTTGAAGTTCTCATCACAGCCAAAAAGGATTCATGTCTGCCTGCAGTGCAACAGGCGCCATTCACAGACTCAGGGCCATGGCAACCATACATGGGAGTTAAAGTTCACATCACAGCCAAGAAAGATTAATGTCTGCCAGCAGTGCCACAGGCCTCATTCACAGACTCAGGCCAATGGCAACCATACATTGGAGTTGAAGTTGTCATCACAGCCAAGAAGGATCCATGTCTGCCTGCAGGGCCACAGGCCTCATTCAAATATTCAGGCCCACGGGACCCAAAAAGTGGAGAGTTAAAATCACGCCAAGACAGTAGTGATTTAACCCAGCAATGCCACAGGCCTCATTCACAGATTCAGACCCATGTCACCCATAAAGAGGAGAGTTACAATCATGCCAAAACAGTATTGATGTAACCCAGTAGTGCCCCAGGCCTCATTCACTAATTCAGGACCATGGCACCCGCAAAGAGGAAAGCGGTCCCGTAACAGTAACACAGGTCTGAGGTCAACCTACAATGGAACAGGCCATTATAATTTATGTAGGCCCCTGACCCCCAGACAGAGGAGAGGTCATTTGACAGTAAAAAGAGTTTAATGTCTCCCACCAATACAGCAGGCGATGAAACAAAATATAGGCCCCTGACAACCAGACAATGTAGAGGTCATTTGACAGTATAAAGAGTTTAATGTCTCCCACCAATGCAGCAAGAGATTAAACAAAATATAGGCCCCTGACAACCAGACAATGTAGAGCTCATTTGACAGTAAAAAGAAGTTAATGTCTCCCACCAGTACAGCAGGCGATAAAACAAAATATAGGCCCCGACAACCAGACAATGTAGAGTTCATTTGACAGTATAAAGAGTTTAATGTCTCCCACCAATGCAGCAAGCGAGGAAACAAAATATAGGCCCGTGACAAACAGACAATGTAGAGGTCATTTGACAGTATAAAGAGTTTAATGTCTCCCACCAATGCAGCAAGCGATGAAACAAAATATAAGCCACTGACAACCAGACAATGTAGAGGTCATTTGACAGTATAAAGACCTTAATGTCTCCCACCAATGCAGCAAGCGATTAAACGAAATATAGGCCCCTGACAACCTGATAATATGGCGGTAATTTGACAGTAAAGAGAAGTTAATGTCTCCCACTAATACAGCAGGCGATAAAACAAAATATTGGAACCTGACAACCAGACAATGTAGAGGTCATTTGACAGTATAAAGAGTTTAATGTCTCCCACCAATGCAGCAAGAGTTTAAACAAAATATAGGCCCCTGACAACCAGACGATGTAGAGGTCATTTGACAGTAAAAAGAAGTTAATGTCTCCCACCAGTACAGCAGGCGATAAAACAAAATATAGGCCCCGACAACCAGACAATGTAGAGTTCATTTGACAGTATAAAGAGTTTAATGTCTCCCACCAATGCAGCAAGCGAGGAAACAAAATATAGGCCCGTGACAAACAGACAATGTAGAGGTCATTTGACAGTATAAAGAGTTTAATGTCTCCCACCAATGCAGCAAGCGATGAAACAAAATATAAGCCCCTGACAACCAGACAATGTAGAGGTCATTTGACAGTATAAAGACCTTAATGTCTCCCACCAATGCAGCAAGCGATTAAACGAAATATAGGCCCCTGACAACCTGATAATATGGCGGTAATTTGACAGTAAAGAGAAGTTAATGTCTCCCACTAATACAGCAGGCGATAAAACAAAATATTGGAACCTGACAACCAGACAATGTAGAGGTCATTTGACAGTATAAAGAGTTTAATGTCTCCCACCAATGCAGCAAGAGATTAAACAAAATATAGGCCCCTGACAACCAGACAATGTAGAGCTCATTTGACAGTAAAAAGAAGTTAATGTCTCCCACCAGTACAGCAGGCGATAAAACAAAATATAGGCCCCGACAACCAGACAATGTAGAGTTCATTTGACAGTATAAAGAGTTTAATGTCTCCCACCAATGCAGCAAGCGAGGAAACAAAATATAGGCCCGTGACAAACAGACAATGTAGAGGTCATTTGACAGTATAAAGAGTTTAATGTCTCCCACCAATGCAGCAAGCGATGAAACAAAATATAAGCCCCTGACAACCAGACAATGTAGAGGTCATTTGACAGTATAAAGACCTTAATGTCTCCCACCAATGCAGCAAGCGATTAAACGAAATATAGGCCCCTGACAACCTGATAATATGGCGGTAATTTGACAGTAAAGAGAAGTTAATGTCTCCCACTAATACAGCAGGCGATAAAACAAAATATTGGAACCTGACAACCAGACAATGTAGAGGTCATTTGACAGTATAAAGAGTTTAATGTCTCCCACCAATGCAGCAAACGATGAAACAAAATATGGGCCCGTAACAAACAGACAATGTAGAGGTCATCTGACAGTATAAAGAGTTTAATGTCTCCCACCAATGCAGCATGCAATGAAACAAAATATAGACCCCTGACAACCAGACAATGGGAATGTCATTTGACAATAAAAAGAGCTTAAAGGGTTTCTGTCATCAAGTTTTGACATTATAAGCTGTCTGACATTAGCTATGTGCTAATGTCAGAGCAGCTTGATAATGTATTTTTTATAAAAATCCGATGTATATTTAGGCTAAAAAACGTCTTTTTATAATACGTAAATTAGCCTCTAGGAGCAGGGGGGGCGTTGCCCTGCTCCTAGCGGCTCCGTGCGGCAACCTGCTGGCACGCCCCTTCTTTCTTTGATTGACAGTGCCGGGCAGCGATCCTCTCCTGCCTCCGGCACTGTCTCGCTGCTAAATCCTGCGCCGCCGCTCTGTATTCGGCACAGGCGCGGTGAGCTGAGGACGCTGGTGCCTGCTGTCCACAGCTCACCGCGCCTGTGCCGAATACAGAGCGGCGCGCAGGATTTAGCAGAGACAGTGCCGAGGCAGGAGACGCTGCCCGCACTGTCAATCAAGAAAGAAGGCGTGCCAGCAGGTTGCCGCACGAGCCGCTAGGAGCTGGGCAACACCCCCCCTGCTACTAGAGGCTAATTTACATATTATAAAAAGACGTTTTTTAGCCTAAATATACATTGGATTTTTATAAAAAAAGACATTATCAAGCTGCTCTGACATTAGCACAAAGCTAATGTCAGACAGTTTATAATGTGTAATCCTGGTGACAGAAACTCTTTAATGTCTCCCACCAATGCAGCAAGCGATGAAACAAAATATAGGCCCCTGACAACCAGACAATGTAGAGGTCATTTGACAGTAAAAAGAGGTTAATGTCTCCCACCAATACAGCAGGCAATGAAACAATATATAGGCCCCTGACAACCAGACATTGTAGAGGTAATTTGACAGTATAAAGAGGATAATGTCACCCACCAAAGCAACAGGTGATTATCTGAAATGTAGGCCCCTAGCACCCAGACAGAGAAGAGAGATCCCATAGCAAAAAATCATGCTTCATGTCACCAAGCAATGGGAAAGGCCACTTTCAGTTATTTAGGTCCCATCAGCCAGAGGAGAGAGGTCTCATAGCAGAAAATCAAGCTTGATGTCACCCGACAAAGCAGCAGGTGATTAACAGAATTTTAGGCCCCTGACACCCAGACAGAGGAGAGGTTCATTCAAATTGGTGTTGCCCACGTTGGC
Organism: Bufotes viridis; assembly: GCA_033119425.1. Lineage (NCBI taxonomy): Eukaryota > Metazoa > Chordata > Amphibia > Anura > Bufonidae > Bufotes > Bufotes viridis. Next base: position 56,235,232 of record CM065597.1, on the reverse strand, counting down.
TTTGGACAGGCGGCTGCGTTTGTATGTAGTGACGCCCCCTGCCATGCTAAATACACGTTCAGAAAATACACTGGCAGCAGGGCTGGCCAGCACCTCCAAGGCATAAAGGGCAACCTCTGGCCATGTGGAAAATTTGGATAACCAGAAGTTGAATGGGGCAGAACCATCAGTCAGTACGTGGAGGCGTGTGCACACGTACTGTTCAACCATGTTGTTGAAATGCTGCCTCCTGCTAACACGTTGTTGGGATAATAATAATTCAATTAAGATTGATTAATTATGGTCATAAAAATAATTAACCATTAATTTTTCATAACTTCTGGAAATCATGACCTGGTGAATTGTAGATAACCCAATCGATACAATTCACATCTGAGGCCAACTATTTCCTCAGATAAGTTATTTTCATGTGAGATGACATTAATGCTAAAGATGTAGTTTTGCATTATACAATAATACACAAGTGGGGTTGCGCAGCACACACTTGAGTTTATCCTCCACTTGGTTGTGCAGGGAAGGGGCAGCTCGCCTGGAAATGTAGTGGCTGCTGGGAACAACCTACTGGGGGACAGCCACCGCCATTAGCTGTTTGAAACAGTCCGTCTCCACCAGACAGAATGACAGCATTTCAAAGGCCAGTAATTTTGAAATGTTGGCATTCAGGGCAAGGGCTCGAGGGTGGGTAGGTGGGTATTTCCTACTTCTCTCCAATGTTTGGGAGATGGACAGCTGAATGCTGCCATGTGACATGGTGGAGATGCTTGGTGATGATATCATATGTGGTGGTGTTGGTGGAACATCCTCTGTTTGCTGGTTGCCAGGTGCCACGGTGATGCCAGAGGTGGAGGGAGAGGCTGAACCAGCAGTAGAAGAGGGAGCAGGAGGAGCATGAGAGAGTTCCTTCTTTTAAGGTGTTTACTCCACTGCAATTCATGCTTTGCATGTAGATGCCTGGTCATGTAGGTTGTGCTCAGGTTAAGAACGTTTATGCTTCGCTTCAGGCTCTGATGGCACAACATGCAAACCACTCGTGTCTTGTCATCAGGACATTGTGTGAAGAACTGCCAATGAACTCCTTGGAGCAGGTCTTGGTGTGCTCAGTGCCTGGGTGCGGTGGACAGTAGCAGGTGTACTGTCTCTGGAAGGGCCGCTGTGCTTTTGTACCCTGCTCCCTCTTTTGCTGTGCTGTTGCCTCTGTGCAACCACTGCCTCATCCTCAGAACTGCACGCCACACTAGCACGACCTGGGTCTAAGACTTTATCATCCTCCACATTATCTTCCACCCATTCATGACCCATGCCCTCCTCGTCGGTCTGCACATTGCAGAAAGCCACAGCAGTTGGCACCTGTGTTTCGTCATCATCAGAGACGTTTTGTGGAGGTATTTCCATGTCCTCATCCTGCAACAAAAGTGCATCAGTGCATTCAAGGTCTTCCTCTTCTAGGACAGGGCTAGATGGATGGGCCAGGGAAACCCTGCCAACAGAGTCATCAAAAAGCATGAGACTTTCCTGCATGATTTGGGGCTCTGACTGCTTGGCTGATTTGCAAGGGGTGAGGTGGAAGACTGATGGGCATGTGCTGCAGGTGCCAACTCTGAGATTTCTGCAGAGGACTGGGTGTGAGATACTGTGAAGGAACTGGAGGCACTGTCAGCCACCCAATCTACAATCGCCTGTACATGTTCTGGCTTCACCATCCGTAGAGCGGCATTTGGGCCTATCAAATAATGCTGCAGATTTTGTCGCCTACTCGCACCAGAGGAAGGTGTTTGACTTGGAGCGTTAGTTGGTGCTGAACGGCCACATCCTCTCCCAGCAACAGGAGCTCCACCAACACCACAACAACCATGCCCATGTCCCTTATTTGATGTTCTCCTCATTATTTGCATTCACCCACCATGCTGAAAGATTGGTCTCTCTCCGGTGTCAATTTACCTGCCATGAGTTGACAATTACGTTCGCTAAGGCAGTGCCCATGTCATAAAAATGCTCTGTGGACCCAGAATAATGTTTTTTGTGCCCAAAATACATTGATTCTCAATTTCCATGCGGAAATGTAAAAAAAAAAAATTTAGTACGCTGTTTGCACAAGTGGTTTGTGGAACAAGAACAAGTATTTTTGCAATAAAATACAGAAAATTTGTATTTCACTGCTGTAAATTGAAATTAATTATTTATACGCCGGATGCACATCTGTTTTTTCGGCCTAAAACACAGCTTTTTTTTCAATAAAACGCCAAAATGCCGTTTTTAACTGCTGTACATTAAAAGTAGATATTTATACTATGTATGGACACCAGATTTGGGGACCCATAACACAGATTTGGTTACCAAAATTCACAAATGCAGTATTTAACTGCTATATATTGGAAATAATTATTTAAACGACAGATGCACAACATTTCTTTCGGCCTAAAACACGGCTTTTCTCAATAAAACCCCAAAATGCAGTTTTTAACTGCTGTACATTAAAATTAGATATTTATACTATGTATGGACACCAGATTTGGGGACCCAGAACACGGATTTGGTCACCAAAATTCACAAATGCAGTATTAGACTGTTATAAATTGGAAATAATTAATTAAACAACGGATGCACAACAGTTTTTTCGGCCTAAAACACAGCTTTTTTCAATAAACCCCCCAAAAAAAGAATAATGACTTTTTCTCAGCTGTAATGTGAAATCGTTATTTAGGCGGTATATTTCAAAATGCTTTTTTGTCCAAAAAATACACTTATGCTGTATTTCACAGCAGCAATGCAAAATAGATGTTTGTAATGGGTATTTCAGACTGTTTGGTGGACTTTGAATAACATTTTTTTTTCTATAAAAAACAAAGAAGCACTATTTCCATTCAGAAATATAAAATATGTCGTTGGACGGTGTATGCAGAACTGTTTTGTGGACAAGGAATATGGCTTTGCCCCCAAAATTACACAGATTCTCTATTTCACCGCAGAAATGTCAAATATATATTAAAATAGGCTTGTTGGATCAGGATGACCACTTTTTTTTTTACCAAAAATACACCGATGCACTATTTCATAGCTAACATGGAATATACGCTTTAGTGCATAGTATACAAAAATGCTCTGTGGCAGCACAGATCCCAGGCTAGACTATGTCAAATGGACTATGTCACCCCTTAAACATGCAAAAGGCAATATAGGGGACTTGAGCAGCCAGAAAAAAAAAGTTTATTTTCCTTCACTGAGCTACCAAATTGGATTAGGCTGATGTCCCTGTCAGGCTGGCAGACATGCAGTACACTGCAGTACCTAAAATGGCCGCCGACCCCCACCTCAGTAACAGATGGATTTACAAAAAAAATCTCCCTGGCAGTGGCTGGGTACAGAAATGTTGGATTGCTGAGGCTCCCTCCCTCTCTATGTGTTGTATCTTGTGGATTAAAGTTGCACATGTTCTTCAGATTTCTGCCCCATTCTGTCCCTGATCGCACCAGCATCAACCTTGCTCTAATCTCAATTCAGCAGACTGACATGCAGCACTACGTGACTCCAGCTTATAAAGAGGCTGGGTCACATGCTGCACTCAGCCAATCAAAGCCGTGCCATTAGTAGGCATGGCTGTGATGGCTTCTTAGGGCAAGAAGTAAAACGCTTGCTGATTTGCTGCTGTGCAGCCCTTCAGAAAGCGGGAAGAAATCGCCGAACAATGGATCCGAACCCGAACTTTTTGGAAAAAAAACTATACAGTTCGGGTTCGCTCAACTCTAAAGGAGAGTAAAAAAATAAAAATAATAAAAATCCTCAGTATATAAGTACTCTTACCAAATTTGAGAAAAAAGCTATTGTCTCAATGCAGGATAATAACAATATCATCATCCGCCCTGCAGATAAGTGTTATAATGAATAGAGAGGATTACCATAAAGAAGCAAAAAATATATTAAGTGACAGTTGAATGAACAAGCGATTATAAGGGGATCCAACAGAACAGTTTAAAAAAAAAAAATTGAAAGAACTTGTTCAAAAAGGAAGAAACTAGGGTATTCTAAAAAAAAAAGAGGGAGCAGCATTCATTAATATAACACATCCGAAAATTGCTGCTCTCTATCATAATCCCAAAATACATAAAGGTATGAAAGGTATGAAAACCCGCCAGGAAAACCTATAGTCTCAGACATAGATTGCCTTACTAGCTCTCTCTCTCTAAATGTGTAGACCAGCATTTACAACCATATGCGCAATCTCTCCCCACATATTTGAAAGACACCAAACATATGTTACAAATCTTAAGTGATATAAAATGGGAAGATGGATATATATCTGGTACACTTGATGTAAAGTCATTATATACCATTATTGAAAACAAAAAAAATATATATATATACCATTATTGAAAACAAATTATTTTTGAAAGCAAAAGGTGAGATGCCAGAAACACCGATTGAATACATAGGAGAATGTATTATGTTTATTCTACAGAGAAATTATTTTATTTATGATGAAGATTTTTACCTTCAGACATGGGGGACCGCGATGAGGACGAGGTTTGCCAATTTATACATAGGATGATGGTGGGAGCAATTATTCATACACCCAAATGGCGAGGTCTGGACAGAAGAGAAATTACCGGACTTTTTAAAAAATATAACTAAAATGCTTTTATTTGGAATATTCACCTAGTTATAGCAATAAATAAATAATTTTTTTTAGACCTTTAAGACTTTTTAAGAAAATAAATTATGCACTAAGACTTTTAATTAACCAACAGATGCTAATAGTTTTATTTCAAAAGAAAGTTGTCACCTTCCACGTTGGCTAGATACCGAGAAGTCAATTCCTACGTATAAAAAGGAACTGTACTAAATCAGAAGAGTATGAAAGAGAGGTGGATTATATGCAGAAAAGATTTGAAGCAAAGGGTTACAGTACAGAAAAATTGATAGCCCAAGAGATAGAAATAGGACAGGTAAATAGACAGACCGTACTGGGAGAAAAAGGGAGGGTAAAAACAGAAATAAAGGAGGAGGAAATTACAATTCCACCCATCATTATACCATATAATGGCCAAATTTTACTTTTCAAGAAAATTGTCAATAAATATTGGGATGCCTTGAAAGAGGATAACGTTTTTCGAGAGTTAATTCCCACGGTGCCGCAATTCCTTTACTGGAAGGCAAAAATATTGGAAATATGGTGGCATTTACTAGTAGGTGCATGACCAGACAGAATAATCAGAATAAAAATGTGAAAAATTACAAGGACGAAGGACAACAAATAGGCTTTTACCCATGTAAAAAATGTTTAGGTTGTTTAGGCTGTAAAAAGTCAAAAAATAATAAAATACAAGTACAAATAGAAAATAATGATGGATCATATCAAGAGAACATCAGAGATGTTATTACATGTAACAGCTGGGGGGTAATATATGCGATAACATGCCCCTGTAATAAGGTCTACATTGGCCATACAAAAAGACAATTGAAGAAAAGGTTGAGAGAACAAGTATACAGTATTTAAAAAACATGGGTGAGGGACAACCATTATCACAGCACTACAAAGAAAAACATGATGGGAAATTTACTGGGTCAATTTTCTGTGGGATAGAGGTGGTGAGGCCAAATAAAAGGGAGGTGATTTTATTGAAAACATGTCCAGGATAGAAACAAAATTGATTTTTAACATAAATACAGTGGCACCTGGGGGTTTAAATGCTGAAATAGAACTATTTGCATTTGAATAAGTGCAGTATAGGTACATATATAGAGAGAATATGCCTGGATAGGTATCACAACGTATTACAATAGGGGAAGTAAAGGGTTAAAGTGTGGTCATTCAGAGAATATACAAGGAATCCAGCAGCACTATAGTATTCCATTTCCCTGATGGCATACTGTCTAAAACGCTTTGGAAGGAAGTTTGGTACTCGCAACTATCCGTAGTTTGTATAGTGATGTCACTATTCGCTCAAGATATAACTTATATGCAAGCTATCGTGCCACCTGTCAGGGTGCGATACGCATCTTAGAAACCAGACCCTTACCCAGCTAGAGCCCCATACTGCATAGAGAGGAAGATAGACCCCAGTTCCTTGCTGGCATAGATTTGAATTTCTGATGCACAAAAGGCCAGATATGTGCCTAATGCTCATGTGCCTAAATTAGGAATATCTCAACCAGAACAAGACTGTAATTTTCTTTGTAAATTAAATATATGATATATATTTACCTTTTTGAATTTGGTGGGGATATGACCTCTTCAAAGCCCAACCATCTTTAGAGCAAGGGCTAGGTAGGTTGCTGATTACAGCAGAAATGTGGCAATGGTGTGTAATAAATCTCCATAGACATCAATGTCAAGTGCCTATAAAGCCGATTGCCATGATGAGTGACATACTTAGTCAAGGTGGGGGACAGATAGACATACTTTAAGTGGGATTTGTCACCAGTTGTATGCTGCACTAACTGAGCACAGCATAAGCTGGTTATTGATATCATTGCAAAGCTTTGAGTCCTGGCTCTCCCCACTCCCTGCCACTGATTGACATCTTTTTTTTTAATTTTTTTTATGTATTCAACAATTTCAAATAGTCTCAAACAAAACAGTTGTAGGAAATACAAATATACATAAAAAACTAGACCTCCAGGTATACAACATTGTGCATGTCCAAAAATCCAAAGTCACCTGAAGATACAGTAAGTAAACCAAATGTCATAGAAATTATACAAATATACAATTAGTATACCATATACAAGCAGTGTGGCCTAAAACAAATTCTGAATTGCCGAATTTTACAGAAAAATTTGCTTTGTGACGAATTACTTCGTCACAAAGTGCAGTCCTATGTAAGTAGTGGGTGCAATGACAGGGAATGACGATTGTACAGCTCCCCGTCATTGTACTCCGCAGATGTCACGTTAATAGCTAATCGCGGTACCTAATAGCAATAATGCAGTGTAAGATTAAAAAAAGAAATGAATAAAATCATACTTATCCTCATCCATTTGATTATGAAGAGCTGGCCACCGCCATCTTGATTGAAGATCTAGTGCAAAATCTTGCGTGGCCCGTGATGACATATTCACGTCAGCTGGAGTGGTTACACCATACATCACAGTGCACGAGATTTCATGCGGGATCTTCGCTCTCAAAGGGATAAAGAAAGTATAACTCCATTTACTCCATTTCAGGTAAAAGTGATTCAGTACCACAAAGCATGATGAAATTCGTCTTTGTGGCGAATCAAATTTTCCCTGAAACTTGGACCGAGTTCAATTCACTCAACCCTAAATACAACCAACAGAGTATGAGGGAAAAGAGGACAGGAAGGCAAAGAGAAAAAACAAACAAAAATGGGGTGGGTGTGGGGTCATGGAAGTCTAAGAACAAATTGATCTACCAAAACAGAATGGATCACTAAGATCTTTCACGTGCTTTCACACATATTTTGTTGTACCTGCACTATGTATTTGTAGCTGTGTTTTTGCACCACAAATGGTTGATTACGAGCAAAATGGTAAACCAAGTATGTGTCAGGGACAGACAGTGATGAAAGGGTGCTATCACGAATCTATATCACTATATCCGAAATATTCGTGAATTCTCAAAGTTGCAATATTCTCGATTAAAATTTGCTAATCGAATATTCACGCTCAACACTAATCTCTACTAAGTGTATGACGTGAAGTTAGATAGAATAATGCAAACAATGAAGAGACTACAACACTTGCACAAACACTATGTCCCCTTTTAACAGAGTGTTGGTCTGCCACCAATCTGACATTGATGGCATCATCAATATTCTGATACCAAAAAAAAACCTTTTAAGGGCCCTTTTGCACATGAATTTGGTTTGGTGTTTTTGCCACAATTTTTTTTGGGCAAAAACAAGAGAAAAACATTTTTAGTTTTTTTTTTCCATACCCTTCTCTATAGAGAAAAAAAACACCATGGCGATACCAATCTGTGATTTAAAAAAAATATTATGAACACAAATAGTGCTCTAATTAAAGTAGCCTTGGCATTTTATAGGATGTGCTGACTAACTTTGATTCTGGTTTTTGCAATATGCAGATAGAGGTGTGTCTGCCTTTATTTTGGTGTTACATCCTTGCTATGCACCCATTTTTATGAAGGCTGTATTTACATAGAGGAATATACAGCTATACCCTACATACTTTCCCTGGATCTCGTATTGGTAATAGGAGATGAGTCATTATGGAGCAGGGTCCCATCTAAAAGAGGTGAGTATACAATCTTGTGTACTTTGACTGTCATTCAATAGTTAAAATCAAAGTTGCTCTGTAGCCAGGAATAATTTGGAAAAGGGTACACCATTTCACTTTTCACCTGAGACAGGAAAATGACTAGAAGCATTTCTTGTGATTCTGGGGTCTCAGCAACTTGAGAGTTGTGCTGGAACCCCATTCAGTAACAAGACATGATGATTTCATATTTCATGTAAAATTTGGTTGTTTTTATGTTGTATCAGAATAAGCTACACGTACAGTGGAGACAGGGATTTGCCTTAAGAAAAACATCTCCAAGTTCATAAATCTATCGCATTTATATGCCTAAAACAATTTTATTGCCTAATGGTACATGTCCACTTGGCAATTACTGAATATATGTAAGGACTTGGTTCTCCCTACTGTGGGATCCCCAGACAGCCATCACCAGCAATCGCCTCATTAAACATTTACCACTGTGTTATCTCTGTGATAGGTGACTGGTCAGCTATAATTAGGTAAATGGTATATGCTTGCTGGAATAGATGAGTGGCCATGTATAATTAGGTGAGATGCAGAGTTGCAAGCTTCTTGTTTCAGTCCAAGGACAACTAGCTCTGCATGAAGCCACATAAGATTCACTTTGACAGAATATACAGAATATATAATTAAAAAAACAAGGGCAAAAAAATGGTCATGTCAGATTGTACTAGTTAACTAATGCTTTCTAATGGCATTAAGCAAAATATGACAGAGTTTGGGCTCAAATTGTGCCAAAAACTGATGTACTGTACATGTCTTGCTACAAATTTGTGAGTTTTAGAAACTTGTTATGCCTCACTAAACAGTTTTAAAAAGTGTCTAGAAAAAAGGGTGTGGACGAGTAGAGTGGTAAGACATTTCAACAGATATATTAATTACAGTATGGAAGGGGAAGATGTACATAATGCCCTGGGAAAAGTTGAAAAATAACTTAAGTAAAAAAATAAATAAAATACAGCTAAAATATCTAAATTCTGTGTATACTAACACTAGAAGCCAAAGCAATAAATTAACAAACTAAAATTAACAATTAGTGTTGAGCGCCAATATTAGAATCACAAATTTTAATTGTGAATATTGCCACTTCAAGAATTTGCGAATATTTAGAATATAGTGCTATATATTCATATTGGCGAATAGCGTTGATCACAAATATTCTAATCGTGAATTTATCGCAAATTTATTGCAAATTTATCGTGAATATCGGCACTTAGCAACATCCCTAGCAACCAATAGGAAAGTTGCCCACCCCTTAGTGTTGATTGCGAATATTCTAATCGCAAATTTTTATCTCAAATATATTACATTGCCGTTTTCAGAATAAGTAAATAATAACCGGAGATCACAAATTCTCGAATTTGCGAATTTATGGTGAATATACGGCCAAAAATTTGGCGAATATCGCAAATTCGAATAATGCCTATGCCGCTCATCATTATTAATAATGGCCAAGCACAAACTTGACAAAATGTGAATAACTGAGATATGACTGAATGATAACCGTGACTGGGCTTTTACAGTTTATTCAGAAAGGATGACAAAAACTGGAAAGAAGGAGGTGTGGCCCTTATATAAAGTCCAGTATAAAACATACTCTACAAGAATATATATGTGAGGGTAATGAACATGTGGAGGATAGAGCTACAGTACATGGAGTTAAAAACAATAATAAAAAAATATTTGCTATAAGATATTTTTACAAAAATTCAATTCAAAAGGTTCACTGAATTTCCCCCAAAAAAGTTATTTGATAAAAATTTATTTGTGGCGAAAAATGTTAAAAATCAGTTTATACCAGTTGCAGAGAGGCTGTACAGGTCCTTCTCAAAAAATTAGCATATTGTGATAAAGTTCATTATTTTCTGTAATGTACTGATAAACATTAGACTTTCATATATTTTAGATTCATTACACACAACTGAAGTAGTTCAAGCCTTTTATTGTTTTAATATTGATGATTTTGGCATACAGCTCATGAAAACCCAAAATTCCTATCTCAAAAAATTAGCATATTTCATCCGACCAATAAAAGAAAAGTGTTTTTAATACAAAAAAAGTCAACCTTCAAATAATTATGTTCAGTTATGCACTCAATACTTGGTCGGGAATCCTTCTGCAGAAATGACTGCTTTAATGCGGCGTGGCATGGAGGCAATCAGCCTGTGGCACTGCTGAGGTGTTATGGAGGCCCAGGATGCTTCGATAGCGGCCTTAAGCTCATTCAGAGTGTTGGGTCTTGTGTCTCTCAACTTTCTCTTTCAATATCCCACAGATTCTCTATGGGGTTCAGGTCCGGAGAGTTGCAGGCCAATTGAGCACAGTAATACCATGGTCAGTAAACCATTTACCAGTTGTTTTGGCACTGTGAGCAGGTGCCAGGTCGTGCTGAAAAATTAAATCTTCATCTCCATAAAGCTTTTCAGCAGATGGAAGCATGAAGTGTTCCAAAATCTCCTGATAGCTAGCTGCATTGACCCTGCCCTTGATAAAACACAGTGGACCAACATCAGCAGCTGACATGGCACCCCAGACCATCACTGACTGTGGGTACTTGACACTGGACTTTAGGCATTTTGGCATTTCCCTCTCCCCAGTCTTCCTCCAGACTCTGGCACCTTGATTTCCGAATGACATGCAAAATTTGCTTTCATCCGAAAAAGTACTTTGGACCACTGAGCAACAGTCCAGTGCTGCTTCTCTGTAGCCCAGGTCAGGCGCTTCTGCCGCTGTTTCTTGTTCAAAAGTGGCTTGACCTGGGGAATGCGGCACCTGTAGCCCATTTCCTGCACATGCCTGTACACGGTGGCTCTGGGTGTTTCTACTCCAGACTCAGTCCACTGCTTCCGCAGGTCCCCCAAGGTCTGGAATCGGTCCTTCTCCACAATCTTCCTCAGGGTCCGGTCACCTCTTCTCGTTGTGCAGCGTTTTCTGACACACTTTTTCCTTCCCACAGACTTCCCACTGAGGTGCCTTGATACAGCACTCTGGGAACAGCCTATTCGTTCAGAAATTTCTTTCTGTGTCTTACCCTCTTGCTTGAGGGTGTCAATGATGGCCTTCTGGACAGCAGTCAGGTCGGCAGTCTTACCCATGATCGCGGTTTTGAGTAATGAACCAGGCTGGGAGTTTTTAAAAGCCTCAGAAATCTTTTGCAGGTGTTTAGAGTTAATTAGTTGATTCAGATGATTAGGTTAATAGCTCGTTTAGAGAACCTTTTCATGATATGCTAATTTTTTGAGATAGGAATTTTGGGTTTTCATGAGCTGTATGCCAAAATCATCAATATTAAAACAATAAAAGGCTTGAACTACTTCAGTTGTGTGTAATGAATCTAAAATATATGAAAGTCTAATGTTAATCAGTACATTGATGAACTTTATCACAATATGCTAATTCTTTGAGAAGGACCTGTATATTGGTGTAGAACACTGTGCATTGCAGAAATAGGCATAGGGAGTCCGCTATGGTAGTGAATCAGTTACTCTGCGCATGTGTGACGGCAGTTGACAGGTGTTACTCTAAGAATCACTTAATACTTCGATTGGTTATGAAATTGCGGCTTGACACTACAGATTTTAGGGTAGACAAAAGAGAGGTTATGAATAAGAACCATACTGGTTCGAAACATGTTAAACGAGCGATGAAGGGAGTTGATGTTTCTATAAAGGATTTGTAACCGAAGCTCAATAAAGAAGTTGGCAACATTTTTCCTGGATGCTGGAACCTTTCTTTTGTCTACCCTAAAATCTGTAGTGTCAAGCTGCGATTTCATAACCAATTAGACAATCAAGGACTATCAGATAGTGATGAGTGACAGGGGCAATATTCGAATTTGTGATATTTCACGAATATTTGGTAGAATATTCATCATATATTTGCAAATTCACAGTTATTTTCTTGATTGCGAAAATCGGCAATGTAATATGCGCGTAATGCGTGCCCATTTCAGGCGTGGGTCACTATAGCTACATTTTTAAAGCTGGTAGAAATTTCCTGAGACTGGAGAAAATCTTTGACACAGCAGAACTTTACAATAGCTTTATATGCAGATAAAGTGCTCTGATATATTCGCGATTGCGCAAATTGGCAATTAATGATGCGCATATTTTTGCGCGATACGTGCACTTTCTCATTTTAACAGGTCTGACTACGTATTGTTGTAAACTTGTGACATCACAACACTATGTATGTATGTATGGACAGCAGAACCTATCACACTATCTAACACCCTGAACTGGAACCTATCAGCTACACTATATCACAATCTAACCTACACTGACTATCTGCCACTAACTATCTGTATTATATATATAAGCTAACTAATTAACTAACTAACTATATAATTTAATGTGACACAGCAAAGCACAGAGCACAACAATGACACTGCTGTCTCTCTCAGAACTGTAATAAATTGTAGAAAATGGCTGTGGGGAGTTTCTTATATACTAAAGGGGTAGGCAACTTTCCTATTGGTTGCTAGGGATGCTGCTAAGCTGAGACAAAGACATTGCAGCATTCTCATTGGCCCACAAGCAGAAATGGAGGTCACTAATGAAAAAAAATTGTAGAATATTCGAAAATAAGAATATATCACTATATTCTAAATATTCGCGAATTCTCGAAGTTGTGATATTCGCAATTAAAATTCGTGATTCGAATATTCACGCCCAACACTTTTAACAGATTAAATGTTCTAAAAAAAAACATGCACCCCACAAATTCTGTTGTATCAGATCGCAGTTTCACCCCAATAACAGAATCAAGGATTAACCGATTGAATGATATATAAAAGAACAATAGCAGAATCAAGGATTACTGGAATTACTGATGTATCAAAGAATGCAAGTAACCGAAAATCTGTAGTATTAGAATACTTTTTAACCCCAATTAGTGCAGCTAGGTGTAATATAATAGCCCCTATTAGCCAGGCTATACACTGTTCAATTGTCCCGGCCCTCTCCCAACAGTGTGTATGATGCCTCCCTATTATATCCCTACACTATGAATAATCTGTCCCTGAACTGTTCAATAGTAATACGGAAAGGAATCCATTGAGGAATTCTTAGATAACCAAAACTTGAACTTGAACGCCGTACTTGCAAATCGCAAGTTCACTCAACACTACCTGTAACATCTCTCCCTGTACTAAGATCACTGTAAAATGGTGGAGAACGGGCAGGAGGAGACTTTTAATAGGGCTGTGACATCACAGGGGCTGGCTATCTGCTGATTAGTGATGAGCAGCAGGGGTGTAATATTCGAATTTGCGATATTTCGCGAAAATTCATTAGAATATTCGTCATCTATTCACGAATATTCGTATTCAAGATCATTCTATTGATTGTGAAAAATCGGCATTGTAATATTTGTGTAATGTGAATATTCTAAAGCACAAATATATAGCACTATAGAATAAAGTGCTATATATTCGTTTTTTAAAATATTTGTCATTTTTTTCAATTTAATGTGAACAGTCATTGGCCCAAAAGCAACTTAAGCAGGGGAACAAAATGACGAATATTCTAAAAAACGAATATATAGCACTATAGAATATAGTGTGCGGCACTGGGGGATGCAGCGGTTGCTGTAGCAGGCTGGACCACCACATCTGAGCCACGGTTCTCCCAGGCTACTTTATGGTGAGGCTGCATATGTTGGCGCAGGGCTGTGGTGCCAACATTGGCACCCTGGCCACGCTTCACCTTCTGCCCACAGATTCTACATATGACCATGTTCACCTCCTCCAGCAGCTTAACAAAAAAACTGCCACACCGCCGAGTAGGTGATTTTACCCCCACCACTACGCACTGACTGACTGCTACCGCCGCTGCCCCCGTGAACCCCTTCACCGCTACTCACTGGGCAGGTAGACTCCTGCAAAGCGGGTGGACAACCCTGGGCATGTTTGGCTCCCGACATCCCACTGCTGCCACCCTGCTGGCTCCCGGCCATGCAACCGACTTGCTGGCTCATGGGCAAGCTGCCACTCTCTTCTCCCAATGATGATGAAGCCATTCCCAAGTGCGATCAGCTACATCATCATCATCTATGAGTACTGTCTGTACGTCATTGATGTTCTCCTCAACCGTCTCTGGGTCAGGAGCCTGGCCGCTTGCAACACCAGCTCCCACGCCACTCTCCTCATCACTACTTGCCCGCCTAGTGGAGGAAGTGTTGGGTGACTCTTCCACATCTTGGCTAGCCAGTAGCTGCTGACTGACTTCTAGTAGCTCGTCTTCACTGTATAGTGGAGATGAGCCCAGAGCATACAATACTTCTCTGGTTGAGGGAACAGAAAAGGACACAGACAGGTTGGGGACAGGTGAGGGCACAGGGCCTGCTCCTGGGCCATGCCAACTAAGGGTTCTGTCTGACGAACCCACTAACTCTTGGCTGGGGGTGTCTGATGTCACTTGCAACGAAGTCGAAGATTTAGTCAACTATTTAAGAACCGCTGGGTTGCTGGTCAAGACATGACTGCTAGCTGATGCTGGGAGCTCAGGCCTCTCGGAGTGACCCCTGCTGCCACGCTCCCTTTCTCTGCTGTTACCTCTGCCTGCTCCAGAAACATTTGGGCCTCTGCCACTCCCCTGTCCATGGCCTGGCATTTCTCCGTCTTACATACTGTTATATCAAATAAGTCTGTAACTTTCTCACTTCACCACACAACGGCTAATCAGCTCTTTTTTTCAGCAAATATATTTTTTCTTTTTCCACTTATACTCACCACAAAAGGCTTTAGGACATATAGCCGCACCAATTGGCAAGTATATTTTTTCTTTTTCCACTGATACATGCCAAAAACGGCTTTAGAACATATAACTGCACCACTGATCGGCAAATATATATTTTTCTTTTCCACTAATACACATCACAAGAGGATTTAGAACATACAACTGCAACTCTGAACAGCAAATATATTTTACTTTTGCCTCTAATACACGACAAAAAGGGCTCTAATTTTAGCGTTTCACCACACAACGGCTAATAAGCCCTTTTTTCCCCACTAATACAAGCCAAAAAAAGCTTTAGAACATATAACTGCACCGCACAACGCTAAATAAGACATAGAAATATTTCCTTGTAATCAACCCTGTTAATGCCTGTTTCAAACAGCACTTGCACCCTAATAAGAACAGTTTGCTGGAATTATAGAGCTGTATAATGGCAATTTGGATCCCCAGTCAGTGCAGCAAGGTGTAATATGATTGTTCCTATTATCCAAGCTGTAACCTCCCCTACTGAACCCTGTTCAACATAAATTTTGTGGAATGATTCCTCCCTATCCTTTCCCTACACCTTGAATAATCTTTCCCTGCACTTGTAAATCGTTTTTTTTTAGCACAATTATGTTTTTTCTAACTCTGTCCCTAGAGCCTGCTGACGTCTTTCCCTGCACTAAGCACCCTGGTAAATGGCAGAATCCAAGATGGCTGAGGCTATTTTTAGGGCTGTCCTCACACGAGCAGCAGCCATTTTAGGAAAACATGTGATTTGTTACCAGGACTCGTGGGGAAATTCAGCTTTGGTGCGAATCTAATTTTTCCTGAAATTCGCATCAAATTCCACTTTGTCAGCTTTGATTCGCTCATCTCTACTGATATCATAATGCCTATAACTGAAAAGCTTACTTCTAACACTAGTCAAACTTTTGTGGGCACAGTGGATGGCAGCAACTAGTTATACAATCTATGCATAAGCTATTTGTTTAACATATTACCTGTTTTCAAGGCTTGCATGTTCTTGTACTGTGCATCAGAACTTCTCAGATCTAAAGAAAAGAAATATCCTTTGAAACTGTTTTGAAAATGGAAATGTTAGTCAATATACAGAAAAATATGATATGCATTGATAACTAGCTTTGTACTTTACTGTGAAACTTATTATTTTAATCAACCATTAGGAGACAAACTTGCCACAATCCTATAAACACATTGCAACATATTTCCGGGGCAGCACATGTGCTGACTTCACTGGCAATAATAGCAACAACAGACTAGACTAAGGGCCAGTTAACATGCTTAAAAAAATCATTGCAGAATAAACACTTTCTTTTTAAGCCTGAAAGTTTTAGAAAAATTAGAGGGATTTTTTCTATCTCATAAAGCGATGGTACAGTATATTGCAAAGATATGTATATATGATTTGTGAAGGTCCAGCCTCTGGAATCCACACTGATCTAGATAATGAGGCTCTGGTTTTGCACCGTCCCCTTTGCTGGTATTCCAGTCTTACCCAACTTTGCAGGGAGTTACAGTAGATTCCCAATCAAGAGAATGAACCTGTATTGCAGGTCACTACATGGTGGGTGGCTGGGTAGTGAATGCCTCTGAGCATGGGGAACTTTAATGGGGACATTAAAGCAATGGTGAGGCCACTTCATTCTAAGTAACAGGAACGTCCCAATTGTCAGACCCCCACCATTCAGAAAGTGAAGGCATACAGGTATCTTAGAAATAGTCCTTCACTTTATTAGATAACATCTTTAGGGTGATTTCACATGCAGTTTTTTTTTAAAGCACTGTGTTTTTTGTCTAGATCTGCTAAAATAAAGTCCTTAATAACCTCATCTATGATAATATATGCTAATGCTTTCCTTTATAACACTGTCTTTGATTCTTTTTATTCCAGATCTTCCTAAACTTAATGACAGAGCAATATATTTTATCAAACTGCATTGCTTACTCTGGTATAAATCTTTCATCTTTTCCTTGTAAGTAGTCTGTTTGATTCATACTATCATTTCCTCAAATCAACCACAATACTTCTTTCTAACATTTGCAAACTCTGCTTTTCTTCCCTCTTTAACATACATATTTCATTAATTCTGGGTAATTAGATGCTTGCTTGCTTGCTCTCACATTTGTTAACTTTTTAATGTAAAACATGTCTTATTAAGACAGAAAACATTTCCCAATGAGGTGAACATTTAGGAGAAGAATAGAGATGGTAAAATTAATTGATCCCAGTAAAGCCTCATACACACAAACTTGGTTCAGCTCCATAGAACCACATGATGTAAAAGGAGATATAATGTAGACATTTTCATATTGATACTTTTTCTGTAGGGTCGCTTACTGCAGAAAACATTTAAATTGGTTTGCTCTATAAGTTACCCTATTACAAAGATATTCCTCTATAGTTTTGTTTACGGGGTAGAAAAGATCTGTAAATACAAGGTCGTCTGGAGAGATCATGCAATAGCTCAAAGTGTGCTTGCTACTAGGGTTGAGCGAACAGTTCGAGCATTGTTTGGGTTCGTACCGAATTTTGGGGTGTTCGGGACACGGAACCCGAACATTTTCTAAAAAGTTCGAGTTCGGTTCCGTTGTTCGGCGATTTCTTCCTGCTTTCTGAAGGGCTGCACAGCAGCCAATCAGCTAGAGTTTTACTTCTTGCCCTAAGAACCCATCACAGCCCTGCCTACTAATGGCATGGCTGTGATTGGCCAAGTGCAGAATGTGACCCAGCCTCTATTTAAGCTGGAATCACGAAGTGCCGCACATCACTCTGCTCTGATTAGTGTAGGGAGAGGACGCAGCTTCTGTGAGGGCGAGATTAGGCAGGGAAAAGTCAGCAAAAACATCTAATGAAGTGATCGATCTACAGCTGTGAATCATTCAACTTCTACTAGTTAATTGCTCACTGGTTTTTAGGCTTAACAGAGCGTTTTTCTCTCAGTTTGATCGGCGGCCATTTTGTGTCTTGTGGTGCACCAGCACAAGCTGCCACCAAGTCCATCAATCCATCAATACAATTTTTTTTTTGCTCTATCCTACATCAGGGGCTTGGCTGTGCTTATTGTCACCCTTAGAAACTCAGGATAGAAAATCCTATATTTTATTAAGGGGTTAAATTCAATTGCCAAAATAGCAGTCCACTAAATATGGTGTTCCAGCTGTGGCTAGACAAGTGTCATACTGCCTGCTGTCTGGCAAAGTATCCAGCCTACACATAGCCTGATGAAGGGCCTTCTTGGAGCCCGAAACATTGATATGAATTTTCCGGAAATAAAAACCTAAGAGCATTCAATAGGTGTGCTGTTAACTTGAATCTGAATGCTGTCTGGCAAAGGATAGATTTTTTTCTGTGGTGAAATTCAATTGCCAAAATAGCAATCTCCTAAATCTAGTGTCCCAGCAGTGGCTGGAAAAGTTTAATAGTGTCCGGCAAAGGAAATATTTTGTTCTGGGGTGAAATTCAATAGCCAAAATAGCAATACCGTAAATCTGGTTCCGAGCAGTGGCTGGCCAAGTTTAATAGTGTCCGGCAAAAGATAGATAATTTTCTGGGGTGAAATTCAATTGTCAAAATAGCAATACCGTAAATCTGGTGTCCCAGCAGTGGCTGGCCAAGTTTAATAGTGTCCGTCATAGGATATATTATTTTCTGCGGTGAAATTCAGTTGGAAAAATTGAAATACCGTAAATCTGGTGTTCCAGCTGTGACTGGACAAGTTTAATAGTGTCCGGCAAAAATGTATTATTTTCTGGGGTGGAATTCAGTTGCCAAATAGAAATACAGTAAATCTGGTGTTCCAGCTGTGACTGAACAAGTTTAATAGTGTCAGGCAAAGTATAGATTTTTTTCTGGGGTGAAATTCAATTGCCAAAATAGCAATACCGAAAATCTGGTATCCCAGCAGTGGCTGACCAAGTTTAATAGTCTCCGGCAAAGGATATTTTTTGTTATGGGGTGAAATTCAATTGCCAAAATAGTAATACCGTAAATCTGGTGTCCCAGCAGTGGCTGGCCAAGTTTAATAGTGTCTGGCAAAGGATAGATCATTTTCTGGGGTGAAATATAATTGCCAAAATAGCAGTACTGTAAATCTGGTGTCCCAGCAGTGGCTGGCCAAGTTTAATAGTGTCCGTCATAGGATATATTATTTTCTACGGTGAAATTCATTTGCAAAAAAAGAAATACCGTAAATCTGGTGTTCCAGCTGTGACTGGGCAAGTTTAATAGTGTCCGGCAAAGGATTTATTATTTTCTGGGGTGAAATTCATTTGCCAAAATAGAAATACAGTAAATCTGGTGTTCCAGCTGTGACTGAACAAGTTTAATAGTGTTAGGCAAAGGATATATTTTTTCTGGGGTGAAATTCAATTGCCAAAATAGCAATACCGTAAATCTGGTGTCCCAGCAGGGGCTGGCCAAGTTTAATAGTCTCCGGCAAAGGATACATTTTGTTCTGGGGTGAAATTTAATAGCCAAGATAGCAATACCATAAATCTGGTGTCCCAGCAGTCGCAGGCCAAGTTTAATAGTGTCCGTCAAAGGATAAATAATTTTCTGGGGTAAAATTCAATTGCCAAAATAGTAATGCCGTAAATCTGGTGCCCCAGCAGTGGCTGGCCAAGTTTAATAGTGTCCGGCAAAGGATAGATAATTTTCTGGGGTGAAATTCAATTGCCAAAATAGCAATACCGTAAATCTGGTGTCCCAGCAGTGGCTGGTCAAGTTTAATAGTGTCTGTCATAGGATATATTATATTCTGCAGTGAAATTCAGTTGCAAAAATAGAAATACCATAAATCTGGTGTTCCAGCTGTGACTGGACAAGCTTAATAGTGTCCGGCAAAGGATTTATTATTTTCTGGGGTGAAATTCAGTTGCCAAAATAGCAATACCGTAAATCTGGTGTCCCAGCAGTGGCTGGCAAAGTTTAATAGTGTCCGGCAAAGGATATATTTTGTTCTGGGGTGAAATTCAATTGCCAAAATAGCAATATCGTAAATCTGGTGTCCCAGCAGTGGCTGGCCAAGTTTAACAGTGTCCGGCAAAGGATAGATAATTTTCTGGGGTAAAATTCAATTGCCAAAATAGTAATACCGTAAATCTGGTGTCCCAGCAGTGGCTGGCCAAGTTTAATAGTGTCCGTCATAGGATATATTATTTTCTGGGGTGAAATTCAATTGCCAAAATAGCAATAACGTAAATCTGGTTTTCCAGCAGTGGCTGGCCAAGTTTAATAGTGTCCGTCATAGGATATATTATTTTCTGCGGTGAAATTCAGTTGGAAAAATTGAAATACCGTAAATCTGGTGTTCCAGCTGTGACTGGACAAGTTTAATAGTGTCCGGCAAAGAATGTATTATTTTCTGGGGTGGAATTCAGTTGCCAAATAGAAATACAGTAAATCTGGTGTTCCAGCTGTGACTGAACAAGTTTAATAGTGTCCGGCAAAGGATATATTTTGTTCTGGGGTGAAATTCAATTGCCAAAATAGCAATACCGTAAATCTGGTGTCCCAGCAGTGGCTGACCAAGTTTAATAGTGTCCGGCAAAGGATATATTTTGTTCTGGGGTGAAATTCAATTGCCAAAATAGTAATACCAGTAAATCTGGTGTCCCAGCAGTGGCTGGCCAAGTTTAATAGTGTCCGGCAAAGGATAGATAATTTTCTGGGGTGAAATTCAATTGCCAAAATAGCAATACCGTAAATCTGGTGTCCCAGCAGTGGCTGGCCAAGTTTAATAGTGTCCGTCATAGGATATATTATATTCTGCAGTGAAATTCAGTTGCAAAAATAGAAATACCATAAATCTGGTGTTCCAGCTGTGACTGGACAAGCTTAATAGTGTCTGGCAAAGGGTTTATTATTTTCTGGGGTGAAATTCAGTTGCCAAAATAGCAATACCGTAAATCTGGTGTCCCAGCAGTGGCTGGCAAAGTTTAATAGTGTCCGGCAAAGGATATATTTTGTTCTGGGATGAAATTCAATTGCAAAAATAGCAATGCCGTAAATCTGGTGTCCCAGCAGTGGTTGGCCAAGTTTAATAGTCTCCGGCAAAGGATGTATTTTGTTCTGGAGTGAAATTTAATAGCCAAGATAGCAATACCGTAAATCTGGTGTCCCAGCAGTCGCTGGCCAAGTTTAATAGTGTCCGTCAAAGGATAGATAATTTTCTGGGGTAAAATTCAATTGCCAAAATAGTAATACCGTAAATCTGGTGTCCCAGCAGTGGCTGGCCAAGTTTAATAGTGTCCGTCATAGGATATATTATTTTCTGTGGTGAAATTCAATTGCCAAAATAGCAATACCGTAAATCTGGCATCCCAGCAGTGGCTGGCAAAGTTTAATAGTGTCCGGCAAAGGATCTATTTTGTTCTGGGGGAAATTCAATTGCCAAAATAGCAATACCGTTAATCTGGTGTCCTAGCAGTGGCTGGCAAAGTTTAATAGTGTCCGGCAAAGGATTTATTTTGTTCTGGGGTGAATTTCAATAGCCAAAATAGCAATACCGTAAATCTTGTGTCCCAGCAGTGGCTGGCCAAGTTTAATAGTGTCTGGCAAAGAATATATAATTTTCTGGGGTTAAATTCAATTGCCAAAATAGAAATACAGTAAATCTGGTGTTCCAGCTGTGGCTGGACAAGTTTAATATTGTCCGGCAAAGGGTATATTTTGTTCTGTGGTGAAATTCAATTGCCAAAATAGCAATATCGTAAATCTGGTGTCCCAGCAGTGGCTGGCCAAGTTTAACAGTGTCCAGCAAAGGATATATTTTGTTCTGCGGTGAAATTTAATAACCAAAATAGCAATACCGTAAATATGGTGTCCCAGCAGTGGCTGGCCGAGTTTAATAGTGTCCGGCAAAGGATATATAATTTTCTGGGGTGAAATTCAATTGCCCAAATAGAAATACAGTAAATCTCTTGTTCCAGCTGTGGCTGGACAAGTTTAATAGTGTCCGTCACAGGATAGATTTTGTTCTGGGGTGATTTTCATTGCCAAAATAGCAATACCATGAATCTGGTGTTCCAGCTGTGACTGGACAATTTCCCTAGTGTCCGGCAAAGGATATATTATTTTCTGGGGTGAAAGTCAGTAGCAAAAATAGAAATACAGTAAATTTGGTGTTCCAGCTGTTGAAGGCCTAGTTTAAATCTGTCCTTAAAAGGGTATATTTTTTTCTGGGGTGAAATATAATTGCCAAAATAGCAATACCCTGAATTTGGTGTTCCAGCTTTGACTGGACAATTTACCTAGTGTCCGTTAAAGGATATATTATTTTCTGGGGTGAAATACAGTTGCAAAAATAGAAATACAGTAAATCTGGTGTTCCAGCTGTGGCTGGACAAGTTTAATAGTGTCCAGCAAATGATTATTACCATAAATCAGTGGTTTCAGCTGTGGCTGGCCAAGTTTAATAGTGTCCGTCACAGGATATATTATTATCTGGGGTGAAATTTAATTGCCAAAATAGCCATACCCTGAATTTGGTGTTACAGCTGTGACTGGACAAGTTTAATAGTATACGTCAAAGGATAGATTTTGTTCTGGGGTGAAATTCACTTGCCAATATAGCAATACCCTGAATCTGGTGTTCCAGCTATTGCAGGCCAATTGTTAATCTGTCCGTAAAATGGTAAATTACTCTCAGCGTGCATCTCCAAGTATATTTCTTTCCGTAAAAGGGTATATTACAAAAAGTGTTACGTTACAATGGCTGAAAGCATAATCCTGTAAATCTGCAGGCACTATTGTGCATCTCATAGTGTAATTCTGTCCATAAAAGGGTATATTAAACTCAAGGTGTATATACAAGTGCTGAGAGGGTATCATCCTCAATAATTTCACATGCTACCGTGCATCTCCAAGTGTATTTCTGTCCGTTAAAGGGTATAATACACAAAGTGTTAAAATACAATTGCTGAAAGCAGAATCCTACATATTTTTTCCCACACTACTGTGCATCTGCAAGTGTAAATCTGTCCATAAAAGGATACCTTTCATCCAGAGCCTAAATACTAGGCCTACAATTGATATTCCCCTAAATCAGTGGTTAATGCTGTGCCTGGATTAGTGTAATACGGTACATTAATAAATAGGCAGATAGTGTTATATGCCTGTAAAAAAAAGGCCTGAATTTGAAATCAATACAATGGGCCAAATATTTTTTTTCTTATTGTGGTGCTTGGCCGAATGGTAACAATGAGGTAAACATCTAGTAAGGGACGCGGATGCGGTCATGGTGGTGTTAGAGGACCCTCTGGTGCTGCGTGAGGACGTGGCCATTCTGCCACAGCCACACATCCTAGTGAATCAACTACCTCAGGTTCCAGTACCCGCCAGAATTTACAGCGATATTTGGTGGGGCCCAATGCCGTTCTAAGGATGGTAAAGCCTGAGCAGGTACAGGCGCTAGTCAATTGGGTGGCCGACAGTGGATCCAGCACGTTCACAACATTATCTACCACCCAGTCTTCTGCAGAAAGCGCACAGGTGGCGCATGAAAACCAAGCCCATCAGTCTATCGCATCACCCCCATGCATATCAGGGAAACTGTCTGAGCCTCAAGTTATGCAGCAGTCTCTTATGCTGTTTGAAGACTCTGCTGGCAGGGTTTCCCAAGGAAATCCACCTAGCCCTTCCCCAGTGGTGGAAGACATAGAATGCACTGATGCACAACCACTGATGTTTCCTGATGATGAAGACATGGGAATACCACCTCATCGGAGTCCGCACATCTCTAATGATGACAAAACACAGGTGCCAACTGCTGCGTCTTTTTGCAGTGTGCAGACTGAACAGGAAGTCAGGGAGGAAGACTTTGTGGAAGATGATGCAGGGGATGATGAGGTCCTAGACCCCACATGGAATGAAGGTCGTGCCACTGACTTTCAAAGTTCAGAGGAAGAGGCAGTGGTGAGACCGAGCCAACAGCGTAGCAAAAGAGGGAGCAGGGGGCAAAAGCAGAACAGCCGCCGCCAAGAAAGTTCGCCTGCTACTGGCCACCGCCACCAGGGACCGAGCACCCCAAAGGCAGCTTCAAGGAGTTCCCTGGCATGGCACTTCTTTAAACAATGTGCTGACGACAAGACCCGAGTGGTTTGAACGCTGTGCCATCAGAGCTGGAAGCGAGGCATTAACGTTCTGAACCTTAGCACAACCTGCATGACCAGGCATCTACATGCAAAGCATGAACTGCAGTGGAGTAAACACTTTAAAAGCAAATAACTCACTCAGGCTCCCCCTGGTCCCCCTTCTGCTGCTGCCTCGGCCTCTTCCTCCGCCTTGGGGAGCAATGTTGGCACCTGCCGCCCACAAAACAGAGGATGTGCCACCGACGCCACCACCTGCGTCACCAAGCATTTCCACCATGTCACACGGCAGCGTTCAGCTCTCCATCTCACAAACCTTGGAGAGAAAGCGTAAATTCCCACCTAGCCACCCTCGAGCCCTGGGCCTGAATGCCAGCATTTCTAAACTACTGACCTTTGAAATGCTGTCATTCAGGCTGGTGGACACAGACAGCTTCAAACAGCTGATGGCGATGGCTGTCCCACAATATGTTGTTCCCAGCCGCAACTACTTCTCCAAGACAGCTGTGCCTTCCCTGCACAACCAAGTTTTCGATAAAATCAAGTGTGGACTGCGTAACGTCATCTGTGCCAAGGTCCACCTAACCACAATTACGTGGACCAGTAAGCATGGCCAGGGACGCTATATCTCCCTAACTGCACACTGGATAAATGTAGTTGCGGCTGGGCCTCAGGCGGAAAGTTCTTTGGCGCACGTCCTTCCGCCGCGAAGGATAGCAGGGCATCATTCTTTGCCTCCTGTAGCCTCCTGTAGCCTCCTCCTCCTACTCGGCTTCCTCCTCCTCTGCTTCCACCTGCTCATCCAGTCAGCCACACACCTTCACCACCAACTTCAGCACAGCCCGGGGTAAACGTCAGCAGGCCGTTTTGAAACTCATATGTTTGGGGGACAGGCCCCACACCGCGCAAGAGTTGTGGCGGGGTATTGAACAACAGAACAACCAGTGGTTGTTGCCGGTGGGCCTCAAGCCCGGCCTTGTGGTGTGCGATAATGGGCGAAATCTCGTCGCAGCTCTGGGACTAGCCGGTTTGACGCGCATCCCTTGCCTGGCGCATATGCTGAATTTGGTGGTGCAGAAGTTCTTTCACAAATCCCCCGACATGTCAGAGCTGCTGCATAAAGTGCTGGCCGTCTGTGCGCACTTCCGGCATTCACATCCTGCCGCTGTTCGCCTGTCTGCGCTACAGCGTAACTTCGGCCTTCCCGCTCACCGCCTCATATGCGACGTGCCCACCAGGTGGAACTCCACCTTGCACATGCTGGAGAGACTGTGCGAGCAGCAGCAGGCCATAGTGGAGTTTCAGCTGCAGCACGCACGGGTCAGTCGCACTTCGGAACAGCACCACTTCACCACCAATGACTGGGCCTCCATGCGAGACCTGTGTGCCCTGTTGCGCTGTTTCGAGTACTCCACCAACATGGCCAGTGGCGAAGACGCTGTTATCAGCGTTACAATACCACTTTTATGTCTCCTTGAGAAAATAATTAGGGCGATGATGGAAGAGGAGGTGGCCCAGGAGGAGGAGGAGGATGAGGGGTCATTTTTAGCACTTTCAGGCCAGTCTGTTAGAAGTGCCTCAGAGGGATGTTTTTTGCAACAGCAGAGGCCAGGTACAAATGTGGCCAGCCAGGGCCCACTACTGGAGGATGAGGAGGAGGTGGAGGAGGATGAGGATGAAGCAGGTTAACAGCAGGGTGGCACCCAACACAGCTCAGGCCCATCACTGGTGCATAGCTGGGGGATACGGAGGACGATGACGATACGCCTCCCACAGAGGACAGCTTGTCCTAACCCCTGGGCATCCTGGCACACATGAGCAACTACATGCTACAGTGCCTGCCAACAACAGCAGAGTTGCCCACATTTTAACGTGTGCGGACTACTGGGTTGCCACCCTGCTGGATCCCTGGTACAAAGACAATGTGCCCACCTTACTTCCTGCACTGGAGCGTGATAGGAAGATGCGCGAGTACAAGCGTACTCTGGTAGACGCGCTCCTGAGAGCATTCCCAAATGTCACAGGGGAACAAGTGGAAGGCGAGGGCAGAGGAGGAGCAAGGGGTCTCCAACGCAGCTGTGTCACAGCTCCTCTGAGGGCAGGGTTAGCATGGCAGAAATGTGGAAAAGTTTTCTCACCACTCCACAGCTAACTGCACCACTATCTGATACAGAACATGTTAGCAGTAGAGTTGAGCGAACACCTGGAAGTTCGGGTTCGGCGAGTTCGGCCGAACTTCCGGGAAAAGTTCGGGTTCGGGATCCGAACTCGACCCGAACTTCATCCCGAACCCGAACCCCATAGAAGTCAATGGGGACCCAAACTTTTGGGCACTAAAAAGGCTGTAAAAGACACCCAGAGGGATAATATACCGCAATAAACGCATTGTGATTACAACTTTGAGCTAACGATCACCATGGGAACGCCTCCTCCAGTAGAATGTACTGTCGGATCTGAGAATTAAGTTGAAATCACAATGCGATTCTTATATATTTGCTTAATCGCATTGCGATTTCAACTTAGCATTGCTAAATAATTCCATCCATATCGTTAACTTACTGAGTCAGTAAGGTAACGAATATGGATGGAATTATTTAGCAATGCTAAGTTGAAATCGCAATGCGATTAAGCAGATATATAATAATCGCATAATCGCGTTCGAATAGAACTTAAAGCTGTCACTTAGTCAGTTTTAGTATTGGTGTGCTGTAATAGAAGTTACATTCGTATGCGAATATAACTTAGAGCAATACAGTCAACTTTACACTGTTAGTTTTATTATCGCGATAATACAACTATTCAAGAATCGTGTACGTGCGTCTGTACGTGTGTGCGTTACCTCGGTTCGGATCGAGAGAGACGAGAGTGGAGATTGGTGACTGTCCCAGCGATTATGACGAAAAGTTATTTCTCTAAAGAAGAGCTGGATTTCTTAATAACTGTAAGTAATTGAACTTAGTTAGTGTGTAATGCAGTAATGTGATTTAAACTTATTAATGATTTTTATTAGCCAAGAAGCCTGCAGGCCTTCACTGATCTCATAACTGCCTTACTCTGTCACATGTCCTACTGCTTGGTGACATAAACTCATAACAGGCTTTAGCAGACTGCACAACTACATGAGTGATTAGTGAAAGACACTGTTAAAGGGGTGGCAATGTTCAAGTCACTTTTAAAGGGATGACGATGTTCAAGTCACTTTTAAAGGGATGGCGATGTTCAAGTCACTTTTAAAGGGGCGGCAATATTCAAGTCACTTTTAAAGGGATCGCAATGTTCAAGTCACTTTTAAAGGGATGGCGATGTTCAAGTCACTTTTAAAGGGATGGCGATGTTCAAGTCACTTTTAAAGGGGCGGCAATATTCAAGTCACTTTTAAAGGGATCGCAATGTTCAAGTCACTTATAAACGGATGGCAATGTTCAAGTCACTTTTAAAGGGGCTGCAGTGTTCAAGTCACTTTTAAAGGGGCGGCAATGTTCAAGTCATTTTTAAAGGGATGGCGATGTTCAAGTCAGTTTTAAAGGGACGGCGATGTTCAAGTCACCTTTAAAGGGGCTGCAGTGTTCAAGTCACTTTTAAAGGGATCGCAATGTTCAAGTCACTTTTAAACGGATGGCAATGTTCAAGTCACTTTTAAAGGGGCTGCAGTGTTCAAGTCACTTTTAAAGGGGCGGCAATGTTCAAGTCATTTTTAAAGGGATGGCGATGTTCAAGTCAGTTTTAAAGGGATGGCGATGTTCAAGTCACCTTTAAAGGGGCTGCAGTGTTCAAGTCACTTTTAAAGGGGCAGCAATGTTCAAGTCACTTTTAAAGGGATGGCGATGTTCTACTCTTTGACTGTTTTGATATTAAATGTTATTTTTGATGGTTCTTATGACTATGATAACTAATAATTGTATTTTAGAACTGTGGGATTACATGATTTAATTGTTATCTTGCAGGAAATGTTGGAGAAGGGG
Source organism: Bufotes viridis (assembly GCA_033119425.1). Lineage (NCBI taxonomy): Eukaryota > Metazoa > Chordata > Amphibia > Anura > Bufonidae > Bufotes > Bufotes viridis. The sequence continues at coordinate 56,207,199 of CM065597.1, read as the reverse complement.
TACGACCGCAGAAGGTCAAGGGGCGAAAAGCAGGCCATAGTGCGGAGAATTGCTTTCCAGCTGTGGCAGAAGCATGGGTGCACTCATCGGAAGGATGCGATTCTAAAAAAGTGGTCAGATCTGATGGATCTGATCACTAAGATCAGAGATAAATCTTTTCCAGGTACAATACTTATTTGCATAACTGAGCAGATAGATAACAATATGTTGGTGAGAGAAATAAGTATTTTAACCCTTTACAATAAATCACTTAGTACAGTGGTGTTGAACTGATGGGAAAGGGTGCTAAAGGTGGCAATATGAGACCTCTTTCTGGGCCACATATGTTTTTTGACTTTACACAGTTGACTTTGGCCCCTGAAGCTTGTCCAAACTCCTCGCACGTCTGGACGAGTGTAGACAACAAGCATCGATCAGGACAATTAGGCCACATGCCCAAATGAAGTCATAGACTCGAATCACTCTTGTTCCCTGGGGAGTGGCCCAACACCCAATAGCAGCAGTGAGTTGAAGCTGAACTTAATCAACGATACTCAAAGGCAGAGTGCAGGGGGTACCCACAGGGTCCTGGGCCGGCAGGTCAAGGCAGACACTGATGATACTACACTTGATCTAAGCCAAAAGGAGAAGAAAGATAGGTGTAGTTAATTATTATGCCATCCAGACATTACCATAGATTAATTTGTGTACCTTTAACTGGGGCGTAAAACCCCAAGAGCAGAATATAAAATCAGTGATACAGTACTAACCTCAGTATCTGAGGAAAGGGATTTAGGGGTCATTATATCAGACGACCTAAAGGTGGGCAGACAATGTCAGAGAGCAGCAGGTAATGCCAGCAGAATGCTTGGGTGTATAGGGAGAGGCATTAACAGTAGAAAGAGGGAGGTGCTCGTGCCGCTCTACAGAGCACTAGTGAGACCTCATTTGGAGTATTGTGTGCAGTACTGGAGACCATATCTGCAGAAGGATATTGAAACTTTGGAGAGAGTTCAGAGAAGAGCTACTAAATTAGTACATGGATTGCAGGACAAAACTTACCAGGAAAGGTTAAAGGACCTTAACATGTATAGCTTGGAAGTAAGAAGAGACAGAGGGGATATGATAGAAACTTTTAAATACATAAAGGGAATCATCACGGTAAAAGAGGAGAGAATATTTAAAAGAAGACAAACTGCTACAAGAGGACATAGTTTTAAATTAGAGGGGCAAAGGTTTAAAAGTAATATCAGGAAGAATTACTTTACTGAGAGAGTAGTGGACGCATGGAATAGCCTTCCTGCAGAAGTGGTAGCTGCAAATACAGTGAAGGAGTTTAAGCATGCATGGGATAGGCATAAGGCCATCCTTCATATAAGATAGGGCCTGGGGCTATCCATAGTATTCAGCATATTGGGCAGACTAGATGGGCCAAATGGTTCTTATCTGCCGACACATTCTATGTTTCTATGTTTCTATGTTTCTAATTTGGCGTTACTTGTTTATCTTGGTATTTTTAAAAAATTTGGTCATCATCATTACAGATGCTCCGCTTCCCAAAGTGAGAGCCAAGCTCTCTAAAAAGAAGAAGGCGGTGGAGGTGGAGGAGGATACAGACCACTCGGACGAGGAGGAGCAGGAAGAGGCAGGGCCATCAGGCTATCGGGCCCATAGCCCACCTGCTGCAGTGGAGGAGGGTGATGACTCTGAGGAGGCAGAAGAGGAGATGGTCACTACCCCCCGACAAGAAGGTAAATGGATGATGTGGATATTTTTATTTATTCAGTGTCCCAGAAAGCTAATGTTACGGGTGGGAGTACTGATTTCCATAACGTATCTAACTGACACATACATTTTTGGAAGTACGATATAACAAGCATGCAATATATAAATTTTTGTAAGAATATATTTTAACAAACTATATTATTTTTTTAAATGAAGAAAATATAATAAAACAGGCAACAAATAAAGTACAACACATAACAGTAATATAAAAAATAAACACTAAAAAGTAATTGATCAACATCAAAACCATTAACGTAACTACTAAGTTAATAACCCAAAACTAAAAGGAACTATTATTAATCCTACCTAAACCAATATATAACAGATTTCAAGAAAAAAATATCATCTGCTTTATATAACAATTAATGATTGTATTTTAATGTACATTTCCAAATTTTATTTCATTTATTTTACAGCTGACAACATCATGTTAAAAAAAATTAAAACAATGCGAAGGAAGCACCAGCTGCGAATGCAGCAGTTCAGGGAGCAGCAAACCAGGAAGATGAGGCAGCTCAAGATGCAGTTCTCCCACCAAATGCGAGCGATGGAGGAGGCTCATCTTAAGGACATCGATGATCTACTGGAGGAGCAGAGAAAAATTAAAAAATTACCTTAATTTTTTTGGTTATTTATATATTTATGTTAAAAAATAATTCTATTTTGTTAAAGATTATTTTATAAAACTATAATGTTAAATCAAATTTATTGCGTTTTGTTTGATTGGAAACAAAGGGTACAGATAGTGTTGCCAATATTAATAATTATTTTTCATTACTGTAATCTTTCAAGGGTTTCAAGTTCAACTGGTTTATGTGCTAGATCTGGTAAGGTTTCTGGTAAGGCTGTAAAACACACCCGGAAAGGGCTAGAGGGCTGCAAAAGGCAGCAAAATGTAGGTAAATCCCCTGCAAACAAATGTAGATAGGGAAATGATGAGTTAACATAAAATAAATAAAAATTAAACAATATTAATTGGAGTGAGGTCCCATAGCACAGAATCAGGCTTCAAGTCACCCACCAATGGAGAAGGTCACTTACTATTATTTCGACCCCAGCACCCAGACAAAGGAGAGAGGTCCCACAGCAGAGAATCTGGCATCATATCAACCACCACAGGAGTAGGCCACCATTTAGTTACTTTGACCCCTTCACCCAGACAGAGGAGAGAGGCCACACAGCACATATTCAGGCATCATATCAATAACCACACGACTTGGCCACCATTTAGTTACTTTGACCCCTGCACCCAGGAAGAGGAGAGAGGTTCCACAGCATCAGGCATAATATCAACCACCACAGGAGAAGCCACCATAAAGTTACTTTGACCACTTCACCCAAACAGAGGAGAGAGGCCCCACAGCACATATTCAGGCATCATATCAACCACCGCAAGAGAAGGACACTTTTAGATACTTTGACCCCTGCACCCAGGAAGAATAGAGAGGTCCCACAGCAGAGAATCAGGCATAATATCAACCACCACAGGAGAAGCCACCATAAAGTTACTTTGACCCCTTCACCCAGACAGAGGAGAGAGGCCCCACAGCACATATTCAGGCATCATATCAACCACCGCAAGAGAAGGACACTTTTAGATACTTTGACCCCTGCACCCAGGAAGAGGAGAGAGGTCCCACAGCACAAATTCAGGCATCATATCACACACCACAGGAGAAGGCCTCTTTCAGTGACTTAGGCCTTTGGACCCAGACAGAGGAGAGAGGTCAGAGATTAGCTTCATATCCCCCAGCACAGCAGAAGACCGCTTTATTTGACTTAGGCCTCAGCACCCAGACAGAGGACAGAGGTAGCATGGCAGAGGTTATGGCTTCATGTCACCCGATAGTTTAACAGGCCACTTTCATCTAGTTAGGCCCCGGCGCCCAGACAGAGGAGAGTTTCATTCAACTGTGGGTTACATAAAATTTGTATTAAATAAAGAAGTGGCCCGTAGTACAACAAGACATGTTTTAGGCAGTTATTAAGGACTACTCTGCACAAGGGAGGAACAGGTCCTGTGGGATCCATGCCTGGTTCATCTTTATGAACGTCAGCTTGTCCACAATGCCCCCGCCGTGCTGAATACGCGTTCTGATAAAACGCTGGCCGCCGGGCAGGAAAGCACCTCCAAGGCATAACATACTAACTCTGGCCACGTGGACAATTTTGAAACCCAGAAGTTGAATGGGGCCGAACCGTCCGTCAGTACGTGGAGGGGTGTGCAGACATACTGTTCAACCATGTTAGTGAAATGCTGCTTCCTGCTAACACGTTCCGTATCAGGTGGTGGGGCAGTTAGCTGTGGCGTGGAGACAAAGCTTTTCCACATTTCTGCCATGCTAACCCTGCGCTCAGAGGAGCTGGCCGTGACACTGCTGCGTGGGCGACCTCTAGCTCCTTCTCTGCCTTGGCCTTGGCCTTCCACCTGTTCCCCTGTGACAGTTGGGAATGCTCTCAGGAGCGCGTTTACCAGTATGCGCTTGTACTCGCGCATCTTCCTATCACGCTCCAGTGCAGGAAGTAAAGTGGGCACATTGTCTTTGTACCGGGGATCCAGCAGGGTGGCCACCCAGTAGTCAGCACACGTTAAAATGTGGGCAACTCTGCTGTCGTTGCGCAGGCACTGCAGCATGTAATCGCTCATGTGTGCCAGGCTCCCCAGAGGTAAGGACAAGCTGTCCTCTGTATGAGGCGTATCATCATCGTCCACCGTATCCCCCCAGCCACGCACTAGTGATGGGCCTGAGCTGTGTGGGCTGCCACCCTGCTGTGAACCTGCTTCATCCTCGTCCTCCTCCACCTCATCCTCCTCGTCCTCCATTAGAGTGCCTTGGCTGGCGACTTGTGAACCTGCCCTCTGCTGCTTCAAAAAACCTCCCTCTGAGCTACTTATAACAGACTGGCCTGAAAGTCTTAGAAACGAGCCCTCCTCCTCCTCCTCCTCCACCTGGGCCACCTCCTCTTCCATTATTGCCCTAAGCGTTTTCTCTAGGAGACATAGAATTGGTATTGTAACGCTGATAACAGTGTCATCGCCACTGGCCATGTTGGTGGAGTACTCAAAGCAGTGCAGCAGGGCACACAGGTCTCGCATGGAGGCCCAATCATTGGTGGTGAAGTGATGCCGTTCCGCAGTACGACTGAAACTCCACTATGGCCTGCTGCTGCTCGCACAGTCTCTCCAGCATGTGCAAGGTGGAGTTCCACCGGGTGGGTACGTCGCATATGAGGCGGTGGGCGGGAAGGCCAAAGTTCCGCTGTAGCGCAGACAGGCAAGCAGCGGCAGGATGTGAACGCCGGAAGCACGCACAGACGGCCAGCACTTTATGCAGCAGCTCTGACATGTTGGGGTAGTGGTGAATGAACCTCTGCACCACCAAATTCAGCATATGCGCCAGGCAAGGGATGTGCGTCAAACCGGCTAGTCCCAGAGCTGCCACGAGATTTCGCCCATTATCGCATACCACCAGGCCTGGCTTGAGGCCCACCGGCAGCAACCACTCGTCCGTCTGTTGTTCAATACTCCGCCACAACTCCTGCTCGGTGTGAGGCCTGTCCCCCAAACATAAGAGTTTCAGAATGGCCTGCTGACGTTTACCCCGGGCTGTGCTGAAGTTGGTGGTGAAGGTGTGTGGCTGACAGGAGGAGCTGGTGGAAGCAGTGGAGGAGGAAGCCGAGTAGGAGGAGGAGGCTACAGGAGGCAGAGAATGATGCCCTGCGATTCTAGGTGGCGGAAGGACGTGCGCCAAGGAACTCTCCGCCTGGGGCCCAGCCGCCACTACATTCACCCAGTGTGCAGTTAGTGAGATATAGCGTCCTTGGCCATGCTTACTGGTCCACGTATCTGTGGTTAGGTGGACCTTGGCACAAATGGCGTTGCGCAGTGCACACTTGATTTTATCAGACACTTGCATGTGCAGGGAAGGCACGGCTGTCTTGGAGAAGTAGTGGCGGCTGGGAACCACATACTGGGGGACAGCCATGGCCATCAGCTGTTTGAAGCTGTCTGTGTCCACCAGCCGGAATGACAGCATTTCAAAGGCCAGTAGTTTAGAAATGCTGGCATTCAGGCCCAGGGCTCGAGGGTGACTAGGTGGGAATTTGCGCTTCCTCTCAAAGGTTTGAGAGATGGAGAGCTGAACGCTGCTGTGTGAAATAGTGGAGACGCAAGGTGACGGTGGTGGTGGTGGTGTCGGTGGCACATCCTCTGTTTGCTGCTCGGCAGGTGGCAACATTCCTCTCGAGGCGGAAGCCGAGGCAGCAGCGGTAGAGGGAGCAGGGGGAGCCTGAGCGGGTTCCTTGTTTTTAAGGTGTGTACTCCACTGCAGTTCATGCTTTGCATGTAGATGCCTGATCATGCAGGTGGTGCTCAGGTTAAGAACGTTAATGCCTCGCCTCAGGGTCTGATGGCACAGCGTGAAAATCACTCTGGTCTTGTCGTCAGCACATTGTTTGAAGAAGTGCCATGCCAGGGAACTCCTTGAAGATGCCTTTGGGGTGCTGGGTCCCTGTTGGCGCTGGTCAATAGCAGGCGAACTCTCGGGACGGCGGGTGTTCTGCTTTTGCCCCCTGCTCCCTCTTTGGCTTCGCTGTTGTCTCGGTCTCACCACTGCCTCTTCCTCTGAACTATTTAAGTCAGCGGCACGACCTTCAGTCCATGTGGGGTCTAAGACCTCATCGTCCTCTGCATCGTCTTCCACCCAGTCTTCCTCCCTGACCTCCTCCTGTTCAGTCTGCACAATGCAATAAGACGCGGCAGTGGGCACCTGTGTTTCGTCATCATCAGAGACTGGGTGACTCTGCTGTGGTGGTATTCCCATGTCGTCATCATCTGGATACATAAGTGGTTGTGCGTCAGTGCATGGTATGTCTTCCACCGCTAGGGAAGGGCTAGGTGGACGCCCTGGGAACCCCTGCCAGCAGAGTCTTCAAACAGAAGAAGAGACTGCTGCATAACTTGAGGCTCGGACAGTTTCCCTGATATGCATGGGGGTGATGTGACAGACTGATGGGCTTGGTTTTCAGGTGCCACCTGTGCGCTTTCCGCAGAAGACTGGGCGGAAGACAATGTGGTGAACGTGCTGGAAGCACTGTCGGCCACCCAATCGACTACTGCCTGTACATGCTCAGCCCTTACCATCCTCATAACGGCATTGGGCCCCAACAAATATCGCTGTAAATTCTGCCGGCTACTTGAGGGAGTTGATTCACTACTTTGTTCACCTGAGGGCGAACGTCCACGTCCACTACCAGCAACAGAGGCTCCACGGACACCACCACGACCGCGTCCCCGTCCCTTAATAGAATGTTTCCTCATTGTTGCGATTCAACTCGCACCACAATAAAATATATTAATTTTAACCCCTTTGGGACACATGACGTACCGGTACGGCATGTTTCCCGAGTCCTTAAGGACACATGACGTACCGGTATGTCATGAGTTGTTCCGATCACTGCTGCTCAGCTGGCAGTGATCGGAACAAGGTACCTGCTGAAATCATTCAGCAGGTACCTTGTTACAATGCCCAGGGGGGTCCTGTGACCCTCCCATATGGGCGATCGCTGCAAACCGCAGGTCAATTCAGACCTGCGGTTTGCAGCGCTTCTGTGCGATCTCTGATCCCTGCGGTCTATGACCGCGGGGATCAGAGAGTTAATGCCCCCAAACTGTTTTTTTTTAACCCCCCCTGCAGCCCCCAATCATATTGTGGCTGCGGGGGTGCAGGGGGAGTGGTTGCGGGCGGCGGGAGGCGGGCGGGAGGCGTCTAGTGGTTCTATCAGAGTGTCAGCACATTGCTGACACTCTGATAGAAACGGCTGGCATCTGTGCTGCAGATGCCAGCCGTTTAACCCCTTCCGTACCGCGGTCCGCACGGACCGCGGTATGGAAGGGTTAACAGGGAGGGAGCGCTCCCTCCCTCTCCCATCGGGGGCTGCTGTGCCTTGCAGCCCCCAACAGGATGGGATCGCAGAGGGAGGGTGCTCCACTCCCTCCTCATCCATCACCCTCTGCCCAGTTATGGCAGCGGGTGATGGTTGCGATGGAGACAGGACGCTTTCAGAAGCGTCCTGCTCTCCATGGTGCTGAAAGTCTGAATAGACCTGCTAAAGGTCTATTCAGACTTTCTAAAGTACAAAATACAGTACAGTGCACTATATAGTGTACTGTACTGTATTATACAGACACCAGATCCACTGGATCTTTCAGAACCAAGTGGGTCTGGGTCAAAAAAATGTAAAAAGTGAAAAAAAGTAAAAATGAAAAAAACACATAACACTGAATAAAAATTAAAAAAAATAAAATACACTACACATATTATATATCGACGCGTCCGTAAAAACCTGCTCTATAAAAATATCACATGACTGAACTCCTCAGGTGAACGCCATAAAAAAAAAACCCAAAAATTGTGTAAATAAGACATTTTTGGCACATTACATCACTAAAAGTGTAATACAAAGCGATCAAAAGGCGTTTGCCTCCCAAAACAGTACCAATCAAACCGCCATCTCATCCCGCAAAAACGAGCCCCTACCTAAAACAATTGGCCAAAAATAAAAAACTATGCCTCTCAGACTAAAACATGATTTTTTTGTTTCAAAAATGCTTTTAGTGTTAAATGTAAAAAAAAATTAAAAAGTAGACATATTTGGTATCTACACGTCCGTAAGAATCTGCTCTATAAAAATATCACATGACCTAACCCTCAAGTAAACACTGTAAAAAAAAATTATAAAAACTTTGTCAAAAGCCATTTTTTTGCCACCTTACATCACAAAAAGTGTAATAGCAAGCGATCAAAAAGTCATATGACCCCCAAATAGTGCCAATCTAACCGTCACCTCATCCCGCAAAAATGATACCCAACCTGAGACAATTGCCTAAAAACTGAAAAATATATGTCTCTCAGACTATGGAAATACTAAAACATGTTTTTTTTTCATTCAAAAAGGATATTATTGTGTAAAACCAAAATAAATAAAAAAAGGTATACATATTATGTATCGCCGCGTCCATAAGGACCTGCTCTATAAAAATATAACATGACCTAACCCCTCAGATGAACGCCGTAAACATAAAAAATAAAAACGTTGTCAAACAAGCCATTTTTTTGTCACCTTACATCACAAAAAGTGTAATAGTAAGCGATCAAAAAGTCATATGCACCCCAAGATGGTGCCAATCAAACCGCCATCTCATCCCTCAAAAAATGAGCCCCTACATAGGACAATGGCCCAAAAAAATATATATATATGGCTCTCAAACTATGGAGACACTAAAACATGATTTTTTTTTGTTTTAAAAAATTATATTATTGTGTAAAACTTATATAAATAAATAAAAAGTATACATATTACGTATCGCCGCGTCCGTCACAACCTGATCTATATAAATAACACATGACCTAACCCCTCAGCTGAACACAGCAAAAAAAAAAAAAAAATACGGTGTCAAAAGCCATTTTTGTCAACTTACATCACAAAAAGTGTCATAGCAAGCGACCAAAATGTCATATGCACCCCAAGATGGTGCCAATCAAACCGCCATCTCATCCCGCAAAAAATGAGCCCCTACATAACACAGTCGCCCAAAAAATAAAATAAAACTATGGCTTTCAGAATGTGGAGACACTAAAAAAATTATTTTCAAAAAGGCTTTATTAGGTAAAACTGAAACAAAAACCCCAAAAAGTAGTCATATTTGGTATTGTCGCGTCCGTAACAACCTGCTCTATAGAAATAGCACACAATCTAACCTGTCAGTTCAACTATGTAAATAACAAAAATAAAAACAGTCCCAAAACAGCTATTTTTTGCAAATTTTCCATTTTAATCCATTTTTGCAGTAACAAAGCAAGGGTTAACAGCCAAGCAAAACTCAATATTTATTGCCCTGATTCTCTTGTTTGCACAAACACCCCATATGTGGTCGTAAACTACTGTATGGCCAAACGGCAGGGCGTAGAAGGAAGGGAACGCCATATGGTTTTTGGAAGGCAGATTTTGCTGGACTGGTTTTTGACACTATGTCCCATTTGAAGCCCCCTGATGCACCCCTACAGTAGAAACTCCAAAAAAGTGACCCCATTTTGGAAACTACGGGATAAGGTGTCAGTTTTGTTGGTACTATTCTAGGGTAAACATGATTTTTGGTTGCTCTATATTACACTTTTTTGAGACAAGGTAACAAAAAATAGAAATTCGGAAATTTCATCTCCATTTGCCAATAACTCTTGTGGAACACCTAAAGGGTTAACAAAGTTTGTAAAACTGGTTTTGAATACCTTGAGGGGCGTACTTTCTTAGATGGAGTCACTTTTATGGAGTTTCTACTCTAGGGGTGCATCGGGGGGCTTCAAATGGGACATGGTGTCAAAAAGCCAGTCCAGCAAAATCTGCCTTCCAAAAACCATATGGCGCTCCTTTCCTTCTGCGCCCTGCAGTTTGGCCATACAGCAGTTTACGACCACATATAGGGTGTTTCTGAAAACTACAGAATCGGGGCAATAAAAATTGAGTTTTGTTTGTCTGTTAACCCTTGCTTTGTTACTGGAAAAATGGATTCAAACGGAAAATTTTTCAAAAATCGAAATTCTGAAATTTTATCTCCATTTGCCATTAACTCTTGTGGAAAACCTAAAGGGTTAATGACGTTTGTAAAATCAGTTTTGAATACCTTGAGGGGTGTAGTTTCTAGAATGGGGTCATTTTTGGGTGGTTTCTATTATGTAAGCCTCACAAAGTGACTTCAGACCTGAACTGGTCCCTAAAAAGTGGGTTTTTGAAAATTTCTGAAAAATTTCAAGATTTGCTTCTAAACTTCTAAGCCTTGTAACGTCCCCAAAAAATGAAATAGAATTCCCAAAATGATTGATACATGAAGTAGACATATGGGTAATGTAAATCAATAACTTTTTTTGGCAGTATTACTATGTATTATAGAAGTAGAGTAATTGAAACTTGGAAAATTGCAAATTTTTCAAAATTTTTGGTAAATTTGGTATTTTTTTATAAATAAAAATGAAATTTTTCGACTTCATTTTACCACTGTCATGAAGTACAATATGTGACGAAAAAACAATCTCAGAATGGACTGGATAAGAAAAAGCGTTTTAAAGTTATCACCACATAAAGTGACAATGGTCAGATTTTGAAAAAATGGCCTGGTCCTTAAGGTGAAATAGGGCCGTGTCCTTAAGGGGTTAAGCCCAAAAATTCCCACCCTGGAAGATATAATTCCTTTTTACGCTATAAATTACAAGAAGACTGCTGCAAATTGGACACCAGAATTTTTTAAATGCTACTTATGTTAAATGAATTCCCACAGTGGGAGAACTATTTCCTTTTCAAAGGAGTAACAACGTGCGGCCTACTATTTCGGGTGTCACCAACACCAGATTGATTAAATTGGCCTTTTTGGAACCAAAATGACAACACTGGACACTATAATGCCTTTTTCTGGTATTAATTACAAGAGGACTGCTGCAAATTGGGCACCAGAATTTTTTAAATGCTACTTATGTTAAATGAATTCCCACAGTGGGAGAACTATTTCCTTTTTAAAGGAGTAACAACGTGCGGCCTACTATTTCGGGTGTCACCAACACCACATTGATTAAATTGGCCTTTTTTGAACCAAAATGACAACATTGGACACTATAATGCCTTTTTCTGGTATTAATTACAAAAAGACTGCTGCAAATTGGACACCAGAATTTTTTAAATGCTACTTATGTTAAATGAATTCCCACAGTGGGAGAACTATTTCCTTTTTAAAGGAGTAACAACGTGCGGCCTACTATTTCGGGTGTCACCAACACCAGATTGATTAAATTGGCCTTTTTGGAACCAAAATGACAACACTGGACACTATAATGCCTTTTTCTGGTATTAATTACAAGAGGACTGCTGGTATTTCAGAACACCGGAATTTTTTAAATGCTCGTTTTGGTACATAAATTGCCCACACTGGGAGAATTATTGCCTAAACCTTTTTACAGTATTATTTACTGAAGGAGTGCTTCTTCTGGTCTAACACCAGAATTATGTTTGTTACAGGGAAAGATTTTTTTAATTTATATTTCTGGCAAAAAAAAAAATATTAATTTCTGGCTGACAGTATTGGACCTGGCTATAGTGACACTGGCTAGCCTAGCTGGAACAGCACATTCATGGGATTTGCTATCCAAGTGGGTTACTTTCAGTTTCACCACTGATATATTAAATATATTGGCAGTTAGTAGGGGTGACACAAGCACAGCCAAACCCCTGATGTAGTATATCTATGAAAAAATCGACTATTACATGAGATTAATGGACGCTGTGGCAGCTTTTGCTGGCGCACCACAAGTCCCAAAATGGCCGCCGCCTATCAGCCCAGTAACATGTGCCAGAAAATGGTCTGCCCAGCCAGAAAAAAATTGACTTTGACTGAGCAGCTGAATCGCTGTTGTTCTGTGTCACAGGAGTAGATTTTTCAATTCTTTGGAGCTTTTCTTTGGACTCTGTGGCAGCTTGAGCTGGCGCACCACAGGTCCCAAAATGGCCGCCGCCCGGTCAGCCCAGTTACATGTGACGGTAAAAATCGATCTGGCCAGTGTAAAAAAATAAACTTTCAGTGAACAGCTCAGCTGAGTTGTTTTGATTCACTGGTGTAGATCTTTCACTTCTTCTCAGGTTTTTTCCTCGATTATTCCCTGCCTATCTCGCCCTCACAGCAGCTGCATCTATCCCTGTTCTATTCACATCGGGAGTGAGCACGTCCCGACGTGCGCACAAGCTTATAAAGAGGCTGAGTCACATGCTGCACTTGGCCAATCACAGCCTTGCCAATAGTAGGCATGGCTGCGATGGCATCTTAGGGCAAGTAGTATGATGCATGTTGATTGGCTGCTTTGCAGCCTTTCAAAATGCGCCACAAAAAATGACGAACTACAAAACCGAACCCGAATTTTTATGAAAATGTTCGGGTTCGGGTCGTGTCACGAACACCCCAAAATTCTGTACGGACCGGAACTATTCTCGAAATGTGCGCTCAACAACACTAGTGCTATTCGTATCCCACTCAAGTTCTAATCGAATTCGATTTTAACTTATGCTTTTTTTTGCCAGGCATCGCATTCTATTTTAACTTACTGCTGATGCCTGGCAAAAAAAAAAAATAATGCATAAGTTAACATCGAATGCGATTAGAACTTAAGAGTGGGATACGAATAGCACTGCGTGCTAGAACAGCACGCACACGATTATTCAAATTTTGTATTATCGCGATAAAAAACCAAACAGTAAAGTTAAAATCGAATGCAATTAGAACGTGTAGTGTGATGCGATTTATTTGAGTTCTAAGAATCGCATAGCGATTTCTGCTTCAGCCGGATTCAGTGCTAATGGAGCGTCTACATCACCATGGGAACAATGCTAGAATGTACTGTCGGATTTGAGAAGTTGAAATCGCAATGCGATTAAGCAAATATATAAGAATCGCATTGCGATTTCAACGTAATTCAAACATCCGACAGTACATTCTACTGGAGGAGGCGTTCCCATGGTGATCGGTAGCTCAAAGTTGTAATCGCAATGCGATTTCAGCTTTAAGCCTGTACTATTCTGCTATACAGTACTTTCAAAATGCGCCGAGAGAACATGCCGAACTCCGAACCCGAACTTTTACGAAAATGTTCGGGTTCGGGTCCGTGTCACGAACACCCCAAAGTTCGGTACGAACCCGAACTATTCTCGAACTGTTCGCTCAACACTAGTTAGCAGGAAGCAGCATTTCACTAACATGGTGGAACAGTACGTGTGCACACCCCTCCACGTACTGACTGATGGTTCGGCCCCATTCAACTTCTGGGTCTCCAAATTGTCCACGTGGCCAGAGCTAGCCTTTTATGCCTTGTAGGTGCTGGCCTGCCCAGCGGACAGCGTTTTGTCTGAACGTGTATTCAGCACGGCAGGTGGCGTCATTACTGACAAACGCAGCCGCCTTTCCACAGCCAACGTGGACAAGCTGACGTTCATAAAAATGAACTGGGCATGGATCCCACAGGACCTGTCCTTCCCTTGTGCAGAATAGACATTTATAACTGCCTCCCCCTGAACCATATATTCTTGTTCTCCGGGGCACTTATTTATTGAATCCTCTATTTTTAATTTTACCATTATATTGCGGTGCAACAAAAAGTTGAATGAACCTCTCCTCCGTCTAGCTGCCAGGGGCCTAATTATCTAAAAGTGGCCTTCTCCATTGGTGGGTGACATGACGCCTTATTCTCTGCTATGCGACCTCTGTCCTCTGTCTGGGTGCTGGGGCCTAAATAAATGAAAGTGGCCTCCTCCATTGGTGGGTGACTTGAAGCCTGATTCTCTGCTATGGGACCTCTCTCCAATTGATAATGCTTAATTTTTATTTATTTTATTTTATTTTAATTAATTTTCCTATCCACATTTGTTTGCAGGGGATTTACCTACATTTTGCTGCCTTTTGCAGCCCTCTAGCCCTTTCCTGGACTATTTTACAGCCTTTTTAGTGCCCAAAAGTTCGGGTCCCCATTGACTTCAATGGGGTTCGGTTTCGGGATGAAGTTCGGGTCGAGTTCGGATCCCGAACCCGAACATTTTCGGGAAGTTCGGCCGAACTTCTCGAACCCGAACATTCAGCTGTTCGCTCAACTCTACTTGCTACTCCATAGAAGGAGTTGCAGGAACTCATTATACTATAATAGAGGCCCAAGCAAATTACTCTAGTATTTTTGTCGACCATGAAAGTTCTAATTATCTGATGAAGAGCATTAGTTGTGCGTCCAAAGCTCAGAAAATATATAAAGTTTTACTTAGTATTTATTTATATGAACGTTAATAATTGTTAATTGGAATGATTGTTATTAATAATAAATAAATGCACTGATAAAATGAACAATGTATTGTATTAGCTGCATGAAAACTTATTTGCAGAAGAAGAACGGTTTATGAACTAAAGCTCTCTGGATCCAGCATTGCCAGAGGTTAGCGCAATTCCCCCCAGCCACATTCACTATAATGCGCCAGGATTGGACTGGACAAAAATATTGCATGAGTAACGAACTAAAGGAAGATATTACATTTTGACAGAGTTGGTAAAAAGGAGATACTGTATACTGATGGCCGTATTGGGATTAGTTCATTTTTTTTCCATAAAAATACTATATTTACACCCCTCCCCCCAAAAGAAAAAAAAAACACCATGGGGGAGATTTATCATCTCCCTTGTGTCTGAAAAGTGACTCAATAAAAAAAACATTCTGTGACTTTTTAACTGTGAATTCTTTAAAATTTGTCACATCTCTCATGTTTTACGCCACCTTTGCCACTTTCCTTAAAGGAGGCATGGCAATGTTGGGAAGAGGGCATGGCCAGCCAATCCAACAAATTTATCTTCATTTACGCCAGTTTTCTGAGCTGTCAAAGTTTTTTGTTTAGGCGCTTTGACTGGTGGAGGATGCTCCTAATTTATGACGAGCGTAGAGATGAGCGAAGATTTCATAAGTAGAAATGAGCAAAGTTTGGAAAAATGTGATTCAGCCAATTTGCCGAAGTTCACAAAGAAATTTAATTAGTTTAGAATGAATTCATTACAAATTGCTATAAAATGGTATACCCACCGCACTCTGCCTAATCATATTCTTCTCACTTGGTGGCCCAATCTCAGTGTGAAGGCTTGGAAGTTAACCCTTTTCTGACCACCAACAGTAAATTTACGTTGGCGGTCAGGCATTTTAAAATGGCTCCCACTGGTGCATGCAGCGGTCGCCATGGTTGCCAGGTGTCTTCTGTTTGAAAGACCAGACACCCATCACTAATATCCACGACCAGCAGTAATGCTAGTCATGTAATTTTAACCCTTTAGATGCAGTGGTCATCCAGGTGTGCTCTGGCTCCCGCCGGTGCTTTTAAAATTCTTAGGGTTAAAACCAGGTGCTGAACATGGTGGATGGATCAAACATGGTGCATAAGCGCTTTTCACGTCTCACCCTATGATCAGCTCACAGGACAATGGTGGAGACCGTGCAGGATGAGGGTTTTATAAGGCTGTGACATCACAGGGGATGGCTACCTGCAGATTGGCTGGCTGCATGGCATTATGGGTGATCTCGCGTCCCAGGCTTCTTACTTTAACTTTGTAACACTAGCAGCCATCATTTTAGAAAAATCTGATGCTAGGAAATTCAGCTTTGTTGCAAATCAAAGTTTTCCTAAACTTTGGACCGAATTACACTTCGAATACTTCGCTTCACTTTTCGCAAAACACTACTCATAGGCAACATTAGGTGTACTGCCTATAGCAGCAGAAGCATCTAATGTGTATAGGGGTCTCCTAACTCTCCCTGATGGCAGATGTAGTGAAGGATCAGGCATATTGGATTTCATCAAGTCCAATGCTTCTATTCTTGGGGAGATAAACTACCCAGCAGAGGTGTCTGACAGCAGTGTCCTCCTCTCTCCCCATTCAGGACAAACACTTGCCAAACAATCTTTCAGGGAACATGTATCCCATTTGTGTTGCAGACTATAAAGTACAGATTGGATAGAGCAAAAAGATTAATCGCAGAGAACTTGATATAACAGTAAGTTGTACAAAATGGTAAACTCAGCTTTGTTTCTTCTGGCAGTCTCTCCTGTGCTACATCTGTTTATCAGTAGAAGACTAAGTGCTCGAATGAACCAATTTCAGCATGTGCTTATATGTAGAAGATCAATAATTTCCAGCTTTACACCTTTTTTTACAGCTCTGTTTTATGGCATGTATAATGCGTCATGATGGATAACAGTTTAGACACATATATGAAAGTATATGGATTCAAAAAGAGAATAAAAGGAACAAATCAATATAGTTAATAAACCTGTTGTAAATGATGTCTTGCATTTTTCGGTGGAATAATTTATACTTTGCAGTTCTAACAGTTGCATAATGCATTTTTTACCATTAACCACAGGATAATTCTATAAACCATAGCCGTATGACATTTCTTGGCATATAAATTTTACTTTAGGGCATAAAGATCGGATTTTCCATTGCTAAGTACATCACAATTGATTTTGTGTCCCTCTTTTGCAGATATTCAGTCTAATATTAAAACATTTGTTAACATGGCTCCATGACCACAAAGGACAATGAGCTGCCACTGGCAAAGAAACCCAATGGTGTATGAAGTGCAAGTTCCGGTAAATTGAAAACTCAAACTTAAATATGATACTCACTGCTTAGGGTTTTGGCTCATTCAGCCACAGAGATTAATCTACGGCATACATTTTGCAGCACATCTATCATACAGTCTAGAGCTTTTATGATACATTATTAAGATGTGAAAGCTTTCAGTCCCTGGTACCTAGATCCTATTTGTAAGTGAATGGAACACTATTATATTCTAAAAAAGGGTTTTGGCAAGTTTACAAGTTATCTGCTATTCACAGGATATGGGATAAGTAACTGATCGCTTGAGGTCCGACTGCTAATCCTGAGAATGGTGATCCCATTTCCTCAATCTCATGGACCGGCAGGTTGAGCAAGTGCCTTGACACTCCATTCATTTTTTATGGGACAGTTTGAAATCACCAAGTACTCAGGGGTAGATTGGGAACCTAAAGTGGCGCTGGAAAAAAATACCTAAAAGTGGCCATATATTGTAGGAGGGTCTTGTGAAAGTAAATTCATTTTGATCGATTTTGAAGAGATATGAACACAAGTTTTGCTGCTGTCAGCTGTGTTATGTCAGCAGTTTTGGACAAGTGACCTTATTTTAAATACAGACCTCTTTAGGTCATTCTCTGTATACAGCTTGGACTCTGCTAAGACATCCGGTTCTCATGACACATATGGTAAAGTGCTGAATAGTAAATTTAGACTTTAAATGGGTAAAACCAGGCTTTGTTGTTATAAATAAACCATCCTAAGATGCAGGGACAGGAGACTCTATTGAACACCATTCACGTGTGTGGGCTTTTTGTCTTCTCCCCACCGGTAACTCTCCATGAGTTCCCCCTGAAGGAAATTTCAACCTTAATTTGGCATCTACAGACAATTATGTTATCCTAACTTTAGGATACTGAAAATATTTGTATTAACAGTCTAAATTAACAGGAGGCGGGCTAACAAAAGTAGGGGGGGAAGCAATACCATAGTGCAAAATACCACATACCTCAGTGCCACACAATATATTGCCCCAAAAGCTCTCCCTCTGAGTTGGCCATTAGGGATGAGCGAATTGACTTCGGGGGCACCGTACATTATTAGAATGTATTGGCTCAGATAAGCTGAAGTTATTACTTTGCAAAGTCACGCAAGACTTAGTGTAATAACTTTGTGAATTAATTATTACTGTAAAAAACCTTGATATCAAACTTGGGTTCTGTTCCAAGTGGTATTAAGGTTTGTTACAGTAACAAAGTTATTACACAAAGTCTCGCAAGACTTCACTAAGTAATAACTTCGGCTCATCGGAGCCAATACATTCTAATACAGTACAGAGCACCTGCTCCGTACAGTATTACAGCAAGGTTTTATGCGAATCGATTTCGAATGAAGCATCCAAAGTCAATTTGCTTATCCCTATTGGCCATCAATAGAGGCCATTTTCTCTCCTTTTCTTCCAGTTGTCTCTGATTAAGATATGGAGCAGGATGTTTAGGAGGTGGGATGCGGGACATAGTTGAATTCAGGAAGGCATGTCGCTGGTCGGGTACATGAATACCTCATTCTCACAGAGTTAATTACCACTGCCTTTGGCTGAGATGGGGGCTTTGGCAGCCTCCTGGGCATCGGCCCACCAGGAAATTTTCCTGTAGGGTCTATGACCAGTGAGCCCCTGCAAGTACTGTACTCAGTTACACTATATTAGATCATGTAGCGCTATTTTTCTAAACGGTCCTAGTAATATAAAGGAAAAAGGTCTATGCATGATTCACCACACCAGTATATAAAACAAAGGTCCAAAAATTCTAATCTATTACCCTAACCTCTAAAGCTTGCAAGTCCTGTTAGCCAAAAGTCAATATTATAAAATTATGGTGTAGGGAATTCCAATCGGAGTGGAGGTCCTATGATCTGAGACCAATAATTTCCAGCTTGCAATTATCTAAATAAAACAAGAAGAAAAAGAAAAAGAACACATTAGTGTTACATCATAACTATAAAGCGAAAAGCACTTGTATTCCCCTAGTCACAGAAGTATGAGTATCACATCCAAAGTTCCCCGGGCTATTTCAACTTAAATTCCACTTTTAGCCCCTTGGGTTTTAGCGTATGTAAATTATAGATCCAGAACAATTCCTTGCAGTTTAAAAGGGTGACTCTATCACCCCCTCGCCTCAGGAGTGGAATATGGTCCAGAATCCTGAATTTTAGGTCCCACTCTGTATGTTTTTCCTCCACAAAGTGGCGTGACACAGGTAAATCCATCGTTTCTCTCGGATGGAAAAACGATGTTGATTTAATCTAGTCTTTACCTCCCACGTTGTATCCCCTACATATAAGAGACGACAGGGACATTCCAGGACATATATTGCATAAGTCGTGTCACACGTTAGGTATCTTTTAATTTTGAACGTCTCTCCTGTTAATGGATGAATACATTCATAGCCCTTTAACATGAGGGGGCAATTAATGCAATTGTGGCATGGGTAACAACCTACTTTCCTGGATCCAACTTAGGTACTCAAGGTAATCTTCTTAGTTCCTATGATGTCTGCCTTAACAATGCTATTTTTTAAATTCCGGGTACGGCGGTATGACAGTACAGGAGGATTCCGGAATTCTGCGATCTGTCTGAAGACACCTCCCAGAATTGACCAGTGTTTTTTAATAATGGCCCCTATTTGCGGACTTCTCAGGCTATAATCTGAGACAAATGGGATACGTGCCTCCCTCTTTTTCCTTGCACTGGATGTCCGTAATGAATCCCTCGATAGGTGGGTAACCCTATCTGTATGGTGTCTAATTAATGGTCTTGGATAACCACTCCTCAAGAATTTATCACCCATTTCTCTGAGTCTTTTTTACAGTAGATCCTCCAAATCAACTATTATTTTTAACCTCAGGAGTTGACTGTACTGGAGAGAGTTAATCATTGGCCTCGGATGGCCACTGTTATACATTAGAAGGGTGTTGCGATCAGTGCTCTTAATAAAGATATCGCAAAATAGATTAGATCCCTCAACGGTTATCAGAGTGTCCAGAAACTGTACTTGTTTGTCCGAATAAGTCAGGGTGAACTGTATACCTCAGTCCCTAGTATTTAGGTAGTCCCAAAACTCCTCCAGCTCTACTCCAGAGCCCAACCATATGAGGAAGATATCGTCTATGAAGCGCCACCACCCCATAATGAACCTGGAGTGGTGGCCTCCATAGATGTATCTCTCCTCGAACAACAACATAAAAATATTAGCGTACGTCGGCGCCATATTCGAACCCATCGCGGTTCTCCGTAAAAAAAATCATCACCATACATAAAATAGTTGCACTGTAAAACACATTCCAATAGGTCCAAAATAAATTTCTGACATCTATTAGTGTATTTAGAACCCACCAAGTATGACATATGAGCCTGCAGACACAGCATAGTTCCGCAATACTCTATCCAAAAATATTGAGTAGTTGGAGAGTAAAGAATTGCAACCAGACACAATGGGTCGTCCAGGTGGTTTAACAAAGGATTTGTGTATCTTAGGTAATACATACAAAACGGGAGTCTGTGGGCGCTCTATATAAAGAAAGGACCACAGGTTCCCATCAATTATGCCTCGAGTCTTTGCATCATCCAGTATCTCTCTTAATCATCTCAAGAACCGGAATTTAGGATCACCACTAACCTGGGTATATACCTCCTTATCATTAAGTTGTCTCAATATTTCATTATTATAATCAATGGTATAAAGGACAACTATTGCTCCCCCCTTATCAGCGGGTTTAATAGTTATAGCCTTATTATCAACCATTTCCCTGAGAGCTGACCATTCCTCCTTAGTAAGATTAGATTTATTCACAACATTAATATCCTTAAGTACATTTAGATCTAGCTTCACGGCTTCAATGAAAGTATCAACCACAGGATGGTTCACCACAGGATTAAAGTCACTCTTCAAAAATAAATCAAAGTCCCTGAACTTCAACTCCTGCCCCCCATCAATACTTATGTCAGTACTTTGACATTGTTTTTCCTGCAACCAAAGTTTCAGCTTGATGGATCTAAAAAAACGATAGAGATCCATTTTAAGCTGGAGCCAATTAGTATTGGAGAATGGACAAAATGATGATCCCATATTTAACAGTCTCTCCTGTACATCAGTTCGGGTAATAGATGAGATATTTACCACGAGATTGTCCTTATCCATGTTTAAGTCCTCTTTTTTTGACTGGTCACCCGCTGTGGCCGTTGGTGCTTGTCTCTTCCTCCATCTTTGCTGTCGGCGACACCGCTGTTGCCTCAGCCACGTGGCCTAAAAAAATCAGCCGATCCACTTGGTTTAGGTGTAGTTGGAAAAGATTTATCCAGTTCTTGACCTTGTGCCCTCCTGGGCCCTTTAGGGTGAGTTGACCCCCTTTGCCCCTCTTTCACATTTTGAGTATTTCTCTGTGTTTTCTGGGTATCCCCTTGCCACATATAGATATAACCTATAGAATAATCCTCCAAGTCCTTTTGCCATTTTCTTCTCTTTGTCGTTTGCAACTCCTCACGTAGCTTATCAAAGTAGCTCATACTACTGGTCCTATATTTCTCAAAATAATCTGCAGACAAAAGGCCCTTAATGTCAACCTCAGTAAGTTCAATATTGCTTCTAAGTATAACAATTTCTTTCTGTAAAAATTCAATATTCAGCAGAATAATATCAAACACATACTTGTTTGAAATCTGTATAAAACAAGTGCAAAAGTCCATATTCTGTATAAATAAATCCGTGGGATAAGATGTTGCTGATGAGATTCCCTCAATAATACTGTCTCTTGGATTCTGACTCAAATTTGCGCTTTAAATCCACAATGGTTGGAGTGAAAAGTAAAGTGACATCTCCCGCTGTTCGCTGTAAGATGTGTGTCTCATCGTCCTGTGTATAGGAGAAAGTGTCCTGGTGGTTGGATCCCGTGGCTTGTTGCATGAAACTGTGTTGAAGCTACTTTAATCCGCAATAGATAAGTGAAAAAGGTTGGTAGCAGCACAAATGGAAAACGCCTGGTGCAAGTCCTGTTGTCCTCAGATATGGACCTCTGAATTTAGGTAATAAGCAAGGCAGCACTCCATTAAAGTGAAAAGTTGGATCCCTTTATTCCACTTCTTGCAACATTTCAATAGCTCATTGCGATCTTTTTCAAGCAGTGAGTACAAGTGCACAAGTAATTTATAAAACAAGTGTACAGGTGAATCTCCTATTTAAATAATGCTACATGATTTGTAAATAAAAGTCCAAAATAAAAGTTGTCATACAATGATCAATCAATAATTTCCAATAATACATCAGTGCATAATAATTGTGATCCATGTCATTGTATAATAGTGTGTATTCATAGGAGTTCATAGTAATTCATACATTAAATTCAAGTGTTAGGTGTGACTCATGTGTCTCACTGTTGTGACGTGAAACCACCCATATGTGTAAAATAAACAAAGATTGGTTGCCATAAACATAGGAATGCCTAAGTTCACTCACCATGTGGAGATCGCTACAGCGTCCGGAATCTGCGCACTTCGACTGCGCTAGTTCCGGGATCATACAGCTAAACAAACATAGCAAGTACACATGCTTGCAGAAAGAAATTGTGATACTTAGAAACAATATTGAACTTACTGAGGTTGATATTAAGGGCCTTTTGTCTGCAGATGATTTTGAGAAATATAGCAAAACACGGACACCAGCAATCTGCTTTCTGCATTTTGCAGATCCGCACATTGCCAGAACTATATAGAAAATGCCTTTTCTTGTCTGCAATTGGGGACAAGAATAGGACATGTTCTATATTTTTGCGGAAAGGAAGTGCAGACCCAGAAGTGTGGATCCGCAATTCCGGATCCGAGCAGGACAAAGTCTGTCCCTATAGAAATGAATGGGTCCGCAATTCCGTTCCACAAACAGAATTGCGGACGTGTGTATGGAGCATAAGGGTCCCTTATCACTGCCAGTTAGTTAGCTACTTGTTAGGTAGTTAGCACCCAGCCCACCGCACCGCAGTCACTGACTTTGGCAGAGATTTTTTCATCCACATTGATCGATGCGAATGAAGAAATCTGTGCCGTTCATTTTTATTTTTATTTTTCAGCCCAGAGGCTGAACGGACAAAAAAAAAAATCTTATTACCCGTATGCTCAATATAAGGAGAATAGCAGAAACTCCTAATGCTGGTCATACATGTAATGATTGCGGAGACCCTCCAATGCCAGGGTAGTACAAACACCTCACATGTGACCCCATTTTAGAAAGAAGACACCCCAAGGTATTCCGTGAGGGGTATGGTAAGTTAAGGTAAAATTTTATTTTTTGTCACAAGTTAGGGGAAAGGTGAGAAAAAACAATAAAAAATCAATTTCCGTTCTTGAGACAATTAAGAGAGATACTGGATGATGCAAAGACTTGAGGCATAATTGATGGGAACCTGTGGTCCTTTCTTTATATAGAGCGCCCACAGACTCCCGTTTTGTATGTATTACCTAAGATACACAAATCACTTGTTAAACCAACTGGACAACCCATTGTGTCTGGTTGCAATACTTTACTCTCCAACATCTTAATATTTTTCAATAGAGTTTTGCGGAACTATGCTGTGTCTGCAGGCTCATATGTCAAGGACACAACAGATTTCCTCAATAAAATCAAGGTCCTCTCCATTCCAAAGGATATATTACTTGCATCATTTGATGTAGTAAGCCTCTACACATCAATTAACTACACAAAGGGCATTGAGGCTGTGAAAGAATGCCTGGTGGGTTCTGAATACACTAATAGATGTCAGAAATTTATTTTGGACCTCTTGGAAAGTGTTTTACAGTACAGCTATTTTATGTATGGTGATGATTTTTTTGTTCAATTATGGGGAACTGCAATGGGTTCGAATATGGCGCCAACGTATGCTAATATTTTTTATGTTGCGGTTCGAGGAGAGATACGTCTATGAAGGCCACCACTCCAGATTCATTATGGGGTGGTGGCGCTTCATAGATGATATTTTCCTCATATGGTCGGGCTCTGGAGTAGAGCTGGAGAAGTTTCGGGACTACCTAAATACTAGGGACTGAGACATACAATTCACCCTGACGAAAACAGAAGCACAAAGAGCAACATGCTCAAAGTTTACAAATACATCAACACTTTATTAATCAATAAATACAATTACATACATCTAAAAGGAGGTGACAGAAGAAAAGACGCCACCCTGGGTCCCAGTCACATTTCTATTGTAAACATGATTTGGCTGATAATATAAATGGTTAAAAGTGCAACCTGTATACTGGATTCCTGCAACATGATCTGATTAATGCATGTTAATGCATTATGGCACCGAATGACTTAAAAAGCCTAGTGGCCGTCGAAGATATCACATATCAGTTCAATGCAGCAGGACCCACTATGTTGCTTCCAAGACACAATATTGAATACCTCCAGTAACCCATCAAACGCGGGCCCCATGTGGGGGTTGTAGCGCAATCACAATAAAATAGGCAAAAATATCAAATGCAGGTTAGGCCAAATATCATGATGAACTCACCCAAGTAAACCACCGACCGGAAAACCAGGATGGCGTCACCCTGGTTTCCCGGTCGGTGGTTTACTTGGGTGAGTTCATCATGATATTTGGCCTAACCTGCATTTGATATTTTTGCCTATTTCATTGTAATTGCGCTACAACCCCACATGGGGCCGCGTTTGATGGGTTACTGGAGGTATTCAATATTGTGTCTTGAAGCAACATAGTGGGTCCTGCTGCATTGAACTGATATGTGATATCTTCGACGGCCACTAGGCTTTTAAGTCATTCGGTGCCATACGTGTTTTACTTGTGCGCATGTTATACATTAACATGCATTAATCAGATCATGTTGCAGGAATCCAGTATGCAGGTTGCACTTTTAACCATTTATATTATCAGCCAAATCATGTTTACAATAGAAATGTGACTGGGACCCAGGGTGGCGTCTTTTCTTCTGTCACCTCCTTTTAGATGTATGTAATTGTATTTATTGATTAATAAAGTGTTGATGTATTTGTAAACTTTGAGCATGTTGCTCTTTGTGCTTCTGTTTTCGTCATATGTAATTCAGAGTATATGCTGGTGTCACATGTAACATGGGTATTCCGTATGTAGTTGCCCCACCGGTTGGTGTAAGATTTTTGCAGGGCCGTGGATACCCCCGGTATCAATATATGGTTATACAATTCACCCTGACTTATTTGGACAAACAAGTACAGTTTCTGGACACTCTGATAACCGTTGAGGAATCTAATCTATGTAGCGATATATTTATTAAGAGCACAGATCGCAATACCCTTCTAATGTATAACAGTGGCCATCCGAGGCCCAAGATTAACTCTCTCCCGTACAGTCAACTCCTGAGGTGAAAAATAATAGTTGATTTGGAGGATCTACTGTAAAAAAGACTCAGAGGAATGGGTGATACATTCTTGAAGAGGGGTTATCCAAGACCATTAATTAGACACCATACAGATAGGGTTACCCACCTATCGAGGGATTCATTACTGACATCCAGTGCAAGGAAAAAGAGGGAGGCACGTATCCCATTTGTCTCAGATTATAGCCTGAGAAGTCCGCAAATAGGGGCCATTATTAGAAAAAACTGGTCAATTCTGGGAGGTGTCTTCAGACAGATCCCAGAATTCCGTAATCCTCCTGTACTATCATACCGCCGTACCCATAATTTAAAAGATAGCCTTGTGAAGGCAGACATAGGAACTAAGAAGGTTACCTTGAGTAACTATGTTGGATCCAGGAAAGTAGGTTGTTACCCATGCCACAATTGCATTAATTGCCCCCTCATGTTAAAGGGTTCTGAATTTATTCATCCGATAACAGGAGAGACGTTCAAAATTAAAAGATACCTGACGTGTGACACGACTTATGCAGTATATGTCCTGGAATGTTCCTGTCGTCTCCTATATGTAGGGGAGACAACGTGGGAGGTAAAGACTAGATTAATTCAACATCGTTTTTCCATCCGAGAGAAATGGATGGATTTACCTGTACTTTGTGGAGGCAAAACATACAAAGTGGGACTTAAAATTAAGGATTCTGGACCATATTCCATTCCTGAGGCGAGGGGTTGATAGAGTCACCCTTTTAAAATGTAAGGAATTGTTCTGGATCTATAATTTACATACGCTAAAACCCAAGGGGCTATACGTGGAATTTAGGGTGATATAACCCGTCGCTTTATAGTTATGATGTAACACTAATGTGTTCTTTTTCTTTTTCTTCTTGTTTTATTTAGATAATTGCAAGCTGGAAATTATTGGTCCCAGAACATAGGACTGCCACTCCGATTGGGTTTCGCTACACCATAATTTTATAATATTGACTTTTGGCTTCCAAGACTTGCTAGCTTTAGAGGTTAGGGTAATAGATTAGAATTTTTGGACCTTTGTTTTATATACTGGTGTGGTGAATTATGCATAGACCTTTTTCATTTATATTACTAGGACCGTTTAGAAAAATAGCGCTACATAATCTATTATAGTGTAGAGGTGCTGCTTATATGAGGCTACTATTAAGACATTTGGGGTACCCAGGAGAAAGTGAGTACTGGCGCAGGGATGTGACCAGGATACTTACTGACTCAAAGAGCGCGACCCTGGAACTGAACATCCTAGGTGTCGTCCTCTGATAGGGGCCCTATCTTGTGCTTTAGTAGCTGGTTTTACAGCACCAAATTTTAACTATGTGTGGTCCTGATGAGATATAGATAGTGGATTCACCACGCTACATTTGTTTATATTGCCATGACAACAGCGGCCCCGATCAGGGAAACGATTGGGCCCGCTGTGGACATGCATGGTTAGTTCTCTAGATGACTATTCCGCCCTGACTCTGGAGTTGGCAACGGAACACGTCACAGGTGACGTTGTTCTCCCTGGAGCGTGTGTACTGGCTATGTTTGTTTAGCTGTATGATGAACTAGCGCAGGCGATCTCCACATGGTGAGTGAACTTAGGCATTCCTATGTTTATGGCAACCAATCTTTGTTTATTATACACATATGGGTGGTTTTACATCACACCAGTGAGGCACATGAGTCACACCTAACACTTGAATTTAATGTATGAATTACTATGAACTCCTATGAATACACACTAGTATACAGTGACACGGACCACAATTATTTTGCACTGATGTATTATTGGAAATTATGGATTTATCATTGTATGATACAACTTTTATTTTGGACTTTTATTTATTAATCATGTATCATTATTTAATTATGAGTTTCACCTGTACACTTGTTTTATAAATTACTTGTGCACTTGTACTCACTGCTTGAAAAAGATCGCAATGAGCTATTGGCTATTGAAACATTGCAAGAGGTGGAATAAAGGGATCCAACTTTTCACTTTAACGGAGTGCTGCCTTGCTTATTATATATATATATATATATATATATATATATATACACACAAATCCTTGTAGTCAAGCTGTTTGGCATAAACCACCTGAACAACAGTTGAAAATATTAAAAAGCTAACTCTTTTTATTATATCGATGGGTGTCCTATTGCTGTCCCAGCAGTAGGACACCCACCGATCTAAGAATCACAAGAATCCCTATGGAGCCCCCTGAAATGAACAGAGCAGCCAGTCGGGTATGCATGCAGCCACTCAACTATCTCAGGAACTCCCATAGAAATGTGCTGAGAGGCAGTGTGCATGCCTGATCAGCTGCTTCTTTTATTTCAGAGGGCACCACAGAGTTTAGGGTCCCTGTTCTCATGATCAGTGGGATAGAGGATAACCAGAATACCACTTTAAACTGTTTTACTTTCACCCATGACATAAAATGGGAATGTAGTATTGGAAGGATCGGCACTCAAAGTAATAATTCTTCAAAGTTCTCTTTTATTCGCCATTGAATGAGGTAAAACACTACACGTCTTTCGGCTGTATGAGCCTTTCTCAAGTGTGCAGGCTCATACGAAAGGCTCATACAGCCGAAACACGTGTAGTGTTTTACCTCATTCAATGGCGAATAAAAGAGAACTTTGAAGAATTATTACTTTGAGTGCCGATCCTTCCAATACTACTATTTGTGAGTACACCGACTCGGGATACGGGCACCGCTCCATAGCGGAGTAGTGTGGAGTGCCGCTTGCTCTTTCTTCTATAAAATGGGAATGTGTCATCAGAAAATGACCTGCTGTTTAAATAACTTTTTTATGTTTAACATATTTTTAAATATTTGCACTGGCCACTATGTCTAATAATTGTCGTCACTTCTTTTTTGTACAGATTACTTTACTGCAGTCATACATTATTCTAATCCTGTATGAAAAACAGTATTTGTGATGGCTCACCTAATCCCGGCTATTAAAATGGGTGCCTCCAGCAATATTAGACTCACCCTGTCTATAAGAGCATATAGAATATATAGAATATATCGTTGTGCTGGGCTGTGCTGCGATTCTGAGACAGCCTGCAGACTATTGAAGCACGCAATATAGTTCAAATAGCTGCAATTTTGGTGCGGCTTGCAGACCATCTAAGTATGCAAAATGTTCAAGCTGGGTACAACCCTGATGCCTAATATGGTGTAGTACATGATCATATTATATCGGACAGCCAATCTATACGCATTGAATAATCACGCTCAGCAGTTTATTTGATTCTTACGATTAACCAACTCAATGATTATAGCCTAATTGACTGTAAGAACGGACATATAGGAATCTCATGCGCCTTTAAAACAATCTACCTCTAGTCGGCTGAGGTTTTTGTAAGGACATCAATTTTTATAAATTTATAAATTGTATTTCTTTATTTATTGGTAAATAGGGGTGTGGCAGGGAGGAGCCAGGGCAGGTAGTGTGATGGGCTTGGAATGGGTAGTGAGGCGGAGTTGGGGGCCTAATTCAGATTCCTGCTATCGGGCCCTATGACTTCTATGTACGACCCTGCCCATGGGGCTGCCATAAAACAGTTTTTTTATGCTGTGTAAATGCTGTTAAGAAGAGCTCAGGTAAGATGGCTGCCCCCATAATAATCTTCAGGAAATAAAAATATTACAGTCAGAAAATAAAAACAGATTTTTTACTTCTTTACTTTCCGATTTTATCTGGCAGATACATTTTGGGTGACAAATTTCCTTTAAGGTGCAAAACTCTTTTCAGTCTACGATTGCTGGCTGACTCTGAGAATTTACTTTAACCCTCATTATATCTTTCTTCATTACATAGGTCTTTGGTTTTATATTGTTTACTATCTGCAAGCATTTCTCATTCAGATATGAAATGGATGGTTACCTCCTTCCCATGAATGTTTGCTTACTATAGCTGAAATTAAAGTGAATTTAAATTCTTTGCCATCACAAAGCTATATAATGCCTGCGACATTTACATTAAATATGACTGTAATAGAAAAGTGCAGTAAATGGAATTACAGAGTTTATTTTGTTGACAAGCTTCTTTGGATTTATCAGATATATAAAATGAATATGCTCATTCATACAGTACATAAAAGGTTCAACAAGTTACATTACAAAATAATGGCTCAGATTCAGATATTTCCCTAAACTCACAGATATCTTGAAAATTCTGATCACTTAATGTTTGATATCAGTTATAATTAAGTGTTATTATTTTAATTTGTGAAATGTAAATGCTTGCATTCATTCACTTTTGTCAAAGTTGTAAATCATCTTAGGATAAAATCATTTATTGTGCTATTTAGGTCTTCAGATGATACAAGAAGCTTTTCTGCATGCAAGTGGTTAGAAACCCTAGACAACACTGACTCTTAGAATGTATAACATTATCTGTGCAGTATATTACATTGCATAATCTAAAATTGTACCTTTAACCATAAGATGATGCCAGAAACTATGACTTAAAGGAAAACCCCAGGATAGATTTCCATATCATGCTTAGGTAGTTTATTTTTATATAATTAAGTATGTCATAATTGATTATGAGTCCCTTTGTTTGTAGGCAAGCATCAGAACATCTGTTAACATGGCATAAATCACCATGACCACAAGAGACAAAGATTCCATAAACATCGAAAGCCAGGGCTCTTATGAAATGCAGGTGTTTCTGAATTGACAAAACCTGCCTGTTCTCGTGAAGCCAGTAATGTAGTCGCACAGTGATTTTGTTCCATGTTCAGATTTAGTGACAGTCATTGTAGAATGCAGAATGAGGAAAACCAATAACATGGATCTACTGTACCAAAGAAAGGTATTAATATCTGTATAATCCATAAATGCAAAGAAAAAGGGCAGCAGCACTCCTTTCAAAAAAATCTGTGTAGAGTTTATTAACCCAGTGACAGCAACGTTTCAACACGCTGTACGGTCTTTGTCAAAAAACCATACTGTGCAATGCATTCAGTGCAGTTTATAAAGGCGGTGTTACATCAACAATTAATCGTGCAATTAAAATTCATAATTGGTACAATAAAGTGCAAGTGCATTATACAATTCATATTCCTTTCTACAATCAAGTCTCAATACATGTCAAGATTACAACAAAGTGATTATATTCATGTGCCAATATTACGTTTAGTGAAATTACACTTTACATGTGAACCTCAATATAATTGCTAAATTGTTCCCACAGGTGAGCGAGTGCATATAATTAAAATTAAAAGCAAGGACAGACTCACAAATATGCTCCGCGCCATACCCGAGGTCAGCGTTCCCCATCGTCAAGGGCGCATGCGCCCAATATTCAAATTCACGTAAGTCAACGCATAGGTCTCCGTCAGTATTGCTGACGTCACACCCAGCGTGAGTCACGTGACTACAGTGTCTGCATATGCCCACTTCAATCATGGCAAACAGCCTATGCCTTCACAACTGCGCATGTCACAAATACATCAGTACCGCCTCTCCCTCACATCATCACAAGCGTACTACTCCATTGGTCCACATGCGGACACTTGCGGTTGCTAGGTAACGGTGCCGGCGTCGCCGTCCCGGTCCCCTACCCAAGGAAGACACTGCCTCACGCGCCAATCTGAGCAGGAGAAACAGCATCCAAAAGCGCAAACCGTTTGTACCCTCCTTTCTGACAGGGAATGTGAGATCCACCTTTCAGTGTGACCCCCATCCCCGTCAGTTGGCCATGGAGTCACAAGGCAGACATATTTCAAAATAGGCAGGTACACAGTTAAAAACATCGCGATCAAGGGGTGAACAATCCCCAAAACATGAATATACTGAAGTGGTATAATAATGCAGCAAATGAATATAAGTATATTGATTAGTGGGAACGTTGAACTCGAATCCGCGCCGCATCTAGTGAGGGTGTCCATAGTAGCTTGCTTGGATCACAAGTCTGGAAAAACAATAAAAATAAAAATTAGACTCAGTCTGAATGCAAACATTACACCAATAGTCTACGGAGTCAAGAAAAGAATTAACTAGTGATACCGATGGGTCTGTCAGAATGTCATACAATTTTGAAATCCACATTGAGACCCCTGGGCTTCAGGGTCTGCAATGTGTAGATCCAAAAAGTTCACGTCTCCTCAAGATCTTGACTCTATCCCCCTCTGCGTGAAACCAAAATCTGCTCAATGATTCTGAACTTTTTGGATCTACACTTGCAGACCACTGAAGCCTAGGGGTCTCAATGTGGATTTCAAATTGTATGAATTCTGACAGACCAATCGGTATCACTAGTTAATTCTTTTCTTGACTCCGTGAGACTATTGATGTAATGTTTGCATTCGGACTAGAGTCTAATTTTATATTTTGTTGTTTTTCCAGATTTGTGATCCAAGCAAGCTATGGACACCTCACTTAGATGCGGCGTGATTCGAGTTCAACGTTCCCACTAATCAATATACTTATATTCATTTGCTGCATTATTATACCACTTCAGTATATTCATGTTATGGGGATTGTTCACCCCTTGATCAGCGTGTTTTTAACTGTGTACCTGCCTATTTTGAAGATATGTCTGCCTTGGACTCCATGGCCAACTGGACGAGGGATGGGGTTCACACTGAAAGGTGATCTCATTCCCTGTCAGAAAGGAGAGTACAAGCGGTTTGCGTTTTTGGATCTGTTTCTCCTGCTCAGATCGGCGCGTGAGGCAGTAGTCTTCCTTTGAGTAGAGGGACCGAGACGGCGACTCCGGCATCGTTACTAGCAACGCAAGTATCCGCATGTGGACCAATGAGTAATACGCTTGTGATATGTGAGGGAGAGGCGGTACTGATGTATTTGTGACATGCGTAGTTGTGAAGGCATGAAGCTGTTTGCCATGATTGAAGTGGGCATATGCAGACATTGTAGTCACGTGACTCACGCTGGGTGTGACGTCAGCTAATACTGACGGGGACCTATGCGTTGACTACGTGACTTGAATGCGCATGCGCCCTGACGATGAGGCACGCTGACCTCGTTATGGCGCGGGAGCATATTTGGAGTCTGTCCTGCTTTTAATTTTAATTATATGCACTCGTTCACCTGTGGGAACAATTTGCTAATTATATTGAGGTTCACATGTAAAGTGTAATTTCACTAAACGTAATAATGACACATGAATATAATCACTTTGTTGTAATCTTGACATGTATTGAGACTTGATTGTAGAAAGGAATATGAATTGTATAATGCACTTGCACTTATTGTACCAATTATGAATTTTAATTGCACGATTAATTGTTGATGTAACACCGCCTTTATAAACTGCACTGAATGCATTGCACAGTATGGCTTGACAAAGACCGCATTGTGCGGTTGAAGCGTTGCTGTCACTGGGTTAATAAACTCTACACAGATTTTTTGAAAGGAGTGCTGCCGTCCTTTTTCTTTGCATCTATCGAATACAGGACTCTGTTGTGGTTCGTGGACTGGATTTGCACCCGTTGTCACAGTTTGCTGCTACTCATTTTTCCTATTTTGTATAATCCATAAGATATTGCAAAAAACCTTTGATATCTCATCACATATATCATCAGATGTACATTTTGCATAATATGTATAATTAACCTTAAAGGTGTTGTCTCTTCTGAGACACCTGTGGGACATGCATCTATCTCAAGAACAGAAACCCCATAGTGACTGGACAGTGCTGCCACCCTCCATTCTTTTCTTCGAGCCTGCTGAAAATAGCCGAGCCTTGGCTCAACTGTTTCCAGTAATCCCATAGAAGTGAATGGAGCAGTGGCTCGCACGGTGCACTCTGCATTCATTTCCATGGGATTTCTGAAAATAGCCGTGCTCGCTTGCTTAGCTATTTTCGGAACTCCCATGGAAATAAATGCAATTGTAGAAAAACTTTAATGTTGACAAAGGTTTATTTGCAGTTGTGCATTACACTATATTGAAATTGGCTCTTGACCCCAGCCCTGTTCCTTCTTTGCCTAGTCACCCCATTTAGTCTGCCTGATATTTATGGTTATAGTTGAGCGAACCCAAACTGTATAGTTCGGGTTCGTACTGAAGTTTACGGTTTTCCACACCCGGACCCGAACCCGAACATTTCCGTAAAAGTTCGGGTTCGGATTTGTTCTTTGGCAATTTCTTCCCGCTTTTTAAAGACTGCAGGGAAGCCAATCAACAAGTGTTTCACTACTTTGCCCTAAGAAGCTATCACAGCCATGCCTACTATTGGCTCAGGGAGAGATTAGAGGGGTATTCCCATCTTGGACAATGGGGCATAACACTAGCATATGCCCCCATTGACTTATAGGTGCGCTTCTCCCCGCCTTTCCCATAGAAGTAAATGGAAGCGTACCACGCAGTGCTCGGCTATTTTCAGCAGCCCCATAGAAATGAATGGAGGGCAGCTGCGCATGCGCAGTGCACCCTCCTTCACTTTCGGGGCTCCGTTCTCTATATAGGTGTGGGTCCCAGCTGTGAGAGCCGCACCTATAAGGCAATGGGGGCATATGCTAGTGATATGCCCCCATTGTCCAATATGGGACAACCGCTTTAAGGAAGAAATGTGTTGAACTTGGTGGTGTTAACTTTTCAAACTACTGCAATTATTGAGGGTGCAATGCTACATATTTGTACCCAGCCCTGAGCCCAGTGATACTGCAAAATCATTTTTAATCCATCTGTTACTAAGGTGGGGGTTGGCGGTCATTTTAGCAACTGCAGTATCCTTTGAACTGCATGTGACCTGCATGTGTATCAGCCTGGCAGGGACATCAGTCAAATTATTTTTTGGTAGCTCAGGGGAGGAAAAATAGCATTTCTGTAGTTGGTGGAATAAACCAGTACCACAGAGCACTTTTGCATACACCGCTGAAAAAAACTATTTTTAAATCTTGTGGTGACGTAATGCATTTCTGTAGTTGCTGTAATAAACCTGTACTGTCGTACCACAGAGCACGTTTGCATAAACCGCTGAAAAATCTGTTTTATAATTTTTCGGTGACATAGTGCATTTCTGTAGTTGGTGAAATAAACCCGTACTGTCGTAGCACAGAGCACGTTTGCATACACCGCTGAAAAGCCTATTTTTAAATTTTGCGGTTACATATTGCCTTTCTGTAGTTGCTGTAATAAATACGTTACTGTTGTGCCACAGAGCACTTTTGCATACAACGCTGAAATTTTTTTTTTTTTGCCAGTTTTGCTGTATACAAACCCCTGCTCTGCATAAGTGACAGGAAGGTAAATCTCTAAAAATCATCTGTTACATTAGTGGGTGACATTTGCCAGTTTTGCCATATACAAATCCCTGCTCTGCATAAGTGACAGGGTGGTACATTTCAAAAAATCATCTTTTACATTGGTGGGTGACATTTTGCCAGTTTTGCCATATACAAACCCCTGCTCTGCATAAGTGACAGGGCGGTAAATTTGAAAAAATCATCTGTTACATTGGTGGGTGACATTTTGCCAGTTTTACCTTATACAAACCCCTGCTCTGCATAGGTAAATTTCTAAAAATCGTATGTTACATTCTTGGGCCATAAAGTACCCCTGCACTGCATACCTGACTGGGAATTATATTCTGTAAATTCGGTGGCATTTACATTGTTGGGTGCTGTAGTTATATGCTGTAATATCTCCATGATGTCTCCATGATAAATCTGCAGCGTGGGGGCTCCTTGTGGCTTCTATACACTTTTAAAATAATTCTTTAGCGGGGCAAATAGATGCCTGATGACGGGGACGCTCCATGACCCCTTTCAAACTACCCCTTCCATGCATTCCTAACTGGAAAATACAGTTGTGTTCAAAATTATTCAACCCCCACTGAAATTGAGTGTTTTGGCCAGTTTGACATTGATTTTGATCATTTCAGTCATTTTGTTTACAATTAAATCAAAGAGGCACTTTTAAGTCAGACAAATATAACATAACATTTATAATGAAATAACCACAAATGTCTTTTCTGTGCTCACATCATTATCAGTTTTATTCAACCCCCAAGTGACATTCAATCTTAGTACTTAGTACAACATCCTTTTCCAGTTATAACAGCTTTTAAGCGTGATGCATAGCTTGACACAAGTGTCTTGCAGCGATCTACGGGTATCTTCGACCATTCTTCATGGGCAAAAGCCTCCAGTTCAGTTACATTCTTAGGCTTGCGCGCTGCAACTGCTTTCTTTAAGTCCCACCAGAGGTTCTCAATCAGATTTAAGTCTGGTGACTGCGATGGCCACTTCAAAATGTTCCAGCCTTTAATCTGCAACCATGCTCTAGTGGACTTGGAGGTATGCTTGGGATCATTGTCCTGTTGAAAGGTCCAACGTCTCCCAAGCCTCATTTTTGTGACGGACTGCATCACATTTTCATCCAATATCTCCTGGTACTGAAGATAATTCATGGTACCTTGCACACGATGAAGCTTCCCTGTACCTGTAGAAGCAAAACAGCCCCAAAGCATGATTGACCCCCGCCATGCTTCACAGTAGGCAAGGTGTTCTTTTCTTCATAGGCCTTGTTCATCCTCCTCCAAACATAGCGTCAATCCATGGGCCCAAACAGTTCTAATTTTGTTTCATCAGTCCACAGAACACTATCCCAAAACTTTTGTGGTTTGTCCACATGACTTTTGGCATACTGCAGTCGACTCTTCTTATTCTTTGGAGACAGCAAGGGGGTGCGCCTGGGAGTTCTGGCATGGAGGCCTTCATTACGCAGTGTGCACCTTATTGTCTGAGCTGAAACTTCAGTACCTGCATCTGACAAATCTTTTTTCAGTTCCTCAGCAGTCACACGGGGACTTTTCTCCACTTTGTGCTTCAGGTAGCGCACAGCAGTCGAAGTCAGCATCTTCTTTCTGCCACGACCAGGTAGCATTTCAACAGTGCCCTTTGCCTTGAATTTGCGAATGATGCTTCCTATGGTGTCTCTTGGTATGTTTAACATCTTTGCAATCTTCTTATAGCCATTGCCCTTCCTGTAAAGAGAAATCACCTCTTCTCTTGTCTTCCTGGACCATTCTCTTGACTTCACCATGTTTGTAAACACACCAGTAAATGTCTAGAAGGAGCTGAGTATCACAGTCATTTTAAATCTGCCTAATTGGTGCTTATTAGGCTTGATTGCTGCTCCTTGACATCCACAGGTGTTTTCAATACCTGATCGAAAACACTTGAATGAACCTCTGTTCTTAAGAGTGGTAGTCTTTAAGGGGTTGAATAATTGTGTCAATGAAGAAATCACAAAAAAAACATTTAATACTGTATTACAAAAACAATTGATGTCATTTTAGTTGCATTTGGTTCTTTAAAAAGTCCTTGTAAGATTTCATTCTGAACACAATTACAAATGTACACTAAATTCCCTAAAACCTTTTACAGCATTGGGGGTTGAATAATTTTGAACACAACTGTATATGCTGTAAATTAGGTGGCGTTCAGGTTGTTGGCTGATCTGTACCACTTCTTTCTTTCAACGTACCCCTGCACTGCATAACAGACAGGGAACTTAGTTCATTACAATTGGCGGTTGCATTGTTTCCTGACATAAAGCCTTTTTTGGCTGTAAAGCCAAAGGTAGTCGCCAACAACAATGTGTTTTGTTTTATTTTTTTTCTAAATTAATTGGGGTAGACCCCAAACCATTGGGAAATATAAAAGAGAAAACAAAAAGTAAGTGCACTGTAGTATAACAATGGTTGTGTAAAGCCGATATACATGTCTATTCTGCATCAGGTACGAACAAGTCCTGTGGGATCCATGCCTGGTTCTTTTTAATGAACGTGAGATTGTCCAAGTTGGCTTTGGACAGGTGGCTACGCTTGTCTGTGTTAACGCCCCTAGCTGTGCTAAACACACGTTCAGACAATACACTGGCTGCAGGGAAGGCCAGTACCTCCAAGGCGTAAAGATGAAGCTGGCGTAAAGAATTTTGAGACCCAGAAGTTGAATGCGGTAGACCTAGTGGCGTAGCTAGAAATGACTGGGCCCAACAGAAAATTTTTGAATGGGGACCCCCTCCCCCAGTAATTTAATTGCAACCCCTTCCTTTCTTGCTGCCCCCATTCCTGTGGCTACTAAAGATCGTTCTCTCAGACCAGGCAGCTGTTCCATCCGTCTTCAACACTGTCTATACTGCCACTGTATATAATTTCATTGTATAATACTGTTGAGTGGTCACTGACAAAGTATTTTTGTCCTCCTCCTCCTTAATGGGCCCCTTCTTGGTCAGGGCCCCAAAGCAGCCACTTTCCCTGCTTCCCCTGTAGCTACAACCCTGGGCAAGCCCATCAGTCAGTACGTGTAGGCGTGTGCACAGATACTATTCCACCATTTTGCGGAAATGAGGCTGCCCAGAGGCAATAACAAGCTGTCCTCTGTGGGAGGTGTATCATCTGTGTCCTCCGTATCCCCCCAGCCACGCTCAAGTGGTGGCCGTGAGCTGCTTTGCATGCCACTCTGCTGCGAAAACTGTTTCTTCTCCTCCTCCAGAACTGTGCCATGGCTGGACAATTGTGTACCTGACCTATGTTGGTGCAGGAACCCACCCTCCGAGCGACTTGTATATGGCTGGCCTTATAAGTTAAGGGTAAGGCATGTATATAGTATTGTTTGTTTATTTCGTTTATCTATATGTTTTAAGTAAATTTGTAAATAGTTTGTGAAGGGCCATTAATGACTGGTTTGAGTGAAAGGGGGGGTGTAGTGTGGGAGTCTGGTTGGGTTAATTTTCTCTTTTTGAAATGTTCCTTGTATAGTTTATATTTTTTGTTACGATTTATAATAAAAAGTCCTGATAACCATGGAAATGTTACCCAACAATATAACCAACAAATTTAATAAAACTATTTGCCTGTCACATCTACGGCTCAGGCCTCAGGGGTCCTTGAACACCAATAAAAATGAATTTGTCCCACCAGAATCTAAGATCTGGATTAACTGAATTGATTTTCACTGTCAGGTGTTCAGGAATTTCTGCACCACCCAATTCAGCAAATGCGCCAGGCAAGGGATGTGTGTCAAACCGGCTAGGCCCAGAGCTGTTACGAGATTTTGCCCATTATTGCACACCACCAAGCCGGGCTTGAGGCTCTGTGACACCAACCACTCATCGGTCTGTTGTTTCATGCCAGTCCATAGCTCCTGCGCGGTGTGGGGTTTGTCCCCCAAACAGATGAGTTTCAGAACAGCCTGCTGTCGTTTCCCCCTGGCTGTGCTGATGATGGTGGTGAGGGTGTTACGCTGAAAGGATGAAGAGGTGGTAGAGGAGTAGGATGCAGAGTAGGAGGAGGAGGCAACAGGAGGCAAATAGAAATGCCCTGCAATCCTCAGGGGCGGAAGGACATGCTCCAAACTGCTATCCACCTCTGGCCCAGCTGCCACTTAATTTACCCAGTGTGCTGTTAGGGAGATATAACTTCCCTGCCCGTGCTTACCTGTCTACGTATAGATGGTTATGTGGACCTTGCCACAGATGGCATTGCGCAGTGCACACCTGATTTTTACCGCCACTTGGTTGTGCAGGAAAGGGATGGCTCGCCTGAAAAAGTAGTGGCGGCTGGGAACCACATACTGTGGAACAGCCACCTCCATAAGTTTTTTAAAAGTCTCCATCTCCACCAGACAGAATGACAGCATTTCAAAGGACCAGGAATTTTGAAATCCTGGCATTCAGAGCCAGGGTTCTCGGGTGGGTAGGGGGGTACTTCCTCTTTCAAATTGGGATATGGACAGCTGAACACTTCCATGGGATAGTGTGAAGATGATTAGAGATGGTGAAAGATCTGGTGTCGTTTGCAGGGAGGTAGGTGCCACTGTCACTCACTTGTGCTCAGGTTTAGAACAGTTATTTTTAATTTGTATGTATTTTATGTTATTATAAATTATTTCCCTAACCAAATTTGTTTGCAGGGCACTTGTCCTACTTTTACCCCCATTTTGCTTTAATTTGCAGCCCTCTAGCCTTTTCCAGGACTTTTTTAGAGCCATTTTAGTGCCCCACTGAAGTGCCCCAACTTCAATGGGGTTCGGGTTCAGGGTAAAGTTCAGGTCAAGTCCAGTTCCCGAACTCGAAATTTATTGTGAAGTTTGGCCGAACCCGTCAAACACTAACTTCCAGGTGTCCGCTCAATTCTATTTATGGTGCTTACTGGATTAATTTGTGACACTGGCCTCATCCCTGAGCACAATCCTGTATATCTCCTGACACTGTCATCCTGAGATTCCCAACCGTTGGCTTACCTTTGACTACGTGTTACTCCTAGGACTTACACCTCCTGCCTGCCTTCTTGTTTAAAACTAGAGTTGAGCGAACTTGTATTTTAAGTTCGGCGTCCAAAGTTCGGGTTGGGGTTATCGAAGAATCCCGCTATGGATTTCGCTGCCACGGACCATAACGGCATTTGGAATCCATAAGGGGATTCTTCAATGAACCAGAACCTTGGGCAACACTAAGGACCTGGGGTGACGTCACCGTCATGTGATCAATGCAGGGGGTGTGGCTCAGTACTGGATCACCTATTATCCAATCCAGTACTGATCCACGTCCCCTGCACTGATCACATGACGGTCACGTCACCCCAGGTCCTTAGTGTTGTCCAAGGTTCGGGTTCATTGAAGCATCCTCTTATGGATTCCAAATGCCGTTATGGTCCGTCGTAGCGGAATCCATAACGGGATGCTTCGATAACCCAAACCCGAACTTTGGACTCCAAATTTAAAATACAAGTTAGCTCAACACTATTTAATACCCCTTAGTGACTGACCACACCCCTTTTTTTGATGATCGCTTTCTAAGAGTTTTTAGTTTTTTCATCAATGTATCTGTATAAGGGCTTACTTTTTGCAGCACAAGTTATAGTTTTTAAGGCACCATTTTGGGCATATATAATTTGAGAAGAGCAAATCGAAGCTGACGAAGTGTGAATTCGATCCGAATTTCAGAAAAAATTTGATTTGCAACAAATGCGAATTTCCTCGCTCTTCATGGTAACAAATCACATTTTTCCTAAAATGGCTGCTGCTCATGTGAGGACATGGAGAAAGGAAGTATGGGAAGGCAGGATCACCCAGACTGACATGCATGACGCAGCCAATCAGCAGCCAACCAGACCTGTGATGTCACAGCCCTATAAATACGACCGCCATCTTAGATTCAGACATTTTACAGCGTTCTGAGTGCAGGGACAGACGTGAGAAGGCACTAGGGACAGCAACTGGAAAAACCTCATTGTGAAAAAAATAAATAAACTGAAAAACAATTTATAAGTGCAGGGAAAGGAGTGCAGGGAAAGGATAGGGAGGAATCATTTCACAGCATCTTAGTGCAGGGAGAGAGGTCAGAACAGGCGCTAGGGAGAGTGATAGGGAAAACGTCATTGTGAAAAAAAAGCAATTTACAAGTGCAGGGAAAGATTATTTGGTTATCCAAATACCCATTATACAGCTCTTTCATTCCAGCAATTTGTTCTTGGGGTGCAAGTGCTATGTTGAAAAGCCTTTAGTGGCTTATATCTGTGGAAAAAGAAAAATATATACACAGTTCACTTCTGCAGCTATATGTGGTGAAAACATTTACTGGCGTATTTCAGTACAAAAAGAGAAATATATACGCAGTTCACTTTTGCAGTTATTTGCGCTAAAAGCATTTACTGGCCTGATTCAGTACAAAAAGAAAAATATATACGCAGTTCACTTTTTCAGTTATTTGCGCTAAAAGCGTTTAGTGTCCTATTTCAGTAAAAAAAGAGAAATATATACCCAGTTCACTTTTGCAGTTATTTGCGCTAAAAGCGTTTAGTGTCATATTTCAGTACTACAAGAGAAATATATACATAGTTCACTTTTGCAGTTATTTGTGCTAAAAGTTTTTACTGCCCTATTTCAGTACAAAAAGAGAAATATACACGCAGCTCACTTTTGTAGTTATTTGCGCTAAAAGCGTTTAGTGTCATATTTCAGTGTTACAAGAGAAATACTGTATATACACAGTTCACTTTTGCAGTTATTTGCGCTAAAAGCATTTAATGTCCTATTTTAGTATTACAAGAGAAATATATACACCGTTCACTTTTGCATTTATATGTGGTGAAAGCGTTTAGTGGCGTATTTCAGTACAAAAAGAAAAATATATTCGCATTTCAATGTTGCAGTTATTTGTGGTGAAAGTGTTTAGTGGCTTTTTCAGTACAAAAAGAAAAATATATACGCATTTCAATGTTGCTGTTATTTGTGGTGAAAGCATTTAGTAGCTTATTTCTAGAGATTTTTAAAAAAATTTGATTCGCCTGTTCGCCAAATTTTTCTGGGAAAATTTGGTTCGATCCGAATATATAAATATTCGATCCGAATATAATAAATTAAAAACGTCTATTTCCTGGCTGCTGAGAGCCTTTATAGTGGTGTATAACACTGTGCCTTGCAGTAACACGCATAGGGAGTCTGCTTTGGTAGTAAAATAATACTTTGAGTCCGTATAACATGCAGATGACAGGCGTCGCTCTTAGAATCACTGCGTACTTCACTTATTAGGGCAGTCTTGGGCCAAAACTGACCAAATAACCCTAGTATCAACTCAGCCTTACAGGTCAATGTTAGCGTCAAGAAGAAGCTCACTCCTTTTAAACCCTCATCCACTGATTCCACATAGATGTCTACAGAACCTGTTCTATTAAACGCTTATACAAGTAGAGCCCCCTGACAGAGAGTAGAGAGTGTCAGCATTCTCTCATCCGTCAGAACAATAACCCACAAAAAACAGATCCTGTCTGTGGAGTATACGCCTTCACTCGATTAGCATTTGCTCAATAATCCATCAGTATTGCTAAAGGCAAAAAAAAAAACGTAATGGATCTAAAACAGAGAAGTCACGTGAATGGAATATTTGCATGCCATCAGGGCCGGTGCAAGGATTTTTGCCAACACAAGCGAAGCTACATTTTGGCACCCCCGCCCCCATGATCACATTATGACCCCCTATTGTGTCACACTCCCCCCCCACCATGGCACATCACCCCCCCCCATGTCCCATTTCTTCCCTCCATGGCACAGACTACAGACTTTTGATTTGTCCCCCCTCCCATCATGTCACCCGTGACCCCACCCCCCATTAATGTTGTATAACAATTATAAACATTATGCGCACTACGCTCATCACCTACGGCCTACCCTGTGGCAGTCGACAGTCCGTCTGGGCTGGTTGTGTGAGTCACAGTCACTAACAGCTGCTCCAGTCACTGATGCTGCCCGGCAGGGAGTCAGTCACCCTGAGTGACCCCGTGGCCATGCTGCCGCTCTGTGTTTGAGGGCCGGGGCCGCATGGCACACGCAGGCTGGGGTGGGCGGCCGGCGGCGCTGCAACTCGCCGCAAGTGATTTAAAAAAAGAGGCATTTTTCCGCCCCCCCCTTTCTCTGCACCCTAAGGCAGCCGCTTGGTCTGCCTTATTATAGCACCGGCCCTGCATTCCATCTGTGTTTTCTACCCACTCCTGCTTTTGGCTACAAAATCATAAGTCATTTCTGATGGGACCATACAGGCCTTAAAGCTGCTACACCAACAGGATCTGATGTGCGTCTCATTTTTCCTTCCTTCTGACAGATCAGAAGAAGTGTCAAATAAATGATGATGTGAGCCAGGCTGAAAGCCACAATAGTGGACCAGTCACGAAGTGGGGAGGGTGGGAACAGAATGAGAAGTGCACATAGTGGACCTATGACATAGTGGTGAGGTGGAAGCAGCATGAGAATACCACAGAGTTGCCCAATGACAGGGTCTGGCAGTGGAAGCAGTATGAGGAGGCCATCGCGTGGCACAACGACAGAGTCTGTAGGTGGCAGCAGCAGCATTAGGAGAAGGCCACCGAGTGGCACAATAACAGAGTCTGGAGGTGGCGGCAGCATGAGTAGGCCACAGAGCGCTCACAATGACAGAGTGTGGAGTTGGAAGCAGCATGAGAAGACCACAGAGTGGCACAATGACAGAGTCTGGAGGTGGTGGCAGCAGCAGCTTCAAAAGGAGGCCACAGAGTGGCACAATGACAGAGTATGTGGAGTTGGGTTGCAATATTAGTACCCGCTGAAGATGGTGGGTGAAAGAAGGAGCACTTGGCATCAGATGTGTAGCATCAGGTGGGTAACAGCATCAGAATAGTAACTGAGGCAGGTAGCCATAAGAAACCGGTCTCTTTTATCAAAGTATTGGTGTGGCACTATGGATGATCTAGTCTGATGTATCAGGCACTGGTGTGTGGAAATCCTGTCTGATCCACGCCTGATTCATCTTGATGCAGTGTCCCACTATGTGCTATATGTCATATCAAATGTATTGTGGTATCATGCTTTAATTCCCTTTAACAGGCTGGCAGTACCATTTACCTTTATTCGCTCCTAGATGGTGCTGGCACCACTTATATATATAGTTGGGTGGTTTAAAGTTAATGTGTCCGATGTTAATGAAGAGATGAGGAAGGTAATGGAAGAGGTGGAAATTTGTATTTCCACCAAAATAATTCAAAAAAGATTTCACCGCATATAAGTGCAGGGCTTCAAAATAATTTTTAAAAAATGTTACCACATACAACTGCAGCACTGATCCGTGACTATCCTTTTCTTTTCTACTGATATATGCCTCTAAGGGCTTTACCACATATAACTCGAACAGTGAACGCCGAGTATATTTTTCTTTTTCCATGTATATACGCCAA
The DNA here is from genome assembly GCA_033119425.1 of Bufotes viridis. Lineage (NCBI taxonomy): Eukaryota > Metazoa > Chordata > Amphibia > Anura > Bufonidae > Bufotes > Bufotes viridis. The sequence continues at coordinate 56,163,154 of CM065597.1, read as the reverse complement.
TAAAAGCTTTTCAACAGAGGGTAATAGGCTGCCTGTCAGTTTAAGAAAAACAATGGCGAGTGAGGCAGAGTGATCTGAATTAAACGGATGAAGCGGAGGAAGTAGGTCCGCGCTGGATGAGCGAGACCCGGTCTTCGTGCTGTTTCTGTGCTGCAGAAAAGTCCCAGTAGTGTCCAGTAAGTAATACTGCAGATAGATGCGGGCTGGTGTGAATTAGTTCGCATTTTTTGTGCAGGGTTAGTGTATACTGTATTCACCTGTATTTGGGCACCGCTCTTATGGACGTCGTCAAGTAAGCGCACAGTGTGTGAAACGTAAGTGCAAAATTTCCCCACAACGTAATTTGATCCATACAGCATTTCCCACATATAACTACAGCTCAGAACAATGAACATATCTATCTTTTTCTACAGAAATACGATACTAAAGGCTTTGCCACATATAACTGCAACAGTGAACGCTGAATATATTTTTATTTTTCTACTGCTATATGTCAATAAAGGTTTGTCAAGATATAAGTGCAGCAGCGAATGGCGAATGTATATTTCATTTTCTACTGCAATAAGCCAGTAAAGGCTTTACCAGATATAACTGCAACAGTGTACTGAGAATATATTTTTCTTGCAGAACTGAAATATGCCCCTATACACTTTCACCAGAAATAACTGCAGAAGTGACCTGAAAATATATTTTTCTTGTTGGACTAAAATAGGCCACTATAGGCTTTCAACAGAAATAACTGCAACAGTGCAGTGTGTATATATATTTTTATTGTTTTGCTGTAATACGCCCCTACACGCTTTCAACAGAAATAACTGCAATAGTGCAGTGCGTATATATTTTCCTTTTTTTACTTTCAATACGCCCCTATACGCTTTTACCACAAAAAACTGCAACAGTACAGTGCGTATATATTTTTATTTTTTAACTGAAATATGCCCCTATACGCTTTCACCAGAAATAACTGCAACAGTCTAATGCATATATATTTTATTTTTTTACTGTAATATGCCCCTACACGCTTTCACCAGAAATAACTGCAAAAGTGCAGTGCGTATATATTTTTCTTTTTGTACAGTAATACTCCCCTACACGCTTTCACCAGAAATAACTGCAACAGTGCAGTGAGTATATATTTTTATTTTTTTACTAAAATACACCCCTATACGCTTCCACCAGAAATAAATGCAGAAGGGACCAGAGAGTATTTATTTCTTGTTGGACTAAAATAGGCCACTATATGCTTTAAACAGAAAACAAAAAAAAGAGGGAAGTGCAGATATATTTTTCTTGCAGTATTGAAATATGCCCCTATACACTTTCACCAGATAAAATTGCAACAGTGCAGTGCGTATATATTTTTCTTGTTGCACTGAAATACACCCTTATATGCTTTCACCAGAAATAACTTCAACAGTGCAGTGCGTATATATTTTTCTTTTTTTACTGAAATACGCCACTATATGCTTTTACCAGAAATAACTGCACCAGTGCAGTGCGTATATATATATTCCTTTTTTTAACTGAAATACGCCCCTATACGCTTTCACCAGAAATAACTGCAGAAGTAACCAGAGAATATATATTTCTTGTTGGACTGAAATAGGCCACTATACGCTTTAACCAGAAAACAATTAAAGAATGAAGTGTGTATATATTTTTCTTGTAGTACTGAAATACGCCCCTATACGCTTTCACCAGAAATAACTGCAACAGTGCAGAGTGTAAATATTTTTAATTGATTACGCCCCTATTCGCGTTCACCTGTAATAAGAAGTGAAATGCGTATATATATTTTTTTGTAGTACTGAATAAGATACTAAGATATAAGCCTCAAAATGCTTTTCAACGTAACCCTTGCAGAGTAATAACAAAAAGCTGGAATGACAGAGCTGTCAAATGACTATTTGGATCCCCAAATAATCGTTCCCTGCACTTGTAAATAACTTTTCTAGCACTGTCCCTAGCGCCTACTGATGTCTCTCCCTGCACTAAGATGCTGTGAAAACATTCCTCCCTATCCTTTCTATTAACTTATAAATAGTTTTTTAATTTTTTTTTCACAATTAGCTTTTTCTAACCGCTGCCCCTAGTGTCTTCTCACGTCTGTCCCTGCACTCAGAACGCTGTAAAATGGCAGAATCTAAAATGGCTGCCATATTTATAGGGCTGTGACATCACAGGACTGGCTGGCTGCTGATTGGCTGCATGCAGGCATGTCAATCTGGGTGATCCCGCCTTCCCGGAGTTCCTTGCCCCATGTCCTCAGTCCTCACACATGTAGCTGGCATTTTAGGAAAATTGCGATTCGTTACCACGAAGCGTGAGGAAGTTCGCAATTGTTGCAAATCGAATTTTTCCTGAAATTCTAAACGAATTCCACTTTGTCAGCTTTGATTTGCTCATCTCTACTGATAATCATATAGCTACTGTGCAGTTGCAGTCATTTTATAATATGTGAATCAGAATAAAAGCATTAAACAGCTTCTGTCTATTAAATTTCAATTGGAACATTTCCTAGATTCGCTGCAGTGTTCCACAGTCAGACAGATAGTATTCAGACAGACTGTATACAAATGAAGGAGACCCAAGCCATTATTACTCTCCCCAAGAGTTGTCAACCAACACAAATTTTACCTAGAGCAAGGAATGTAATAGTTTGCAAAGTTACAAAGGAACCCAAGGTAATCTCTAAGCAACTAAACGCCTTTCTCTCATTATCTTATGATAATGAGCCACCATCACTAAGCAACATTGGCGTGCAAGCAAGGATTGCAAGCAGAAAGCATTTTTCTCATTGCAAATTGATCTATAAAACATGAGGAGGCATGTATAAACATACATACTAGAGAATTCTAGTAGTATGAAATGTAGCCTAGATGTTTTGCAATTTGTTTTGGGTGAGTTATGAGAGATCTGTATGTGAAAATGATGTACAATTCAGCCTTTCTTTCCAAAAAGCTGAAAAAGCTGTGTTTCACACCTGCAGATACAAGATAGCAATCCAACCAATACTCTAACAGACTTTCTAGCGTTAGTAGGGGAGCAACTATACCAACCTTACATCTGCAACTTGCTCTTTCAAAACAAAAACCCTTTATTAAAGCAAACAGAATTGGCTTTTTCAGCTGAAAGGCCTTGTGGAGGCCTATGTGTGAGTACTATTCCTCTTGTTTTCTGGTAACACTTTTCTTTTGTTTTTTGGGAAAAATATGTGCAAATTAGAATGTCCAATATCAGAAAGCTCAAGAAAGAATGACTTCTTATTTTCTTTTGCAGAAAAGCTAATTTGTATATATATGGGTTGTATATCTAGCCATAGTTGTAAGCCTAACTTAGCTGTTCTCCTAGTTATGCCAGGAAGCTATGCTGAATATACAGGTGTGAAATTCTCAGCTTTTTAATCCTTTTGGAAAAGAAGACTGAGTTGTATATCTTTTTTATGTCCATCTCTCATGTTTCATGCAAAACAACTGTTAAAAAAATCTGCACGAATTCCAAATTGATAGAATTGATTTGCTCATATCTAGTATGTATGTTTATACACCTATTTGTGCTTTATAGATCAATATTTAACATTTTTTTTTAATCTACTAATTTTTTGGCGCAGCCTCTGTTTAATCAATTCTTTTACATAACAAGACATTCACCTGGTAATAGCCTCAAATACTATTTTTTTCATAATTAATGTTTTTATCTATTGCTGTGTTTGTGTCCACATATAATGCTTCTCTGGGAAATAGAGATTCAAGCAAGTCTTCTTTCCATGAAGAAAGGAAAACTGAATGTCTTATGCCAGCAACCCAGCTCTTTTTGGGTAAGTACCCTTTAACAAAGCTAAACAAAAAAAATTGCGTGGCTGCCTCAGAGGCCGTGGTTGGGATACTATTTATCCTTATGGAGAACGTGGAGAAGTAGGTATAAGGAGTATTATAAGCCAATACTCCTCTGGGTTTCTAGGAAAAATAAATGAAAATTAGGACATCTTATATCTGCTGGCATCAGATAGGCTTAGTTGTATTTTCCTTTCTCAAGGAATGCTAATTTGAATACCATTACCAGAAACCCAGAGGAGAGTTTTCTGGCATACAATACTCATACATACTAAGCATATTAGGCACTCTCCTTAAGGAGAAAGAGAACTCCTTCCTTTTCTCCCTGAACAATTAAGATATATTGCCCATTTTTTTCTTTAAAAATTAATTTGGGTTTGTTGTGGAAGGACCTAAAGCAAACAGTTCATAGTAAGAAAGTTGCCAACATAATAGAGTTGAAACTGATTTGTACAGAAGAATGGGCTAACAATTCTCCCGAACTAATAAACAATTACTAGAAACAATAAATTGCAGTTATTGCTAAACAAAGGAGTCACACCAGACGCTGAAAGCAAAATTTTATATACTTTTGCCACTCACAAATGTAATATTGAATTGTTTTCCTCAATATGTAAATGAACAAGTTATCTTTACTTTTGTGTGGAAATTTTGAAAGGTTCATAATTAGAATGAGTGAACCCAGTGAAGTTCAGGTTTGCTGGGTTTGGCCGAACTTCAGTTCAAAGTTCGGGTTCGGGACCCGAACTTGACCTAAACACCGAACCCGAACCCGGACCCCATCAAAGTCAATGGAGACCCGAACTTCACTTTATTATTTTCCATTATAATATGGTTATAATGGGAAATAATAGCATTCTTAAAATAGAATGCTAAATAAAATGGCCATTGAGGGTTTAAAAATAATAAAAAAAACTCATGTCATCCTTGAGCTCACATATTGTTGAATGGATTAGGCAGTGGCTGAAGGACAGAAAACAGAGGGTTGTAGTCAATGGAGTATATTCAGACCAGGGCTGGGACAAGGTCCACCACCAACAGAGGCTGAGCTGCCCAAGTGCGCCCCCCCCCCCCTCCGCCGCCATTTAGATATGTATGTTTGTTATTAATCCTGTCGACAGGAAACCAGATGGATCTGTTATGATTCCTATAGACTTCTACTATGATGTAAGCAAAACGGAATGCCTCTTAAAGGCTTCCGTTTTGACCTCTATCTTATAGATTCCGTTATTTTTTGTTATAACCATGTTATAATGGAAAGCCGTAACGGAATCCATAGCGCTAGTGTGAGCCCACCCTTAGGCTGGATTCAAACGTCCATGGAACACGGTCTGTGTGATACTGGTCTGGATTTCTTCTGAGTGCAGGAGCGCACTGCACAAGTGGTTGATATGACGCCGTGCGTTTCCTGCTGCCGCAGCGGTACAGTATTGCACTGGTTTGATCTATACGAGTGTGTCACCGTACTGCGGCGGCAGCAGGAAGCACACAGCATCATAGCAACCACTTACGCAGTGCGCTTCTGCACGCAGAAGAAATCCAGGCCGGTATCACACAGACCGTGTTCCACAGACGTGTGAATCCAGCCTTAGTTATAGAGCTACTGAGTGAGACAGATGTTTCAGAAGAAGGGATGCCTTTAACATACATATATCTCCTTGAGAAACCAATTTGATCCTAAAGGGTTAATTCAATCTGAATGAGGATCCCCTGTAAACTAAACTCTGTGTCCTGACATTTCTCTCATCTCTCTGCTGACTGTCCTGTGTGTCCCTTATCACTACTGCAATAGACTCAGTAGTGCTCTCTGCTCTGGTGACAGGATTCTTTAAACTCAAAGAATCGAATGAGTCTATAAGTAAGAGGATCATTCGGTTCTTATAACTCATAGACTTATTCGGTTATTAGAATCCCTGTACTGTGTCCGGAGACTCAGAGCTGGTTGCCTCACATCTGATCAAAATGGGGGGGCACTAATAATTTTCACCACTATCATACGCATTTGCATCACTGCACATATACATCACTGTATTACATACATCAGTGTGAGGTGTGTGATGTATATGGTGCAGTGTGTAGTAAATGCACAGGTGGTTATTATAGCCAAGAGATAATGTCCAAGGAAGATCCGCCATATTGAACTGGACTTTATCTCTTGGCTATAATGACCACCTGTGCATTACTACACACTGCACCACATACATCACACACCCTGCTTTACATACATCTCACACTGATATATGTAGTACACTGTGTGTGATGTATATGGTGCAGAGTGTAGTAAATGCACAGGTGGTCATTATAGCCAAGAGATAAAGTCCAGTTCAATATGGCGGATCTTCCTTGGACATTATCTCTTGGCTATAATGACCACCTGTGCATTTACTACACACTGCACCATATACATCACACACATCTTCACTGATATATGTAGTACACTGTGTGTGATGTATATGGTGCAGAGTGTAGTAAATGCACAGCAGGCTATTATAGCCAAGAGATAAAGTCCAGTCCAATATGGCGGATCTTCCCTGGACATTTATCTCTTGGCTATAACAACCACCTGTGCATTTACTACACTCTGCACCATATACATCACACACAGTGTACTACATATATCAGTGTGTGATGTATGTAAAGCAGGGTGTGTGATGTATGTGGTGCAGTGTGTAGTAAATGCACAGTCCAATATGGCGGATCTTCCCTGGACATTATCTCTTGGCTATAATAGCCACCTGTGCATTTACTACACTCTGCAGCACATACATCAGTGTGAGATGTGTGATATATGTACTGCAGTGTGTGATGTATGTACTGCAGTGTGTAGATCACACACTGCACTACATACATTACACATATGGATACATGATTGGTGCACTTTTACCTTGTCACACACACTGGATGTCTGGGCTCCCCTGCACTGGACACCAGGACTCCATTCCTCTTCAGTTCCACGCCGGCTGCCCATCCTGCTCTCTTCATACACAGTGGAGCCGGCCCCTTCTCCTTCTCCTTCTCCTTCCAGCTCCCGCCACCGCCGGCTCCCTGGCTGTGTCCCGGGCTGGAGCAGGGGAAGGTGTGTCCCTTTCCTGATAGGCCGGCAGCCTCCAGCGTAGGCAGCGCGATGACGTCATCGCGCCGCCTACGCCGGCCTATCAGGAAAGTGACACGCCTCCTCTCCCCTGCTCCTCGGGTCCTGTATCGCCGCCGCCAGCCGCTCCATATTTCACCGCAGACCGCAGACCGCATTATTTCCTGGGGGCCCATGGATGTGGTCAGTGGACTGCCTGCCGGCTGCCGCCCAGAGGCTGGGGAGCTGGCCTGCGCCCTGAGCCTGGAGCGCCCTGAGGCTGGAGCCTCCCCAGCCTCTGTGTCGGCCCGGCCCTGATTCAGACCATGGTATTGTTACCAGTGGGGTACCTCAGGGATCTGTTCTGGGACCCATATTGTTTAATATCTTCATCAGCGAAATTGCAGAAGGCCTCAATGGTAAGGTGTGTCTCTTTGCTGATGACGCAAAGATTTGTAACAGGGTTGATGTTCCTGGAGGGATACACCAAATGGAAAAGGATTTAGGAAAACTAGAGGAATGGTCAAAAATCTGGCAACTAAAATTTAATGTCGATAAGTGCAAGATAATGCACCTGGGGCGTAAAAACCCAAGAGCAGAATATAAAATCAGTGATACAGTACTAACCTCAGTATCTGAGGAAAGGGATTTAGGGGTCATTATATCAGACGACCTAAAGGTGGGCAGACAATGTCATAGAGCAGCAGGTAATGCCAGAAGAATGCCTGGGTATATAGGGAGAGGCATTAACAGTAGAAAGAGGGAGGTGCTCGTGCCGCTCTACAGAGCACTAGTGAGACCTCATTTGGAGTATTGTGTGCAGTACTGGAGACCATATCTGCAGAAGGATATTGAAACTTTGGAGAGATTTCAGAGAAGAGCTACTAAACTAGTACATGGATTGCAGGACAAAACTTACCAGGAAAGGTTAAAGGACCTTAACATGTATAGCTTGGAAGCAAGAAGAGACAGAGGGGATATGATAGAAACTTTTAAATACATAAAGGGAATCATCACGGTAAAAGAGGAGAGAATATTTAAAAGAAGAAAAACTGCTACAAGAGGACATAGTTTTAAATTAGAGGGGCAAAGGTTTAAAAGTAATATCAGGAAGAATTACTTTACTGAGAGAGTAGTGGACGCATGGAATAGCCTTCCTGCAGAAGTGGTAGCTGCAAATGCAGTGAAGGATTTTAAGCATGCTTGGGATAGGCATAAGGCCATCCTTCATATAAGATAGGGCCTGGGGCTATTCATAGTATTCAGTATATTGGGCAGACTAGATGAGCCAAATGGTTCTTATCTGCCGACACATTCTATGTTTCTATGTTTCTATTTGATCGTGCAGCCGGTATCCTCTTATTTCTTCAGAGCCTGCAAAAGGACCTGTAATGATGTCACTGCGCTCACCACCACAATGATATAACCATGATATAACACAAAATATTAAAATCACCCGAACACTGAACCCAAACTTCAGTCAAAAACTCCGGGTTCGGGTCCGGGTACCCGAACTCACAAAGTTTGGTACGAACCCGAACTTTGCATTTCATGTTCGCTCAATCCTATTCATAATCTTTCAAGCGCAAATGTACATTGTATCTTTGCACTCATTTTGAATAATCTTAAGCCTCCTTCACACAGGCGTCATGTTTGACGCCCGGATAAGAGACGGGTGCATTGCGGGAAAAGACAAGATTTTTCCTCGCGAGTGCAAAGCGTTCTAATGCGTTTTGCACGCGCGTGCAAAAAATCGGCATGTTTGGTACCCAGACCCGAAGCCGGACTTCATCACTGAAGTCCAGTATTGGGTTGCGTATTCTGTATATTTTATTATTTTCCCTTATAACATAGTAAAAAGGGCAATAGAGGGTTAAAAATAATAAAAAAAAAACTCACCTCATCCATTTGATCACGTAGCTGCCAGTCTCCTGTTTCTGTCTTCAGCCGGGGAGGGGGGGGGGTGAAGGGTGAAGGACCTTCAGTGACATCACTGGGTCACATGGTCCAATCACCAGCTTCTATTTTTCTTACAGAAATTCTTTCCCCTGTTAAACTCTTCTCAAAAATTGCATAAGAAAACTGCATCAACACATGTGTGCAAATACCTACAAGGCTTATAATAATCACTTAAGACATAATTGTATACGGTAATATGTTGATAGCTGACAAGTGATTTTATTTTATAAGTTACAATTTAAAGGCAATTAAAGCATTCTCTTTTATAAAGAGCAATGGGCATTGTTTAAACAATAACAGTCTATGTACTACTAACCTATCATATAGTCAATCAACTACATTATCCTCTTCAGCCCAGAAAAGAAAAAGCAAAGCTGTCTGCCATCCTATTGATAAAAGAATAAGTGTTGAGGCAAGTGTAGCATGCTGTAGTTTTTGTCCAGCCGGAGCAGACTTCCAGCAGCATGGTGGGTTATCATTAGACTGTTCCCCCACAAGAACAGCCTGCCGGACCCTGCTACCGCAACTGTGAAAGTATCCTTAAATGGCTACTATTTTAATACATTTTATGGCATACTCTGAGTAAAAACACTTGCCTCAGCAGGCACACATGCTTTAATTGCACATCACGGTTAGTGATGTACTAGAGACACGCTGTTCGAACACATGTGACCATGGAGGCCAGTGATTGGCCACAGCAGTCATGAGACCAAGCCAATTGAGGTTCAGTGGGGATAACAATTATCTGGGAAAGGGGCAGCAGTGCAGGAAATTGACACCAGTTCCATCCACTGAAATTATTGCCTCCTAGCCCGGACAACACCTTTTAAGGGGTTATCCCATGAAGATTTTTGTTCATGTACCTTAAATCATTAGATCCAGGCCACAATTAAAAACATTAAAAAAAAAATTATACTTAATATTATATTTTTCTCTTTATAAGACACACCTGATTATAAGACTTACCTAGGTTTTAGAGGAGGAAACATAGAAAAATATATTTTTCATCAGATCTCAGATCAGCCCCCAGTCTTTATCAGACTTTAGATCAGACCTCCAGTATTTAAGACCCTCAGAGCCCCAGTCTTCATCAGACCTGACCCACAATCATTATCAGACACTCCAGACCCCTAAACTTCATTAGACCTCAGGTCAAACCGCCCCAATCCTTATCAGACCACAAACCTGACCCCCAATCATTGTGAGACCACTAAACTTTATCAGACCTCTCAATCTTTACCAGATGCCATATGCAGTCAAGACATAATGCATCACAGGGCCTGAATGAAGTCACTGCTCCCCACTTCTCCAGCATACTAATGAGCATGTTCATAATGGAAGATGCACTGTAATTTTTCAATTTTCTTATAAAAGTGGTGAAAGCTGACCTGAAACTTATACTTTTTTTAAACTTTTTTAAGTTTTACACAATAAAATCATTTTTGAAACAAAAAAAGATGTTTTAGCCTCTCCATTTTCTGGAAGCCATATTTTTTGGGAGTGATTTTCTTATGTTTGGGCTTATTGTTTTAAGGATGAGGTTACGATTTTTCTGGTACTACTTAGGAGTACATATGACTTTTTGATCACTCGGTATTGCACGTTTTGTGATGTAAGATGACAAAAAAAGATTTTTTTTAGCACAGTTTTTTTGTTTAAGCTGTTCACCTGACATGGTGGTTTATTAGATATTTTTTAGAGACAGTTGATACAGATGCAGTAATACCTAATATGTCAACTTTTTTATTTATTTCACTTTAACACAATAAAAGCATTTTTAAAACAAAAAAAATCATATTTTTGTGTCTCCATTTTCTGAGAGGCATATTTTTTTAAATTTTTCGGCTAATTGTTGTGGCTTATTTTTTGAAGAATTATAGGTGATGGCTTGGTTGGTACTATTTTGGGGTATATACAACTTTTTGATCACCTGGTGTTGCACTTTTTGTGATGTAAGGTGACAAAAAATGGCTTTTTTGGCACAGTTTTTAATTATTTTTTATAGTGTTGATCTGACGGGGTACATTATGTGATATTTTTATAGATCTGATTGTTACAGAAGCAGCAATAGCGAATATGTGTTTGTTTCTTTTTTTATTATAAATTTAGTGAAAATGGGTGTTTGTTCTTTTACTTAAAACTTTATTTTTTATTATTAAAAACCCTTTTTTTAACTTTTTTTTGTCCCACTCTGGGCCTTCAATCTTTGGGGGGTCTGGTCCCCTCTTCAGTGCATTACAATACATCTGTATTGTAATGCATCACCTGTTAGTGTATTGCATAGTATAATACACTAATAGTTACCCAGGAGACCCAGCTAAGGGCTCTGCAAGTCATTGGGCTGCCTTCTCACCCATTGGGTCCCCATCACCGCAGTGCGGGGACCCAATGGGAACCCTCAACCATTGCAAACACCTTCTATGCCGCTGTCAGCTTTGATGCCGGTGGATACAGCAGGAACCCAGCTATCAGTGACTGCTGGACCACTGAACTGGTCGGGTGACTCTAATTAGGACTATGGAGTCAACACCTTTGACCCCATGCTGGGTATAATGACCTAATTACCAGATGTTGATTTAGTTACATATATATTCCCAGAGAATTCTTGTACAAGTCACTCAGAATTGAGAAAGCTCATTGGACGTTTTCAAGAAATCTACAGCAAGTCCAGTTGCCTTGATTTATTCTTTACAGACTTTTTAAATGCTGTTGAGAACAGCTCAGGCAAGATGGCTGCCCCGCATAACAATGTTCAGGAAATAAAATTTAAAAAAATCTACGATTAGAAAATAGAAACAGACTAGATAAAAAGGATATGTGCTACTATCTGGTTTTAACTGGCAGATAAAATTTTGGTGACACATTTTCTTTAACCAACTCTAAGTTATGCTGTACATTAACCCTCATTGACTAATGAATTATATCTAGACCTCTATGTAAAAGAGGCCAAATTTTGCATGACTTGTCAAATTATTGGTGTATTTTTGGTCCATCTATTAATAAGGAAAAAAAAATGTTTTGCTTAGCTCTCCGAGGCTTACCTGGAAAAGGCTAAGCTTACAGTTTTGGCACAAAATTCTGTTGCAAAGAAAGCCAACCAATAGTTAATATCAAGTAGCACAAAGGTGTCTAACCATGTACCAAATTTAACATTCAGAGCAACAGTGATAAATCTTGCACATGTTTAGAATGCATCCCTAACTTTACTATACTGTGTATATAGGATTAGTAAATAGGTCCAAATCATTTTTTCAGGCTTCTTTATAATCTGTTATTTTTCCTGATGCTGACAAATTAATACTACTATTCTATATTATCTGACAATGGCCATTTCACTGAAAATTATATATATAAAAGGGTAGCCACTGGCTTTTATTTCTTAAGCTGTGCTGCTGAAAAATATAATTTGCATGGATGTCATAGGTTACAAAATGTTTGGTAAAGGTGTACCAGTTCTCGTACATTTTCTACAATATAGCGTATTATATTTCTTTTTCCATTCCCTAACAGTTATCGAAAAAATGTATACAGTATTCAATTTGTGTCCACAGGGGCAAATGATTGATTTGTCCCATGTGCTTCTATTTTATCCAGTGTGATAGAAATTGGATTTTAAATTTTAAACTCCATACATTACACAATTCAGAATATTCCCTATAGGCATTTGCTGTAGGCAGTTCCTTCAAATTTGGAGAGCTTACAAAATCATACTATAAATGCCAAACGTGAACACTTAACACTTAAAAGGATGGACTCAATCTAATTATGTATCTTTTTTGGCAAAATGACATTTCTAAAATTAAGTCATTCTTTAAGCAGTAAGTACAGTTAACATTTCAATAGGGATGAGCGGTCCGCTCCGAGGATGCTCGGGTTCGCCGGGTTCGGCCGAAATTTGGGGAAAAGCTCAGGTTCAGGACCCGAACTTGACCCGAACTCAAACCTGAACCCCATTGAAGTCAATGGGGACCTGAACTTTGATGCACTAAAATGGCTGTAAAATAGTAATAGCAAAGGCTAGAGGGCTGCAAAAGGAAGCAAAATAGTGGTAAGAGCAGGACAATTGCCCTGCAAACAAATGTGGATAGGGAAATGACTTAAAATAACATAGAATAGAAAAAATTATAATCTTGAACTAGGAGGCAGAGATCAAAGTGGAGTAGGAGGTTGAGGAGGCGTTAGACGTGTCAGTGTAGGTGGAAGTGGCGGTGGAGGAGGAGGAGATAGCCAAGACTGCTTTTTTTCCCCTTTATTTATTTATTTTTTATAACTTTGGGAAGACCCCATAACATTGAGAGATGGAAAAGAGAACGCTAAGAGAAAGTGTGCTGGAGCATAACAATGGCTGGGTGCGGCCAGTATACTTGTCTATTCAGCACAAGGTATGGGCAAGTCCTGTTGGATACATACCTGGTTCATTTAAATGAACTTGAACTTGTCGACGTTGGCTGTGGACAGGCCGCTGCGCTTGTCTGTGATAACACCCCCTGCCTTGCTAAACACATGTTCAAATGCACTGGACGCAGGGCAGGCCAGAACCTCAAAGGCGTAAAGGGCAAGCTCAGGCCATGTGACCGATTTGGAGACCCAGAAGTTGAACGGGGCAGACACATCAGTCAGTACGTGTAGGCTTGTGCACACATACTGTTCAACCATCTTGCTGAAATGCTGCCTCCAGCTAAGATGTTCAGCTGGTGGTGCTGCTTGTTGTGGCGTGGTGAAAAAGCTTTTCCACTTTTCGGCCATGCTAACCTGCCCTTCTGAGGTGCTGGCGGTGCCCCAGCTGCGTTGGCGACTTCTTGCGGATTAAGGATGGCACATTGTCCTTGAAGCGGGGATACAGCAGGGTCGCCACCCAGTAATCAGCACTGTTTAGAATGTGGGCAACTCGGCGGTCGTTGCGTAGGCATTGCAGCATGTAGTTGCTCATGTGTGCCAGGCTGCTTAGAGGCAACGACAAGCTGTCCTCTGTGGGAGGTGTATCGTCTGTGTCCTCTGTATCCCCCCAGCCACGCTCCAGTGATGCTCATGGGCTGCTTTGGGTGCCACCTTGCTGTGAACTTGGTTTCTCCTCTTTATCATCCTCCTCATCCTCCAGAACTGAGTCCTGGCTGGACAGTTGTGTTCCTGGCCTCTGTTGAGCCACTTCTGAATGGATGGCCTGATAACCATGGAAATGATCCCTCTTTCTCCTCCTCTTCATCCTATACCATATCCTCTTGAATCATTGCCCAAAGCTTTTTTTGAAGGTCACATAGAAGTGGGATAGTAACATTGAGGATGGCGTCATCGGCACTGGCCATGTTGGTGGAGTACTCGAAACTGTGCAACAAGGTACACACTTCCTGCATGGAGGCCCATTCGTTGGTGGTGAAGTGGTGCTGTTCCGCAGAGAGACTCACCTGTGCATGCTGCAACTGAAACTGCACTATCGCTTGTTGCTGCTCACACAGTCTTTCCAGCATGTGCAAGGTGGACTTCCACCTTGTGGGAACGTCGCATATTAGGCGGTGAGCGGGAAGGCCAAAGTAATGCTGCAGCACAGACAGACGAGCAGCAGCAGGGTAAGAACTCCAAAAGCGCACACAGACGGCCAGCACTTTCTACATCAGCTTTGACATATCTGGGTAATTTTTCAGGAACTTCTGCACCACCAAATTCAACATATGTGCCAGGCAAGGGATGTGCGTCAAACCACCTATGCCCAGAGCTGCTATGAGATTTTGCCCATTATCGCATACCAGCAGGCCGGACTTGAGGCTCAGTGGCACCAACCACTTATCGTTCTGTTGTTCCATGCCCCTCCATAGCTCCTGCACGGTGTGGTGTTTTTCCCCCAAACAGAGGAGTTTCAAAAGAGCCTTGTGTCTTTTCCCTCTGGCTGTGATGAAGTTGGTGGTGAAGGTATTATGCTGACTGGATTAGGAAGCTGTAGAGGAGGAAGACGAGTAGAAGAAGAAGGCAACAGGAGGCAACGAGAAACATCCTGCAATCTTCGGTAGCGGAAGGACATGCACCAAAATGCTATCGACCTGCATTTACCCAGTGTGCTGTTAGGAGATATAACACCCCTGCCACTGCTCACTGGTCCACGTATCGGTAGTTATGTGGACCTTGCCACAGATAGCGTTGCGCAGTGCACACCTGATTTTGTGCGCCACTTGGTTGTGCAGGGCAGGGGTGGCTCACCTGGAAAAGTAGTGGCATCTGGGAACCACGTAGTGTGGGACAGCTACTGCCATAAGGTTTTTAAAAGTGTCTATCTCCACAGACAGAATTACAGCATTTAAAAGGCCAGGAATTTTGAAATGCTTGCATTCAGAGCCAGGGATCGCTGGTGGGTAGGGGGGTACTTTCTTTTTCTCTCCAGTGTTTGGAGGATGGACAGCTGAACGCTTCCATGGGACAGTGTGGAGATGCTTGGTGACGGTGGTGGAGGTGGTGGTATTGCTGCCACATCCTCTGATTGCGGGATGGCAGGTGCCATTGTCACTCCAGAGGGGGAGGAAGAGGCTGAGATCACAGCAGAAGAGGGAACAGGAGTAGTCTGGGATCTTTTATGTTTTTTTTGGTGTGTACTCCCTGCAGCTCGTGCTTTGCATTTAGATGCCTTATCAGGCAGGTGGTGCCCAGGTTTACAACCTTTATGCCTTGCTTTAGGCTCCGATTGCACAGCGTGCAAACCACTCGCGTCTTGTCGTCAGCATATCATCTGAAGAACTGCCATGCCAGGGAACTCCTAGGTGCTGGCTTTGGTGTGCTCAGTCCCTGGATGCGGTGGGCAGTAACAGGCGTACTGGCAACAGTAAGTCCACTCTGCTTTTGCACCCTGCTCCCTCTTTTGATGTGTGGCTGGCGCTGTGTGACCACCACCTCTTCCTCCGAACTGCACACGTCACTTGTATGACCTTGATTCCATGTGGGGTCTAGGACCTTATCATCCTCCACATCATCTTCCACCCACATATCACCCCTGCCCTCCTTGCCTGTCTGCACACTGCAGAAAGCCGCAGCAGTTGGCACCTGTGTTTCATCATCATCAGAGACATGCTGCGGTGGTCCTCCCGTTTCCACATCCTGAAACATAAGTGGTTGGGCATCCGCACACTCAATCTCTTCCACATCTGGGGCAGGGCTAGGTGGATGGCCCACGGAAACCCCGCCAGCAGAGTCATCAAAAAACATAAGAGACTGCTGCATGACTTGGGGCTCAGACTGCTTGGCTGTTTTGCAAGGGGGTGAGGTGAAAGACAGATGTCCATGGGCTGCAGGTGCCAACTCTGCGCTATCAGCAGGGAACCAGGTGCGAGACAATGTGAAGGAACTGGAAGCACTGTCAGCCATCCAATCTACTACCGCCTCTACTTGTTCTGGCCTCACAATTCGTACACCAGTATTAAGGCCTACAAAATAACGCTGAACATTCTTTCACCTACGTGCACCTAAGAAAGATGTTTCATTTGGGCGTGTAGCTGGCACAGATAGGCCACATCCTCTCCCTGTAACTGGAGCTCCTCCAACACCAGCAGCACCACGAACAGGGCCACGTCCCTTACTTGACGCTCTCCTCATTCTTTGAAATCACCCACTGAACTAACAGACATATTAACTATATTAATTTTCCTGTCATGTATGCAGTGCAGGTGTAACTCACACCAAAGATGGGTATATGTCACCCATCGAACTAACAGACGGATTAACTATATTAATTTCCCTGTCACGGATGCAGTGCAGGTGTACCTGACACCAAAAATAGGTATATGTCACCCACCGATCTAACAGACAAATTAACTATATTAATTTCCCTGTCACGGATGCAGTTTAGGTGTACCTCACACAAAAAATGGGTATATGTCACCCACCGAAATAACAGACAGATTAACTATATTAATTTCCCTGTCATGTATGCAGTCCAGGTTTCCCTCACACCAAAAATGGGTATATGTCACCCACCGATCTAACAAACAAATTAACTATATTAATTTCCCTGTCACTGATGCAGTTCAGGTGTACCTCATACAAAAAATGGGTATATGTCACCCACCAAAATAACAGACAGATAAACAATTATATTTTGTTTCAGGGTTCCAAAGATGGTGCATTGCACCCACAAAGGATCACTAAAAGTCACCCACAGAATTAACAGTCAGATTAATTATTATATTTCTGTGTCAGGGGTCCATAGCTGGTGTATTGCACCCACAAAAAAATCATTTTAGGTTACCCACAGAATAAATACCCAGATAACCTTAAAGAGCACATGGCAGCAGAATCAATCCTATCAAGCAATATATTACCTAATAGTGTTTATCCTGCCGGTTCTAAATATACCTGTTTTATGAAAATCTGTTGCTGCAATCCCGAGAAAAAACATAAAGAGTTAAGTTCCTCATAAAATTTAGGGCTGAGGGCAGTGGCATACCTCCAATAGAGGCAGACCACACAGCTGCTATGGGGCCCGTGGGGGAAATGGGACAGCAATGAACAAAAGATCCTACCCCCTAATAACACTCGTTACTGTTCAGCTCCAGTATATTAGCCCAATCATAGGTGGAGAAGGATAAAGTACCTGTACATCTAGTAAAGAAACTGCACAAAGAATGGTATAGTTCCCAGGTTAGATAGGAGAATCTGCCAAGACCTGTGATGACATCATCTTCAGAATCACAGGTCCTGTATATCTAGTAATGGAACTGCACATAACATGTTGTAGTTCCCAGGTTAGATCGGAGCATCTACCAAGACATGTGATGACATCACAATCATCGTCACAGGTCCTTTACATCTAGTAAAGGAACTGCACGTAACATCATCGCAGGTCCTTCAATCCCCAACAGCATGGAGAAAACTGCAGGATGAGCTGAAACTAAAATAGAGTGGTAAGAGGAGGTCCTCCTCCTTCCTCTAAATTTGCCCCCCCCCCATTCCCTATTTTATACTATATATATATATATATATATATATATATATATATATACAACAGTGTATTGACATGTGAGGTACCAGGCATATTAGACACAGGGACTACAGATATATAATATATACAGCAGTATACTGACATGTGAGGTACAAGGTATAATAGATGCAGTGTGTTAAGATATATAGTATATACAGCAGTGCACTGATATGTGATGTACAAGCTGTAATTTATACCTCATACCTCACATGTCAGTACACTGCAGCAGTATATACTATATATCTTAACACGCTGCATCTATCATACCTCATACCTTACATATCAGTACACTGCTGTGTATGCTGGCCAGGAATGGGTATTGGGAGGGGCTGTGAATGGGGCCTTAGGGGCTCAATTTAGATTCTTCCTAAGTGGCCCAGTGACTTCTATGTATGCTCCTGGCTGAGGGGTGGAGCTTAGCCTCTCCATGCACATCAGCTCTTAAGCTTTCAATTGTTGACCACAACCCTTGTGATGATGATGTGGATTGTTTGATGATGTGCCGAGATATGAGGAGACAACTCTATGATTACTTATTGGTGTGCAAAGGTCCCATTTACCATTCTTGCACAGAGACATTCTGCTGTCTGTGTCTGCTACTGATACCAGTGTTTTTATACTTTGTTGATATATTTTATAGGTATTATTATAGTTACAATTTTGCAATCATTATCTGAATATGGTTATTGTGGATACAGTTGTGTTCAAAATTATTCAACCCCCACTGAAATTGAGTGTTTTGGCCAATTTGACATTGATTTTGATCATTTCAGTCATCTTGTTTACAATTAAATCAAAGAGGCACTTGTAAGTCAGACAAATATAACATAACATTTATAATAAAATAACCACAAATGTCTTTTCTGTGCTCACATCATTATCAGTTTTATTCAACCCCCAAGTGACATTCAATCTTAGTACTTAGTACAACATCCTTTTCCAGGTTTAACAGCTTTTAAACGTGAAGCATAGCTTGACACAAGTGTCTTGCAGCGATCTACGGGTATCTTCGCCCATTCTTCATGGGCAAAAGCCTTCAGTTCAGTTACATTCTTAGGCTTGCGCGCTGCAACTGCTTTCTTTAAGTCCCACCAGAGGTTCTCAATCGGATTTAAGTCTGGTGACTGCGATGGCCACTTCAAAATGTTCCAGCCTTTAATCTGCAACCATGCTCTAGTGGACTTGGAGGTATGCTTGGGATCATTGTCCTGTTGAAAGGTCCAACGTCTCCCAAGCCTCAGGTTTGTGACGGACTGCATGACATTTTCATCCAATATCTCCTGGTACTGAAGATAATTCATGGTACCTTGCACACGCTGAAGCTTCCCTGTACCTGTAGAAGCAAAACAGCCCCAAAGCATGATTGACCCCCAGCCATGCTTCACAGTAGGCAAGGTGTTCTTTTCTTTATAAGGCTTGTTCTTTCTCCTCTAAACATAGCGTTGATCCATGGGCCCAAACAGTTCTAATTTTGTTTCATCAGTCCACAGAACACTATCCCAAAACTTTTGTGGTTTGTCCACATGACTTTTGGCATACTGCAGTCGACTCTTCTTATTCTTTGGAGACAGCAAGGGGGTGCGCCTGGGAGTTCTGGCATGGAGGCCTTCATTACGCAGTGTGCGCCTTATTGTCTGAGCTGAAACTTCAGTACCCGCATCTGACAAATCTTTTTTCAGTTCCTCAGCAGTCCTCAGCGGGGACTTTTCTCCACTTTGCGCTTCAGGTAGTGCACAGCAGTCAAAGTCAGCATCTTCTTTCTGCCACGACCAGGTAGCGTTTCAACAGTGCCCTTTGCCTTGAATTTGCGAATGATGCTTCCTATGGTGTCTCTTGGTATGTTTAACATCTCTGCAATCTTCTTATAGCCATTGCCCTTCCTGTGAAGAGAAATACCCTCTTCTCTTGTCTTCCTGGACCATTCTCTTGACTTCACCATGTTTGTAAACACACCAGTAAATGTCTAGAAGGAGCTGAGTATCACAGTAATTTTAAATCTGCCTAATTGGTGCTTATTATGCTTGATTGCTGCTCCTTTACATCCACAGGTGTTTTCAATACCTGATCGAAAACACTTGAATGAACCTCTGTTCTTAAGAGTGGTAGTCTTTAAGGGGTTGAATAATTTTGTCAATGAAGAAATCACAAAAAAACAATTAATATGGTATTACAAAAACAATTGATGTCATTTTAGTTGCATTTGGTTCTTTAAAAAGTCCTTGTAAGATTTTATTCTGAACACAATTACAAATGTACACTAAATTCCCTAAAACCTTTTACAGCATTGGGGGTTGAATAATTTTGAACACAACTGTATCTAGAGCCAATAAATTGATAACTTTGCTGGTTGGCATTGAAAAGGTTTGTTTCTTTGTTATACATACATCTATTTTTTCTGGAAATACTTAATAGTGTAATTTAGACCAGCCGTAGGTTGTTATTAGCTTTTATAAGTTAAGATATAAATATACTTAATTTGCATTTCCTAAAAATGCCGAATGCATTGTAAATTCACAAAAAGATGTATGAATGCTAGAAACTGGCTTCACAGTTACAATGGAAATAAACTATGGGAAAATGAAAAAAGAACACCTAGAAGAAGTAAAGATAGAAAGCATATTTTGCAATGTGGCAATGCTGGAGGGTATTACATTATATGCAGTGATCAAAGCTCAAAGATCATCTCTTTACAAACAGATGCCACACAGACCTTTATGTCTCACATTGCTTTTTTTCATCTACTATCTTCCAGGACTGTTGATTTGGTGTTGTTAAATTGTTTAGTATGTCCGATTGATGAGGGTGTGCACCATTTGTGCCAATAACAGACTTTAAAAAGGGACAAATAGTGGACCTTTGAGAATCTAGATGGTGCCTCCATGAAATCAGTGCCCTGGTGAGGGTACTCACAGATGTAGAGAGAGCTCTGGATTGTCAAGTAAGACAGATCCACACCAAGATAGCCATATAAGAAGAGCTGATGTATCTCAATGGACATCCATGACATCACAAATTGGTTCTGCAATAGCATTTGCAGTGACCACAAGGACCATATAAAACTACAAGCAGAATGACATTCACACACTCCGGTTGCTCATTTGTCCCTAGTCTCTCAGCATATCCAAGAGCATCTTCACTGCTGCCATAAGAGAGCCCATTGAAGGCATGAATGGCAAACAATAATGTTCAGTGATGAAAGTAGGTTATGCCTTAGTACAAATGATCACTGCATCAGAGTTCACAGGAGGGCTGGAGAGCGCCTGCTGCCATCCAGCGGATATACAAGGTACCTACACTATGTGTCATGGTGTGGAGGTCTATTAGCTACCATACAAGTAACTGTTTTCCTTCTGGTATTCGTGAAAAGAAAATTTACCAGCCTTCGGTATGTCTAGGATATTGTGTAACTAGTCCTGCTGCCATTTTGACTAAGTTAGGAGACATGTCTTTCTGACAACACCCACCCACAGACTGCCCACTCTACACAACATGCTCTTCAGGGTATGAACCAGTTCCCCAAATTTCTCCCCCATTGAGAATGTCTGGGACTGGATTAGATGATGGATCTCCCATGCACAGCAGCTAATAACTACAGCATCTTTAAATAGTTTTCATACCCCTTGACCTTTTCCACATTTTTTCACATTATAGCCACAAACCTAAAAGTATTTTATTGGGATTGTATGTGATAAACCATCACAAGGTAGCAAGTATGTGTAAAGTAAAAATAAAATGATACATGGTTTGCAAACATTTTTTAATAAATAAAAATCTGGAAAGTGTGGAGTGCATTTGTATTCAGCCTCTCTAAGTCAATACTTTGTAGGATCAGATTTCACTGCAATTACAGTTACAAGTCTTTTTGGGGATGTCTCTACCAACTTTGCACATCTAGAGGCTGAAATGTGTGCCCATTGTTCATTGCAAAATAGCTCAAGCTCAGTCAAATTGGTTGGAAAGCATTTGTGAACAGCAATTTTCAAATCATGCCACATATTCTCATTGGGATTTAGGCCTGGACTTTGAATTTGCTATTCTAACACATGAATATGCTTTGATCTAAACCATTTCATTGTAGCTCTGGCTGTCAGTTTAGGGTCATCGTCCTGCTTGAAGGTAAACTTTCGCCCCACTCTCAAGTCTTTAGTAATCTCTAACAGGTTTTCCTCCAGGATAGCCCTGTATTTAGCTCCATCAATCTTACCATCAACTCTGACCAGCTTCTTTATCTCTGCTGAAGAAAAGCATCCCCACAATAAGACGCTGCCACCACCATGTTTCACGATGGGGATGGTGTGTTTAGTGTGGTGCGCAGTGTTAGTTTTCCACCACACATAATGATTTGCATTTAGGCCAAAATTTTCAACTTTAGTCTTATCTGACTAGAGCACCTTCTTCCATATATTTGTTGTGTCCCTTACATGGCTTGTGGCAAACTACAAACATTACTTCTTAAGTCTTACTTTTAAAAATAGCTTTCTTATTGACGCTCTTCCATAAACGCCAGATTTGTGTAGAACACGAATAATAGTT
The DNA here is from genome assembly GCA_033119425.1 of Bufotes viridis. NCBI lineage: Eukaryota > Metazoa > Chordata > Amphibia > Anura > Bufonidae > Bufotes > Bufotes viridis. The sequence goes on along the minus strand of CM065597.1, from coordinate 56,140,803 downwards.
GTCCTGTGGACAGATTCTTCCATCTGAGCTGTGAACCTCTGTAGCTCCTACAGAGTGACCATGGACCTCTTGAATGCTTCTTCTTAGTCCTCTCCGTGCCCAGGCTGTCAGTTTAGGTGGTGGATATCCTGGTAGGTTTGCAGTTGTGCCATATGCCTTCTATTTTCAGATGGATTGAACAGTGCTTTGTGAGCTATTTAGAGCTTGGGATAATTTTATAACCTAACTTTGCTTTTACTTCTCCTCAACTTTATCCCTGATCTGCCTGGTGTGTTCCTTGTTTTTCATGATGCTGTTTGATCACTAATGTTCACTAAAACAGCTATAGTTATACTGAGAATAAATTACACACATGTGGACTCTATTACTAATTAGGTGACTTCTGAAGGAAATTGGTCACACTGGATTTTATTTAGTGATATCAAAGTACAGGAGCCTGAATACAAATGCACACCACTGCCACTTTCCAGATTTTTATTTATTAAACATTTTTAAAACCATGTATCATTTTCTTTTTACTTTACACATACGTGCTACTTTGTGTAGGTCTATTACATAAAATCCAAATAAAATATATATAAGTTTATGGGTGTAATGTGGAAAACTTAAATGGTTGTAAATACTTTTTCAAGGCACAATTTTCAAGACAATTTTTATGTGCCAGTAATAAGAGCCCCCAAAATCATGTGCCAGCAGCCAGAGCCCCCCCCCCATATCATGTGCCAGTAGCTAGAGTGCCCCCCATCATGTGCCAGTAGCCCCCCGTATGTGCCGGAGGAGGCACACAGGCCGGAAGAGGCCTGCATCACATCACTGACATGGAGGTGAGTATAAGTGTTTTTTTTTGTACAATACTGGAACATGATAGGTTGGGGGCTACTGGCACATAAGAGGGGACTACTGGCACATGATAAGGGGGGCTACTGACATATGATAGGGGGGGTGCTACTGGCACATAAGGGGGGCTACTGACACATGATGGGGGGCACTCTGGCTACTGGCACATGATATGGGGGGGCTCTGGCTGCTGGCACATGATGGTGGGGGCTCTTATTACTGGCACATAGAAATTGTCTAGAGGGGGCCAAACAAAGACATGGGTTGAAGAAATAAGGGAGAGGCTATACATGCTTAGTGTTGTAAAATAGTTAAATATAGTGTACTGACAACATTGCTTTTGTTTCTACAATACATAAACTATTAAAGTGGCACTGTCACTGTCTGGGAATTTGCCAAATTTGCAAAGACCCCCGACAGACAGTGACATTGTAGCTGATCTATAGTTGATCTATACCTTCACTACTGTGTTTAGGTGAATTGGGGGGTGGGGGTTGGGAGGCACCACAAGATTAGCTCGCGCAAGGTGCCTGAACACCTAGGGCCAGCCCTGTATGTATGACCATTACCATGCCTGATCATGACAGCCTGCATAGCTAGAAGGGGAGATGACTCCCAGTATTATGACACTTCTTCAACATATACAGTACCTTGCTGCTGAACCTCAAATAAAGGGTACATCATCCTGCTTGTGTGTTCATTGACCCAACATCACTTGCAATTTATAATTTGTCAATCACAGCTCAATCATATTAACTTTTCCAGGTGTTATTTTTTTTTTTTTTTCAGTTTCCTACAATGCATACACTCTATGGCCGTGAATTATCATGCCTTCATTCCAGAATTCTGGTTTCAAAAATGTGCAAAATTTTAATTTTGCAACTTTTTTTGTCTTACTTTCACAAAAAATTGGTGACATTTTGCCTTTTTAACACCACTCATTACAGTTTTGAAATATGAGTTGGAAAGTGGGTATGGTTAGCTATGTTAATTGGTTTTATTCCTGATTTATTACTGAAACTTTGTTAAAAAGTTGCAAAAAAATTTCACAATCTCACTACAGTAGGAGGGCGGAGTAGGAAAACGAATAGTTTTTATTAGACAAAAGTGTTAGGTTTAATAATGAGACAAATATATCAAACAACATGCAAAATTTGATAAATGTAGTGTTAATATGCTCCAATACAGACTCAAGCAAAACGAACTTCAAATATTCCCCTCATGATAAACTCCTCCCTATGTCTAGTATGTGAGATATATACAAGCATCAGCCCTGTACTCATTTTTAGTTGAGAATTACATAATCTGAAAAGTCACAGAGGAAAAAGAAAAATCTCTACTACAGAGTATGTTATATTAGAATACAATTAGCTAAACCTTAAATACCTTTTGTACTTAGACCCGAGAGTCAAATAAGACTTTTTAATAAGATACAAGCCCAAGTTCTAATTACTAGCTGCATATTTTGTGAATTCACATAATTTCATTTGAACATTAATTGTGTATAATGCTAGATCAACGACTTCATTTCAATTAAATCTAAATGGAACAGAACAAGGTAAGACAGAAAACAATACTTTTTGCAACAAAAAAAAAATACATGAGACTGCACTTTTTTCTAAGGTAACCATTAAAGAATGTGACCATTAGTTGCTCTTAGTCATCCGTTTCAAAATGAGTAGACTATGAGCATGAATGTGTACCTACGAAACATTACACTACAACTGCCAATCTAATCTGAACGGATCCATTGAGGCAAATGGTTCACACATAGTGGTGTAAAAATTTTTATTAAACTTTTAACAAACTGTTTGGGGCAGCTTGTCCTCACTGTTGCTCCTGTGTTCTGCTCATAGCTGACAGGACTAAGATCCTATTTGATCTTTTATTGTGAGATTCATCCCCTTCAAGAACTAGCTTTAGATTCACACATTATTTTGGGTACACTCCCGATATTGTCAAACAGCTTATTCCAACTGCCATCTTGCTATCTGTTCGTTCTCTATTAATGTCTCTCACTAGTAAAACAGTTTTACCCACAAAACTCAAAATGTCTGGATTTTTTTCCCTTTTATCATTCTCTACAGCCCGCCCATTCACGGTGCAGCCTAGTCATAGAATCCACATGCGGATTACCTTTAATTTCATGACTGCACCTCTATTTGCCATGGTTTACAGGTAAAGCTTGGCAATTGGCATAATATGCTTGCAAATCCTGTGGCTGTGCTGCAACATGGACATGTACCCTTAAACTATAGTCATTGCTGTGTTGAGATCATTCGAGATAATCACCAGTTAGTGAGATACTGTGCATAGTACAGGCGCCAACAATTATTCAGTGGTCACAGTCACTATGGTCATATTAATATTTGCATTTAAATGCGAAAGTGTATCTTTAGAAAATATGTAAAGCTGTCAATTATTTTTTTCTAATTTTGTAAAGGGTGGCAATAGATCTTCAGAGGTGCTTCTCATTTTAAGATAACAAATGCCAACAGGAGGATGACATCTCGCCTGTGTAGCCTTTTAACCAATGCAAGAGCCCAGAGGGGAGGGTAGAGCCAGGTAAAGGGCTACATATTTGTTGAAAATAAAAATAATATACTTTTGTTTTAGCCCACTTAACATTGTAAGTAGAGGTGCCATGGAGAACTATAAGACTGGCCCTTTACCTTTAATGAGATTTGGTTTAAGATGAACCATATAAAGTTGAGCATGGCTGTTAGCTTACTCACTGCAAATTTTTAGCTACAGATATTTGTGCAACGTATCCGCCACATAAGAGTATAACCTAAGATAATAAACATAGGTAATACAAAGTGCACACAACTCTAGTCTAGCAGTTAAAATGATCATCTTAAGCCACACAAAGATAAAAAAAAAAGCTTAGTATTTTTGAAACCTTCCTTAGTAATCTTAGTACTTTTGAAACCCCAACACAATTGGTGTCCTATTAGGGCAGGGCCACACAAGGCAGATTCTTTGCTGATTCTGGCTGAAAGCATATCATGCTGAAATCAGAGGCAAAATTGACACCAAATTGCAGATTTTGCTGTGGATTTCATTGCATAAGGGCTCATGCACACAAACTTGTGCCTCCCATTCCGTGCATTGGTAACTGCAAATTGCAGTCCCCAATGCATGTGCAATATCTGTGTGGCTGGCTCAGACAGATGCTCTGTGATCCATCCGCAATGCAAAAAAATAGAACAAGTTTTCTTTTTTTGTGGTGCGCAGGCACGGACAGAAACTGTGGAGTGCTTCTGCAGGGTTCGGTGCCTCTGCTCCACACCGCACCTTCTGGATTGCAGATCCATTCAAGGTAATGGGTCTGTATCCGTGATATGGTGCACAAACGGCCAGTGCCCAAATGTGCCCACAACAGTCATGTGCATGAGCCCTAAGGGTGAGCCTACACTGTGACTTTTTGTGGGATGACTAACTAATTTAATCTTACAGCTACAGGCTAAATAAATGCATTAAGTTGAATGCAATCCTGTGGACTGCAACTGTCATTTAATTGTTAAAATCAATTGCTTCAAAATCACGCTACCTAAAATCTTAACCCAAGCCTAAATGCTGCAGATTTTCCAGATTTAAAATAGATCTCATTGAGGAAATTTTCTGTAGGATGTGGATGACATTTTCAAAACTTTCTGCTTATGTAAGTGCTGTTAATGTTTCAACTCAATTCCTTTGTGGATAATCTACAGTGTTTATCTCAAATATGGTCTTACCCTTTGTTTTTGTTTTTTTTAACTGGTTGCAGCTTTGCTTCAGAAATTTCTGAAGCTCAAAATCTGTTTAAATCATGTAAAATGTTGATTTATGTAGCATGTATATGGATTTCGTCAACCCCATTCAGATGAATAGGACAGTCACAAAGTGTATGCAAAAAATCTGGCATGTGTGAAATTACCCTTAAAGGGAACCTGTCATCAACTTTATGCTGACCTGAAATAGTTACAGAAATGCTGATCTCAGTGGTGTGTCACACATCAGCTTAAAGTAAATGGATGCCGAGAACCAGCATCATAATCATTGCAGGCCTTGAAAAGAGTCAAATCTACCTGATAAGAGTCATGGTTATTCATGAATTCCTGCTCTCCCCGCCCATCTGCTGATGATTGGCAGTTCTCTCCTAGAGAGAAAGGGAGAAAACTAGGTAGAAGACTGTCAGTCATCAGCAAATGGATGAGAGTTCAGCAGATTATGAATAACCATGACTCTTCTTAGGTAGATTTGACTCTTTTCTAGGCCTTGGCTGCAATGATTTGATGCTGGTTCTCAGCAACCACTTACTTTTAGCTGATGTGTGACACACCGCTGAAATCAACATTTCTGTCACTACTTTATACTGCCCTTAGTACGGTCAGCACAAAGTTGATGACAGGTTCCCTTGAAAGGAAGTCTTTAAACAGGAATTTCACTGTTCAACCAGCCATTATTCCTTGTAGGGCTAACTCAGCTGAATGAAAAGATACCTTTTACTTAGCTATTCATTGCTTCATCCTGGAGTAAAAGTACTTTAAATCCACATACAAATGAACAGTTAAGTGTACCAAGGGTTGAACCAAGTCACTTTCTGCACCTTTGCATCTCCTGCTCCTCTGCTTGCCCCTCACTCTCCTTCTTGATTGAAAAGGTGAAGAAAGATGACTGTGAAATAATCTGGACCTGTCAACCAAGAAGGAGTGGCATGAGCCAGAGAAACAAGGGTGCCCACAGTTACTTGGGCCCGCCCTAAGGGCACAAATCAGCTCATTTGTATATGAATGAAACTTGATTTTTCTCTAGAATGAAGCAACTGATCAGTAAGTGAAAGGCATCATAACAATTATCTGAGCTAGCCCTACAAGGCATTGTGTCTGGTTTAACAGTGAATTTCTTTTTGACAAACTCCCTTTACAATCATGTAGGTTAGTAGTCATTATTGTAAATCTGTATGATACAGTCGGAGTACATTTCCTATATTAGCTCTTAAGTAGATCATCACATGACTGCTGTGTAGCATAAAATTTAACTAGAAGGCAAAAGCAAGAGATTTCTGTAACAGCAGAATACCGGTAACACTTTCGGGGTTTATATAATGGTTTTGAATTACAAGGTCTGGCTTTTCATAGGAAGTGTTATGGGGATTTATTTTCAAATTATATATATATATAATTTGTATATTTTGTATTACTGGAATTCCCTGTGATATGGAATGTGCCTGACAATTTTTTTGGCAGGTTTGCAATAAGTTACTTAGTAAAAGTCAGTGTATCTTCTGACTGTCCATGTACCAAAAAGTGAAATGTGCACCAAAAATGAGCTATAAGTTATGCCACTTTCATCCACTTTTATCAGATTTTAAATTGGATAAGAAATGAAACGTAAAACTTGTAAATTATGGGGAAAATATAGCATGAACCATATTTTTCAACTTTGTTAAGCGCCTATTGTGGTAAAAAACCATCATACCATAAATGTGCCCCTATGACTCATCAAGAAAGCCGGTTTTGCAAGTTCCTGTTAGATCATTTGCTAGGCTGTCAGTAGATAGCCATGCACCCACACCAGGGCAGCACAAGACACCTTTGCAGGGCTTACTCTACAGAACCATAAAGACTGTACTGAAAGGGTTACTCTTCTCTTGTTCTATGAGTTGCTACCAGGCTGTTTCCAATTTCTTATCAGCCTTGGTTATATATTCTGTGCTCTTTGGTTCATTGCATACCCAAGCAATAGGTGTATTTAGATGTTGTTAGGTCTCTCTAACATGCAAGAGCCTGTAAAAGAGCCATAGTCAGCTTTTTGTGTGTGTACCGACTTCTGTCTGTTTCCTGGATTCTGATTGCTGCCTGAACCGACTCATATCTATTCACCATACTGACCCGAGCTGCCTGCTCTGACCTCTGACCTTTTTCAGTGATTTACACATACTCTGCCTTCCTAGACCTCTGCCTGTTTACTGACTAAGTGTATTGCCTGACTTCTCTGTGCTTGGCACAGGTATCTCTCGGTCAGCAGCCAACCACACCAAGACTGTTCCAAGAGGTAGTGGCCTGCTGGCTCCCCTGCAGCAAAGGCCAGATCCCTGTATAGGGTTTAAAGGGTGAAAACCAGGGGACCACCAGGATAACATTTTAAGGACTTGCTAAAAATCAAACTGGTTGGTTTGCGCAGTGAGTCCACACTTACTGTCTTTAACAATTGTATTATTCACAACTGCATTAAAAATGTATTAAAACAATCACAAAAGATGGCCTTCTCACTTTAATAACACTATATTCCATATATCATGGGTATATAACAAATCTTGTTGACATATAACAGATTCTAACAAAGTGCAACAGTAAATACAAACACCATCAGTATTACAGCCCATACAAGGGGAGCAGGAGTTAGTATGGTATAGTGGGCTATTTGTGTACTATTTTTGATTTTTTTATATTTACACTCTATGGCAGTTTGTTTTATGCATATACGATGTAGCTGGGGTAACACACAAACTCTTAACTTAAATTTCTTAACTAATCGCGTTATCTTGAAACAAAAGCTATTGAAAAGCAATTTGCTTAATGCATTCAGTTGCATTTAGTTTAGATAACACGTCTCATAAAGCATGTGTGTTAACCCTACTACATCCGTAAATTGTCATAAACCAATGATGAATGAAATAGCCTTCCCCTGCATTATTGTTGTTCAGTTGAGTGTTTTTAATTATTTTTGTTAGTTTTTATAACTATAAAATTTGTACATAAGCTGGCTTACTCTGGCTACTGTGTGATACAGTATTTGATGGATATTGATTGCATTGGGATTTTGTACGGTAGGTTTAGTTTTATTATTTCTGATTCCCAAGTTGATTTTGTAATGTTTTTTCTAGGTTGTTATTTATATTTTAAATATTTATTTTTTAATCTACTAGTATTTCAAAATGTTCACTCTATAGCATCTATGTCAACAAGACTATTAGGCACAGCTCCCTCTGCTTCCTTCATAGCAGAAAGTCCCTGCACAATCACAAAAACTGATCAGCAGCTTTATTGTATCTTGCCAATCAACTACAGATAAACAAAGCCTTATTTCTCTATGGTTTCTAATTCCCTCCAGTTTAGTTACCAGACCACTACATAGAAAGAAAAACAAGACAAGAGAAAGGCAGCATGCACAAATTGGCATTTTTTGGGTGCAATACATGCAGCTTCACATTTTATCAGGTCTGAGTAGATATTACTGATTGGTGCACAGCACTGTGTCTAACAGAGACACAAATTCCTATCACAGCACAGATATTCCTATCATGCTACCTAACACCCTGCACTGGAACCTATCAGCTACACTATATCACTACCTAACCTACACTGACTATCTCCCACTAACTGTCTGTCTTATATATATGAGCTAACTATATAATGTAATTAAATAAGGATCCAGATGGGTCTGCAAAGCACAGAGCACAGCAATGACACTGCTATCTCTCTCTCTCTCTCAGAACTGCAAAAAACAGCAGAAAATGGCTGCTGGGGAGTTTTTTATATAGTAAATGGGTAGGCAACTTTCCTATTGGTTGCTAGGGATGTTGCTAAGCTCTGACAAATATATTGCAGCCATCTCATTGGCCCACAAGCCAGAAGCAGCAGCATTGATGAAAAAAAAAAAACTAGAATATTCGCAATTACGAATACATAGCACTATATTCTATATTTTCTCAAATTCTCGAAGTGCCGATATTCGCGATCAAAAATCGTGATTAGAATATTCGCGATTAACACTAGTCAGAAATTAGCTACATCTCATGAAACAATTAGGCTACATGCACACGATAGTGAAAAACGGACAAGTGATGTACAATTTTTTTTCACACGTCTTTTTTAAGACTAATGGAGGTCTATAGGATTATTCACATGGCAATTTTTTTTTAATGTCAGTAAAAAACGGACGTCATGTTCTATCTTGTCTGTTTTTTGCAGACAGACTGCTGCCATACAATTGAATGGGTCAATTTCTAACGTCCATCTCTCAGAAAGGCATCAGTGAAATAAACGTCCGTTAAAAATGTCCGTTTTTAACTGAATTTTTTTTCACTGTCATGTGAATGTAGCCTTAGTGGACACAAAAGTCCTATGTGTCAGATGACCTCTGTTTTATATACATTGCCCTGGGCATAATATGCTCCTAAGCATGTTTGCTGTCATTCAGCTCTAACTGTGTTTGTCAATGAACTTCTATCTTGAATTGTAGTTGACATTTTCCATTTAACATATAATTATAGTAATTTCCTTGAAGTTTCTATGAAGTTTTTGTTCTTTCATGTGCTTATAATTTAAGGAACAATGATAGTAATATGCCAGATAAAATATCATCAATAATTATGCCTCATTGAGTGCACTAGACATCCTATAGTAAATTATTTAAACTCATTAGCTGTAATAGATGGAGATATTTCTAGGAAAATATAAACTTAATGACTCTTTGATTTGCTGTTTTTTGCTATAAATAAATCACTGGCAAGAAATGTAAATCGTAAACCCCTCATGAATTAAATGATGAAAGCTAAAAAATAAATGAATTAAGGTTTTTAATTAGTAGATAGTTATTAGAACACGTGTATATAAGTAGATTCTCTGAAGAAGAACTACCGTGAACTTATTAATTGTGTTCATACATTTACTCAGATATTTCCTTTGTATAATGAACATTAGTTCTCTGCATGTTGTTATTTTTATAGTGAAGTGGATCCTAAGGTGCAAAATTAGTACTTTTTTCCAGGTAAACAATCAGAGAGCATGTTACCCCCTGGAGAATTCCTCCTGAATCAGCACTTCAACTTGAGGCATTATTCCCATAATCATTAAAGGCAAGCAGGCACACACTAGGAAATTTTGCATGCCAAGTCAACCTTCAGTTAACCCAGGAGAGTGCATAGAGGAAATGCTTATATGGCAATTTCTAAACTATTTATAATAAATCCCTATGGTCGTGGTAACATCCTGAACAAGAGTATTCGAGAATTATTTGGTTGGTGGGGCAGAAGACTAAAGGTGAATTTACACTGCCAAATATTTGGGTAGATTATCGAGAACGTTCCTGCAAATGCTCATTCCAGACAATCTGTCTGCGTAAATGTGTCACAATCACCCGATGAATGAGCAGAATGCTTTTTCATTGAGTGATCCTGTCATTCGTGCAGGCACACCAATTATCATATCTGGGCAGCAGATTGTGTGGTCTAAAAAATGTTCTGCTGCCCAGAAACAACAATTCTGTAGGGGGACGAGCGATCGCAATAACACTCCCTTGTCATACTGTGAAGGAGATTACTGCATGTAAATGTGTGGTCTCCTTCACTGAACAAGCAGTCGACTGTCGTAAGGAACGCTTCCTTCCTGACAATCGTCTTTTATATCTGGCGTATAAACCCGCCTTAAGGGTAATGTATATTTACAGATTTGTTGTTTAATTGATCTGAATGTGGTTTGCGAAAATTGATGTATATGCAGAAACATTGTCATTCATATATACAGTCTAAATGTCCAGTTGCAGGAAGGGAGCAGAGACAGATAGGTTCTACCACTGTAATGTATGCCAAAATGGGGGTGAAGGCACTTATATGGGATACTGTGTGTTTGGGGTTCTGGGTGGTGTGTACTCTTATGGGACACATTGTGAGGCTAGCATTGTTACAGGGGAACTGTGTAGCTGGCATTGGTATCATTGCACTGATTAGCTGCACTTTGCGGCAGTATGAGTTTCATTTTAAGCAACTAAAAGGGGCAAAACAAGCATAGCTTTTATTGTATTATGTCTTGTGTGTGGATGGAGGCGGTAAGACTGTGCAACAGTTGAAAGGCGTTGACAGAAGATGGCAAAGCGGTATGCCTTGGAATGTATTCACAATGAAGCTGGAAATTTCTTTTAACCCTTCAGTGCTGGATGAACTGTTTACTGAATTCTGACCAGGTCCCTCACTACTGTACGGTGGCATTGACAATAGCAAGAGACTAGAGGGCTGACTAACAGGATAAGGAAAGCACAGGACTAAAAAGTAGATGTACAAGAGAAAAGATGGGACATATATTGCATATACTGCATTTTCACATATACTCTTGATATGCTGTCTTAGATGAAAATACCCCTTTATCTTGAAAGTGATACAATCTGACAATGTGGCACAGATCCCAAAAAGTTTGTACTCTCCTACCTTTAAATTGAGTCTGTCAGTAGTTTTGACAATGCTAAACTGCTGACAGCACTAGATAGGGGTCCATGGACAACAGGACAAACTTAACTTTTGCAGAGCTTTTGTTATCAGTAGTATGGATGTGCGAATCGATTTGCTCACCTGAATGAATTTTAAAGAGTGTCCCCCTACAGACAATTAACTAATTTGCTGGCATATTAAAATTGCTGCACATCTTGCATGGCCATGATAATCTTGTGCATGTTACTGTAAGTATCGGTGCATGAGCAAATGATAGGATTAGGTAAACAAATTAACGGTTGTATATGCACAGCCCACATTAGTTTAGCAGCGCATGCAAATTCATTGATTACAATTTGTTAAAATATCATAGAACATGAGAGAAAACTCACCATAAAAGTACATTTCTGAGATCAAGGCCGGTGAGATGTGCAGCCAAGTTAATCTGTTTGGAGAGGGGCTTCCTGAGCTGTGGGGAAAAAGTTTAAAGTCATACAGATGAAAGAATCAATTCATACAAATTGATTCATTCATGCCTAATCAGTAATAATGTGAATATGATGTTTGATTCTGCTGGGAACGGCTTCAGCAGTAGTACCCTGGAGGATATGCTTCTCTGTGAACTACTCTATAGTAAGATGTTTCACAATCTTTCTCCTTCAAGTGACAGCTCTAGTGGTCTCCTTATTGGATTCTACAACTGTCACTCAAACAAAGGAAAAAAGTTATGAAGCAGTTCAATGCAGAGAATAGGCAGCTTTTCATCTGAAAGAATAATATTTTATATTAACACTAACTGACAATAAAAGCTGTACAAAAAACTGTCCTAATTTTCCTAGACAACAAGGGAATTCTTGGTGTATATAGAGGATGTCCATTAGTTAGCTGGAGGAGACAATGTCCATAAACAGTCTTTCCCTAACTGTCAAACCCAACAGCTCTGTTCATTGAAGGAACAGCCCATTAATCTCAAATTGTACCATATTGTGCTTCACTACACCTGAGCTGGCAACACAATCGAATGGAACATTTGCAGTTGTTGCAGTGTCAGTCATAGGATAGCCTAACGGTATTTTCAGGTGACTATTAAAACAGAATGGAATTCTCCCAGGCTTGGCAACCATCCTTACATTTCTGGACAGCTTATAAAAATGTAGTACTTTTTCCAGTGTCTGAAAGAAAATCTTAATGTGTGCCCAATTCTATTTTCTAATCTAGAGGAGCTTGTTCAGGTTATTTTGATAGTAATTGTCATTATCAATTTAATTAATTTTACTATTATGAGTTATGGACATGTTTTACTATTGTTATGATTCATATGATTCATTATAGTCTTTTCATTTGTCTGTAAAAATTTCGGATGTCTGTGTGTTTTTTTTATTTTTTTCAGGAAGTTGTCCAGAAAAAATGAAAAAATTGGGGTGCCAAAACTGGCTTTTTAGCAGTGGCTATGTCCTTTAAAAGAGTTCTCCGGTAATTATTTAAACGGCTGACCTAGAATGTGAGCAGGATTGGTTGCCTTCACTTGTAGAGCTACCTCAGGAAGGGGAGTAAGAAGGTGGGCCCTCACTACACACTGCTCTATGTCACTTGTATATACTACATATTGGTGAGTGCACCTGTGAGGCTGCTTGATAATGATGGCATATCATAGGCACATCATTACCATCTAGTGTAGTGCACCGTAGTGTGTAGTGAGGCTCTACCCATCACTCTGATAGCTGCAAGTGGAGACAACCAGTCTGGCTCACATTATAGGACAGGTTGCTAGTGGCCATTTTAAATCCTTCCCCCCAAAAAAACTTTAGGAACTTATTTAATACATTCTCAACTCTCTGCTTACTTCTTGTCTGACCATTTGGAAGACTTATTAAAACACTAGGTACTGGATTTGTAACAATGTTCATCTGTATATTCCTAGTACAATGAAAGCAAATACTTATAAAGACTACTGTAATGTAAATTTATATGCCAGGCAAGGAATGTGGATGGCAGGCAACAGGTTATATAAACACAAAAAGGACAACTGAATGGGACATTAGAAAATTGCACCAAAAGCATATAATTCAGGTAAGATTTTAATTTTAGTTGAAAGTGCAGACATCTTGTAATTTGTTTTTGTTGTTTATGTATATTAAAATGCAATAACAATCTGACTTTTTGTTAATATAACCACTTTTAACCCCTTCAACCCCGGGCCAGTTTTCACCCTCCTGCCCAGGCCATTTTTTGCAAATCTGACTTGTTTTACTTTATGTGGTAATAATTCTGGAACACTTTTACTTATCCAAGCCATTCTGAGATTGTTTTCTCAAGATACTTTGTACTTCATGATGGTCATAAATTTGAGTCAATATATTTCACCTTTATTTATAAAAAAAATCCCAAATTTACCAATAATTTTGAAAAATTCTCAACTTTCTTAAATGTCAATTTATGTGCTTTTAAAACAGAAAGTGATACCTCACAAAATATTTATTACATAACGTTCCCCATATGTCTACTTTATGGTGGCATCATTTTATAAATGCAATTTTATTTTTTTAGGACGTTAGAAGGCTTAGAATTTTAGAAGCAATTCTTAAAATTTTTAAGAAAATTTCCAAAACCCACTTTTTTTGGACCAGTACTGGTCTGAAGTCACTTTGTGGGTCTTACATAGTATAACCCCCCCCCCTTAATAACCCCATTGTAGAAACTACACCTCTCAAGTTACTCAAAACTAATTTTACAAATTTTGTTAACCCTTTATGTATTCCACAAGAATTAAAGGAAAATGGAAATTACATTTTTAAATTTGACTTTTTTTGGCAGATTTTCAATTTTAATCCATTTTTTTCTTTAACACATCGAGGGTTAACAGCCAAACAAAACTCAACATCTATTACCCTGATTCTGCAGTTTACAGAAACACACCATGTGTGGTCGTAAACTGACGTAAGGGCAAATGGCAGGGCGCAGAAGAAAAGGAGCGCCAGATAGTTTTTGGAAGGCAGATTTTGATTTTGCTGGACTGGTTTTTAGACACCATGTCCCATTTGAAGACCTCCTTATGAACCCCTACAGTAGAAACTCCCAAAAAGTGATCCCATTTTGGAAACTACAGGATAAGGTGACAGTTTTATTGATACCATTTTGGGGTACAGACGATTTTTAATCTCTCCATATTATATATTTTGTGAGACAAGGTAACCAAAATGGTCTGTTTTGGCACCGTTTTGGCACCATTCATCTGACAGGGTAGATCATGTACTATTTTTATAGAGCAGGTTGTTATGGACACAATGATATAAAATATGTCTACTTTCTTAGTTTTTTTAAGTTTTCCATAATAAAGCATTTTAAAATAAAAATTATGTGTGAACACCATATTTTTTTATTTTTCTGCTGATCATGCTGTGCAGGGGCTAATTTTTTGCAGGAAGAGTTGATGTTTTTATTTACCATTTTTGGGTACATATGATTTTTTTGATCATTCATTATTACACTTTATGGGGCAAGGTGACCAAAAAATTGGTTGCTTTGGCACAGTTTTTATTTATTTATTTTTACAGCGTTCACCTGAGCGGTTAGTTCATGTGATACTTTTATAGAGCAGGTAGTTATGGATGTGGCAATACCTAATATGTATAATTTGTATTATTTATTTAAGTTTTACACTATAATAGCGCAAAAAAAATTATGTTTTAGTGTTTCCATAGTCTGAGAGCTATAGCTTTTTAATTTTTTTGGCTGATTATCTTCGGTAGGGTCTCATTTTTTGTGGGATGGTTTGATTGGTACTATTTTGTGGGGGCATATGCCTTTTTGGTGTTGCACTTTTTGTGATGTTAGGTTACAAAAAAATTGCTTTTTTGGCACTGTTGTTATTTCTAATTTTTTTCGGTGTTCCTCTGAGGGGTTAGGTAAAGTGATATTTTTATAGAGCTGGTTGTTACGAATGTGGCGATACCTAATATGTGTATTTTTTATGTATTTTACTTTAGCACAATAATAGCAGTTTTGAAACAAAAAAAATGAGGTTTTAGTGTCTCCATGTTCTGAGAGCTATAGTTTTTTATTTTTTGGGCGATTGTCTTAGTTAGGGGCTCATTTTTTGTGGGATGAGATGACGGTTTTATTGATATGATTTTGTGGGACATACACCTTTTTGATCGCTTAGTGTTGCACTTTTTGTGATGTAAGGTGACATTTTTTTTATTTCACTTTAACACAATAATAGCATTTTTTAAACAAAAAAAATAATACTTTAGTGTCTCCATATTGTGAGAGCTGTAGTTTTTTTTGTTTTTTGGGGGTCAATTGTCTTATGTAGGGTCTCATTTTTGTGTGGTGAGGTGACAGTTTTATCGGTACTATTTTGGGGGGCATGGGCCTTTTTGTTCGCTTGGTGTTAAACTATTTGTGAAGAAAGGTGGCAAAAATGATTTTTTTTTTTTTTACGGTGTTTATCTGACTGGGTATATCATGTGATTTATTTATAGGGCCTGTAATTATGGACGCATCAATACCTAATATGCGTGTGTGTGTTTTTTTCCTATTATTTATTATAAAATCAGGGGAAAGGGGCTTTTTTAAAAACAAAACACTTTTTAACTTATTTTTTTTAACTTAATTTCTGTCCCACTCTGGAACTACAACTTTTGTGGGTCTGACCACCTTTGCACTGCATTACAATACATCTGTATTGCAATGCATTGCCTGTTAGTGTATAACAGTGAGTAATACATTAACAGGTTGCCTAGGAGACCCAGCCTGAGGCTCCATCTCCTCGGGCTCTGTAGAAGGCAGGTCCTGATGCCTTGCAAAGCATTTGGCAGCCTTTGCATCGGGCTGCCTTCTCACCCATCGGGTCCCCGCCATAGCAACACGGGGACCCGATGGGCTCCCTCACCCGCCGCAAATACGTTCTATGCAGCGGTCAGCACTGATCAAGTCATAGAAGGGGTCAATCCTCTGGCATCAGATTTTACAGTGATGTTGGCGGATACAGCAAGGGCCCGACAAAAAGTCACCTGCTGCCATGACGTAATATTAAGTCATGTGTCGGGAAAGGGTTAAAGCCATCAACTTCCTCCTGGCATTTAATTAGTTGATGTATTCTGGTGGGTTTACAATAGTTATTAATTTAGAACATTCCCTAAAATGCTGTTAGCGCTTGTCTGTCTAATGTTCCGTGTTATTAAAGTTTTGGGAAATCACACGTTATTCATTTTGGCTTTTCACATTTTTTTCTTTCCTTTTTATGAACTTTATTCTGAAAAAAGCCGTTAGTGTCGGAGCACGAGAATTGTTCATAAATTTTGCATCACTGCCAGACCCAGACCTTTTAAGTTCTGTCAGAAAGCAAGTTACAAATTACTCTAATTCTCAAATTTGTGTTGATCTGGCAGTTCCTGCTCCCCTTTTTATTGATATTCAGTAGTTTGCTTTAAAGTTAATCTGGCTTATTCCAAGAAGTTATTTTGTAGGAAGCAAAAGTGCAGCCATAAAATTAGGTCACAAGGCTATCGTAATATGAAAAACGATCTGTGTCATCTTACAAAGTCATTACCTACATTGCTTATCAAGTCGAAAGTAAATATTCTTTTCTTAGCTTAGACTAGTTTGCCCCCTTCAGATTCAAAAATGCTTGCAGAAGACAAATAAATTATCCAGCTTTTATTTAAGAAAAGTCTTTAATGAGTCCTCATTTGAAAAATTAATTCCTAAATATATATTATTGGAATTCTCCTTCTAAGGAAAGGAACAGTCCCCAATTTTCCTGCAGGGTAACAAGGTATTCTAATTAGCCCACATAAACCTGTATTCTTGCTTATGTAACAGCACATGCAATTTCATTTAAAGAATATGTGCACTTGAGGTACTTTCTTTTAATTCCCCTGATCCCTCTCTATTATTATTGGAATTGTTTCCTTTTGATCTTCTTTTGCTATTAGGCTTCTTTCACACTCACGTTATTAGTAGTGATGAGCGGCAGGGGCAATATTCAAATTTGCAATATTTTGCGAATATGTGGTAGAATGTTCGTCATATATTCGCGAATATTCGTATTCGAGATGATTCTCTTGATTGCAAAAACTTGGCAATGTAAAAATCGCATAATGCGAATTCATAACGCAAAATACAGGCGTGGGTCACTTTGGCTACATTTTTCAGGCTGCTAGTGGTCTCCTGAGTTTATCCTGAGACTTGAGAAAATGGTTGGCATGGCAGAACATTACAATAGCTTTATATGCAGATAGAGTGCTCCAATATATTCGCAATTGTGCAAATTTGAACATTTTTTCCGCACTACGTGCAACTTCACATCTTGGCAGGTCTGACTACATATTACTGATTGGTGCACCAAGTATTGTTGTGAACTTGACATTGCTGCCTTCTCATTGGCCCACAAGCAAAAAGCAGGGAGGAATCATCACTTTGAACTCTCAAAGTTTCAAAATTCGCAATTAAAATTCACTATTCAAATATTCATGCTCAACACTAGTTATTAGTCAGCAGGCTGTTCAGACATAGAACAACCTACTTGAGCTTTCTGTGTTCAGAATAGCTAGATGTTACTATAATGCCCACTGGCTCCACTGACTATAATGAGGTCTGGGGGAGATCTGTCTGCTATCCGGCACATATGTATACTGGGATCTGGCCATACAAAAACCTATGTGCAGGAGTTTCTGTCTGGCAAAATCCCAGCACATTTGCTGGGTAACAGCTGAATCTCTGACAGACAAGATCATAGACAATGGGGTTGGAAGAGTTTTAGTAACATTCGGCTATGCCTGATCCAAAGAGCTCTGGAAGGCTGTTCTCTGCTAGAACAGCATGCTGAAGCTGATAACTCTAGTGTAAAAATAGCCTTTATTTTATTTATTTTTTACTTTCTTCCTCTTCTTATAAGCTTCCTTTGGTATTATTTTCTTTTTGACTTTTGTCCTTTGATTAAAAAAAAAAAAACTTAACCTATTTCCTTTTGGTACCAACTTCCTTTTGACCTTCTTCCTTTAGACACCAGGTTTGCACTCACTGTTCCAGAGGAGTACAACTAAACAAGGAGTCCACAAGATTGTATGAAGCATAAGTTTTATAGAATCTCACAGAGTTTTATAGTTCTGTAATGTAACCACATCCAAAAATGACAGTAATATAAAAATATAAACATATTTATCCTGTCATGTGAATACTATAATGGGGAAAAAAATTAAAATTGCAGATTAATCTTTTTTTTGTTGTTTCACCCCCCCAAAAAAAAAATAAAAAAAATTATATATATATATATATATATATATATATATATATATATTGATCAAAAAGTCATACATGTCCAATATGGTATCCTTAAGAACTACAGGAGAAGTGCAGAATAATGACTGGAAACAGGAAATTTTTGGACTCTAGACACTGAATGGGTTTAATGCCCAGTAAATCTGAACAACGTACCGTATAAGTATTTCTGTAATATTCTGTAATATTCTATCTGAGCACTAATTGGCTCTTTTGACTCTCTCTCTCTCTCACTCAGCATATCTGATACCACACTTTGTATACGTTTCTAAGTCTGAAGATTTCAGGACACAATATTGCACATTTTATGCATAAAATGGTACCATGTTGGCAAAGTGTTACAGTGTATGGATAGAATGTAAAATTGGAAAAAATAAGGTGCCCTGGACAATATACTATAGTTGTGGTGTTTTACCAGTCTAGTACTGTAGATGGCAATGTACCCGGAAGTGATTTGCTTTGAAAAGGCATATTCTCTCTTAGGAAACTGCAGAATAAACATGCCTGAATGAAGCTGATGATCTGTGCATTTTTACCTAAACAGTATCACAGCAACATAGTTTGTAGCGCTGAAAAAGGACAACTGTCCATCCATTTCAGCCTTTTATCCTGCAAGTTGGTCCAGAGGAATTGTCATGTTCTAGGCGTCAATCAACGGCCGAACATCGACCAAGCATACTGAACCAGACAAGGCAAAGAAAAAGCCAAAATAAATACAAGACAAGACAAGACAGAACATAACTAGACTAAACCTGGACAAACAGGTCAGGAGAAACACCACTGGACCAAGTGCACCCAGGTCAGGAGCATATATCCTGCACACAGCCAAGATGGAGAAAGACTCCCAGGCATGTAGCACATAGGTCTAAATAGCCAGGTCAAATAAGGAACTGAACACTTGATAATCTGACTCAAACACAGGGAAACATTATCCCTATGTAAGCACAAAAGAAACAATTAACACAGAGCATAAAAATAACATGGAATACACAGATACACAGGACACAGTTAACAAATAGAAGGTGACAGCTAGCATGTACCACCCAAGCAACCAGCATACATGGGAGTTGTCCCACAGCCAGTACGTAACGGCAGAGGCAGCCAGCATACACAGCAACACATGTAAACCGCAAACTGTCCTTTGATCCAAACACAGGGAGTTACCACATTCACAGGCCAAGTTCACACACAGAAGGCCACATCCAGAACGCAGCCCCAAGCAACCAGCATTCACAGGATACAGCCTGCAGCCAGTACATGCATAGCAACAGTATCAATAACTGCACTGTTTCTCTCAGGAAACTTCTAGCAGCTTGAAAAATTGAGCAATAGTGACCCACGCCTGTATTGCACTTGCAATGCACGCATATTACATTGCCAATTTTCGCAATCAAGAAAATAATTGAAAATTTGCGAATTTGTGAGGAATATTCGCCCAAATATTTGCGAAATATCGCAAATTTGAATATTGCCCCTAGTCATTTTTACTGGATTACTGGACTGTCCAGAGAGTTTCTAAAGTGTGAACATACTTGGGCATTGTACTGAATGACACTAACTCAAACTCTATGTACTAGTGGATGTTTTATGGTACTGTGCAGTGAGTAATGTATGACAATGGAATGCAATTTCAAAATATTGCATTGCTCTGTGGTAGTACAGAGATGAATTGTTCAGAAAAAATGTTCCCCTTCTCTTTCTTCTCTAAGACACTTGGGAGATACAGTATATTTTTTTGACAATAGACATTAATATGTCTGGCAAAGATACTTGTGCATAAGTGTGACACCCTTTAATGAGATCCAACATACACTACTGATTTATTAATACACATGAAGAAGACAACGTTAGACCAGTTAACCCATACGTGGAACCATAACTTTTTTTTTTTTTTTCTGTTCAGATAGCCTTATAAGGACTTGCTTTGTGTGGGACAAGTTATCTGGTGACACAATTTAATTCTGTATGTAAAGATCAGTGAATTATTCAAAAATTCAATTTGCTGGTTCGCCAACATTTTTGGAAAAAAAATTGATCAAAATTTATTTGTTGCGAATTTCGCTAAAAAACGACTATTTACTGCTGGCAGAGAGTCTTTATAGTGATGTAGAACACTGTGCCTTGCAGTAATACGCATAGGGAGTCTGCTTTGGTAGTAAAAAAAAAATACCAGTCTGTATGACAGGCAGATGACAGGCGTCACTGTTAAAATCACTGCACACTTCACATATTTGGACAGTCACAGGGCCAAAAGTGACCAAATAACTCAAGTATGAACTCAGCCTTACAGGACGATGTAATCAGCTGATTCCACATAGATGTCTACAGAAGCTGTTCTATTAAACACTTATACAAGTAGAGACCCTAAACAGAGTGGAGAGGGTGTCAGCAGTAAGTTTGTGTTGACGTCACTGATTATTTTGCCCTTCCTCTGATCCATCAGAACAATAACCCCAAAAAAACAGATCCTGTCTGTGGAGCATCCACCATCACTCTGTCAGCATTTGATCAGTAATCCATCAGTATTTGTAATGCCAAAAGAAAACAGGAGTGGATCCAAAACAGAGATGACATGTGAATGGAATATTTGCATGTCTTCTGTGTATGGAACCGACTCTTGCTTTTGGCTACCAAATCACAAGCCAATTTTGATGGGACCATATAGGCCATAAATCTGCTACACAGACAGAATCCGTTGTGCGTCTCATTTTTTCTTCCTTCTGACAGATCAGAAGAAGGGTCAAATAAATGATGATGTCAAGCAGGCCGAAAGGTAAAATGGTGGCCCAGTCATGAAGTGGGGAGGGTGGGAACAGTATGAGAAGTCCACAGAGTGGCCCTATCACATCATTGTGAGGTAAAAACAGCATGAGGTGACAACAGAGTGGCAAGGTGACATAGTGTGGAGGTGGCAGCAGCATAATGAGACCTCAAAGTGGCAAATTGACATAGTGTGGAGGTGGCAGCAGCATCTGGAGTCCACAGAGTGACCCAGTGACAAAGTTAGGAGGTGGCATCAGCTTGAGGAGACCAAAGAGTGGCAATTTAACATATGGTGGAGGTGACAGCAGCATCAGGAGACCACAGAGTGACCCAGTGACAGAATTAGAAGGTGACAGCAGAATCAGGTGACCACAGAGTGGCAAGAGGACATAGTGTGGAGGTGGCGGCAGCATCAGGAGACCAATGAGTGGCAAGGTGACATAATGTTGAGATGAAAGCAGCATCAGGAGGCAACAGAGTGTCAAGGGGACATAGTGTGGAGGTGGCAGCAGCATCAGGAAATCACAGAGTGCCAAGGTGACATAGTGTGGAGGTGGCAGCAGCATCAGGAGGCCACAGAGTGGCAAAGTTACATAGTGTGTAGGTGGAAGCAGCATCAAGAGACCAAAGAGTGGCTAGGTGACATATGGTGGAGGTAGCACCAGCATCATGAGGCCACAGAGTAGAAATGTGATGTAACGGATCAACGGGTGTGGACCCGCTGTGCCACTTACCGGTTTGGCTTTGGGCCAAACTTGGGAGCGGAGTCTAGGTGTCCCCCTGGTTTTCACCCTTTATCCCGCTCCAGGATGCAGAAGCTGGACTCAACTGCAGGGGAGACACCAGGTCGCTACCGCAAGAGTAGTCCTGGTTAAGTGGCAGCTGGCCGGGCAGGCCAGAAAGCCCCGATGCTAGCACCGGGGAAACAGGCAATATAGCAGACAGCCACAGGATAATGCTGAGCTGAGCAAGCGGTATAGCAGAGCTAGTGCTGTGAGAACAGCAGAGCTGAGTTAGTCCAGGTGGAGCTGGTGTAACGATCTGCACAGCAGACAGAGGCATGTTCGACAGTCCGGGTCTTTAACTTGAGAGCAGCGAGGTACAAGAGGATCAAGCAGAGACGAGGTCAGGATACAGGCAGAGGTCATAAGCAGGATATCGAATGCAGGAACAACAGGAGCCTTAGCTGTAGGAAGTACAATATTGCTCAGGCATTGCAGGAAGGAGGAAGCACCCTTATAAAGGTGGTGCCTGGCCAGGATTGGAGAGAGGGCGGAATCAGGGGTGTGCATTAACCCTTAAGGTACCAGGATTCCTGTGGCTCCTACAAGATACAACAGAAGCTGTCGTAGCCTGCGACAGCGCAGGAAAGCGGGTCCAGAGCCTGCAGCGAAGAGAAGGAGCCCCGCGTGCAGCTCGACTGAGATACGTAGTCGGACACACTGCACGCTGGTGGCTGCCAACTTCCATTGTTACAGGTGACATAGTGTGGAGGTGGCAGCAGTATGAGGAGACCACAAAGTTGCAAGGTGACATAATGTGGAGATGCAATCAGCATCAGGAGACCACAGAGTAGCAAGGTGACATATGGTGGAGGTGAAAGCAGCATGAGGACACCACAGAGTCACAAAGTGACATAGCGTGTAGGTGTCAGCAGCATCAAGAGACCACAGAGTGACCCAGTGACGGAGTTAGGAGGTGACAGCAGCATCAGGCAACCTCAGAATGGCAAGGTGACATAGTGTGGAGGTGGCAGCAGCATCAGGAGGCCACAGAGTTGTAAGGTGACATAGTGTAGAGGTTACAGCAGCATCAGGAGGCCACAGAGTGGTAAGGTGACATAGTGTGGAGGTCGCAGCAGCATCAGGAGACCAGAGAGTGGCAGGGTGACATAATGTTGAGGAGTCATCAGATTGAGGAGACTACAGAGTAGCAAGGTGGCATAGTGTGGAGGTGGCAGCTGCATTTGGAGACCACAGACTGATCGGGTGACAGAGTAGGGAGGTGGCAGGCTGAATGGTAAAATAGTGGCCCAGTCATGAAGTGGGGAGGGTGGGAACAGCATGAGAAGACCACAGAGCGGCCCTATCACATTGCTCTGAGGTAAAAACAGCATGAGGTGGGCACAAAGTGGCACAGTGACAGTGTGGAGGTGGCACAAGCATCAGGAGACTACAGTGTGGCAAGGTGACATAGTGTGGAGGTGGAAGCAGCATCAGGAAGCAAAAGAGTGGCAAGGGCACATAGTGTGGAGGTGGCAGCAGCATCAGGAAGCAAAAGAGTGGCAAGGGCACATAGTGTGGAGGTGGCAGCAGCATCAGGAGATCACAGAGTGACAATGTTACATAGTGTGGAGGTGGAAGCAGCATCAGGAGACCACAGAGTGGAAAGGTGACATACTGTGTTGGTGGCAGCAGCACAAGGAGACCACAGAGTGGCAAAGTTACATAGTGTGGAGGTGGCAGCAGCATCAAGAGACCACAGAGTGACCCAGTGACAAAGTTAGCAGATGGAAGCAGCATCAGGAGACCAAAGTGTGTCAAGGTGACATATGGTGGAGGTAACAGCAACATCACGAGGCCACAGAGTGGAAAGATGACATAGTAGGAAGGTGGCAGCATTATGAGGAGACCACAGAGTGGCAAGGTGTCATAGTGTGGAGATGCGAGCAGCATCAGGAGACCACAGCGTGGCAAAGTGACATATGGTGGAGATGACAGCAGCATAAGGAGACCACAGAGTCACAAAGTGTGGAGGTGGCAGCAGCATCAAGAGACCACAGAGTGACCCAGTGACAGAGTTAGGAGGTGGCAGCAGCATCAGGCGACCACTGAGTGGCAAGGTGACATAATTTTGAGGTGGCAGCAGCTTGAGGAGACCACAGAGTAGCAAGATGACATAGTGTGGAGGTGGCAGCAGTATAAGGAGACCACAGACTGACCGGGTGAAAGAGTAGGGAGGTGGTAGGCCGAGAGTTAAAATAGTGGCCCAGTCATGAAGTGAGGAGGGTGGGAACAGCATAAGAAGTCCAAAGAGTGGCCCTATCACATTGTTGTGAGGTAAAAACAGCATGAAGTGGCCACATAATGGGACACTGACAGTGTGGAAGTGGCACAAGCATCAAGAGAATTCAGTGTGGAAAGTTGACAAAGTGTGGAGGTGGCAGCAGTATGAGGAGACCACAGAGGGGCAAGGTGACATAGTGTGGAGGTGGAAGCTGCATCAGGAGACCACAGAGTGACCCGGTGACATAGTGCAGAGATGGCAGCAGCATCAGGAGGCCACAGAGTGGCAAGGTGGCATACTGTGGAGGTGGCAGCAGCATCAGGAGACCACAAAGTGACCCAGGAAAAAAGGTAATTGGTGGCATCAGCATCAGGAGACCAAATAGTGGCCCTATCACATTGTTGTGAGGTAAAAACAGCATGAGGTGGCCAAAGAATGGCACAGTGACAGTGTGGAGGTGACAGAAGCATCAGGAGAATTCAGTGTGGAAAGTTGACATAGTGTGGAGGCGGCAGCAATATGAGTAGACCACAGAGTGGCAAGGTGACATAGTGTGGAGGTGAAAGCAGCATCAGGAGACCACAGATAAACCCGGTGAAATAGTGAGGAGGTGACAGCAACATCAGGAGGCCACTAAGTGGCAAGGTGACATAGTTTGGAGGTGTCGGCAGCATCAGGAGGCCACAGTGTGGCAAGGTGGCATACTGTATAGGTGGCAGCAGCATAATGAGATCACAATGTTGCAAAGTGAGATAGTGTGGCAGTGGCAGCAGCATCAGGAGACCATAGATTGACCCAGTGACAAAGTTAGGAGGTGGCATCAGCATCAGGAGAACAAAGAGTGGCAAGGTAACAGATGGTGGAGGTGGCAGCAGCATCAGGAGGCCACAGAGTGGCAAGGTGGCATACTGTGGAGGTGGCAGCAGCATCAGGAGACCACATACTGGCAAAGTGACATAGTGTGGAGGTGGCAGCAGCATCAGGAGACCACAGAGTGACTCAGTAAAAAAGTTAGTTAGTGGCATCAGCATCAGGAGACCAAAGAGTGGCAAGGTGACATAGTGTGGAGGTGGCTGCAATATGAGGAGACCACAGAAAGGCAAGGTGACATAGTGTGGAGGTGGCAGCAATATGAGGAGACCACAGAGTGGCAAGGTGACATAGTGTGGAGGTGAAAGCAGCATCAGGAGACCACATAGTAACCCGGTGAAATAGTGAGGAGGTGACAGCAGCATCAAGAGGCCACTGAGTGGCAAGGTGACATAGTTTGGAGGTGGCAGCAGCATCAGGAGGCCACAGAGTGGCAAGGTGGCATACTGTTTATGTGGCAGCAGCATAATGAGATCACAATGTTGCAAAGTGAGATAGTGTGGAGGTGGCAGTAGCATAAGGAGACCATAGAGTGACCCAGTGACAAAGTTAGGAGGTGGCATCAACATCAGGAGAACAAAGAGTGGCAAGGTAACAGATGGTGGAAGTGACAGTAGCATCGGGAGACCAGAGAGTGACCCATTGACAGAGTTAGGAGGTGGCAGCAGCATCGGGAGACCCATGAGTGGCAAGGCGACATAGTGTAGAGGTGGCAGCAGCTCAGGAGGTCACATAGTGGCAAGATGACATAGTGTGGAGGTGGCATCAGTATGATAAGATCATAGAGTTACAAGGTGAAACATTGTGGAGGTGGCAGCAGCATCAGGAGACCACAGAATGACCCAGTGACAAAGTTAGCAGATGGCAGCAGCATCAGTAGACCAAAGAGTGGCGAGGTGACATATGGTGGAGGCAACAGCAGCATCACGAGGCCACAATGGGGAAAGATGACATAGTGTGGAGGTGCCAGCAGCATCAGGATATCACAGAGTGGCAAGGTGACATATGGTGGAGGTGACAGCAGCATGAGGAGACCACAGAGTCGAAAAGTGACATAGTGTAGAGGTGGCAGCAGCATCAAGAGACCACAGAGTGACCCAGTTACAGAGTTAGGAGGTGGAAGCAGCATCAGGCGACCAAAGAGTGGCAAGTTGACATAAAGTGGAGGTGGCAGAAGCATCAGGACGCCACAGAGTGGCTAGGTGACATAGTGTGGAGGTGGCAGCAGCATTAGGAGACCACAGAGTGTCAAGGTGACATAATGTGCAGGTGACAGCTGCTTGAGGAGACCACAGAGTAGCAAAGTGACATAGTGTGGAGGTGGCAGCAGCATGATGAGACCACACAGTGACTGGGTGACAGAGTGGGAAGGTGGCAGAAGCATCAGGAGACCACAGAGTGGAAAAGTAGACAGAGTCGGGAGGTGGCAGAAGTTTTAGGAGGCCATAGAGTGACCCTCTGACAGAGTGGGGAGGTGGGTGGCAAAAAAGGACCTGCTGACTATGGTGGGTGTAAGACGGAGCACTTGGCATCAGATGTGTGACATTAGGCGGGCGGCAGTATCAGAATAGTAGATGAGGCAAATAGCCAAAAGAAACCGGTCTCTTTTGCCAAGGTTTGGGTTAGACAGCAGTGATGATCTAATCTGATGCATAAGGCATTAGTGGGTGGAAATCCTGGCTGATCCACGCCTGATTCATCTTGACAAAGGTCAGTCTCTCCACATTTTGGGTGGACAGGCAACTTCTTCCTGGGGTAACTATAACCCCCACCGCACTAACCACCCGCTCTGATGCAACACTACTGGATGTGCAGGACAGCTTTTCCAGGACAAACTCTGCCAGTTGCAGCCACAAATCCAGTTTGGCTGCCCAGTTGTACAGCAGATCTTCAATGTGGGGTGGCAGGGTGCTGTCCAAGTATGACTAAACACCTTCCATCGCAGAATTATCAGAATAATGCGGAAAACACAACTAACAATACCCCAAGAAACCACATCATTTAAATGTTAAAATTAAGTTTATTTCATATTATTAAAATAAATATATAACAAAGCAATATATATAAAATGGATCCTCATAAAAAAGTGGAAAATGATCGCTCTCCACAGTGGTCTGTACCCACTAAGCCCTATTCACATTGCAGTACTACGTAAAAATACTTCTACAAAAAATGCCCAACCGATGAATAACTAATCAGAAGTGTGAATACAATCCATCCACAAAAAGAAAACAAGTGTTACAATATTTAAAAGGTCGGGTGCAATAACAGAAGGGTAGGGATACAGACCGGCCTATTGCTGTCCAAGTATGCCACAACCTTCTGTTTCAGGTCTTGCTCCAGGTCTAGCTTCTGCTGCTGCTGGTGAGTAGTTTATTCACTAGGCGGATGAAGAAAGCTGCTCATCAGCAACTCTTGACTCAAGTTGCTGCTGATGGAGGTGGAACAGCTCCACCCCCCCCGCCACATCAGCCATGGCAGAAGAACGTGAGCGCAGAGGGCCCCCCCCTGGTCAGACCAGCGAGAGAATGGATGATGCCGCAGATAGTCAGTGGCCAACTGACTACATAGAATGTCTCTATAGTTGTTCAGTTTGTCCTCCCTCTCAGCGAGTGTAAAAAAGGCCCCCATTTTCAACCAGTAGCGAGGGTCCAACAAGGTGGAGAGCAAGAATAGTGACAATTCGGCTGTCACTACGCAAGCAAGTAAGCATGCATCTGGCCATTTGTGAAATTGACTCGCTGCCTCCATCTCCACTGCATACTGCCTCGGTGTTTCGGTCCTCTGCCTCATCTTCGTCATCACCCTGTAGCTGTGGCTGGTCCTGCTCTTCCTGTTCCTTCTCTCCTGTCATCTGTGTAGAAAAACCACCTATTTCACAACATATTGCTTGTGCTCCAATGTCCTCCTCCTTCTCCAGTTCAGCTTCCACGGGGTTCATGTGGCCGTGAGATCTAGGTGCCAAGTCTCCAGTCCCCTGACCAGCCAGATTTACCAGCATCTGTTCCAGGACATGAAGCAGTGGAATGACATTGTTCATCCCGTACTCCAAAGGGCCTGAGCAAATGGCAGGTTTCATGCATGAGCATCCACTGACTGACATTGAAGTTACACAGGGGAGTACTCCTGTCCGCTTGGATCATCAAGAAATCGTTGATGGCCTTTCTCTGTTCGTATAGTCGGTCTAACATATGGAGGGTGGAATTCCAATGGGTGGAAACGTCGCATTTCAGCCTATGTTGGGGGATGCCGTTCTGCCAATGCAGTTTAAGGAGGGTGTGCTTTGTGGTGTATGAGTTGCTGAAGTGCATGCAAAGTTTCCTGGCCATTTTTAGGATGTCTTGTAGAAGGGTGGAAGACTTCAGGTACCACTTTACAACCAGATTGAACACATGTGCCATTCATTGCTCAGCCCTCCTTGACGCAGTGCCAACACCATGTTCTTCCCGTTGTAGGCACCATGGTTCCAATTTTCAGTTTTTGCTGAGAAAGTCAGAATTCAATTTCTTGATGAAGGACACGGAGCAGATCCTCTCCTGTATGACTCCATTCTCCCAGGCAAACGAGGTACAGAACAGCATGACACCGCCGTGCCCTGCACATGTGGTATGCTGGAGGGGCACTGTGAATTGTCCCTGCAGTGGAGGCTGAGGACACGGTGGAGGATTAGGAGGCAAAGTAGGACATTGTCACCGGTCCAACGGCATGAGAATGTGGAGGTGGAAGCGCATCACCTGGCCAAGTTGCTCATGTGACTGAGCAGGAACCACAGTCACCCAGTGGGCTGTAAAGGACACGTATTGTCCCTGACCGTAGTTACCGCTCCACACTTCGGCTCTGCCATGCACTTTGGCAGACACCGACAGGCTCAAGGACTGGCCCACCTCCTGTTCTACATGTGTGTTCATGGCTGGTACTGCCTTTTTGGCAAAGAAATGATGGCTTGGGACTCTCTACCTGGGCTTGGCACAAGCTATCAGTACTCTGAAAGGTGCAGAGTCCACCACTTCGAAAGGGAGAGACTGCAGCACCAGCAACTTGGACAGGAGCACATTCAGCTTTGCTGCCACTAGATGAGTGCATGTATACTGTTGTCTCTAGGCAATTGCTTCGGTGATAGATTGCTGATGGAATGACTTATGCACAGTATGAGGACCAGAGCATCAGGACCAGCAGATGATGGGAAGGACACACAGCTCCCTTCGTCTTAAGTGGTGGAGCCTTGACTGCCTGAAACCGGGTCTGTGCCACTGAGTGATCCAGCGGTTGCTGCGGCAGACTGGACCCCCAATTCTGAGCCACAGTTCTCCCAGGCCTCTTTATGGTGGCGCTGTATATGCTGACGCAGGGCTGTGGTGCCAACATTGGCACCCTGGCCACGCTTCACTTTATGCCCACATATTCTACATATGGCCATGTTCACCTCCTCCGGCGGGTTAACAAAAAAACTGACACACCGCAGAGTAGGTGATTTTACCCCCAACACTACGCATTGATTGACTGCTATCGCCGCTTCCTCTGTGAACCTGTGCACCGCTACTTCCCGGGAAGGTAGGCTCCTGCGAAGCAGGTGGTCTACCACAGGCATGTTAGGCACCCAACCTCCCACTCCTGCCACCCTGCTGACTCCCCGCCATGCTAGCAACTTGCTGGTTTCGCAGCTGGCTCGCTGGCAAGCTACCACCCTCTTCTTCCGATGATTATGAAGCCCCTTCGTCACCCGGTTCCCAAGTGCGATCAGCTACATCATCATGATCGAGTACTGTCTGCATGTCACTGATGTCCTCCTCAAAAATCTCTGGGTCAGGAGTCTGACCACTCACAACACCAGCTCCCATGCCACTCTCCTCATCACTACTTGGCCGCCTAGTAGACGAAGCGGCGTATGTCTCCTCCACATCTTGGCTTGCCAGTAGCTGCTGACTGTTTTCTAGTAGCTCGTCCTCACTGTATAGTGGAGCTGAGTCCACAGCATACAATACTTCTCTGACTGAGGGAACAGAATAGGACAGATGCAGGTTGAGGACAGGTGAAGGCACAGTGCCTGCTTCCGGCCATGCCAACTAAGGGTTGTGTCTGATGAACCCAATGACTCTTGGTTGGGGGTGTCTGATGTCACTTGCGACAAAGTCGAAGATTGAGTCAACCATTCAAGAACTTCTTAGTTACTGATCACAACACAACCGCTAGCTGACACTGGGAGCTCAGGCCTCTCAAAGTGACCCCTACTGCCATGGCCCCTTACTCTGCTGCGACCTGTGCATGTGCCAGAAACATTTAGACCTCTGCCACTCCCCTGTGCAGGGCCTGGCACTTCTCTGTCTGAAATACTGTTAGAGCAAACAATCAAACGTTAGATCAAATATTTTTTATTTTGCCACTAATACACGGCAAGCAGGTCTTTAGAATATACAGTTGTGTTCAAAATTATTCAACCCCCACTGAAATTGAGTGTTTTGGCCTGTTTGACATTGATTTTGATCATTTCAGTCATCTTGTTTACAATTAAATCAAAGAGGCACTTGTAAGTCAGACAAATATAACATAACATTTATAATAAAATAAAAACAAATGTCTTTTCTGTGATCACATCATTATCAGTTTTATTCAACCCCCAAGTGACATTCAATCTTAGTACTTAGTACAACATCCTTTTCCAGTTATAACAGCTTTTAAACGTGAAGCATAGCTTGACACAAGTGTCTTGCAGCGATCTACGGGTATCTTCGCCCATTCTTCATGGGCAAAAGCCTCCAGTTCAGTCACATTCTTAGGCCTGCGCGCTGCAACTGCTTTCTTTAAGTCCCACTAGAGGTTCTCAATCGGATTTAAGTCTGGTAACTGCGATGGCCACTTCAAAATGTTCCAGCCTTTAATCTACAACCATGCTCTAGTGGACTTGGAGGTATGCTTGGGATCATTGTCCTGTTGAAAGGTCCAAGGTCCCCCAAGCCTCAGGTTTGTGACGGACTGCATCACATTTTCATCCAATATCTCCTGGTACTGAAGAAAATTCATGGTACCTTGCACACGCTGGAGCTTCCCTGTACCTGTAGAAGCAAAACAGCCCCAAAGCATGATTGACCCCCCGCCATGCTTCACAGTAGGCAAGGTGTTCTTTTCTTCATAGTCCTTGTTCTTCCTCCTCCAAACATAGCGTTGATCCATGGGCCCAAACAGTTCTAATCAGTCCACAGAACACTATCCCAAAACTTTTGTGGTTTGTCCACATGACTTTTGGCATACTGCAGTTAACTCTTCATATTCTTTGGAGACAGCAAGGGGGTGCGCCTGGGAGTTCTGGCATGGAGGCCTTCATTACGCAGTGTGCGCCTTATTGTCTGAGCTGAAACTTCAGTACCCGCATCTGACAAATCTTTTTTCAGTTCCTCAGCAGTCACACGGGGACTTTTCTCCACTTTGCGCTTCAGGTAGCGCACAGCAGTCGAAGTCAGCATCTTCTTTCTGCCACGACCAGGTAGGATTTCAACAGTGCCCTTTGCCTTGAATTTGCGAATGATGCTTCCTATGGTGTCTCTTGGTATGTTTAACATCTTTGCAATCTTCTTATAGCCATTGCCCTTACCGTGAAGATAAATCACCTCTTCTCTTGTCTTCCTGGACCATTCTCTTGACTTCACCATGTTTGTAAACACACCAGTAAATGTCTAGAAGGAGCTGAGTATCACAGTCATTTTAAATCTGCCTAATTGGTGCTTATTAGGTTTGATTGCTGCTCCTTTATATCCAATAGGTGTTTTCATTACCTGATCAAAAACACTTGAATGAACCTCTGTTCTTAAGAGTGGTAGTCTTTAAGGGGTTGAATAATTGTGTCAATGAAGAAATCACAAAAAAAAAAAACATTTAATACTGTATTACAAAAATAATTGATGTCATTTTAGTTGCATTTGGTTCTTTAAAAAGTCCTTGTAAGATTTCATTCTGAACACAATTACAAATGTACACTAAATTCCCTAAAACCCTTTACAGCATTGGGGGTTGAATAATTTTGAACACAACTGTATTACTGCACCGCTGAACGGCAATTGGGCCCTGATTTTTTTCTTCTTTTACACAACACAAAAGGCTTTTCAACAGAAAAGTGCAATGCTGAACGGCGAATATATTTTTATCTTGCCACTAATAAATGACAAACAGGGCTTTAGAATACATCACTGCACCGCTGAACGGCAATTTGGCCCAAATTTTTTTCTACTTTTACACAACACAAAAGGCTTTTCAACAGATAAGTGCATTGCTAAATGGCGAATATATTTTTATTTCACCACTAATAAACATGGCTTTAGAATATATCACTGCACCGCACAAGGGCAAATATATTTTTCTTTTAAAACTAATACAGGGCAAAAAGGGCTTTACAACATATAACCATATAACTGTACCGCACAAGGGCAAATAAGACTTACTGTAGAAATATTTCCTTTAAAAAAACCCTGTTAATGGCTGTATCAAACAACACTTGGACCCCAATAACAAGAAAGATTTGCTAGAATGACAGAGCTGTATAATGGCAATTTGGATCCCCTGTCAGTGCACCAAGTTGTATTAGGATTGTTCCTATTACCCAGTCTGTAACCTCCCCTACTGAACCCTTTTCTACATAAATGCTGTGGAACGTTTCCTCCCTATCCTTTCCCTGCACTTATAAATCGTTTTTTCACCACAATCAATTCTTTCCTATCACTGTCCCTAGAGCCTGCAGACGTCTCTTCCTGCACTAAGTACATTGGTAAATGGCAGAATGTAAGACGGCTGACACTATTTATAGGGCTGTGATATCAGAGGGCTGGCTGGCTGCTGATTGGCTGCATGCATGGCATTATGGGTGATCCCACCTTCCCAGAACTCCTTTTTCCATGTTCTCACACATGCAGCAGCCATTTTAGGAAAAAATGCGATTCGTTACCACGAATCATGAGGAAATTCGGCCTCAGTGCGAATCAAATTTTTCCTGAAATTTGGATCGAATACCACTTTGTCAGCTTCGATTCGCTCATCTCTAATTGTATGCAATGTAATGGGAAGCTGGAAAAAATCCAAATGGTGTGGAATTGGGAAAAATGCAATTCTACTGGTTGTATGGGTTTCATTTTTACAGTGTTCCCTATGTGGTAAAGCTGATCTGTTACCTTTCTCTGTTCTGTTTTAAAGTAAATTCTAAGGCATGGGAATAAATAGGCTTAAGCAATAGCTAAGTGAATAAAAGGTTTACTAAATAGTGGTAAAAACATATAGGATACAGATCACATACAGAATAGAGTAAGATAACAATCATTAACCAGCAATCAATTTAGGCAAGCTTCTTACCATCAGCCAGTACCTCAAATGGTGAATGCAAGATATGAGACTTGGCAGTTCTCACACAGATGTCTTCTTATGGAGCTTAAATTCTTGTTATATGTAGTTATCCTTTTTACCTACTCATTAAAATGTCCAGTGTGCAATATGAGTGCTGAATCCTCTTCAAAATGCTGATCAGCGGAGGTCCAGGGTGCCAGAGTCCCACATTTAGATATTGATGAGCTATCCTGAGGATAGGTCTTCAATATAAATCACTGCACAAACCCTTTAAAAATGTTTTAATATTTTAACTTTTAAGTCCCTTTAGGGGATGTTAACATGTGATTGTCATGTGAATTACCATTGCAGCCTATGAGAAATATAGCATGTTTAAATGGAGCCCTGCTATAGCCAGGGATCTATTAGGTACATAACTTTCTTCATGTCTCTTGTGGGTGGGAGCTATTTGGGTCTCCTCTCAAATGCGATGGTTGCAACTGATAAAGGCATCTGAGAGGTTCAATGTCCATGATCAGCATGTGTAAAACAACAGCACCTGAAGGATATGAAACCCGCTCAGCTTCTGAGAGCTTGCCATGTTTGAAGACTGGATAGGGGTATAATAACATTGAATTACAAATCTGAGCCCAAGAAAACATCTAAAAAATGGCTTCCCATTTTATAGTATGAATAATTCAATATCCAGATAACAATATTTAATTGTATACACAAAGAAGGCAATTACAAAAAGCAATAATTATCGTGTTTATTACCATGTCATTGCCTGGTGTGATCAAGATTGCATTTACTTGTCAAACCTTTCTTTATTGTTTGTATAATACCATATATCATAAGCAGAACATGAGTTCCAGGGTATAATTGTATTTGTTGGCATTCTGAATAAATTAAGCTTTCTGAAAACTCTGCAAAAAAATTTTAAATGTGAAAAATAGTAGTGTACATTATTTCAGTGAAATGTGGCAATGCACATAGCAATGCAGTGACCAGAAGTTGGTTTGGGTACAATGGTAAACCTCATATGGCAGAAAATAAATAGGCCTCAGGAGCAGCTTTGAATTGCCTGAGAGGTTGGTGTGAGATATAACTTCTTAATCCAAACTTTGTTATTTGAACTTTTCCACAATATCCTAACACTGTATTGTTAAAGTAATTGTCTGGACGTTTAAAGGGGTTCTCAAGGAATGATTTAAAATGACTGCTAGCAACCTATCCTAGAGAGTAAGGAGGACTGTTTGCCACCACTTGTTGAGCTGCTTAAGTGAGGAGGGGGTGAAGTACAGGACTTCACTACACTTGTCTACAATTGATGGTCATAAATCGATGTGATTCTGCCTATGATATGCCATCATGACTTAGCATCCTGACAGGAAAGCTCACCATTCATCAATATATAGTATAAGCAATGACCAGAGTTTAGTGTAGAGTAAGTCACCAGCTCCTCACCCTCCTAGGCAGTTTTGCAAGTGGAGGCAACCAGTCTTGATCATATTCAGGACAGGTTGCTAAGATAGACCAGATAGTATAAACAGGCTAGGGACCATGAAATGTTACAATGGGAGGCAGACCCGTATCGTTCGTCATTTTCTATGGTGTAGAAAATGGTCTAAATGTAAGCCAACAAGGAAGCTGGCTTATATTTAGATTTGCAGAGGATACACTGAAGTTATGTAAAGGCCTGCGCCTCTTCATAACTTCGGGAAATACACCACCAATTTTAGGGGTTATTAAGACCTGTGATTCGCCAGGCTTAATAAATGTGCCCCTCAGTTTTTTTGTTATTTTATTCAAAGACCCTTAGCATTTCTATTTTTCTATTCATGGAGCAGTGAAAGGGCTTGTGTTTTTGTTGGATATGCTGTTGTTTTTATTAGTAGGATTATTATTTCATTAATTATTAACCTATTTTTGGGAGTTATAATAAGCAAAAACAGCAATCTGATATATTTACAATGTTTATTATGTTTGTTAAATAACATAATAACTGTAGGGTTTTTGTTGTTACAGATAGACAAGACAATACCAATTATATGCCTTTTTTATCATTTATTTTTTAATTACAATTAAGTGCATTTTGCTTAATAATTTTTTGTTTGTTTTGCAGTATATTATAGTTAATGTTGAAAGGCATTCTGTTTGGCCCTGCCTCTGGTGTCATGTTACTTAGATGCCGTGGTCAGCATTGAGCACTACAGAGCTTGAACCATTAGATAGCCATACATGTATGGCAGATGCCTTTAAAAGAATTATGCAGTGCAAAGATATCGATGATCTATTCTGAGAATGCAGCAAGCCCCTTTGGGAGTTAGTGTAGTGGATCGGAGTGGTAGTGGCCCTGATGTAGTGTTGTAGTGATCCAATGGTGTCCTACTTCTAGCCATCGCTCCCTGGGGTTCGAGGCAGTGCTCTGTTCAAAAATGCTGCCCTTGCACTAAACTCCCAACAGAACAAGTGCAGTTGACAGGTGTAGTGTGTTTGAATGCAGGAGGCGATCGCATGGAGGTGATTTGCCTGGTCACACGACCCTCCATCACCAGTTATTTTATGGACAGGACCTCAATGTAGTCAACACAAAAGATTTTGTAAACAAGGGGCATAGCTTATGAAATATAGAATACTGTTCAGATTTTCAACAAAGGCTATATTAGTAATTGCCATACAATCATCTTACAAACACATTTGTCAACAATAGCCAGAGTGAATAATTCATTGAGAGCTTACGACTCTCAGCTTACATTATCTATAATGCTTTACAGTTCAGTATTTAGTACAGTATTTTCCAAAATCTCAACCATCATTTTATTGAACCCCAAAATCATTCATTTGCAGTCTGTTTTCAATAGTTAAGGACACTGCAGCAGTTTTCTAACAGTGGCTGAGCTTGCACAGTTCTTCTTCTCTGCTTTCTGATGAGATTACTGGATTACAGTGAACGTGCATGCTGGAGCATGCACAAAAGCTCCCTGCCCGGCTACCTCTGTCATCATGCAAGACAGGATGACCACAGACCCCCTCCCTTTAACAGTCAAACATGCAGCCCGGCAAGTAACATGACTCGATCGTCTCCACCACAGACGTTTAGCTAGAAGTAATTCAACTGCACAAGAAATGCTGAATACAAAATAATTAACTTACAGTATGTTTTATCTGGTGATATAGTTGTTAGAATTGTAAGTAAGTTGTCTATAAATCTATACATCTATGCCACATAGTTAAATATTCATTGACTTTTGCATTGTTAGCTATTATGCAAAGATAAAGAGAAGTTTTGTACTGGAACCATGCTGAGTGACATAATGATACTGGTACATATGAGATGGGTAATAAAAAATAAATAAATAAGAACAAAGGGGCTTTTTCATGTTCCATGCCGCCAACAGTGACACAATTTATTAAAACGATTATTTATTATAAGGTCTTGTGAATTTTATATAAAATACCGCAGTGTTATTATTTTATCATTTAACTTTCCTTTAATACTGTAGTTTTCACGCTGACGTTTTTGAAATTACAATTGTTTATTAAACAAGACAATAAAAGTTTCATGTTCTGAATCTGAAAGATTTTCCAATATTTTCCAATATCTTTGAAATGCATAAGAAATGTAGATGTACACTAATCAGAATTGGCGCTAGCAGGAATAGCTGGATGTTTCAAGAACATCAAACAGCACTGTGTACATATCCAACTTCAAGTGTTGCTATACTGATGCAAAGGTTCAAAATGTAATGTCACTGAGCACAATAAAGCCCAAAGAAAGGTTAGCAAAGTATTAAATATTTGTACCTTTTATATGCAAAACTACAAAATGTTAAATAAAAACTTTAGTTGACTAACTTACCTGCTCACCTTCAATAAATACTCCGCGTGCATGGAAGGACCAGGAGATCCGAAGCATGAAGAGGAAAGGGTGAAAAATCCGGCACATCAATGCTTTGCAGTAGAAATTTTTCCATTTATTGAAGCAACATAACTCTACGTACAGACACGTCAAATCACAGTGGTAGTGTGTTGACGCGTTTCGGACTAAGTCCTTAGTTACAACTAAGGACTTTGTCCGAAACGCATCAACGCACTACCACTGTAATTTTACATATACTCTACACAATTACAGTTTGTGTTTTAATGAAGAGCTGCATTTACAATTTTGTTGGTTTCTGAGCTGAAATTTTGCTTGAAAGGAGTCTATTACCTACAAAATCAGTTTCAAAGTAAACATATGGCCATGAAGGGTATGTGCCCAGAAACATATTTTTTTTATGCAAATCAGGTTTTTAATACACTGTAGATGGGGTCACTCCATTTGGTGCACCATTCCTCTGCTAGTAACTCCATCCATGCTTGCCCATTTTTTTGGTTTCAGAGCTGGTAGTGACTACATAGCAGAAGCCCGGTGCAAAAAATGGAGAAGCCATGTGAATCAAAACCCTTATTTGCATAGAAATAAAACTAAGGATGTTTACGGACATCCACCCCGTATGGCAGTATGCTTAGTTGTTACTGATTTGGAGAGTCACAGACTGCCTTGAATGCATGCTTTGGAGATTTGATTTTAGTCTTACACAGTAGTCTTATGTAAGAAAAACTAACTTTCCACTGAATATATAGTTTTTTTTTTATATAAATCATTGTTATCATTTTACAAACAACACATATTAACAATACTGTCTAAAAGATTATTTATGAATAAACCCATAACATAACAAATAGATCCTACTTGCTAGTGATTGGCTCCAAGTTTTTCACAACCATTATCTTTCTTTCTTTCTTTTCAGATATTCCTCTCAAGCTCTAGAAGATTGTATGTGCAGTGTTGATGTATATTTATTTCCTGGTTTCTCTAGGTAAACTCCAGGCTTTACTTGGCTGCTCAAGACTTGTATTCAAAACCACCTCTTTATTATGTGATTTGAGAGTCCTTCTGGTAAACTACAAGTCTGTTGTCATCAGGGGGGCACCACCAATGAGGCCAGGCAGCACCAGGAAGGGGTAAGAAGGGGGCAGCAGAAGGGCCAAGTGCATTGAGCGCTTTCATTGTGGGAAAGAAGTAGGGTTAAGAAATTGGAATGGGGGAGGTGTCGTTTTAGTTTTCGCCTCAGGCAGCAGAAAGACTAGGTGCACCCCTGGTTGTCATGTAATCTTTACTGAGAAAATGCTTCCATCTGGATAATTTACCGTAAAGGCCTGATTGCTGGATTATGCTAAAGGTGGCTGTCCTTCTGGAATATTTTTCTATATATATAGTGGAAATCTACAGCTCTGTTAGAATGATCATATCATTCAAAGTTATGCAACTGGTCAAGGTTCCTGTCTCTGGAATCAATTCAAAAGTTCCCTCAACAAAGTACTGAGTAAAGGTTCTCAGGCTTTTTAAAAGTATTGCTCATAGAAGAATGCACTAACATTCTATCATACATAATATAAAAGGGGAGACATATGTGTTCCAGTTGAATACTGTAACACTCTAATCTTTTACTAGCATTCATTTATTTTACTTCTTTATATTGCACATATTTCATAACATATTATCATCACTTGCTGTCCCTAGTGGAGCTCACAATGTAAGTTCGCTATCAGTATGTTTGGAGTGAGGGAAAAAACTGGAACATACACACTTCATGGTGATGTTGGTTTTAGTTAGATGTGAATCTAGGATCCAAAGGCACCAGTGCTAGTCACTAAGCCACTGTGGCCAAAATGCAGCCCTACCTCTCTCGCTTTAATTCTATGTAAATGGCGAGCAGCTTGGGGATCTACCAAGACACTGTCACACAGGCAGCATCTTAAAATGAGTCCAATGTAATTAAAACAAGCAGGATTTTAAAAACACACCACATATGATGGCTTTATGCCAAATAGGGCACAGGGCATGGTGTGATACATGAGAAAATATGTCTGCTAGGTATAAGATAAAATATTTAGAGTGTCTCCTTACGTCAAACCACATATATCTTCAGAACATTTTCTACTCATACTCCTCCCTGTTCCTTCTCAAAACCTTTTAGAAAAAAAATCTGTTATATAAAATATGAAGGCTATGAACTAAAAGGGAGTCATTCATTTACACCACAATGCTGTCATAGCATGAAGGATATACAGTGAACGTAAAGTCCAAGGTTACTAATCAGTAACATTGAGTGATATGTAGTTGACATATCAGAAGTAGTGTTGATCCAGCACCAAAGTGCTTGTGTGCTTGAGTAGAACACTTTGCGATGCTCGGGTACTCGGTAGACAATGGAAGTCAATGAGAGAACCAGAGCATTAAACCAGGCCCCCCTCTGCTCGGAAGAGGGGAGGGTGTCGGGACTCTAGTTCGGCTTAGGAGTCGCTGCTCTGACTCCATATATTGCTATGTCCATATATGGAGTCGGTGCTTAGGGACACCCCAGTGTATTTAAATCTAATTTAGCCGCTATTTCTATGCAGAAGATCGCTGTACAGTGAGGGAATCCCTCAGTGCGAGTCTGCGGCTTAGGAGTCCCTGCTCTGACTCCATATATAGCTATTTCCATATATGGAGTCAGTGCTTGGGGACACCCAGTGTATTTAAATCTAATTTAGCCTGTATTTCAGAACGTTTCTGCTGGAATTCGAACTCATGACCTTCTGCATTAGAAGCAAGGCACTTAAACACTCAGCTGTAATAGCTGCATAGAGATGAGGGAAACAAAACTGATGAAGTGGAATTTGTTTAGAATTTCAGAAAAATTTGATTCACAACTAATGCGAATTTCCTCGCGCTTTGTGGTAAGGAATCATAATTTTTTCTTAACATGGTGGCTACAATGGCGGATAAAATGGCGGCTACACATTTGAGGACATGGGGCAAGGAACTCTGGGAAGGTGGGATGACCCATAATCCTATGTATGCAGCTAATCAGCAGCCAGTCAGCCTGGTGATGTCTTAGATTCTGCCATTCACAATCATACTTTGTTCAGGGACAGACGTGTATGCAGATGCTAAGGAGAATGAAAGACAAACTAATTGTTAAAAAAAAAAAAAAGAAAGAAGCGATTTGCTAGTGCAGGGAAAGGGTAGTGAGAGGAATCATTTTACAGACAGGGAGAGACGTGTGCAGATGCTCGGGAGAGTCATAGCAAAATCCTCATTGTGGAAAAAGCTATTTAAAAGTGAAAGGAAAGGATAGTGAGAGGAATCATTTCACAGGCAGGGAGAGACATGAGCAGATGCTCGGAAGAGTCATTGGAAAATCCTCATTGTGAAAAAAAACTATTTACAAGTGCAGGGAAACATTACTAGGGGATCCAGATAGTCTCATAAAACAGCTCCGTGATTCGAGCAATTAGTTATGGGGGTGCTAGTGCTATGTTGAAAAGCCTTTAGTGGCGTTTATCTGTGGAAAAAAAATATATACGCAAGTCACTTTTGTTGTTATTTACGCTAAAATTATTTACAGTCATTTCTGGTGAAAGACTATAGGGCGGTATTTCAGTAAGGGTACTTTCACACTTGCGTTGGTGCGGATCCGTCTGTTTATTTGCACAGACGGATCCGCACCTATAATGCAAACGTTTGTATCCGTTCAGAACGGATCCGTTTGCATTAGTTAAAAGAAAAATGACAAAGTCCAAAACGGATCCGTTTTGAATTACATTGACTTACATTGTAATTAAAAATGGACCTGTTAGGCTCCGCCTCTTCAGACGGACACCAAAATGCTGCATGCTGCGTTTTGGTGTCCGCCTCCAAAACAGAATATAAGCGGAACGGAGCCGAACTGATGCATTCTGAACGGATCCTTATCCATTCAGAATGCATTGGGGCTTAACTGATCCGTTTTGGGCCGTTTGTGAGAGCCCTGAATGTGAGCTGCAATTGTCTGTGATAACGCCCCCTGCCATGCTAAACACACGTTCAGACAATGCACTGGCGGCAGGGCAGGCCAGCACCTCCAAGGCGTAAAGGGCACACTCAGGCCATGTGCCCAATTTGGAGACCCAGAAGTTGAATGGGGCAAACTATGGCATAACTATGAATAAATATATACATAGTTATGCCATATATCATCATCATCTATTTATCCCCAGGACTGTGACTGTGATGAGGGGACATCCTCTGCGTCTGGAGGAAAGAAGGTTTGTACACAAACATAGAAAAGGATTCTTCACTGTAAGAGCAGTGAGACTATGGAACTCTCTGCCTGAGGAGGTGGTGATGGTGAGTACAATAAAGGAATTCAAGAGGGGACTGGATGTATTTCTGGAGTGTAATAATATTACAGGCTACAGCTACTAGAGAGAGGTCGTTGATCCAGTTGATCAGTTATTCTGATTGCCTGATTGGAGTCAGGAAGGATTTTTTTTCCCCTTAAGTGGGGAAAATTGGCTTCTGTTTCACAGTTTTTTTTTGCCTTCCTCTGGATTAACTTGTAGGAAACAGGACGAACTGGATGGACAAATGTCTTTTTTCGGTCTTATATACTATGTTACTATGTTACTATGTAGACCCATCAGTCAGTATGTGTAGGCGTGTGCACATATACTGTTCCACCATGCTGCTCAAATGCTGCCTCCTGCTAAGACGTTCCATATCAGCTGGTGGTGCTGGTTCTTGTGGCGGGCTGACAAAGCTTTTCCACATTTCGGCCATGGTAACCCTGCCTTCTGAGGTGCTGGTGGTGCCCCAGTTGCATTGGTGACTTCCACCTCCTTCTCTGCCTTCACCTTCTAATTCCACATGAGGCCCTGGTGTCAGATGGGTATGCCATCAGCAGCGCGTCTACCAACATGCGCTTGTAGTCGCACATCTTCCGATCACGCTCCAGTGAGGGAATTAAGGACAGCACATTGTCCTTGTAACGGGGATCTAGCAGGGTGGCCACCAGTAATCAGCACTGGTTAGAATGTGGGCAAGTCGGCGGTCTCTGTGCAGGCACTGCAGCATGTAGTCACTCATGAGTGCCAGGCTGCCTAGAGGTGACAAGCTGTCCTATGAGGGAGGTGTATCACTGGTGAGTGGGATGGTCGAACTTACACTGCAGAACAGACAGGCAAACAGCAGCAGCAGGGTGAGAACGCCGAAAGCGCACACAGACAGCCCGCACTTTCTGCAGCAGCTCTGACATATGGGGGTAGTTTTTCAGAAATTTCTGCACCACCAAATTCAGCACAAGCGCCAGGCAAGGAATGTGGGTCAAACCGGCTAGACTACGAGAGCTGCTCCAAGATTTCGCCTATTATCACACACCACCATGCCGGGCTTGAGGCTCAGAAGCACCAACTACTCATCGGTCTGTTGTTCCATGCCCGTCCACAGCTCCTGCGCAGTTTGGGGTTTTTCCCACAAACAGATTAGTTTCAAAACAGCCTGCTGTCGTTTCCCCCTGGCTGTGCTAAAGTTTGTGGTGAAGGTGTCATACTGAGCTGATGAGTAGAGATGTCATGTGTCTATACCAAAACCTAGGATCATTGTTTGACAGCATATTTTCTAAGCCATGTAGCTGAATATAGATTGGACAGAGTAATGATCTAGACTACCATATTTGCCTATACCAAATGTAAATATGCAACCAAATGTGGCAAAATACACAAAAAAATTAAATAAAAAATTAAATAATGATAAAAACGCAGATGCATTTTTGATGCGTTTTCTATCAAAAACGCCCAAATGGCCCCTGGGGTGTTCAGATATCTTATCTTAACTCAAAAAATATCTAGTGGACCCTTATTGTTAAAACATAACTTTTACTTGATATATAAGATAAAATACACCACATAACCCGATAGTGAGATAAACAGTTGTGCCAACATAAGAAAATAGCCACCTGGTGGCAGACAGTGTGACTTACAGGTATAAATTAGGGTGTAGCAGGGAGATTTTAAATCGATATTGGTCTATCCTTAAAATGGACTCGAACGTGTCTCCACTAATAAGCCCAATCCCCAGTGTAACCTACAGGAGGGGGAGGAGCTTGAGAGACTACTTGGTCCATAGCCACTATAATCCCCCCAGGCCTGAAGGTACTTGGCTTGAACGTCGTCCGATTGGTATGTTTAGATGTGGTGCATGCAGAATGTGTAGATATATTTCGACGTCAAAATCAGTGACATGCTCGGCCACCGGGAGGGTCGATTCTGTACGGGACTTTGCCAATTGCAGGGCAAAAGGAGTCATATATATTTGTCCCTGCCCGAAGGACTACATAGGAAAGACCTTTCGTGAACTCCGAGTCCGTATGGGAGAACATATTAATGATGTCATCAAAAAAAGGGCCACCTCGGTGGCCGATCATGTACGTACTGTACATGGAGGGGACCCCAATACCCTGAGATTTTCTGTCCTGGAAACAATCCCACCCCCACAAAGAAGGGGAGATTGGGATAACAGAATTTTAAGAAAAGAGGTGGAATGGATTTACTGGTGTAATTGTGATTAAATTACACCTGCTTTTTATGAAATGGTAATCTTTTCTGGGCAGGCACATCCGTAAAATACAAGTATTTGACTCTAGACTGGTCATGGATGTGAAAAACGTCCGAATGTATTCTTTATCTTTAGCAATAACCAAATTGGTTAATGCGATCTCTTTGAATCTTGATATAGTTTCAAAGTGAGCCAATAATTAACTTTGCCTACAACTGGTATGTTGGGCCCCCCGGCCAAGCAGGGGTTAATATGAGAATGTAGGTGGAGCTAATGGCAATCTTCTACATTAATCATATTAAAAGCTAAAATATTAGGGTAGGACACCACCCTACTAACAAATAGTAACGTTTACATACCTGTTTGGCATGTTTTAATTTGCAAGTTATTGAGGCCATGGATTGTGTGTAGGGGGAGGACTCCACCACTGTTCCGATGTGCAGGGCGGAAGCGCGTCACCGGACCGGAAGTGACGAGTGTGCTCCAGCACCTGGAAGCATGTGTAGCATGTGTGCGTTCCAGATACCGGCAGTGGTCTGCCAATTGGAGGACGCACGCCTGCGCGCGCTATTTAAGAGCCATTGGCTTCCTGAGGGCCCCACTGCCGCATCGACATTTTGGCAGCAAGCAGTCTGGCTGGAGGTTGGAGCTTGCTATCTGTGAATATAACAGCTCCTTAAGATCTACATGTTGTATCAGCATCGTTTGGACTCATGTTATACACAATGTTGTTTTAGGTTTGAACTTATCATTGGATATCAAAACCTATGGAGCTCCATCTCGGCATTGCCTAATTTAT
Source organism: Bufotes viridis (assembly GCA_033119425.1). Classification (NCBI taxonomy): domain Eukaryota; kingdom Metazoa; phylum Chordata; class Amphibia; order Anura; family Bufonidae; genus Bufotes; species Bufotes viridis. The sequence continues at coordinate 56,096,346 of CM065597.1, read as the reverse complement.
TAGTGACTGCAACCAAGTAGGTAATTTTTACTTTATCCTATGTACCAGGACTATAATCAACTTCTCCCCAATTTTTCTTCCGGTAGTAATATCCTATCTAGGAAGCTGTGTTATTTGCATTATATTCCCCCTAAGGAGCCCGAAAGGGCGAAATGCGTCGGGGACAATACGGGAATTATTTGTGCCACTTTAAACCTGTACTAATCATGCACTATGGTATAAGAGGGGCCGACGGTTTTTTATGACCGAATAAGGGTGAGCATAGGGTGAAAACAGGTCAGGAACGGGGACAGGAAATTCCACCATAAGGGATTGTCCCTGGGCTGAGACCTATTTAGGGCGGACTAGGAACAGATATCACACTCTGCCCCGCCGGATATGCTACACCCTAATTTCTACCTGTAAGTCACATTGTCTGCCACCAGGTGGCTATTTTTTATGTTGGCACAACTGTTTATCTCACTATCGGGTTATGTGGTGTATTTTATCTTATATATCAAGTAAAAGTTATGTTTTAACAATAAGGGTCCACTAGATATTTTTTGAGCTAAGATTGGATTTTTGGAGACCCCTCCATCAAAGTTTAAATTGTCTATTTGATGTAGATTTGTTCAGATATCTTGCCTCGGAGGCAGCAGAACGTTGGTGGTAGACATAGTCAACCGTCATATACAATCAAATAGAGGCATGAAATGGATTCGCAAAGCGATTAATAATTGTAAGTATTATTCGCATTGCGATTACAACTTAAAGCTGAGTTCCTAATGGATGTATTGCTAGAATATAACGAAGATTGAGAATTCAATCTTCGTTATATTCTAGCAATACAACCATTAGGAACTCAGCTCTAAGTTGAATTCGCAATGCGATTAATGCAGGTTATAGAAATCACATCGCGAATTAAACTTGCCACACTCTGCGTCAACTACGTAATTTTCCATGGGAGTTTTGCCATGGATCACCCTCCGGCATGCCAAAGTCCAGGTGTTAGTCCCCTTGAAACAACTTTTCCATCACTATTGTGGCCAGAAAGAGTCCCAGTGGGTTTTAAAATTCGCCTGTCTATTGAAGTCTATGGCGGTTCGCACTGTTCGCATGTTCGCGAACATTTGCGGAAATTCGCGTTCGCTGTTCGCAAACAGAAAATTTTATGTTCGCGACATCTCTACAGATGAGTAGGTGGAAGAGGAGTAGGAGGAGGAGGCAACAGGAGGCAAAGAGAAATGTCCTGCAATTCTCAGTGGCGGAAGAACATGCGTCAAACTGCTATCCGCCTCAGGCCCAGCTGACACTACATTTACCCAGTGTGCTGTTAGGGAGATATAACGTCCCTGCCTGTGCTTACTAGTCCACATATCAGTGGCTCTGTGGACCTTGCCACAGATGGTGTTGTGCAGTGCACACCTGATTTTGTCCGCCACTTGTTTGTACAGGATTGGAATGGCTCGCCTGGAAAAGTAGTGGCGGCTGGGAACCACGTACTGTGGGACAGCCACTGCCATAGGGTTTTTAAAAGTGTCTATCTCCACTAGACGGAATGACAGCATTTCAAAGGCCAGGAATTTTGAAATTCTGGCATTCAGGGCCAGGGATCATGGGTGGGTAAGGGGAAACTTCCTCTTTCTCTCCATTGTTTGGGAGATGGACAGCTGAACGCTTCCATGGGACATTCTGGAGATGCTTGGTGATGGAGGTGGTGGCGTTGCTGCTACATCCTCTGTTTGCAGGGTGCCAGGTGCCACTGTCACTCCACAGGTGGTGGAAGAAGAGGGAGCAGGAGGAGCCTGAGACCTTTCTTGGTGTTTGAGGTGTTTACTCCACTGCAGCTCATGTTTTTCATTTAGATGCCTGGTCATGCAGGTTGTGCTCAGGTTTAGAACGTTTATGACTCACTTCAGGCTCTGATTGCACAGCATGCAAACTAGTCATGTCTTGTGGTCAGCACATTGCCTGAAGAACTGCCGCGCCAGGGTACTTCTTGGAGCTGGCTTTGGTGTCCTCGTACATTGGGTGCGGTGGACAGTAGCAGGCATACTGTCTAGGGGATGGGAGCTCTGCTTTTGCACCCTACTCCCTCTTTTGCTGTGCTGGTGGCTCTGTGCGACCACCACTTCTTCCTCCGAACTGCACACGTCACTCAATTCGCCTTGATTCCATGTTGGGTGTAGGACCTCATCATCCTCCACATCATCTTCCACCAACTCTTCACCCCTGCACATTGCAGAAAGCCACAGCAGTTGGCACCTGTGTTTCATCATCACCAGAGACGTGCTGCGGTGGTCCTGTCCTCATCCTGAAACATAAGTGGTTGAGCATCAGTGAACTCAATCTCTTCCACTTCTGGGGCAGGGTTATGTGGTTGGTCAATGGAAATCCTGCCAGCAGAGTCATAAAAAAAGCATAGGAGACTGCTGCATGACTTGGGGATCAGACTGCTTGGCTGACATCCCTTATTTCACTCTCTCCTCATTCTTTGCGTTCACCTACCAAACTAACAGATGGATTTACTGAATATATTTCCCAGTCAGGTATGCAGTGCAGGGGCAATTTGAAAGAAAAAAGGGCTACAGATCACCCAGTAATCTAAATGGCGCCGAATTTACAGAATATATTTCCCAGTCAGGTATGCAGTGCATAGGTAGTTTTAAAGAAAAAAGGGGTACAAATTACCCAGCAATCTAAACACTGCCGAATTTGCAGAATATATTTCCCAGTCAGGTATGCAGTGCAAGGGTAGTTTGAAAGAAAAAAGGGCTACAGATCACAAAGTAATCTAAACACCGCCAAATTTACAGAATATATTTCCCAGTCAGGTATGCAGTGCATAGGTAGTTTGAAAGAAAAAGGGGTACAGATTACCCAACAATCTAAACGCCGCTGAATATACAGAATATATTTCCCAGTCAGGTATGCAATGCAGGGGTAGTTTGAAAGAAAAAAGGATTACAGATCACCCTGCAATCTAAACGCCGCCGAATTTACAGAATATATTTCCAAGTCAGGTATGCAGTGCAGGGGTAGTTTGAAAGAAAAAGGAAGTACAGATCAACCAACAATCAAAACGCTGTTGAATTTACAGAATATATTTCCCAGTTATGTATGCACTGCATGGGTAGTTTGAAAGAATAAAGGGGTACAGATTACCCAGCAATCTAAACGCTGCTGAATTTACAGAATATATTTCCCAGTCAGGTATGCAGTGCATTTGTAGTTTGAAAGAAAAAAATGGATATAGATCTCCCAGTCAATCTAAATGCTGCCAAATTTACAGAATATATTTCCCAGTCAGGTATGCAGTGCAGAGTAGTTTGAAAAAAAAAAAGGTACAGATTACCCAGCAATCTAAATGTCACCAAATTTACAGAATATATTTCCCAGTCAGGTATGCAGTGTATGGGTAGTTTGAAAGAAAAAATGGGTACAGATTACCCAGCAATCAAAACGCCGCCAACTTTAGAGAATATATTTACCAGTCAAGTATGCAATGCATCAGGAACACACCCTCCTAGCCACTTGGGAATGACTGGCCTGATAACCATGGAAATGTCTACCCACAAGAGCAGGATTTACTGATTTTCTTTTACTATCATAAATGCATTGCAGGCCGCAAAGGTACTTTATAGCCAAAAATAAGTGATTTTTTTCAAACAAAATGTCACAGTTGTATTTACTGATTATATTTTACTATCAGAAATGCAGTGCAGGCCGCAAAGGTACTTTCTAGTAAAAAAAAGTTTTGTTTTTTTTTTCACCCACAATGTCACAGAAGGATTTACTGATTTTCTTTCTCTATTACAAATGCATCACAGGCTGCAAAGGTACTTTATGGCAAAAAAGGTGATTTTTTCACCCACAATGTCACAGTTGTATTTACTGATTATAGTTTACTATAAGAAATGCAGTGCAGGCCGCTAAGGTACTTTCTAGTAAAATAAAAAAAAAAGTGATTTTTTTCATCCACAATATCACAGATGGATTTACTGATTTCCTTTCTCTATTACAAATGCAGTGCAGGCCGCAAAGGTACTTTATGGCAAAAAAGGTGATTTTTTCACCCACAATGTCACAGTTGTATTTACTGATTATAGTTTACTATAAGAAATGCAGTGCAGGCCACTAAGGTACTTTCTAGTAAAAAAAAAAAAAAAAAGTGATTTTTTTCAACCACAATATCACAGATGGATTTAATGATTTTTTCTTTCACTATCACAAATGCAGCACAGGCTGCAAAGGTACTTTATGGCAAAGAAAAAAAAAAGATGATTTTTTTCACCCACAATGAAACAGATGGATTTACTGATTTTCTTTCACTGTCACAAATGCAGCACAATCCGCAAACATAATTTTTAGCAAAAAAAAAAATTTCATTTGTCCCCCCAGAGGGATTTACTGAATTGATTACACCAGGCATGCTCAACCTGCGGCCCTCCAGCTGTTGTAAAACTACAACTCCCACGCGATGCCCTTCTGTAAGATGATAGCTGTAGACTGTCAGGGAATGATGGGAGTTGTAGTTTGGCAACAGCTGGAGGGCCGCAGGTTGAGCATGCCTGGATTACACTGTCACATATGCAGCACAGGGGTACTTTTTAGAAAGAAATGTGAATATGTCACCCCCTGGGTCCCTGAACTCACAGACGGATTACCAATATTATTTTTCCTTCCACTGGCACATATACAGTGCAGGTGCACTTAAAAATGGGTATATGTTGCCCACTGACCTACAAGAACAGGATTAAATTATTGTCCCATGCACATATGCGGGTGCAAGTGCACTGCACTTACACAAAATGGCCGCTGACCCCCACCTAACTAACAGACGGATTAAAACTTATTTTTCTGTGTCACTGGGCTCAGGGCAGGGTACAAAAATGTTGCATTGCACCCACAAAAATTATTTCCTAATCTTTCCGTCACAGCAGCAGCATCCTATTCCTACACTAGTAAGAGCTGAAGTGACATGCGGCACTACGTGACTCCAGCTTATATAGAAGCTGGGTCACATGCTGTACTGGCCAATCACAGCCATGCCATTAGTAGGCATGGCTGTGATGGCTCCTAAGGGCACACATCTTAAACGCTTGTTGATTGGCTGCCCTGCAGCCTTTCAACAAGCTTTATAAAACAGCTGAATACTAAACTCGAACCCGAACTTTTACGGAAAAGTTTGGGTCCGGGTACAAAAAACCCTAAAGTCCGGTACAAACCCGAAATTTACAGTTTGGGTTCTCTCAACACTAGTCAGAAGTTCAATCATATTCAACAGATTAAGATATTTACTTTACGAGATATTTCAAAACAGATTTTGAATATTCTGTCATTTTTTAAAAACCTCAAATTTCTACAGAATTGGTTCAACTGTATCCATGGTTTAGTGTCCTCCATTTCCCTTTAATTGGTTCAGTTTCAGTGATGCATTCCCCCTATTTCAGCAAGTTTAACAAGTTTCCCAAAATGTCATTATTCTGTCACCCTGTGTTTGACAGTGTAAGTTTTCAGCATGAGATTGACTTTCCTTTTTATTATATATAGTTTATCAAATCATTTTGGGGATATTGAATTTGGCTATCTATGTCCAGAAAGCTAAGCAATGAATTTTTACAAAGATGATAATGCTGACTTAAGGTTCTTATTTCACTTGTGTAAAGGACATATAATGTTCCTTTATATGATAACTCTTGAACAAAATAGACTGCTCATCTAACTGTAAGGGGCCATGGCCCCTGAACTGTTTGCAGAATAAAACCAAGCAGATACGTAACTAGGCTTTATGTTGGTACTCCACAACTTGCTATGGTTAAAGTAACAAATCTATATAATGAATAAATTACCCTCTATTGTGTTGGTTACTCGCAATTTGTAGATCATCCCTGGGTTACACAGAATACCTTGTGGAATGTGCTATAGGCCTCCATGGGTCTGTGTGGGAAGATGGCCCACTACTTTTTTGGGGGATTCCAACATCCTCCATGGCAGGGCTATGTTACCTACCCTATTAGTACTGACACTAAAGAGAATTGTTGTATAGATGATACAACTCAGTCTAGGTGCAAAATGTATTAAGGAATTATGCTTCTCTCTCTTTAAAACACACTCACAATACACTATTGACAACAGGTAAATGGATTATGACAATGTCATTGTCACAGAACAAAAATTCCTCAAAAAAACTGTAGTTAACCAAATGTCAGACAAACCATAGGAGGCAGAGAAAGAGTACTGTATATTATGTTATTCTACAGCTGCTATTTACACACAATTTACACTACATGCCCCTGAAAATGTCATTTTTCTGGCACCAGTACAATGTCCCACTTACAATCTCTCCCGTGGGCAGGTTTGTCCATGTCCAAAAAATGGACTGTCGCAGAGCGCAGATAGCAGTTTATCAGGCAGTTTATGTGGCAACAAGGCTCCTACTCTGGCTCTTACTTCCTTCGTGGTGCAAAATTCTTTTTAAACAAATGGCTGCTGTCTCTTTGAGAAGCACTTATGAGGCATAGTCAGCAATGGTTTACATGCAACAGCCCTTCTTCGGAGTACCAAAACTTTAAATGCATCAATAGAGGAAGAGTAAAGCAAGTTTTTCTGTAGCTGCTAAGTTATCATAGTTAACTAATTGTCACTCAATAAAGGTAGCCTAAATTGCACCTCCTCCTATGTGTTACATGTCTCTCTCTGTGGACCACTGAGGGCATGGGCTCTCATAGGGCATGTTAGAGCGTTGGCTGCAAGATGCTGCTGCTTGTCTTTACATACCTGGACTTGTCTCCCACTGTCTTCTTCTGGCAGGTCTGATGGCAGGACTTGCTCTGTCCCTCAACCCAGATGGTGGCCTGCTTCCCAGCAAGGCCCCTCCTTCTCGATCAGTAAGGCATAGGTGCACACCCTCTGTCTCTCAAAGGGCCAGCGACCAAGGGCGTAACAATCGCGGTCGCAAAGTGTGTCCTTAATGTTGGGCCCCGTCAGAGAGCTCATGAGCTCTGACTAATGTAGGTTAGGCTCCGCCCACCTGCTTTTAATGTGTGACTAGTTTTAGTGTGGCAGCGCCGGGGCCTGATGCTGGAGGCGTAGAGACTGCAGAAGATCATATCATGAAGGTAAAATTAGCGCTCTGACAGGGCCCAGGATTAAGTAAATAAAAAATGCTGGAAGACTGTGGGCAGTCGGGGACACTAGAAGGGGCTGTGGGAGGCACTACAGGGGACATTAATTAAGGCAGTGGGGGACAATACAGGGGACATTACTGGGGCAGTGGAGGACACTACTGGGGGCATTAATTAAGGCAGTGGGGGACACAACAGGGGACATTACCAGAGCAGTGGAGGGCACTACTGGGGCAGTGGGGGCCACTACTGGGGATATTACTGGGGGCAGTGGGGGCAACTACTGGGGACATTAATTAAGGCAGTGGGGGACATTACTGGGGCAGTGGGGGCACTACTAGGGGTTGTGGTGGGAACTACTGGGGACATTAATTATGGCAGTGGGGGACATTACTGGGGCAGTTGGGGGCACTACTAGGGGCTGTGGGGGGCACTACTGGGAACATAACTGGAGGCAGTGGCAAACACTACTATGGGCTGTGGGGGCACTACTAGGGACATTACTGAGGGCAGTGGGGGGCAGTGAGAGATATTACTGGGGACATTACTGGGTGATCAGGGACCAGGGGTATGAAAATTGCAGACACAGAGGGTGCGACCAGGCACGGCGTGGGGGAGGGGCCCCAATCCAAAGTTTGACATGGGGCCCATAGCACTCTAGTTACGCCACTGCCAGCTAGCCCACACCCTAATTTTCACCAGCCAATGTCTGCCAACCCTGGGGTACTTAAAGCACCTTTCCCAGTGGCTGCAATAGGTTTCTTAGAGCTCTAAGTTTCTGCAGAAATGTTCTGTTCTTTTGTTTGCTTGTGTACCGACTTCTGTCTGTTTACCCTATCATGACCCAGGACTCATTTCGATATTGCACATACTCTGCCAGCCCTGACATTGACCTGTCCCTGAATATGATTCTGACTGACCTCTCGGTGCCCTGCATCATTGTGTCCCGCCCCACTGGGTGGGCTGTTAACCTCACAGAGACTATTTTAGAAGGTAGAGGCATACAGCAAAGTTCAGAACCCTCTATAGGGGTTAAATGTTGAATACCAGGGTATTGCCAGGGTAATGCCCTTAGGATTAGCACTAAACTACACAAATTTAGTAAAACATATGTCAGGAATGCTGCCAGGTGATATTTAAATGGGTTGTTGAGCTTTAGAGGCCACAGACCCTCACTTCACTGGACTTGCTGAGGGGAAGATATTTTCCTGCTTCCACCACTGGGTTCAAGCTACTTTGTGCCCCCGCTGCCATTGTGGCACTCTGGTCCCCAATTGTAAACTCCAGTTTTAACTGGCTGTAGGGGTGACATTTCCCCCACGTGGTATGCAAGAGGCAGGAATCAAGTAAGTATGCTTACATTTGTAGTCCCAGTGAAGTGTGTGTGGGAGGGGATAAAGGGGGGTTGGGGAACAAAAATAACCCTTAAACTGGACAAACTTATTTATCATAAGAGATTTGATAAGAGTAGCTGATCGATTCTCCTAACCTGCTGTTAGCTTTGTGTTTCAGAACTGTGCACATAATTTAATTAAACATGCAAGTGTAAATTCACCTGGATTTTATACATTAAAAGAAATACAATGCTTTCATTAGAATGCAGCTGGAGTGTACATCACAAGGAATGACAAATATGATCAATGGATGAATTATATATAGACCAATAACTGTAATGGAATCTACCTCGAGTGATGAACTATTGACCTGGGAAACAGCAGGTCTTAGAGTCAAGAAAGCTCAACTGAGCTGGAGATTTGATCTGAATACCTGAGAACATTAATAAAAGAAAGACAAATGTTAATGCCGCATAATATGTTATAATTATACAAAGAGCAATGGAGTGTTTGGAAGCTATTTTTATAGCTGAGCACACTTGTCTCTTTGTGATATGGTAGTTCTAATTTTCCAGTGTTTAAGATGAAAGCTTAAGAGTCTGAACAGCAATTATTGGTTCTTTTGTTTTATAAGCAGCCCTAAAGGAAATTAGTGCATTAAAGGAAGCATGGAAAGTGCTGCAGTGCTTGTCAGAGCACCCTGTACCTTCAGCTTGCCGCTCTGCTTTTCCAGAATGTGGAGTACTGATCTAAAATACTTTTTCAACTGGCACCTCCCCCAAGGCCCTTAATAGATGGAATGACGCGTGTCCCAGGTGTAGCAATGCTAAGTTGTATATTGCGGCCTAAAATGTCCCTTTATGTGTAACGGTGCTCCTACCTAGTGTGGGGAGTCGCTCTGGTAGACAGCGGTGCGGGTGCAGTATAGAGGCAACAGGGAGTCCAGAAGGTGCGGAAAACAGTGTTTTATTCCCACTTGCATCAAAATAACAGCAGAAAGTCAATTGGTGTTAAGTCACACCCATCAGCAAATGAAGGGGAAAACAAAAAGTCCAAACACAGGTTCCATTCACCTGGCAGGTTTGATGTGCGGGTTCGCACCTGGCTGTCAGCCCAGCCGCAGGACAATCCTCCTTCAGGGTTCCAGGACGGCTGCACGCCTCCTTGCTGGGCACGTCCTTCCAGCCCAGAAAGCTCCACAACACTAGCAACAGCTTCCAAGACAATCACTCTCCCAGCTGCTAGTGCTGGCTGAGTTTTTAAACCCAGCCCAAAACCAGGACTGGGTCGTGGGGAGCAGCCACCCACCCTACACTTTAGCTGCTCCCGGTAAGAGCCGGCCCGGATCGGCTTTGCAGCCATGCTATCTAGCAAATGTGTCAGTAGCACTACCTGCTACTGACACCAACAAACAGCTTTTACCTCACCGAGGCTATGAACCTCGGTGACACGTACCTGCCATCTAGGACGGCACCCTGCACCTTACCACACTAGATACGCCTGGACCCCAGGCTTTGGCTCCTAAGCAATAAATAGGGAGTAGCAATAAATAGGGAGTAATTGAGGGATTGAAGAAATAATCGAGTCCAGACCTTATATAATGTTAAACAGCAGCTATACCTGAATATATGTTCATCCAAGACAATCTTCAAGCTTTATCTTGGTCCCTGCATCCTTTAGCATTAAAACTTGGCAGGCAAGCTCATCTCTGCTACACTTGTTTCTCTCTGGCTCTGCTGTACTGACAGGCTAGTTGTATAGCTCAGACTCTTCTGTCTGCTGCACTTTCTCTCATTGTAGTCTGAACTATGCTCCTGGTTTCTGAGGCTTTAAGCTAAAGGTGCTCTGACTAGCTTGGGCACATTCAGCAGACTCATGCCCAGCACACCCTCCTTTGGCACGGGGTAAGCTGGAACTCACTAATAGAGATGAGTGAACTTCTATTTTCAGTTCGGTGTCCAAAGTTCGGGTTCGGGTTATCGTAGCATCCCGTTATGGATTCCGCTACCGCGGACCATAACGGAATTTGGAATCCATAAGGGGATGCTTCATTGAACCTGAACCGTGGACAACCCTAAGTACCTGGGGTGACGTCACCGTCATGTGATCAGTGCAGGCGGCGTGGCTCAGCACTGGATCACCTCTTATCTAATCCAGTGCTGAGCCACGCCCCCTGCACTGATCACATGACGATAACGTCACCCCAGGTCCTTAGGGTTGTCCACGGTTCAGGTTCAATGAAGCATCCCCTTATGGATTCCAAATGCTGTTATGGTCCGCGGTAGCGGAATCCATAACGGGATGCTACAATAACCCGAACCCGAACTTTGGACGCCAAACTAAAAATAGAAGTTCGCTCATCTCTACTCACTAACTCTGGTCCCCACCCTTCCTGCAGGAAGTAGGGAGAACCCACTCCTCCACAGAGGGGGGTTAGAATGGTGTATGGTGTTCCTAATAATTCTTTAGGTGAGTGTAAGTACATATGTGTCAAACCTACATATTACCTGTTTAATGAAAAGCCACAAATATACTCCCATCATTCATATACTTTTTCAACTTCTTATGAGTGCAATACAGCCTGATTATAATAAAAACTTGAGTAATTAAATGCAACATATTTAATCTTATGCCTGAAAAAAAAACACCCTGAATAATAAAAGTTACCCAATTGTAGCTCTGCTGTGTTTGCTGTCACCTGCTGGTGAACCAGGCATATTACATTTGAACATAACAGTTGCAAAACATTAGAAATAGGAATGCACCATGTAGTGGACCTGAAATAAATACACAAGATGACATTATATTAGCCCTTTAGAGATAGTCGCGGGGTGAAGAAGGGGTAATGCCACTCTGGGGAGTTACACTTTCTTTAGATTCATACTCCACATGCTGTAAAAGCAGAGCTGATGCAAGCTGAAGGCGAAGAGAAGCACTGATGCCCCTTCCGTGCTTTCATTAAAGGCTACGGTCCCCTTTAAAACTGGGTTCCCACCTAGAGTTAATGATGTGTCCTGCGGCCAATTACTGCATGGGAAAACATGATACAAATAGCTGCAGTTTAGTGATGTGGGTTTTAGCCATACATTTTCTAGAATCATGAATCATCACAAATCATGTTTTAAAAAATCTTGTTGAAAATGTTTTCAAAAATTATGTGGCCAATAACCGTATCTCAAAGTTTTGCAGTGCTATAATTGTTATGTGGAAAATTAATCATGACTGGGCCTGTCTATCAGGAACCTCTAATAAAAAACTCTGCATGCTAAACAAATGCATGAGCAGTATAAGGGGACTGATGGAGGAGTCTGGCCACATGCCCCTCCTTTAGTGGCTATTTCAAAGACTGAGCTTTTTTTTTTAATTGCCTGGCTGTGCACACTATTGAATTGGAGAAACAAATTACAGTTTATATTTCCAGATTCCAGAGTTGCTGGGGTGTTGTTTGGACATGCCTACTGCTATGTAGGTTTGCCTTCCACTATGAAAGACTATGGGAAACAATTTGGATACTGGTCTTAGTCCCTCTGCACTGCTGGTGGATGCGCCAAAGTTATGTGGAGGTGCAGGTGTCTCCATAACTTTGTTGCTTCTCCAGCAGACTGTGCAACATACTAAAATCTACACCATCTCCCTTGTAGGCATAGATGAAAGTAATTTTCCATGACAAAAACTGGTGTGGAAAATGATAAATTATATGGGACTACCAGCTGTCCTCTTCTCTGTCCCACAATGCCCCCTTTTCTCGGCACTCAGGAGTGGCAAAAAGTTGTGGATTTTGCCACCAAAACCCATTGCAACATAATCTGCGACATTAATTTGCCGACAAATGACGTTTAATTAATAGTAAATGTCCTCTGATGTGTCTACAGAAATATTAAAATAAGACTGAGAGACATGAAGAAAGAAGAGAGTTTGATGGGACGAGAGAGTGAACAAGTGTTTATATAGTCCTGCATGCAAGTGAATAGCCTAATGACCAGCTGGTCTTCACTTTCTTGTCAAGGCTTGACACACAAGAAATGGCAAGAGATGCCTGCTGAGCTGAGGCAGATCATCTTAATGGCCACCGATTGCCAAGCTGGCATTTCTTGCCATTTCTTGTCTTTTGCATTGGGATTAAGTGAGCATTGGAACAGCAGTAGCAGGGGATCGGTGAGGTGAGTAATTCTTCTTTTTTTATCCATTCTGAGCCTTGTTTGAAAAATGTTTTCCCACTAGAAAGCACCTTTAACTCCAGAAAGGTTTTATCTACTATATGACAAAAAGTGAGGCAAAAACTGCTATAATACTTTAAATATTGAAAGAGTTTGCACAGTTCTTCTTCTCTGCTTTCTGATGGAGATCGCTGGGATAGAAAGAATGTGCATGCTGGAGCATGCACAAAAGCTCCCTGCCAAGCTGCCTCCATCATCCTGCTAGACAGGATGATCACAGACCCCCATCGCTTCAACAGTCAAACGTGCACCCCGGCAAGTAACATAACTTCATCGTCTCCACCACAAACATTCAGAAGTTGTTCAGCTGCACAAGAAATGCCATTACTCATCAATCATCTGCCTTGCTGTTAGGTTTGAACAGAAAACTTCCCTCCTCCAACTGTGTACAACTAACTAGTGATGAGTAAAGAGAGCTTCTGATTCTAGATCCAAAGTTGCTTTACTCAAAACGTCAGATTAATGCTGTATAGAGATCCGTCTCCATACAGCATTACATTGTATGGCCTCCAATGAGGCATAGTGAGTGGAAAACCACTTTAAAACTTGGATCCAAACCCAGATTCTGTTCTGAGGTACCCGTCAGAACCGAAACCTAGTTCGGATCCAAGTTTTAAAGTGGTTTTCAACTTTAAAAATCAAATACCGAAGTTATTCACTGAAGTCTTGCCAAACTTCGCGAATAACTGAATTTGCCTCATAGGAGGCCATGCAGCATTAATCCAAAATTTTAAGCTAAGCGACTTTGGATCTAGAATCCAAAGCTCGCTTCGCTCATCACTACACCTAACGGAAGGGCAGTTGGACAATGAACAAGGGTCTGCAGCAAGATAACTTGACAGCATTTCTTGTGTAGTTGATTTACTGTTAGCTAAATATCTGTTTGTGAAAGCATTCTAAGGAAGCCACTTCAACGCCACATGATGCGAGAGCGTGCATCTCGTGAGGACGTCAGATGTTTTACTAAAGTCCTGCCCACATCCAGAGAAATCTGAGGAAAAGGAGATAGTTGTAGGGAGATGGAAGGTGAAGTAAACTCAATGATGAAAAAACCTCTTTAAGCTTATATTAGACAGGCAGAAAATCGTGCAGATCATCGCTAACAAGCATTCACTCGTTCATCAGGCAATATGAATCTTTCAGGAGGTTTAAGATTCATTGTATGCCGGTGGCAGATCGAGGTGTCTGATCACGATCTGCTGCCGGCAAACAATGATTCAGTATAGGGACAAGCGATGGTATCGGCAATCGCTCCTCCCCATACTCTGGAGAAGATCACTGTATGTAATAGCAGAAGTCTCCTTTACTAATGAGCAGGCAATTGCTGGGAAGGAATGCTTTTTAATTAGCTTAATAAAAGCCTTAGATATATTGTCTAGACCTGCACTAGATTTATCACTGGGGCTCAGGCTGGATTATAGATTTTTGGTGAAGATTCATTAGTAAATCTGGACCAAAGTATTTTCAATTGAGCATAAGGAGCAACTTCCAACTCCCCAAACTTCCAATTCTGGTACCCATGTCTTATACTTTTTAGCATAGATATCTGATTCTATATTTTGGTTTTCAATTATTAGCTTTTTCCATCCTTTCATTCCAGACAAGTAGATAACTATTCACTGTCTAGCAGTCATATGTCTATTCAAAATAACTAACTTGGTAATCCTCAGCCTCTTATTAGCAGGGATCTGGATTTGCTTCATATTCCCCAACAACCAGATTGTCCAGTGTCATAGCATTTGGACCATACTGTACTTGAATGAGTTAATGAATTATATTAGTCCAGTTTTTTTTTTATAACTTGACATTATACACTCACCTAAAGAATTATTTGGAACACCTGTTCTATTTATCATTAATGCAATTATCTAGTCAACCAATCACATGGCAGTTGCTTCAATGCATTTAGGGGTGTGGTCCTGGTCAAGACAATTTCCTGAACTCCAAACTGAATGTCTGAATGGGAAAGAAAGGTGATTTAAGCAATTTTGAGCGTGGCATGGTTGTTGGTGCCGGACGGACCGGTCTGAGTATTTCACAATCTGCTCAGTTACTGGGATTTTCACGCACAACCATTTCTATGGTTTACAAAAAATTGTGTGAAAAGGGAAAAACATCCAGTATGCGGCAGTCCTGTGGGCGAAAATTACTTGTTGATGGTAGAGGTCAAAGGAGAATGGGCCGACTGTTTCTAGCTGATAGAAGAGCAACGTTGACTGAAATAACCACTCGTTACAACCGAGGTATGCAGCAAAGCATTTGTGAAGCCAAAACACGCACAACCTTGAGGCGGATGGGCTACAACAGCAGAAGACCCCACCGGGTACCACTCATCTCCACTACAAATAGGAAAAAGAGGCTACAATTTGCATGAGCTCACCAAAATTGGACTGTTGAAGACTGGAAAAATGTTGCCTGGTCTGATGAGTCTCGATTTCTGTTGAGACATTAAAATGGTAGAGTCCGAATTTGGCGTAAACAGAATGAGAACATGTATCCATCATGCCTTGTTACCACTGTACAGGCTGGTGGTGGTGGTGGAATGGTGTGGGGGATGTTTTCTGGGCACACTTTAGGCCCCTTAGTGCCAATTGGGCATCGTTTAAATGCCACAGGCTACCTGAGCATTGTTTTTGACCATGTCCATCCCTTCATGACCACCATGTACCCATCCTCTGATGGCTACTTCCAGCAGGATAATGCACCATGTCACAAAGCTCGAATCATTTCAAATTGGTTTCTTGAACATGACAATGAGTTCACTGTACTAAAATAGGCCCCACAGTCACCAGATCTCAACCCAATAGAGCATCTTTGGGATGTGGTGGAACGGGAGCTTTGTGCCCTGGATGTGCATCCCTCAAATCTCCATCAACTGCAAGATGCTATCCTATCAATATGGGCCAACATTTCTAAAGAATGCTATCAGCACCTTGTAGAATCAATGCCACGTAGAATGAAGGCAGTTCTGAAGGCAAAAGGGGGTCCAACACCGTATTAGTATGGTGTTCCTAATAATTCTTTAGGTGAGTGTAAGTACATATGTGTCAAACCTACATATCACCTGTTTAATGAAAAGCCACAAATATACTCCCCATCATTCATTTACTTTTTCAACTTCTTATGAGTGCAATACAGCCTGATTATAATAAAAACTTGAGTAATTAAATGCAACATATTTAATCTTATGCCTGAAAAAAAAACACCCTGAATAATAAAAGTTTGATATTTATGATATCAAATGCCCCTGCTGTTAAAGGATGGTACAGGAGTAAAGAAATAAAGCAGTTTTCTCCCAGAAACACTTTCTCACATTTGTGTTATTCTAGCTGAGCTCTACCTACTTTAGTATAGCTGGGGTGTAATATTAGGCACAGTCCTATGATGGGTGAATTGGTGCCGTGTGACAGTGGGGCTGAATTAAGTTCAATATGAAAAATTAATAGTAATGATCTGCAATGGATTAGAGATATAGGCTGTGCATTAAAGATGAGCAAAGTTCTTGAAAATTTGATTCGGCTGCTTCGCAGAATTTACAAAAAAATTCACTTTGTGACAAATGACTTTGCCACAAAGCGTATTTCGCTGTAAGGAGTGGGTGCAATGACAGGGAACGGCGATTGGGCGGCCCCCGTCATTGAACCCCTCAGATAATGACATCCAACATTAATATTAAGGTCTATAATAAAAATAAAAAAAAATCATACTTACCTCATCCATTTGATTGGGAAGAGCCCGCTGCCACCATCCCACGTAATGAAGTCATCACATTGGCCGGTGTGAAGACATCATACATCACCGCACGCAAGATTTTGCCCACGTTCTTTAATCAAGATGGCAGCAGCGGACTCTTTGCGCTCAAACTGATGAGGTGAGTATGATTTTTATTTTTTTTTTCCATGTCAGGGTAAATCAATTAGTTACCATAAAGCACAATGAAATTTGCGGCAAATCGAATTTTCCATGAAATTTGGATCAAAGTCCACTTCAGCACTACTGTACATTGGCTTGGTAAAATTGTTAAATGGGTTTTCTAAGATTAACATATTGATGACCTATCCTCAAGATATTCTTTATATAAAAAATGTGCAAGGATAAAAAGAGCATTATAGACGGAGCTATGGTGGTGGACTGTGGTAATGGGAGATGGTGGGATTTAGACCGGAGGTGGCACATGGGGTATTGGACAGTGTTTGGTGCAGGAAGTTCCCATAAGGGCTGCTCTGTACCATGGACACTGTCTGGCTTTGCTAATACACTGATTGTATGGCTGTTTTTGTCAAGTATACAGACACTATACAGGTTAATAATCCCAACACAATCTGCATGTCTCACAATTTCTCAGTGATATGACTACTAGATTCTGTTTCTAGCTGATGGGAATAAGTTAAAATTTTAAATGTATGTATGCTGCAGGTAATCATGAAATATGCTCATAGTCCCCTTAGGCTATCCATGAAGTAAGAATGACATTATAGCAGATCTGTCCCAGCTCATTTCTGGACAGCGACATACTGTACAGTAATACTGTAAGTCATCTCTGCTGATGCCTAGAATAGTATTCCTGTCATGATTTTGCAATGTGTTGTATATGTTGTGCATGTAGCATCAGATATTAAAAGTAAATTGCTACATTTGATTACGAATAGTTACTTTGCATTTATTCCTTTTGAATTATTCACTTCAAATTTATTTTTTCCAGAGACTTAAATGTGATTGCACCAGCACCGAGTTCAATAATTTATAAAACACAGCGGTAAGAGCAGTGGTATCTGGTATCATTCTCATACTTCTGCTTCAATTCCCCAGTAAATCATTTTAATTTTGTGTAATTGACAGTATTCCATCCTCAGAGAGTGTTCTATCATTGAATTAATGAACATATAACTGTTTTGCTTATCCATCCAGTAAAGATGATGGAGGGTTAGGTATTTCATGTAACCAAAAGGAATTTAGTTGCAATGCTTAGATAAACATGATACATTTTTCCAATTCAAGCTGAATTTTCATCAAAAGTTTAATATGAGAAATAGTGTTGAGCGAATCTAAGCAGAATTTGGCCCGAAGTTTAGTAAAACTTTGAGTCACCACAAAGCCGAATTTCCTCATGTTTCGTTGTACTGGATCAATTTTTTCCTACAATGGTGACGTCATTACTCTCACTGCTGGTCTTTGATGGGTTTTCTTCCATCAAGATGGGAGTGACCCCCCCCCCCAATCAGCTGTTTGTAAAGGTACTGCCACTCCTGTGAGCTCTGCAGCCTTCTTGCAGCTTACCGAGGACAAGGTTGTACATTGTATAGCAGCTGTGCACGGTAGCGCGCTCAGCCCAATTGATATGAATGGGGCTGAGCTGTGATACCAAGCATAGCTGCTACACAAACCTACATAATAAATGTAGAGCAGAGTAGTTTTTTGTTTCAAATTAAGCCACAATTTTATTTAGTATATGCCATCTGTGATGGACTGAACCGTCACTGGGGCTGCTGGAGAAAACTGAGGTCTAGCCTCCTTCCTATGGACTATGGACCCAGAACTATGGTGACCCTCCCAGACCTCTTGGGGTTATAAGGAACTATTAACCCTGATTTATGTGTGGAGTTATAGGCCACATCTTTCCTATTGCCCATTAAAGGTGCATGGTGTGAATCCCGCAACACAAAAAGGGTTAACTCTGCACTAAAACTCCCAATGAATTTTTAGTTTATTTGTCTATTTGTTCTATTGTGTTAGTGATGGGATTAAGATAGCTGACTCTAGGAGTAGCCAACTCTGGGGTAGAGGAGTAGATCAGCCTATGATACACTCTGGACATAATCCCATCACATGTGTCTCCTCTCTCCCTATTCTTTCATTAAGACACTGGGGAGGGGATGTCTGTTTGCATGCTGTTGATGGTTGATTGAGTAATGTTGTTAAACTTCTTGAACTGTATATAAATACTGAGTTGGTCTTCTCTTCAATAAAGAGAGTTCTTGATTTTTGTTTCACCTACACTGAGTCTCGACTGGGGAAACTGGGAGTTACAGATCAGCGGTTTGCAATGTCTCCTGAGTAAGGAAGAATGCAGAGGCAGACATACTCTTCCTGAGTACTGGAAGTCCGTCACACCATCTTCTATTTTTTGTGATACAGTTGCAAATCTTAAAGTGGTTGTGTCACTTCAGCAAATAGCATTTATTATGTAGAGAAAGTTAATATAAGCCACATACTAATGTATTGTGATTGTCCATTTTGCTGACTAGATTCATTTTACCATCACATTATACACTGCTCATTTCTATAGTTATCACTAGAGATGAGCAAATTTTTTAAAAATTCGATTCGCCGATTCACTGAATTTTTCTGGAAAAATTAAATTGATCCGAATATAGTGACGTTAAAAACAGCTATTTCCTGGCTGCTGAGAGCCTGTATAGTAGTGTAGAACACTGTGCCTTGCAGTAACACGCATAGGGAGTATGCTTTGGTAGTAAAAATAATACTCTGAGTCTGTATGACATACAGATGACAGGTGTCGCTCTTAGAACCACTGCACACTTCACTTATTTGGGCAGTCACTGAGCCTAAACTGACCAAATAACTCAAGTATGAACTCAGCCTTACAGGTTGATGTTAGCACCAAGAAGAAGCACAGTCCTTTTGCACTATCATCAGCTGATTCCACATATGTGTAAACAGAACCTGTTCTATGAAACGCTTATAAAATATAAAAGTAGAATCCCCGCTGACAGAGTGGGGTAAGTTTGTGTTGATGTCACAGATTTTTTTGCCCTTCCTCTGATCCTTCAGAACAATAACCCCCCAAAAAATGAATCCTGCCTGTTGAGTATTTGCCTTTACTCGGTCAGCATTTGGTCAGTAATCCATCAGTATTGCTAATGCAAAAAAAAAAAAACAGGAGTGGACTCAAAACAGAGATGACACGTGAATTGAATATTTGAATGTCTTCTGTGTTTTGTACCCACTCCTGCTTTTGGCTAACAAATCACAAGCCAATTCTGATGGGACCATACAGGCCTTACAGCTGCTACACAGAGAGGATCCGCTGTGCATCAAATTTTTTCCTTCCTTCTGACAGATCAGAAAAAGGGTCAAATAAAATATGATGTCAGCCAAGCCAAAAAGGCAAAATAGTGTCCCAGTCATGAAGTAGGGAGAGTGGGAACAGCATGAGAAGTCCACAGAGTGACACAATGACATAGTGTGGAGGTGGAGGCAGCATAAGGAGGTCACAGAATGGCAAAATTACAGAGTCTGGAGGTGGCGGCAGCAGCATCAGGAGGTGACCACAAAGTGGCACAATTACAGAGAGTGGAGGTGGCAGCAGCATGAGGAGTCCACAGAGTGGCACAATGACAAAGTGTGGAGATGGAGGCAGCAGCTGCATCAGGAGGAGGCCATAAGGGGCAAAATGACAGAGTGTGGAGGTAGCGGCAGCATCAGGAGTTAACAGAGTGGCACAATGACAGAGTCTGGAGATGGCAACCTCATCAGGAGACCACAGAGTGGCACAATGACAGAGTGTGGAAGTGGCAGCAGCAACATCAGGAGGCCACAAAGTGGAACAATGACAGAGTCTAGAGGTGGCAGCAGTATCAGGAGACTACTGAGTGGCACAATGACAGAGTCTGGAGGTGGCAGCAGTATCAGCAGGTCACAGAGTGGTACAATGACAAAGTGTTGAGGTGGCGGCAGCATCAGGAGGCCACTGAGTGGCATAATGACAGAGTGTGGAGGTGGAGGCAGCAGCAGCATCAGGAGGAAGCCAAAGAGTGGCATTACGACAGAGTGTGGAGGGGGGTGGCAATAACAGTACACGCTGACGATAGTGGGTGTAAGAAGGAGCACTTGGCATCAGATGTGTGGCATCAGGCAGGTGGCAGCATCAGAATAGTAGTGGAGGCAGGTAGCCAGAAGAAGCCGATCTCTTTTTTAAAGTGTTGGTGTGGCACCGTGGATGATCTAGTCTGATGTATAAGGCATTGGTGGGTGGAAATCCTGGCTGATCCACTTCTGTTTCATCTTGACAAAGTTCAAAGTAGAGTGGACAATGGAGCTCTTCTTCGGATAACTATGTCTCCCGCTGCGCTACACACCCGCTCTGATGCCACACTACTGGCCGCGAAGAACAGCTTTTTTCAGGGCAAACTCTGCCAGTTGTGGCCACATATGCAGTTTGGCTGCCCAGTAGTCCAGCGGATCTTCAATGTGGGCTGGTAGGGATTTGTCCAAGTATGCCACCATCGGCTGCTGGTGAGTAGTTTTTTTACTATGCGGGTGAAGAAAGCTGCTCATCAGTGACTGTAGACTCAGGCTGCTGCTGATAGAGCTGGTACTGCTCCTGCCACCCCACCCCTCCCCAGCAGCTATGACAGTGGAACGTGAGCGCAGAGGGCCCCCCGGTTGGACCTGAGAGAGGACAATAGCACAGATAGGCAGCAGCCAACTGACTACATAGGATGTCTCAATAGTAGTTCAGTTTGTCCTCCCTCTCAGTGGGTGTAAAAAAGGCCCCCATTTTGGAACCGTAGCGAGGGTCCAACAAAGTGGAAAGCCAGAAGTCATCCCTCTGCTGAATGGTGACAATTCGGCTGTCACTACGCAAGCAAGTGAGCATCCATCGGGCCTTTTGTGCAAGTGACTTGGAGGGACTCCCTTCCTCCATCTCCACTGCATACTGCCACGGTGTGTCTGGGTCCTCTGCCTCATCTTCCTCATCGACCTGTAGCTCCTCTGTCTGCTCCTGCTCCTACTCTCCTGTCACCTGTGTAGAAAAAGTACCCATTTCGCTACACATTGATTGTGCTCCAATGTCCTCCTCCTCTTCCAGTTCAGCCCTCACAGGGCTTATGTGGCCATGAGGTCTAGGCCCCATGTCTCCAGTCCCCTGACTAGCCAGATTTACCATCATCTGTTCCAGGACATGAAGCAGTGGAATTACATTGTTCATCCCGTAGTCCTGGTGACTGACAAATAACTTGGCATTCTCAAAGGGACTGAGCAAACGGCAGGTGTCACGCATGAGCTGCTACTGGCTGACATCGAAGTTACACAGGGGCGTACTCATGTCCGCTTGGATCATTAAGAAATTGTTTATGGCCTTTCTCTGTTCGTATAGTCGGTCTAACATATGGAAGGTGGAATTCCAACAGGTGGAAACATCGAATATCAGCCTATGTTATGGGATTCCGTTCTGCCGCTGCAGCTCACAGAGGGTTTGCTTTGTGGTGTACAAGTGGCTAAAGTGCATGCAAAGTTTCCTGGCCATTTTTAGGATGTTTTGCAGATGAGTGGAAGACTTCAGGAACCACTTAACAACGAGATTGAACATGTGTGCCAAGCAGAGCACATGGCTCAGCCCTCCTTGATGCAGTGCCGACACAATGTTCTTCCCATTGTCGGACACCCTACCTCCGGTTTTGAGTTGTTCCGGAGAAAGCCAGCATTCGATTTCTTGACGAAGGATACAGAGCAGATCCTCCCTTGTGTGACTCAGTTCGCCCAGGGAAATGAGGTGCAGAACAGCATGACACCTCCTTGCCCAGCAGATGTGGTATGCTGGAGGGCCCCTGTGAATTGTCCCTGCAATGGAGGCTGAGGACACAGTGGAGGATGAGAAGGCAGAGGCGGACATTGTCGCAGGACCAACGGCATGGCAACAACGAGGCGGAAGCGATGTCACCTGGCCAAGTTGCAGGTGTGGCTGTGCAGGAACCACATTCACCTTGTGGGCCGTAAAGTACATGAATCCTTCGGAGGCTTAACAAAAAACTGCCACACCGCCGAGTAGGTGATTTTACCCACAACACTCTGCACTGACTGACTGCTATCGCTGCTGCCTCTGTAAACCATTGCAGGGCAGGTAGGCTTCTGCAAAGCGAGTGGTCTACCCTGAGCACGTTTCACTCCCGACCTCCCACTGCTGCCACCCTGCTGAATCCTGGCCACGCTATCCCTGCCACCCTCTTCTCCTGATGATGATGAAGCCCCTTTATCACCCGCTCCTACGTGCGATCAGCTACATCATCATCATCGAGGACTGTCTGTAAGTCACTGATGTCCTCCTCAACAGTCTCTGGGTCAGGAGCCTGACAGCTTGCAACACCATTTCCCACACCACTCCTCTCCTCATCAGTACTTGCCCGCCTAGTGGAGGAAGCAGCAGATGTCTTCTCCAGATTTTGGCTGGGCAGTATATGCTGACTGTCCTCTAGTAGCTTGTCCTCACTGAAAAGTGGAACCGAGCCCACAGCATATAATACTTCTCTGGCTGAGGGAACAGAAAAGGACAGAGGCAGGTTGAGGACAGGTGAAGGCACAGGCTCCTGCTCCCGGGTCAGGCCACCTAAGCTTCATGTCAGAGGAACCCACCGACTCTTGGCTGAGGGTGTCTGATGTCACTTGGGACAAAGTGGATGACCGTGTCAACCATTCGAGAACCTATGGGTTGCTGGTCAGGACACAACCGCTAGATGACACCGGGACCTCAGGCCTCTCTCTGAAACCCCTACTGCTATGCCCCCTTACTCTGCTGCAGCCTCTGCCTGCGCCAGAAACATTTACGCCTCTGCCAGTCCTCTGGGCAGGGCCTGGCACTTCTCTGTACTGTTAGATCAAATAATCCAATATTAGATTAAATAGATTTTATTTTGCCACTAATACACAGCAAACAGGGCTTCAGAATATATCACTGCACCGCAGAACTTCAATTTGGCCCAAATTTTTTTCTACTTTTACACAACAGGCTTTTCAACAGATATATGCAACACTGGATGGTGAATATATTTTTATTTCACCACTAATACACGGCAAACTGGGCTTCAGAATAGATCACTGCACAGCAGAATGGCAAATAGGCCCTAATTTTTTTCTACTTTTGCACAACAGGCTTTTCAACAGATAAGTGCGACGCTGGACGGTGAATATATTTTTATTTTGCCACTAATACACAGCATACAGGGCTTCCGAATATATCACTAAACCGCTGAGTGGCAAATATTTTTTTTCTTTTTCTACTAATACATGTAAAGAAGGGCTCTAAAACAGATAACTGCACAGTAGAGTGGAAAATATATTTTTTCTTTTTCCCCTAATACACGCAAAAACGTCTTTAAAACACATAACTACACCGTTGAGCAACAGATATTTTTCCTTTTTCAACTAATACACGCAAAAAAGGGCTTTAACACCGATAACTGCACCACTGAGCGGCAAAAACTTTTTTTCTTTTTCAAATAATACACAGAAAAAAAGGCTTTAAAACATAAAACTGTACTGCTGAGCGGCAAACATATTTTACTTTTGCCACTAATACATGACAAAAAGGTATTTTTCTCCCTCCATCACACAACGGCTAATAAGCCCTTTTTTCCCCACTAATACAAGCCAAAAAATGCTTTAGAACATATAACTTCACTGCACAAGGGCAAATAAAACATATAAATATTTCCTTCTAATAAACCCTGTTAATGCCTGTATCAAACAGCACTTGAACTCTAATAACACAGGTTTGCTGCAATTACAGAGCTGTATAAAAGTGTTGAGCGCGAATATTAGAATTGCGAATATTAAACGCGAATATCGCAACTTTGCTAATTCACGAATATTTAGAATATACTGTTATATATTCGCTATTTCGAATATTCGTCATTTTTTAACATCTGAAAACATGATTCCTCCCTGCTTCTTTCTTGTGGGTCAATGAGTCATTGGCCCACAAGCAACTTAAGCAGAAAGGAATCATGTTTTCCATATGGAAACAAAATGACGAATATTCTAAAAAACAAAGTTATAGCAATATAGCTAATATTCGTAAAATACACATATAGAGTGAACCACAATCTCACAAATTTGACTAAGTTGTAATCGCAATGCGATTAATATAACCTTATTACTCGCATTGCGAATTTAACTTAGAGCTGGGTTCCTAATGGTTGGCTTGCTAGAATATAACAAATATCACAAATTCACGAATATAGCACTATATTCTCAATCATCGTTATATTCTAGCAACAACCATTAGGAACCCAGCTGTTTAATTCGCAATGCAGCCCTTTATCGAAAAATGCGATTTGTTACCACGAAGCTCGAGGGAATTCGCATTCGGTGCGAATTTAATTTTTCCTGAAATTCAGATCGAATTCCACTTCGTCATCTTCGATTCGCTCATCTCTAGTTATCACCACCCTACAATCTAACAGCGGTGTCCGTGCTTGCACACTATAGGAAAAACCATCTGTCTTTCTGGTGGCCAGGACCGTAGAAGCTCACATAGGCTGGTATCTTTTCCAATAGTGTGCAAGCACAGCCACCTCTGCTGGATTGCAGGGTGGTTATAACCATGGAAACTAGCAGTGTGTAATGTGATGGAAAAATGAATCCAGCCAGAAAGTAAGGGATAATCACAAAACATTGGTAAGCGGTCTGTACATGACAAATGTCACTTGCTGAAGTTACAAAACCCCTTTAAGATTATGATATGATAAGTTATGATATGTAGTTTATTTCTTATAAACTGATATTTTCCATGGATTTTTCTTTTAATATGTAAAAATTCCATACATTTGCATTTTTAAAGCAAATTATAATAAACATCTTTATGGTAGAACAAGAAATTTCCTTGAAGGTTAGTGTTATCATATTGTCAAAATTAATTGGAGAAGTACCATGATAATTTATATTATCTATTAACCTAATTTAGCTATTTTTGATGTTTGCTTCAATTATAATATATAATAACTAGGAGCGATTACACCTTGTTATACAGCCATTTTTGGGGTGTATTTATAGGAAATATAAGTATGTCTTATTAGCCGTTCTTTGGTGAACGTACATTGTTATACAGCCATTTTTGAGGTGTATTTATAAAAAATCTAAGTACGATTTTTTAGCTGTTCTGTGGCGAACGTATATTTTTAAACAGCCATTTTTGGGGTGCATTTATAGGAAATCTAAGTATGTCTTATTAGCGGTTCTTCAGTTAATTTACATTGTTACACAGTCATTTTTGGGATGTATTTTTAGGTAATGTAAGTACGTCTTATTAGCCGTTCTATGGTGAACTTACATTGTTATACAGCCATTTTTGGGGTGTATTTATAGGAAATATAAGTTCGTATTATTAGCTGTTCTGCTGTGAACTTACATTGTCATGCAACCATTTTTGGGGTGTATTCATAGGAAATTTAAGTATGTCTTATTATCTGTTTTGCAGTGAACGTATATTGTTGTACAGCCAATTTTGGGATGTATTCATATGACATAACTACGTCTTATTAGCCGTTCTGCGGTGCACTTACATTGTCATTCAGTCATTTTTGGGGGGGATTTATAGGAAATATAAGTATGTCTTATTAGCCGTTCTGTGGTGAACTTTCATTGTGAAACAGACATTTTTGGGATGTGTTTATTTACTTTTAATTTAAATCTTTTAATTACAGTATATCAGACAGACATGTGACAGGCCCTTCAAAGGGAACGGGCAGTGGTCAAAATATTTCTGGCGCATATATAAGTAGCAGCAGAAGAAGGGGGGAGGGTCTGGCACCAGGAGTCACAGTGACAAGCCTGAGCTCCCAGTATCTTGACCAGTAACCCAGAGGTGCTTCAATGGTTGACTCGGTCTTCTACTTCGTTGCAAGTGACATCAGACACCCCCAGTCAAGAGTCGTGGATTCCTCTTACACGACACGTAGTTGGCATGGCCCGGGAGCAGACCCTGTGCCCCCACCTGTCCTGAACCTGCCTCTGTCATTTTCAGTTCCATCAGCTCTAGAAGTATTATATGCCGTAGGCTCAGCTCCACTTTTCAGCGTGGATGAGCTTCTAGAGGACAGTCAGCAACTACTGCCCAGCCAAGATCTGGAGGAGAGATGCATCGCTACCTCTGGTAGGCGGCAAGTAGTGATGATGAGAGTCGCATGAGAGCTGGTTTTGCGAGTGGTCAGGCTCCTTGCCCTGAGACAACAGTGACGTGCAGACAGTAGTGGATGATGATATAGCCGATCACACTTGGGAGCCAGGTGAAGAAGGGGCTTCATCATCATCATCAGAAGGGAGCTGTCTTTCCTTCCAATCATCTACTGGTCCTGATGCTTCTGCTCTTCCTCATCCCCATCAGTCATTTCATCAGCAATTGATCACTGAAGCAATTTCAAAAAGACAGCAGTACGCGTGCACTCATCAAACGGTGTAGAACCTGAATCTGTTCCTGACCAAGTTGCTAGTACTGCAGTCCCTTCTTTTCCAAGTGGTAGACTTTGCATCTTTCAGAGAACTGATGGCTTGCGCCAAGCCAAGGTGGAGAGTCCCAAGCTGTCATTTCTTTGTAAAAAAGGCAGTACCAGCCCTGCACACTTTTGTTGAACAGAAAGTGGGTCATTCCTTAAGCCTGTCGGTGTCCGCTAAAGTTCATGGCAGTGCTGACATGTGGAGCTGTAACTACGGTAAAGGACAATATAGGTCCTTTACGGCCCACTGGGTAAATGTGGCTCCTGCCCAGCCACACCAGCAACTTAGCCATGTGTCGCCACTGTCGCCTCCACATTCTCAAGCTGTGGGTCCTGCACTGATGTCCACCTCTGCCTCCTCAGCCTCCACTGCAGGGACAGTTTACAGTGCTCCTCCAGCATACCACATGTGCAGGGCACGGCGGTGTCATGCTGTCCTGCACCTAGTTTGCCTGGGTGAACAGATTCACACAGGAGAGGAATTGCTCCACGTCCTCCATCAAGAAATCGAATACTGGCTTTTCTCCTCGACAACTCAAAATTGGAACCCTAGTCACCAACAACGGGAACGACATGGTTTCAGCACTGCATCAAGGAGGGCTGAGCCATGTGCCCTGCATGGCACATGTGTTTAATCTGATTGTAAAGTTCCTGAAGTCTTCCGCCCATCTGCAAGACATCCTGAAAATGTAGTTCCATGTATTGCCAGCTATTGAGTGCCCCTCGTCAAGCTATTAAAATTATTTTTTCATCCTGAAAATGGCCAGAAAACTGTGGCTGCAAAGAATGGCATTACCCAATAGTGTTAATCATAAATATTCTAATCGCGATTTTTTGTAGCGAATATGGGCACTTCGAGAATTTGCGAAGATGTAGAATATAATGCTAAATATTCGTAATCACGAATATTCTAGATTTTTTTTTCATCAGTAACCTACCTTCTTGCTTGTGGGCCGATGAGAAGGCTGTAATATCTTTGTCAGAGCTTAGCAACATCCCTAGCAACCAATAGGAAAGTTGCCTACTCCTTTACTATATAAGAAACTCCCCAGCAGCCATTTTCTGCTGTTTTTCTTTTTTTTTACAGCTCTGAGAGAGAGAGAGCAGTGACTTTTCTGTGCTCTGTGCTTTCATCTGGATCCCATTCCTTATCAAATTACATTAGATAGTTAGTTAGCTCATATATATATCATACAGATAGTTAGTGGGAGATAGTCAGTGTAGGTTAGATAGTGATATAGTGTAGCTGATGTTGGACCGACTATATGAAGAGAGAAAGGCCATAACCGATTTCTTGATGATACATGTGGCCAGAGGTACTCCCCTGTGTAACTTCAATGTTAGCCAGTGGCAGCTTATGCATGACACCTGCCATTTGCTCAGGCCCTTTGAGGAGGCCACTTTATTTGTCAGTCGCCAGGGCTACAGGATAAATAACTTCATGTCCTGGAACAGATGCTGCTAAATCTGGCTGACCAGGGGACAGAAGATGTGGTGACTATAACTCATGGCAAAATGATCCCTTTGGGTGCTGAACTGGAAGAGGAGGAGGACATTAGCGCACAAGCAATGTGTAGGGAAGTGGGTGGAGGCAGGGAGTCCCTCTGAGTCATTTGTGCAAATGGCCCAATGCATGCTCAGTTGCTTGAGTAGTGACAGCCGAATTGCCACCAATCGGCAGAGGGATGACTACTGGCTCTCCACCATGTTAGACCCTTGCTACTGGACCAAAATAGGGGACCCTTTTCCACCCACTAAGAGGGAGGACAAACTGAACTACTATTGAGACATCCTATGTAGTCAGTTTACCGCTGCCTATGTGCGCCATCACCTATCATCACAAAGGTTGGACAGGGGGGGGCCCTCTGCACTCATGTTCCACTGCCATGGATGCTGGGGGGTGGTGGTGCAGGAGCAGTACCAGCTCCATCAGCAGCAACTTAAGTCTTTCGGCTCTGATGAGCAGTTTTCTTCACCCGCCTACTGAAGAAACTACTCACCAGCAGCTAGACATGGAACAGAAACTGAAGCAGCAGGTGGTGGCATACTTGGACTGCATCCTGCCACCCTACATCGAAGATCCCCTGGACTACTGGGCATTGGGCAACCAAACTTGATTTGTGGCAACAACTGGCCGAGTGTCACGACCATGTGTATGGTCGTGACTCGTTGCCCCGCATGTGGTTTCCAGTGGCTAGGTTTCTGGTTGCCGCACGTGGTGGGATATTACGTAGTGGCCTCACGTGCGGTTGCCGCTGGCAACTCGGTTGTTTCTGCATGCGTGTCTGGTTTTCCCGTTGTGTTGTTGGCAGTGGAGCAGCCTGAGTTTGGTGCTAGGCGGCTCGCTGTCAACGCATACGGTTGACTTTGGCAACGTGTGTTTGTATGTGTGCACTTCCCCCGTTTGGTGTGCACAGGGTTAAGGTGTGTTTGTTACGTTGTGTTGTTGGCAGTGGAGCAGCCTGAGTTTGGTGCTAGGCGGCTCGCTGTCAACGCATGTGGTTGCCTTTGGCAATGTGTGTTTATATTTGTGCACTTCCCCCGTTTGGTGTGCACGGGGTTAAGGTGTGGCTGCTTTGTATGGTGGGTGTGTCCTCAGGCCTCCTTAAGTGTCAGTGTGTGGAGCCTGAAGGTCAGTCTTGTTTGTCCAGTCATGGTGTGAGCATGGCTGGAATTTGGCTGTATGTTTCCACCTTGATGTCTGCGTGAGCCACCCTTATTTGTTATATTGTTTGCTATGTTGTTCCTTCCCTGGTGAGTGTCTGTGTATCCCTTCCCCACCTGGTTGCTGTTGTATGGTGTGGGTATGTTTGGTGTTTGTTGACACGGTGTGACGCTCCGGAAGGGGCTTGCCCGCCCAGAGGGGTGTGGTACCTACCTGATGGTGTGCTGCCACTTTGGGATCCATCCGCATGCGTCAGTTGTCCGCATGGGAGGTCGGGAGTTCTTGGATCCGCTTTATCTTCTGCGGTGCGGCAGGTAAGAGTGTTTGGTTGTATGCTCTCTTGCGGTACTGGGGTTCACAATGTCAGGGTCCCGGCTGCAGAGGGGCCTCGGGAGACTCCTGCTCATCCGTGTCCCTGGGTGAGCAGGTGGTCTCTGCCCTGTTAGATCCAGGGTCAAGCAGGGATGTCCAGGGCTTTAGGTTCCTGTCGTATGGGCCCTCCCACCCTTGGGGTCGGCCCATACACGTAGGAGACCAGGGACAGCGTTAGAGACGTGCTAGATTAGCGGTTCCCCTGTCCCTGCTTTTAGCCCTTGTTTGGCCCAGCGGCCGCGGACATTGCACGGCGGGGGGCTTTCCCCACTTCCCGCCGTGACACCGAGTTTGCCCTGGACAAGCTTTCCTGCCCGGCCAGTAGGGTGGCATCAGAATGGGTGTTTAGTGCGGTGGGGGACATAGTTACCCCAAGGAGACCTTGCCTTTCTACCCAAAATGTAGAGAAACTGACCTTTGTGAAAATTAATCAGGCATGGATTAGCCAGGATTTCCATACACCAGTGCCTGATGCATCAGACTAAATAATCAATGGTGCTCTTTTGTCAAAAGAGACCTGTATTTTCTGGCTACCTGCTTCAGCTACTGTTCTGCTGCTGTCAGGTGATCCTACTGCTACCCAACATCTTGTGCTGGTACTGGCTTGGCTTTTGCCCCCCACCTCCCTACTCTTTCACTGAGCCACTCTGTGGTCTCCTCATGCTGCTGCCACCTCACCACTCTGTGGTCTTCTTATGCTGCTGCCAAATAACCACTCTGTGATCTCCTCATGCTGCTGCCAACTCAACACTCTGTCACTGGCCAACTCTGTGGTCTCTTTATGCTGCTGCAACCTCACCACTATGTGGTCTCCTCATGCTGTTGCCACCTCAACACTCTTTCACTGGGCCACTCTGTGGTCTCCTCATGCTGCTGCCACCTCATCATTCTGTCACTGGGGCACTCTGTGGACTTCTCATGCTGTTCAAACCCTATGATGGGGCCGACATTTCCCATTTTTGGCCTTGTTGACACCATTTATTTTACCCTTCTTCTGATCTCTCAGACGGATGGTAAAATAAGACACACAATGGATCCTGTCTTTGGAGCAGCCATAAGACCCGTATCATATGGTCCCTACTTTGCATCAGGATATGCTCTTGATTTGGTAGCCAAAATCAGGAGTGGGTACAAAACACAGAAGGCATGCAAATATTCCATTCACGTGCTATCTCTGTTTTGGATACACTCCTCTTTTGTTTTGGCCTTATCAATACTGATGAATTGCTGACCAAATGCTAAATGAGTGAAGGCAAATACTCAACAGATAGGATTAGTTTTTTTGGGGTTATTGTTCTGAAGGATCAGAGTAAGGGCAAAATAATTAGTGACGTTAACACAAACTTACTGCTGACACTCTCTCCAATCTGTCAGCGGGGGGCTAAACTTGTACCAGCTTTTAACAGAACAGGTTCTGTCGAAATCTATGTGGAATCAGCTAACAGAGTAAAAGGGGTGCGCTCTTTCACTCTATAGTTGGATCTTGGGCCGCTGCATAGTTCTTCATACCTGATGCTAACATTGACCTGTAAGGCTGAGTTCACAATTAAATTATTAGCTCAGTTTTGGCCCTGTAACTGACCAAATAAGTGAAGTGTGAAGTTATACTAAAAGTGACACCTGTCATCTGCATGACAGTACTGTTTCACTACCACAGCGGACTCCCTATGCATGTTTCTGCAGGACACAGTGTTCTACATCACTATACAGGCTCTCTGTAGCCAGGAAATAGCTGTTTTTAACACGATTCATCACAGATAAGTTTGGATCGAATCAAATCTTTTTGGAAAATTCGACAAACCGGCAAAATAATTAAAAAAAAATTTCTCATCTCTAATAATATCATTTATGTATATATTACATTTCCACTTCAGAGCTTGCTGAGTGTTCATGAAAATGGTGTGTGTGTACTTCCCTGCAAGTTAGCTGTGTAAGAGGGCCATTATGCCTGTTGAGTGGATTTCACATTGAGAGAATTTCATTAAATTGGTTTAGACAATAGTTCCAGCTTTTCAATTCAAAATGTACTCAAAAGTACAAATTTGGATATTGTCATTGGAAATTACATTTCTGCTCTTTATATATCTTTTTGCGAGCTGGTTGCCATGATCATTTTTTGCATATGATACATTTAGCTGTGGATGTGTTCAAGTAAAAAAAAAAGATTAAATTAATTAAAAACATGATAAGTGTTACATATGGCAATAAACCCAATTGTTTACTTCCCTAATTAACATTCAGAAACGTTAGGCCAAACTCGTAGCAAAATGTTTTAACTCTGTCGCCTTTTAATATTGCGTTTATGCTTCTAAGGATCACTATTCACCCCCCAAAAATAAGCAATAAATGTTTGAAATAGACCACTGTAAGCAGAGATCTTTGAAACTGCAAGGAACTGGTGCACAATGTATATTGGAGAATAGCATAATTTCATAAAAAAATAAAAATAAGAATGATTTCAGACGAAAATACACCTTTCATTTTGTGCCAGCATAAAGTGAATGTCAATTGATTTTGGACTTTAAAATGAGGCTATCCAGGAATGGATAATGATGATCTATCCTCAGGAAAGGTCATCATTAGCGCATCAGAAGGGGACTGAGTTCCAACACAGCACGCCGATGTTTCAGGGAGCTGCCATGCTCACTGCAGCATACATTGTACATGGGTGTGCTTGGTATTGCAGCTTAACCCCACTAACTTCAATGAGTCTGAGCTGCAAATAGGCCACACGGCCGATATATGGTGATGTTACTTGGCCTAGGAAAAGGCAGTGGTGCTTACAGTGTGCCAACCTCTCTAACAGTGATTGGAGAGAGTCCTGGGTGTCGGACAGCTGCCAATCTCATATCGATGACCTATCAAGAGATAAATAATAATTACCAAATAGCTTATTTAAAAGTTAATTTGCTTTATTAAAAGGTTTCTGCTAGTTTTATATTGATGACCTATCCTCAGGATAGGCCATCAATATCTGATTGTCAGGTGTCTAACACCCCACTGATCAGCTGTTCTGTAGTAGCATCAGCGCTGGAAGTTGTCACCAGAACTACATAACTGTCCATTGTTTAGTGAGATGAGATTAATGCAGTGCTTCTTCCATTGAAGAAAATTGGAGCAATGTTACAGTAAAAAGCTATGTCCATTACACAATGGATGCAGTTGAGTAGTTCCACTGCAAACTTCGAGCAACAGTGTTTCTGCGGAATAGCTGATTAGCAGGATGCAGGGTGTCGAACAGCTGCTGATCAGATATTAATGGCCTATCCTGAGGATAGGTCATTGATATAAAAGTACTGGAATCCCCTGTACAGTAGTTTTGATTTATAAAAAATCAGACTCATGTTTGTGCACTTTATGTTCAGTTTGTAAAATGTTTTTTTGTTATTTTGCAATAGTCAGTTTTTTTTTTAGAAATTAGCGAGTTGCAGTGTGTGTCATGTTATCTTTTTGTCAAGTTTCAATGACTTGGAAACATTACATATTTCCAAGAGGATCTGTTGTATCCTCTTAGAACTCCAAAGGGCGGCATACTTTTGCAGAGACATCTTATGTGACTTCCATTTTATTGTAGCCTTTTCTGCCCCTGTCTGTGTTGGTAGTTTTAGCACCTAGTGTCCATGTCCGAGGTGACGTTTTACTGACACAGAGTGTTGCAGAGTGCTGGGTTTCGTTCTGACAATGCACTGCTATTGGGAACTGAAACTACCAGCATCAATAGTGGGTGAACAGGAGAGGCAACAAAAAAATAGAAAACAGCCTGGGACATGAAAGGTGTAGCTGAAAAGGTAGGCAGCCTGTTAGAGCTCTGTGAGGACATGGCATGTCCTTTTTAAACAGACTATCAAAACCAAAAGTAATACTTCGTAGACTTTGTTTTTTCTTGATTTCTTAGCCCTCCAGTACATTGTACATTATATTCCTACAAGCTATCTATGATACTATTATGCATGGTGGCAAAGATCAACCAGGCTAGTATTGAGGTTTGCTATTCCTATAGAGACATGAATGCTCTATAATTTCCTCAAAAAAAATGGGTAGATTGCATACACTATCAGTGAGAAGGTGCTAATTGTAATTTCACCCTTAGTATGTATTTTTTTAAAATCTTATTATGTTGTTTGCCAGTCATTATCCTCAGGTCGCTGCTATTTTAAACAGTGGAGACCGCCTGGCTATGGTGGCCGCTATAAACATGAGCAGGCACCATGTTTGCACTTTGCTCCAGGGCTGTACTTGTACGTGCTGGTAGTTAAGGGATTAATGAAGCTTTGCCATCTGTTTTTTTTTTTGTGGGGTGAGCCATAGTTTGTATTGATACCATTTTTGGGTTTATTTTTTGATAACTTTTTATACCATGTTTTGGACTAAAACAGTATTCCAGAAATTATAATTTTTTGAAAACAACTATGACTTTCCTGAATGAAGTGATACCAAGTGTGTTTATTTCTTTATTACTTTCAGTTTTCAAATTTAGAAATCAGCGAATCGAAGCTAACGAAGTGGAATTTGTTTAGAATTTCAGGAAAAATTTGATTTGCAATGAATGTGAATTTTCTCGTGCTTCGCGGTAACGAATCATAATTTTTCCTACCATGGCGGTTAAAATGGCGGCTACACGTGTGAGGACATGGGGCAAGAAACTCTGGGAAGGGGGATTACCCATCTTATCATGCATGCAGCTAATCAGCAGCCAGCCAGCCTGGTGATGTCACAGCCCAATAAATACCAGGGACATCTTAGATTCTGCCATTCACAATCGTACTTTGCTGAGGGACAGACGTGTATGCAGGCGCTAGGGACTAGGGAGAGTGAAAGAAAAACGAATTGTTAAAAAGAAAAAAAGGAAATAAGCGATTTACTAGTGCAGGGAAAGGATAGTGAGAGGAATAATTTCACAGGCAGGGAGAGACGTGTGCAGATGCTAAAGAGAGTTATAGAAAAATCCTCATTGTGATAAAAAGCAATTTACAAGTGCTAGGAAACATTATTTGTGGATCCAGATAGTCTCATAATACAGTTCTGTCATTCCAGCAATTAGTTGTTGGGGTGCAAGTGCTATGTTGCAAAGCCTTTTGTGGCTTTTATCTGAGGAAAAAGAAAAATATATACACAGGTCACTTTTGTTGTTCTTTACGCTAAAATCAGTGTCAGTCATTTCTGATGAAAGAGTGTAAGGCAGTACTTCAGTTTTACATAAAACAATTAAACGCACTGCACTGTTGCAGCGATTTCTGTTGAAAGCATATAGAGGCTTATTTCATTAAACAAAGAAAAATATATATGCACTGCACTGTTGCAGTTATTTCTGGTGGAAGCGTATAGGCTCGTATTAAAGTACTACAAGAAAAATGTATACACATTTCACTCTTTAATTGTTTTCTGGTTAAAGCATATAGCGGCCTTTTTCCATCCAGCAAGAAATATATATTTTATGGTCACTTCTGCTGTTATTTCTGGTGAAAGGGTAAAGGGCCGTATTACAGTAAAAAAAGAAATATATATACGCACTGCACTGTTGCAGTGATTTCTGTTGAAAGCGTATAGGTGCCTTTTTGATTAAAAACAGAAAAATATATATGCACTGCACTGTTGCAGTTATTTCTGGTGACAGGGTATAGGGCGGTATTACATTAAAAAAGAAAAAATATATATACGTACTGCACTGTTGCTGTGATTTCTGTTGAAAGCGTACAGGGGCGTATTTCAGTCAAAAAAGAAAAATATATACGCACTGCATTGTTTCAGTTATTTCTAGTGAAAACCTTTACTGGCGTATTGCAGTAGAGAAAATATATATAAATTCTCCATTCGCTCTTGCACTTACAGTTGTGTTCAAAATTATTCAACCCCCAATGCTGTAAAGGGTTTTAGGGAATTTAGTGTACATTTGTAATTGTGTTCAGAATAAAATCTTACAAGGACTTTTTAAAGAACCAAATGCAACTAAAATGACATCAATTGTTTTTGTAATACAGTATTTAATGTTTTTTTTGTGATTTCTTCATTGACACAATTATTCAACCCTTTAAAGACTACCACTCTTAAGAACAGAGGTTCATTCAAGTGTTTTCGATCAGGTATTGAAAACTCCTGTGGATGTCAAGGAGCAGCAATCAAGCATAATAAGCACCAATTAGGCAGATGTAAAATGACTGTGATACTCAGCTCCTTCTAGACATTAGCTACCTTAAGCGCAAAGTGGAGAAATGTCCCCGTGTGACTGCTGAGGAACTGAAAAAAGATTTGTCAGATGCGGGTACTGAAGTTTCAGCTCAGACAATAAGGCGCACACTGCGTAATGAAGGCCTCCATGCCAGAACTCCCAGGCCAACCCCCTTGCTGTCTCCAAAGAATAAGAAGAGTCAACTGCAGTATGCCAAAAGTCATGTGGACAAACCACAAAAGTTTTGGGATAGTGTTCTGTGGACTGATGAAACAAAATTAGAACTATTTGGGCTCATGGATCAACGCTATGTTTGGAGGAGGCCTATGAAGAAAAGAACACCTTGCCTACTGTGAAGCATGGCAGGGGGTCAATCATGCTTTGGGGCTATTTTGCTTCTACAGGTACAGGGAAGCTTCAGCGTGTGCAAGGTACCATGAATTCTCTTCAGTACCAGGAGATATTGGATGAAAATGTGATGCAGTCCGTCACAAACCTGAGGCTTGGGAGACGTTGGACCTTTCAACAGGACAATGATCCCAAGCATACCTCCAAGTCCACTAGAGCATGGTTGCAGATTAAAGGCTGGAACATTTTGGACGCATGCGCGCGGCTTGCTGTGCGGACGTGCCTATGTGAGCTCCGCACCGACTACTGATTTCTCCCCTCTTCTAGCGCCCTAATCCGGCTCCATCGGCCAAGAGACCCCATGCAGGGGACGCAGAAATCATCCCGCAACAAGGGAAGGGCCAAGTTGCCCTCTACGCCAGCTCCATCTCAAACTTTACCGGAGCTTTTCCGTACCACGCGGCACTCCATCATGGCGGACCGGGCCGCAGCTCCCGCTAGTCCAGCATCCTCATCGGACAGTGGACAACAGTTACCGGACCCTCTGGACCCAACCGCAGGTCAGACTGACCTTTATAATAATATAGCGACACTATTCCGATCCGAACTTTCGCAGGCGGTTGCAGAGTTTTCCCGCCAAATCCAGGACCTGGGCTCCAGAGTAGCCGACCTAGAAACTAAGGCGGATGAAATTGCTAATGCCCTGGCGTGTGACAGAACTGATATTGATTCCCATACCGCCCAGCTCCAGGCCCTTGAATTGAAAATAGAGGATCTGGAGAACCGATCTCGGAGGGGCAACCTACGTGTTTGAGGCCTACCCGAGACTTTCGTGGATCTTACAACTACCATGGGGGCCCTGTTCCAATCGCTACTACTGGACTTAACCTCAGACCGCCTAAAGATGGACAGGGTCCACAGATCTTTGGGGAAACCCAGGACCCCGGATATACCACGGGATGTCATACTTAAGCTACACCACCCCAAAGTGCGGGACTTGATTCTAATGGCCGCGCGGAACCTTTCCACTCTCCCTGGCCTGCCTCCCACAGTTAAGCTGTTTGCAGACCTTGCACCATCCACGCTGAGGAAACGCAGGGAGATGAAGCCAGTGACTTCGGCTCTACAACAAGCACAAGTAAAGTACCGGTGGGGGTTCCCTTTTGCTCTTTCTTTTCAACTTAACACGCGGCACCATATGGTTCACACTCCGGCCGAGGGCATTGCTACATTGAGAAAAGCTGGCATTGTGGTGGATTCCGCCAGCCCTCCTCCCGCTCCGCCAAGACCACAGCGTCCGACCTGGGTGTGGACGAAGGTCCCGTCGACAGTTTCAGCAGGATCCGGTTCTCCTGTCACCTGAATTATGTATCCTTTAACCTTCCACTGTCCACCTGTTTACACCCTGGACTGGTGGATTTGCGGCCCGGTATAGTGTGGAGCCCTTTTTACTATTTGGGGATACCTATATGAACCCTTCAAGTTGCCCTGAGTGGACTCAGGCCTTAGCAATGTGCTCTGGGGAGTTCAGTGACTCGGACTTCCATGTTGTCTCTCCTCCTAGGGTACCCGGTCATGGGGCCAGGGTTTCATGTGTTGGCCCTGATTTTCATGGCCGACCCTGCCACGCTTACTGAATGTCTTTTAGTTTTTGTTCACTGTTTTAATGTTGCACATACTTGTGCTTTTTTGTTTATACTGGCGACTACTTATACCGGTCTATATCGCTTTTTTGTGCCTATGGAAGGGTGGTTTACAGCTCTGTTATTTTGTGCCTTTACTAGCTTCTTACTTAACCTAGATACTATATGTGTAAGGTAATAACGCACAATGTACGGGGTTTTAATTCCCCAGCGAAACGCAAAGCGGCACTCCGGTCTTATCTTAAGCATAACCCAGATATTCTCTGTCTGCAGGAGACGCACTTTACCCCCACCTCCCACCCGAAATTCTTCCATAATCACTATTCTAGATTTTATTCGGCAACCTACCAGACTAGACTACCTACCAGACAGACTAGAAGTAGAGGGGTGATTACTTTGTTGGGGGACACTTTTCCACTCCAGGTTTCCCATACCAATATAGACCCTAATG
Organism: Bufotes viridis; assembly: GCA_033119425.1. Classification (NCBI taxonomy): domain Eukaryota; kingdom Metazoa; phylum Chordata; class Amphibia; order Anura; family Bufonidae; genus Bufotes; species Bufotes viridis. The sequence goes on along the minus strand of CM065597.1, from coordinate 56,057,813 downwards.
GTCGTTTTGTTGTTGTACTGGGAGATCTGGATGGAAAGACCCTCTGCTTAGTGAATGTATATGCTCCAACTGATGAACCGATAACGTTTTTCTCGAAGTTAAAGGACCTAATTGAATCTTTCACATTTGATAAACTTATCTGGTGTGGGGACTTCAATTTTGTATTGGACCCTCTTTTAGACCGATCTACGCCCCCCCCAGTTTCCAGATCCTCCTCACAGAAATGGGCCATTCAGACAACTCTGGCGTCGCTATCTGTGGCGGATGCATGGAGGGAATACCAGGGTTTGAAGAGAGGGTATACTTACTTTTCACCGGCTCACGGGGTGTACTCCAGGATCGATTTTATTTTATTATCTGCTTCTATGCTACCGCATTTAGTTTATTGTAGACATGTAATATCCACATTCTCCGATCATGATTATGTCTTGATGGCAGTTGAACTCTCCACGCCCACCAACCGTCTCTATACCTGGAGGCTTAATGAATCTCTCCTGACTCGCCCTGACATTCGTGATCGGATTATGTCCAAGATTTCAGCTTTTTTTGAGGACAATGTAGTCCCTGAGACAGACCCCCTAGTGGTTTGGCTTGCTCACAAAGCCTTTATTAGGGGTGAATTAATTAAAGAGGCCTCACGTCTGAAGAGGGACAGAGGTAAGACCCTTCTGGACTTAGAATCCCGGCTGGGCAGATTGGTTAGAGCGCATCAGGTGTCACCCTCGCTTTATCTTCTCAAGGAGATAAAGGACCTGAAGATGAAAATTAACGTTCTCTTGTCAAACGAGACCGAGAAGGCTCTGAGGTGGACTGCCTCCTTTTATTACAAATTTGCAAATAAACCTGACAAGATGTTGGCTCGTCAACTTAAAACAAAGCAGAAAATAAATCAGGTCTTCCGTATCACATCTTCTACTGGGTGTGCAACATCTAACCCAAATATTATCTATGATGTATTCAGGTCATACTACCAGAAACTTTACTCTGACCGGGCGGTAGACTCTTCACATACTACTGATGGTTTTTTGTCCTCTGTGACTCTTCCGAGGGTGTCGCCTGATGCTAGGGCCGATCTTAATAGGCCTATATCCCCTGAAGAGGTGGAAGCTACCATCGGCTCCCTTCACTTAGGGAAAGCACCAGGGCCGGATGGCCTCTCGGCCTTGTACTATAAAAAGTTTTCTACCCCCCTAATACCACACATTACCAATTTTTGCAATCACCTTTTAGATGGCGGATCCTCCCACCCTGACTTCCTTACTGCTCACATAACTGTAATCCCCAAACCTAAGAAAGACCCTTTATTTCCTTCTAATTATCGGCCAATATCTTTATTAAATTTAGATTTAAAAATATTTACATCCATCCTGGCTAGACGATTAAATGTCATACTCACATTTCTCATCCATAAGGATCAGGTAGGATTTATCCCCAGCCGGGAGGCTCCCGACAACATCAGAAAAGTTATTGATCTCATACACGTAATCAATAGGACACAAACTCCCATGGCGCTCTTGGGGCTTGACATTGAAAAAGCTTTTGATACTGTCAAATGGGGATATCTACGTGCAGTTCTGACCAAAGTAGGTATCACGGGCCCTTTTTTACAGGCTATTGAGGCGTTATATTCAAATCCTATAGCTTATCTCAAACTTCCTACCACCAGCCCAGCCCCTGTCAACATCTTTAGAGGTACCCGCCAGGGATGTCCCCTCTCCCCAGCCCTTTTTGCACTAGCAATGGAACCCCTTGCAATAGCGATCAGAAGTCATGTCGACATAACGGGAGTCAGGGTGGGAGATCAGGACCATAAACTTAATCTTTTTGCTGACGACCTTTTACTTTCTCTCTCCAATCCCCTTGTGTCATTACCCAATCTGTTGAAGTTACTGGAAACCTTCTCCACTTGCTCTGGCCTGACTGTCAATCAAAAAAAATCAGAACTCCTACTTTGTAACGTGCCCCTCCCCCTCCAGTCCTCCCTGGTCCAGTCCTTCCCATTCCATCATCTATCCACTCATATTCAGTATCTAGGAGTCCTTATCCCGTCCAAGTTGGATTTGATTTACAGGATTAATTTTCTCCCTATGTATCGCAAGATTAGAGAGGACTACAGATCCTGGAGTACACTCCCAATATCGTAGATAGGTCGTATACATATTGTTCGCATGGTTGTTTTACCACGATTTTTATACTTATTTAGAACACTCCCCATTTCAATACCGCCTCGCGACCTCCGAAGTCTTCAGGCGGACACAATGCGGTTCATATGGGGAGGTAGACGTGCACGCATCTCCAGGTCCACGATGTGCAGGCATAAAGCCCAGGGTGGGTTATCAGTTCCGGATTTCCTTAAATACTACAGGGCTGCCGGATTAGCTCAATTATTTCTAACCCATTTAAAACCTGACGAACATCCATTATGGGTTTCATTAGAACAATCCCTTTTTGCACCGTGGACGTGGAGGGCGTTGCTTTGGAACTCTGTTCCTTTGCCAAGGAAACTACGCCTGCTATCCCCGTTGTCTTATCAGTCGCTCGGTCAGATTTAAGGCAGGATTGCAATCTCAACAAACCCCCATGCTGCATCTCTTTGGAAACCCAATCTTCCCCCCAGGGCTACATATGCGTACATTCAGTTGGTGGGTCATAAATGGCTTTACCTCTCTTTATAAGTTTCTGGTCAGGGGCAAATTGACATCTCTGATCGAATTCAAAGATGCACATGGTTTACCATCTCATGAAACATTCAATGCTAATCAAATATTTTCCTTTCTTAGCTCTCTCAGGTTAACTAACCTTCAGCTTGATTACACTCCATTTGAGAGATCGGTGGTCTACTCCTTATATAAAAAGGGCCTTTTGTATAGGATCTACGGTGTGATTAATGCTGTTTCAGAGGGGACTAAACTTAAATACATGTTGGATTGGGAGGAGGACGTCCAGCGGGAGCTCACCGTAGCTAGGTGGCATCAATGCTCGCAAACTTTGACCAAATCCTCTTGGCAAGTCACTTTAGCGGAGTCTTCCATTAAAGTTCTTCATAGAACTCACCTGGTTCCCACGAAACTTCATCGAATCTACCCGAAGGTCTCGCCCCTGTGTTTCAGAGGCTGCGGGATGCCCGGTACAACATACCATGTCTGGTGGCTCTGTCCCCGGGTGCAACGATTTTGGCGTGAGACGTGTAGGCTAATTTCCTCAGTGCTGAATTATACTTTCCCTTTATCGCCTACAGTATGTCTTCTTGGGGACAGACCCACTGGATTGAGGTTTTCCAAATTTAAACTATCTCAGTTTTTACTATTGGCAGCTAGAATACATATTGCATACAAGTGGCGTTCTGCCGTTCTTTTCCCACGTGCAGTGATTGATAGAACAAATAGGATTATGCTCTATGAAAGACTTAATGCTATCCGCCAGGACTCTTTTGACTCCTTCCAAAAACTGTGGGACCCGTGGATGCCCTCCTCTCACTCCTCGACATTAGGGAATTGCTTGACTTTATAAATCCACAATTGTCCCTTTCGCATATATTAGGGAATTTGATGCTGTATCTTGACCACCTTTTCATTATGTACAAGTTCAGTACTTTGGTAATACTACAGTTTTGAAACTGCTGTCGCCATATTTTTGTTCTTTTGTTTATGGAACTTAGATGTTTTGTTTCGCTTACCTGTACTATCTTCTTTGATAAGGGGATAAGGTCGTGGTTCATATACCATATAAATTGTCGACTTTTTGCTATGACTGTGTAAAATCTATCACTTACTGTCAACTTGTGTGATAACCATGTTATCTTGATCCCAATAAAGCTCATTTGAAACATAAAGGCTGGAACATTTTGAAGTGGCCATCGCAGTCACCAGACTTAAATCCGATTGAGAACCTCTGGTGGGACTTAAAGAAAGCAGTTGCAGCGTGCAAGCCTAAGAATGTGACTGAACTGAAGGCTTTTGCCCATGAAGAATGGGCGAAGATACCCGTAGATCGCTGCAAGACACTTGTGTCAAGCTATGCTTCACGTTTAAAAGCTGTTATAACTGGAAAAGGATGTTGTACTAAGTACTAAGATTGAATGTCACTTGGGGGTTGAATAAATCTGATAATGACGTGAGCACAGAAAAGACATTTGTGGTTATTTCATTATAAATGTTATGTTATATTTGTCTGACTTACAAGTGCCTCTTTGATTTAATTGTAAACAAGATGACTGAAATGATCAAAATCAATGTCAAACTGGCCAAAACACTCAATTTCAGTGGGGGTTGATTAATTTTGAACACAACTGTATATCTTGAAAAACATTTAGCGACGTATATCAGTAGAAAAAGAAATATACATTCAAAATTCGCTGCTGCACTTATATCTTGAAAAACAATTATTGACGTATATCAATAGAAAATTAAAAATATTTTCAGCGTTCACTGCTGCAGTTATATATAGTAAAGCTTTACTGGTGTATTTCTGTAGAAAAATCAAGACATATTCAGCATTCAGCGCTGCAGTTTTACGTGGGAAAGCCCTTTTTGCGGTATGGACCGAATTACGTTGTGGCGAAATTTTGTATTTACAATTCACACACTGCGCGCTTACATGACGACGTCCATAAGAGCACTGCACCAATACAGGTAAATATACTATGCACTAGCCCTGCACAAAAATTCTAACTAATTCACACAAGCCCACATCTATCTGCGGTATTGCTTACTGGACACTACGGGGACTTTTCTGCAGCACAGAAACTGCACGAGGACTGCATCTCGCTCTTCCAGTGCGGACCTACTTCCTGCACTACTTCCCGTTCATTTCAGATCACTCTGCCTCAAGCGCCGGTTTTATTTTTTAAACTGACAGCCTATAACCCTCTGTTGAAAAGCCTTTACTGACGTATATCATTAGAAAAAGAAAAAGATATTCGGCGTTTAGCGATTCAGTTATTTGCGGTAAATTTTTTTAAAATTATTTCAGTGGAAAAAAAATTGTATTCTGCGTTAAGCACTGCACTTATATGCAGTAAAATCTTTATTGAAATATTTTGGTGGAAAAAAAAAACCTTGTATTGCGCATTAAGCGCTGCTCTTATATGTGGTAAAATCTTCTTTTAATTATTTCGGTGGAGAAATAACTTGTATTCAGCATTAAGCGCTGCACTTATGTGTGGTCAAAACCTTTTTTTAATTATTTCAGTGGAAAAAAATCTTGCATTCAGCATGAAGAGCCGCACTTATATGCGGTAAAATCTTTTTTTGAATTATTTCATGGGAAAAAAAATCTTGTATTTTGCGTTAAGTGTTGCACTTCTATGCGGCAAAATATTTTTTGAACTATTTCAGTGGAAATGCAAATTTCCACCTCCTCCACTAACTTCCTCATCTCTTCATTAATATCAGACACACTAACTTTACGCCCCAAAACCCCAGCTATATATTTAAGTGGTGCCAGCACCACCTAAGAGAGAATAAAGGTAAATGATACTGCCAGCTTGTTAAAGGGAATTAAAGCATGATGCCACAATACATTTGATATGACATTTAGCAGGAGTTTAAAGTGTCCACATATAGCACATAGTGGGACACTGCATCAAAATTAATCAGGTGTTGATCAGCCAGGATTTCCACACACCAATGCCTGATTCATCAGACTAGATCATCCATGGTGCCACACCAACATTTTGTGACCGGTTTCTTCTGGCTACCTGCCTCAGCTACTTTTCTGATGCTGTTAACCACCTGATGCCACACATATGATGCCAAATGCTCCTTCTTTCACCCAACTTTGTCAGCGGGTACTAGTATGGCCACCCACCTCCACAGTATGTCCCTTTGCCATTCTGTGGCCTGCTGATGCTGCTGCCACCTCCAGACTCTGTCATTGTGCCACTCTGTGGCCTCCTTCTGATGCTGCTGCTGCCACCTCCACATTCTGTCATTGTGCCACTTTGAGGCCTACTCATGCTGCTTCCACCTCCAGACTCTGTCATTGTGCTGCTCTGTGGTCTCCTCATGCTGCTGCCAACTCCATACTCTGTAATTGTGCCACTCTGTGGCCTCCATCGGAAGCTGCTGCCGCTATCCTCCACACTCTGTTATTGTGGCACTCTGTGGACTCCTCCTGATGCTGCTACTGCCGACACCTCCACACTCTGTCATTGTGCCAATCTGAGGTCTACTCATGCTGCTTCCACCTCCAGACTCTATCTTTGTGCCACTCTGTGGCCTACTCATGCTGCTGCCACCTTCAGACTCTGGCATTGTGCCACTCTATGGCTTCCTCATGCTTCTGCCAACTCCAGACTCTGTCATTGTGCCACTCTGTGGCATCCTCCTGATGCTGCTGCTGCCGATACCTCCACACTCTCTCATTGTGCCACTCTGTGGCCTTCTCCTCAAACTGCTGCTGCCGTCACCTCCACACTCTGTCACTGTGCCACTCTGTGGCCTAGCCATGTTGTTTCCACCTCCACACTCTGTCATTGTTTCACTATGAGGACTAATCTTGCTGCTTCCACTTCCAGACTTTGTCATTGTGTCACTCTGTGGCTTCCTCATGCTGCTGCCAACTCCAGACTCTGTAATTGTGCCACTTTGTGGCTTACTCATGCTGCTGCCACCTCCAGACTCTGTCATTGTACCGCTCTGCGGCCTACTCATGCTGCTGCCACCTCCAGACTCTGTTATTGTGCCACTCTGTGGCCTACTCATGCTGCTGCCACCTTCAGACTCTGTCATTGTGCCACTCTATGGCTTCCTCATGCTGCTGCCAACTCCAGACTCTGTTACTGTGCCACTCTGTGGCATCCTCCTGATGCTGCCACTGCCGATACCTCCACACTCTCTCATTGTGCCACTCTGTGGCCTTTTCCTGATACAGCTGCTGCCGTCACCTCCACACTCTGTCATTGTGCCCCTCTGAGGACTAATTATGCTGCTTCCACCTTCAGACTTTGTCATTGTGCCACTCCGTGGCTTCCTCATGCTGCTGCCAACTCCAGACTCTGTCATTGTGCCACTCTGTGGCCTACTCATGCTGCTGCCACCTCCAGACTCTGTCATTGTGCCACTCTGTGGCTTACTAATTCTGCTGCCAACTCCAGACTCTGTCATTGTGCCACTCTGTGGACTCCTCTTGATGCTACTGCTTTAGACACCTCCAGACTCTGTCAGTGTGCCACTTTGTGGCCTACCCATGCTGCTTCCACCTCCACATTGTGCCACTCTGAGGAATACTCCTGCTGCTTCCACTTTCAGACTTTGTCATTTTGCCCCTCTTTGGCTTACTCATGCTGCTGCCAACTCCAGACTCTTTCATTGTGCCACTCTGTGGCCTCCTCCTGCTGCTGCTGCTGCCAAAACCTCCACACTCTGTCAATCTGCCACTCTGTGGCCTTCTCCTGATGCTGCTGCTTCTGACATCTCCACACTCTGTGATAGTGCCACTCTGTGGCCTCCTCCTAATTCTGCTGCTGCCGACACCTGTCATTGTGCCACTCTATGGCCTACTCATGCTCATTGCACCTCCAGACTCTTTCAATGTGCAGCTCTGTGGTCTCCTCATGCCGCCGACAACTCCACACTCTGTCATTGTGCCACTCTGAGGCCTACTCATGCTGTTGTCACCTTCAGACTCTGTCATTATGACACTCTGTGGACTCCTCCTGATGCTGCTGCTGCCGACACCTCCAGAATCTGTCATTGTGCCACTCTGTGGCAATCTCCTGATACTGCTGCTGACACCTCCACACTGTGTCATTGTGCCACTCTGTGGACTCCTTCTAATGCTGCTGCTGACACCTCCACACTCTGTCATTGTGCCACTCTGAGGCCTACTCATGCTGATTGCACCTCCATCTCTCTCATTGTGCCGATCTGTGGTCTCATCATGCTGCTATCAACTCCATACACTGTCATTATGCCAGCCACTCTGTGGCCTTCTCCTGGAGGAGGATAGAAATTTCTATATTTTATTGAGGGGTGAAATTCAATTGCCAAAATAGCAATCCCCTAAATCTGGTGTTCCAGCTGTGGCTAGCCAAGTGTAATACTGTCTGCTGTCTGGCAAAGGATAGATTTTTTTCTGTGGCGAAATTCAATTGCCAAAATAGCAATCCCCTAAATCTGGTGTTCAAGCTGTGGCTGGCTAAGTTTAATACTGTCTGGCAATGGATAGATATTTTTCTGGGTGAAAATCAATTGCAAAAATAGCAATACCGTAAATTAGTGGTTTCAGCTGTGGCTGGCCAAGTTGAATAGTGTCCGGCAAAGGACAGATTTTGTTATGGTGTGAAATTCAATTGCCAAAATAGAAATCCCCTAAATCTAGTGTCCCAGCATTGGCTGGCCAAGTTTAATAGTGTCCGTCATAGGATATATTATTTTCTGCGGTGAAATTCAATTGCCAAAATAGCAATACCATAAATCTGGTGTCCCAGCAGTGGCTGGCCAAGTTTAATAGTGTCCGGCAAAGGATAGATTTTGTTCTGGGGTGAAATTCAATTGCCAAAGTAGCAATAACATAAATCAGTGGTTTCAGCTGTGGCTGGCCAAGTTTAATAATGTCCGGCAAAGGATATATTTTGTTCTGGGGTGAAATTCAATTGCCAAAGTAGCAATAACATAAATCTGTGGTTTCAGCTGTGGCTGGCCAAGTTTAATAATGTCCGGCAAAGGATATATTTTGTTCTGGGGTGAAATTCAATTGCCAAAAGATCAATCCCCTAAATCTGGTGTCCCAGCATTGGCTGGAAAAGTTTAATAGTGTCCGGCAAAGGATATATTTTTTTCTGGGGTGAAATGCAATGGCCAGTATAGCAATACCGTAAATCAGTGGTTTCAGCTGTGGCTGGCCAAGTTTAAAAGTGTCCGGCAAAGGACAGATTTTGTTCTGGGGTGAAATTCAATTGCCAAAATAGCAATACCGTAAATCAGTGGTTTCAGCTGTAGCTGGCCAAGTTTAATAGTGTCTAGCAAAGGATATATTTTTTTCTGGGGTGAAATTCAATTGCCAATATAGCAATACCGTAAATCAGTGGTTTTAGCTGTGGCTGGCCAAGTTTAATAGTGTCTGGCAAAGGATATATTTTTTTATGGGGTGAAATTCAGTTGCAAAAATAGAAATACCGTAAATCTGGTGTTCCAGCTGTGACTGGACCAGTTTCATACTGTCCGTCAAAGGATATATTATTTTCTGGGGTGAAATTCAGTTGCAAAAATAGAAATACTTAAAATCTGGTGTTCCAGCTGTTACTGGGCAAGTTTAATAGTGTCCATCAAAGGATATATTATTTTCTAGGGTGAAATTCAATTGCCAAAATAGCAATACCCAAAATCTGGTGTTCTAGCTCTTGCAGGCCAAGTGTAAATCTGTCCGTAAAAGGGTATATTACACTCAGCATGCATCTCTAAGTGTATTTCTTTGCGTTAAAGGGTATACTACAGAAAGTGTTAAAATACAAGTTCTGAAAGCATAATCCTATATATTTTTTCACACGCTACTGTGTATCTCCAAGTGTAAATCTGTCCGTAAAAGAATACCTTTCATCCAGGGCCTAAATTCTAGGCCTACAATTGATATTCCCCTAAATCTGTGGTTACTGCTGTGCCTGGATTAGTGTAATACAGTACATTAATAGATAGCCAGATAGTGTTAGGTGCTTGTAAAAAAAAAAGGCCTGAATTTGAATTCAATAAAATGGGCCAAATAATTTTTTTCTTATTGTGGTGAACGGTAACAATGAGGAAAACATCTAGTAAGGGACGTGGACACGAGCATGGTCGTGGTGTTGTTAGTAGACCCTCTGGTGCTGGGAGAGGACGTGGCCGTTCTGCCACAGCCATACGTCCTAATGAACCAACTACCTCAGGTTCCAGTACCCGCCAGAATTTACAGCGATATTTAGTGTGGCCCAATGCCGTTCTAAGGATGGTAAGGCCTGAGCAAGTACAGTCGCTAGTCAATTGGGTGGCCCACAGTGGATCCAGCATGTTCACAACATTATCTCCCACCCAGTCTTCTGCAGAAAGCGCATAGATGGTGCCTGAAAACCAAGCCCATCCGTCTGTCACATCACCCCCATGCATATCAGGGAAACTGTCTGAGCCTCAAGTTATGTAGCAGTCTCTTATGCTGTTTTAAGACTCTGCTTGCAGGGTTTCCCAAGGGAATTCACCTAGCCCTTCCCCAGTGGTGGAAGACATAGAATGCACTGACGCACAACCACTTATGTTTCCTGATGATGAGGACATGGGAATACCACCTCATCAGAGTCCGCACGTATCTGATGATGACGAAACACAGGTGCCAACTGCTGCATCTTTTTGCAGTGAGCAGACCGAACAGGAGGTCAGGGAGGAAGACTGTGTGGAAGACGATGCAGGGGACGATGAGGTCCTAGACCTCACATGGAATGAAGGTCGTGCCACTGACTTTCATAGTTCAGAGGAAGAGGCAGTGGTGAGACCGAGCCAACAGCGTAGCAAAAGAGGGAGCAGGGGGCAAAAGCAGAACAGCCGCCGCCAAGATAGTTCGCCTGCTACTGGCCACTGCCACCAGGGACCAAGCACCCCAAAGGCAGATTCAAGGAGTTCCCTGGCATGGCACTTCTTCAAGCAATGTGCTGATGACAAGACCCAAGTGGTTTGCATGCTGTGCCATAAGAGCCTGAAGCGAGGCATTAACGTTCTAAACCTTAGCACAACCTGCATGACCAGGCATCTACATGCAAAGCATGAACTGCAGTGGAGTAAACACCTTGAAAACAAGGAACTCACTCAGGCTCCCCCTGCTCCCTCTTCTGCTGCTGCCTCGGCCTCTTTTTCCGCCTCGGGAGAAATGTTGGCACCTGCCGCCCATCAAACAGAGGATGTGCCGCCACCAACACCACCACCTCCATCACCAAGCATCTCCACCATGTCACATGGCAGCGTTGAGCTCTCCGTCTCACAAACCTTGGAGAGAAAGCGTAAATTCCCAACTAGCCACCCTCGAGCCATGGCCCTGAATGCCAGCATTACTAAACTACTGGCATTTGAAATGCTGTCATTCAGGCTGGTGGACACAGACAGCTTCAAACAGCTGATGGTGATGGCTGTCCCACAGTATGTTGTTCCCAGCCGCCACTACTTCTCCAAGAGAGCTGTGCCTTCCCTGCACAACCAAGTATCCGATAAAATTAAGTGTGCATTGCGCAACCCCATCTGTGGCAAGGTCCACCTAACCACAGATACGTGAACCAGTAAGCACGGCCTAGGATGCTATATCTCCCTAACTGCACACTGGGTAAATGTAGTGGCGGCTGGGCCCCAGGCGGAGAGTTCTTTGGCGCACATCCTTCCACCGCCAAGGATCGCAGGGCATCATTCTTTGCCTGTAGCCTCCTCCTCCACTCGGCTTCCTCCTCCTCTTCTTCCACCTGCTCATCCAGTCAGCCACACACCTTCACCACCAACTTCAGCACAGCCCGGTGTAAACGTCAGCAGGCCGTTCTGAAACTCATATGTTTGGGGGCAGGCCCCACACCGCGCAACAGACCAACGAGTGGTTGATGCCGGTGGGCCTCAAGCCCGGCCTGGTGGTGTGCGATAATGGGCGAAATCTCGTTGCAGCTCTGAGACTAGCCGGTTTGATCCACATCCCTTGCCTGGCGCATGTGCTGAATTTCATTCACAGAAGTTCATTCACAACTACCCCGACATGTCAGAGCTGCTGCATAAAGTGCGGCCCGTCTGTGCTCGCTTCCGGCGTTCACATCCTGCCGCTGCTCGCCTGTTTGCGCTATAGCGTAACCTCGGCCTTCCCGCTCACCGTCTCATATGCGATTTGCCCACCAGGTGGAACTCCACCTTGCACATGCTGGAGAGACTGTGCGAGCAGCAGCAGGCCATAGTGGAGTTTCATCTGCAGCATGCATGGGTCAGTAGCACTACGGAACAGCACCACTTCACCACCAATGATTGGGCCTCCATGCGAGACCTGTGTGCCCTGTTTCGAGTACTCCACGAGGAGTTGGCCCAGGGGGAGGAGGAGAATGAGGGATCATTTTTAGCACTTTTAGGCCAGTCTCTTAGAAGTGGCTCAGAGGGAGGTTTTTTGCAAAAGCAGAGGCCAGGTACAAATGTGGCCAGCCAGGGCCCACTACTGGAGGACGAGGAGGATGAGGTGGAGGAGGATGAGAATGAAGCAGGTTCACAGTGGGGTGGCACCCGACACAGCTCAGGCCCATCACTAGTGCCTGGCTGGGGGGATACGGAGGACGATGACGATACACCTCCCACAGAGGACAGCTTGTCCTTACCTCTGGGCAGCCTGGCACACATGAGCGACTACATGCTGCAGTGCCTGCGCAATGACAGCAGAGCTGCCCACATTTTAACATGTGCGGACTACTGGGTTGCCACCCTGCTGTATCCCCGCTAGAAAGACAATGTGCCTGGAGCGTGATAGGAAGATGCTTGAGTACAAGCGCACGTTGGTAGCTACTGAGAGCATTCCTGAATGTCACAGGGGAACAAATGGAAGCCCAAGGTGAAGGCAGAGGAGGAGCGAGAGGTCACCAACGCAGCTGTGTCACGACCAGCTCCTCTGAGGGCAGGGTTAGCATGGCAGAGATGTGGAAAAGTTTTGTCACCACGCCATAGCTAACTGCACCACCACCTGATACGGAACGTAGGCAGCATTTCACTAACATGGTGGAACAGTACGTGTGCACACCCCTCCACACACTGACTGATGGTTTGGCCCCATTCAACTTCTGGGTCTCCAAATTGTCCACGTGGCCAGAGCTAGCCTTTTATGCCTTGGAGGTGCTGGCCTGCCCGGCGGCCAGCGTTTTGTCTGAACGTGTATTCAGCACGGCATGTGGCGTCATTACTGACAAACGCAGCCGTCTGTCCACAGCCAATGTGGACAAGCTGACGTTCATAAAAATGAACCAGGCATGGATCCTACAGGACCTGTCCATCCCTTGTGCAGAATAGACATTTATTACTACCTCTCCTTAAAAATATATTCTTGTACTCCAGGGCACTTCTTTATTGAATCCTCTTTTTTTAATTTTACCATTTTTTTGCGAGGCAACCCAAAGTTGAATGAACCTCTCCTCCGTCTGGGTGGCAGGGGCCTAAATATCTGAAAGTGGCCTTCTCCATTGGTGGGTGACATGAAGCGTGATTCTCTGCTTTGGGACCTCTCTTCTCTGTCTGGGTGCTGGGGCCTAAATAAATAAAAGTGGCCTTCTCCTTTGGTGGGTGACATGATGCCTCTTTTGCTGCTATGGGACCTCTCTCCTCTTTCTGGGTGTCAGGGGCCTAACTTTCACATACTTGCTTGCTGTCTTGGTGCAGACATTTAACACTTTTACTGTCTAATGACCACCCCATTGTCTGTGTGTCAGGGGCCTATATGTTGTTTAATCATTTGTTGTCTTGGTGGGAGATATTAAACTCTTTTTACTGTCTAATGACCACCCCATTGTCTGGGTGTCAGTGGCCTATATTTCGTTTAATTGCTTGCTGTCTGGGTGAGAGACATTAAACTCTTTGTACTGTCAAATGACCTCCCCTCTGTCTGGATGTCAGGGGCCTACATAAATGATAATGGCCTGTTCCATTGCAGGTTGACCTGAGGCCTGTGTTGCTGTCACGGGACAGCTCTCCCCTTTGCGGGTGCCATGGCCCTGAGTCTGTGAATGAGGCATGTGGCACTGCAGTCAGACATGAATCCTTTTTGGCTGTGATGAGAACTTCAACTCCCATAGCATTCCCACCTGATGCCACCCAAACCTCCTATTCCACCTCCTCCTCCTCCAAGTTGCCAATTGACATTGGTTAATTTTTATTTATTTTATTTTAAGTCATTTCCCTATCCACATTTGTTTTCAAGGGATTTACCTACATTTTGCTGCCTTTTGCAGCCCTCTAGCCCTTTCCTGGCCAATTTACTGCCTTTTTAGGGCCGAAAAGTTCGGGTCCCCATTGACTTCAATGGGGTTCGGGTTCGGGGTGAAGTTCGGGTCGAGTTCGGATTCCGAACCCGAACATTTTCGGGAAGTTCGGCCGAACTTCTCGAACCCGAACATCCAGGTGTTCGCTCAACTCTAGTCAGAAGGAAGGAAAAATGAGACGCACAACGGATCCTGTCTGCGTAGCAGCTTTAAGGCCTGTATGGTCCTATCAGAAATTACTTATGATTTGGTAGCCAAAAGAAAAAGTGGTTAGAATACACAGAAGACATGCAAATATTCCATTCACATGTCATCTCTGTTTTAGATCCACTCCGTTTTTTTTTTTTGCCTTTAGCAATACTGATGGATTATTGAGCAAATGCTGAGCATGTGAAGGTGTATGCTCCACAGACAGGATCCACTTTTTGTGGGTTATTTTTCTGATGGTTTAGCTGATGGTCAAAATAAACTGTGACGTCAACACAAACCTACTGCTGACACCCTCTCCACTCTTTCAGGGGGGCTCTATTTGCATAAGCGTTTAATAGAACTATGTGGAATCATCTGATGAGGGTGTAAAAGGAGTGCGCTTTTTCTTGACGTTAAGGCTACGTTCACACGACGACAATTATCGCACGACAAAAAGTTACACTATTGTCGCACGACAATTTTTATAATGGGAGTCTATGGTGTCGCATTGCGACATGTTGCGACTGCGACATGACAGTCGGATAAAATTCATCCGGGATGGATTTTTGGCGACCGTTGTGTCACAGTCGCAGCATGTCGCATGTTGTACGGGCGACACCACCATAGACTCCCATTATAAAAATTGTTGCGCGACATTAATGTGACATCAATGTCGCGCTACAAATGTTGCAGTGCAGTGGTTCCCGATTTGTCGCGCGACAATTGTCGTCGTGTAACGTAGCCTAACATCTACCTGTAAAGCTGAGTTGATACTTGAGTTATTTGGTCATTTTTGGCCCCTTCACCGCCCAAATAAGTTAAGTATGCAGTGATTCTAAGAGCGACGCCTGTCATCTGCATGTCATGCGGACTCACAGTATTATTTCACTACCAAAGCAGACTCTCTGTGCGTGTTACTGCAATGCAGTGTTCTAAGCCACTATGAAGGCTCTCAGCAGCCAGGAAATAGCCTTTTTTAATGTAATTCACCGCAAATATATTCAGATCGAACCAAATTTTCCTGTAAAAATTCGGTGAACCAGCGAATCAAATTTTAGAAAAATTTGCTCATCTCTAGTTGCATTTTAACTAGGAAAAATATATAAGAAATTAATGCATTGGATGTAGATTACTGAGAAATGAACCTGCCTTGAAGTACATTTAAAGGGGTTGCCCCAGGACAACAATGTATCCACTATCCAAGGAATAGGAAATAAGTGTCTGATTGGCAAGGGTCTGACCGCTGGGGTCCCCCCTATCAGTAGAACACTTGCCTTTATTCCCAATTAAAATGAATAAGCAGACAAGTATTTGTGTCTGTTTTTATTTAACTCTATAGGACTGCTGGAGATAGCCAATACAAGCTCTCAGCTATCTCTGGCCGTCTCATAGAGTTAAATGGTGCTCTGGATTTACATGTGTGTCTGCCGATTCTTAGAATGGGGAACACGGTCCTCCTTTCTAGTGATTGGCGGGGGCACAATTAGTCAGACCTCCTTTGATTACACACTTATTCCCTATTGCTTAGATGGGGAAAAGCTGTTGTCATAGGAAAACCCCTTTAAATGTTCTAGGTCTATATGTGAAAAAAAAATGTTTATTTTAACATTTATTATTTGCTGCTTTTTACCACTTTTACACAAATAATTTTTCAAAAATATTTTGGGGAGATTGTCTTATGTGGGGGCTCATTTTTTGTAGGATGAGATGATGTTTCCATTGGTACCATTTTGGTGTACATAAGATCTTTTGATCACTCAATATTACACATTTTGTAATGTCAGGGGACAAAAAAATGACTGTTCTGGCACTGTTTCTATTTATTTATTTTTACTACTTTCACCTGACAGGGTAGATCATGTGATATTTTAATAGAACAGGTTGTTACCGATGCAGCAATACTTAATATGTAAATTTTTTATTTTTGTTAAGTTTTACACAGTAAAAGCATTTTTGAAAAGAAAAAATCTTGTTTTTGTGTTGCCATTTTCTGAAAGCCATATTTTTTTAATTTTTCAGACTATTGTCTTAAGTAGGGACTCATTTTTTTGTGGGACTAGATGGCAGTTTGGCACAATTTTGGGGTACATACAAATTTTTGATCAATTGGTATTACAGTTCTTATGATTGAAGTTGACCAAAAAAGTTTGTGTTGGCAAACACATTTAGTTTTTTTATGACATTCACCTAACTGGGTAGATCATGTGATATTTTTATACAGCCAGTCGATAAGGACACAACAATAGCAAACATGTCTATTTTTCTTTTTTTTGTCCTATTTTTTCCATCTATAAGACTTAATTATTGGAAAAGAGCACTTTTTTGTTTTAGGCCTAATTCACACGTCCGTAGTGTGTTTTGTGGAAATACGGAAACACGGATCCACAAAATACGGACGGCTGCAATGTGCATTCTGCATTTTACATACCGCACATTGCTGGCACTATATAGAGAATGCCCTTTCTTGTCCGCAATTGCGGACAAGAATAGGACATGTTCTATTTTTTTACGGAAACGTGGATGCGGAAACACGGATGCGGAAATGCGGATGCGGACATCACATAGTGTGCTGTCCACATCCATTCCTGCCCCTTTGAAATGAATGGGTCTGCAACCCTTCCGCAAAATTGCGGATGGGATGCGGATCCATTTTGCGGACGTGTGAATTAGGCCTTACTTTAAACTTTTATTTTTTTATTATGTAAAACGTTTATTTTTTATTTTTGTTCCACGATAAGACTTTAAATTTTGTGGGTCTGATCCCCTCTACAATGCATTACAATACATGTGTATTGTAATGCATTGACTGTCAATAAGTGTATTATCAGTGTAAAATACTTACAGCCTGCCTGCCTGCCTACCTATGAGACCCAGGGGGATGGGCGATAAATCAGATCCCACAGCGCTGTACATGTACATCTCTGGTCGTCTACAAGTTAAAGGAACATTAAGCCTAGAAATAAATGCTAAAACTGAACAGCAGATAATCTTCCTTCCACTGTTTGTTAATCCGCTGTATTTTTTGCATGTTTTTGAAGCAAACCGTTGTTAAAAAATCATACAGGTAACACAGCAGTTTATCTCCTGCTTATATTTTGCTATCTTTGGCTGGAGTCTGACTGAGAGCTTAGACAAAATGGGTTGTCAGGGCTATACATATTAATGACCTATCCTCATGGATCTGACACCAGACATTCCAAAATCAGCTGTTTTGGGCAGCAACAGCGACAAAAGCTCGAGCAGAGGTAGAATGATCTGTACAGTATATATTGTCCTATACTGACATACTGCAGCTTAATTCTCATTTTGTTTGATGTTCTTCTAAACAAAAAGAAACAAAAAAAATATATCCTGTGTTTTAGGCATCTGTTATACTCAGTGTAAAGGATCGCTCTCTCACAGGGGGTTGGCAATTACAGACTTCTCTCAGACAGCGGGTGTTCAAAGTCCACAGGGTGCTTTATTTTTGCCTCTTCAGCAGTACAGTGGATCACCCAGTTAACATTACTGGGTGATATGAGGTTCCAGCATAACAAAACACAAATACAATACAAACACTTCCGCGTCTGGGCTCTACCTAATACATAGGTATCCCTATCTCACGTCTAAAGCGCCGTTCACACATGGGGTATCCAGTTCCGACACTCAGCAGGTCAGCTTCACCAGGCATAAGTCCCATACCAGAGGAGAGATCTGGCTTCACTAAGCCGACGGTCTAACATCCCTCCTGGCTGTGTCCACACAAGCTTCTCAAGCTTCCCCCTCTAGAGTCACTTCCTCTCCCCCAGACTCATACTCAGAAGGTTGTTTTATCCCTCCGTGATTATCTCATCAGACTGCACCTGTGATCACCTCAGCTAAAGGGAATACTTGTACTGGAAGGGTGTGGACTAGTAGGTCCCACTAAAAAACCTACCCACCAGTCAAAATAAAATCCAGCCCAGAACATAATCTAGACAAAAACAGCTCCAGCAACTATGTTTGCTGATGCCAGCGCCACTTTTTGGATTTCAGTTATCTCACACAGCTGAGATTTCTGGGTGGGATATACACGCCCTCCAGCATTCAATTCATTTTAACTATTTCTGTCAGATTATTTTAGATTGAGAAAAAATACTTTGTGTAGGACTATTTTTTCCATCTTAAATAACAGATCTCAGATGGAAATGGCTAAAACAGATGCAAAATGTGCATAACGGATGCCTAAAGTACAGGATCCATTTTTTGTTTATTTTTCTTTCTTCTGATAGATCAGAAGAATGGAATACTAAACAGTAATGGGAACCTAACAACAAAAATGAAAAAAATAAATAAAAAAAATTAAAATTAAAAAAAGCATTGGAATGTGACAATAAATCAAAGCAAGATTATCTAAAAGCGAGTGGCGGTCTCCTCTCTTCTTATCTTTATGGGACGCCTGCCCTGAGACACGCGCACCGCTGCGCCACTTCACCGCAGTGCCGATCGACATATTGTATCCATGCTAAACAATAGTCATGTTATTTATTCATCATGGTGAATAATGTTTAGAAATATAGAAATAAAGTCAGAATCACTTTTTTGTTTATACCCCTGTCCAAAACTCCAATAAAATTAATTAAAAATGATATATGTACCCCAAAGTGCAGGCAGCACATGTAGGCAGGACTTGAGCAGCACCACAAAATGAGTAGCAGACCACAGTTTCCATCCTAAACTTGAACTAAACTTTAATAGAAAAAAAAGGCGCTCTCCTCCAAAAAAGAAAAAAAAATTATTACAACAAAGTTATTTAAAAAAAAAATGCTTACCATAAAAAAAAAGGAAACTTTAACGACCTATGGAATACAGTTAACTTATTTTTTGTAATCATAAAACAATTACAACTAATAAAAAAAAAAAACATGAGTCTGACTATATTACATTTTTATGGTGTACTGAATGCTGTCCATGAATAAACCTTAATTTCTAAGGCATCCACAAAGGGAAAAGTGTGGCACAATGCATACAGCTCAATTCAACTTGAACATAAAAAATGACACATATTTTGTAAGGACAGCAAAGCATCATTTCTAAAACCAATATAATAACATTGCCTTGCATAATATTAATCCCCTTGGTATTTTTCTGCTTTGTGCCATTGCAACTTGGATAGGGCATGGTCGAACTTCAGGTCAAAGTTTGGGTTCGGGACTAGAGATGAGCGAACTTTAAAAAAAAGTTCGGCGTTCGGGTTGTGGCAATCGCCGCATCCCGTTATGGATTCCACTACCGCGGACTATCCTGGCATATGGAATCCATAAGGGGCGGCTTCCACGAACCCGAACTGTTGAACAGCCAAAGGACCTGGGGTGACATCACCGTCATGTGATCAGTGCAGGGGGCGTGGCTCAGCATGGGATCAAATCCAGTGCTGAGCCACGCCCCCTGCACTGATCACATGATGGTGACGTCACCCCAGGTCCTTCGGCTGTTCAACAGTTCGGGTTCGTGGAAGCCGCCCCTTATGGATTCCATATGCCGGGATAGTCCGCGGTAGTGGAATCCATAACGGGATGCGGCGATTGCGACAACCCGAACGCCGAACTTTTTTTTAAAGTTCGCTCATCTCTATTCGGGACACAAACTTAAACCGAACTTGACTCTTGACTTCTTAAGATGGAATGCAAAACAATATGGCCATTTAGCGGTTAATAAAAGCAAACAACTCACCTCATCCACTTGATCGCGCTGCAGCAGCGTCTTCTACCCTCACGGAACAGGACCTGCGATATATGTGATGATGTCACCATGTGGGAGAGCGTGGTGAAATCATTTCTAGAGATGAGCGAATTTCTCAAAAATTTGATTCGGTCAGTTGGCGGAATTTTCCAAAAAGATCAAAATTTATTTGTGGTGAATCGCGTTAAAACAGCTATTTCCTGGCTGCAGAGAGCCTGTATAGTGGTGTAGAACACTGAGCCTTGTAGTAACACGCATAGGAAGTCTTCTGTGGTAGTGAAACAATATTCTGCTGTGAGTCAGTATGACACACAGATGACAGGCGTCGCTCTCAGAATCACTTCACTCATTTGGTCAAATACGGGGCCAAAACTGACCAAATAACTCAAGTGTGAACTCCATACAGAGGCCCAAGATCCTACTATAGCATAAAAGAGCGCACTTCTTTTACACCGTCGTCAGCTTCTGTGACGACTCCTGTTACCAGTGATTGGTTAAATAAATCTGTTAATGGTTTTGCTAGTACACCTCTAAGCTCTTTAATAGCTTTTGGTGTATCCCATCAGGCCCCTGTGATTTATTTGTATTAATTTTAGACAGCTGACTTAGAACCTCTTCCTCTGTAAAGACACATGCATCAAAGGATTCATTAGTCTTCCTCCTTAACTGAGGTCCTTCTCCTTCATTTTCCTTTGTAAAAACTGAACAGAAGTATTCATTGAGGCAGTCAGCTAGTTCTTTATCCTCTTCCATATACCTTCCTTCTTTTGTTTTTAATTTGGTAATTCCTTGTTTTAATTTCCTTTTTTCATTTATGTATCTGAAGAATTTCTTATCACCTTTTTTCACTGACTGAGCTAATTTCTCTTCTGCCTGAGTTTTAGAAGCTCTTATAACTTGCTTGGCCTCTCTCTGCCTAATCTTATAGATTTTCCTGTCACCCTCGTTTTGGGTGATTTTATACTTACTAAATGCCATCTTTTTGTTTTTATTGATTTTGGCCACTTCTGCTGAGTACCACAGTGGTCTCTTCCTTTTTTTGCTTTTACTGACAAGCCTAATGCACTTTTCTGTTGCCTTCAATAGTGTCACTTTTAAGTAGTCCCATTTCTCTTGGACTCCATTGAAATTATTCCAGTCTGATAGGGACTCGTATACCACTGATCTAATTTTAGAAAAGTCTGTTTTTCAAAAAATCTAAAACTTTCGTTTTTGTGTGGAGTGACTCATTCACTGTACTTATAGTAAACCACACTGACTGGTGATCACTAGATCCTAAGCTTTCCCCTACAGTAATATCAGATACCAAATTGCCATTTGTGAATACTAAAATGGCCTCCTTCCGGGTTGGCTCCTCAACTACTTGCTGTAGAGATAATCCCAGTAGATATTTTAGAATGTCTGTACTCCTGGAAGAACTAGCTATTTTGGTTTTCCAGTTTAAATCAAGAAGATTAAAGTCTCCCATAATGACAACTTCCCCTTTCAATGTAATTTTAGCCATTCGTTCAACTAGTAGATCATCTAATTCTTTGACTTGGCTAGGTGGTCTCTATATGACACCTACACTAGTTACCTTATGATTACCAAGCTGCAACATAACCCAAACTGACTCTAAATTGGTTTTGCTGACTTGTTTTAAATTAGATTTTATGCTATCTTTTACATATAGGGCCACTCCACCCCCTTTCTTGCCTTCTCTGTCTTTCCTATAGAGAGAGAACCCATAGGTATTGTTATATCCCAGTCATTACTCTCATTGAACCATGTCTCAGTAACAGCCACTAAATATATATTCTCAGATGCCATTATAGACTCAAGTTCGTTAATCTTATTATCTAAACTGCGAGCATTTGTAGACAAGACTTTCAGCTTGTCATTTCTTATCCTATCAGCTCCTGGCATCTTCTCGCATTGTTTTTTTGGGGGGCAGTCAAGCTGATGGATTATCTCTTTTGTGCCCCCCTTTCCTAGTTTAAATGCTCCTTTGCAAAAACTTTGAAATGTTCACTGAGGACATTCGTTCCCTTGAGATAAAGATGCAAACCATCTTTCGTGTACAGTACTTTTCCATTCCAGCTGGAGGCAAAAAGTCTAAATAGTGGCCCAGTCATGAAGTTTGGAGCAGCATGAGAAGTCCACAGAGTGGCCCAGTGACAAAGTGGTGAGGTAGCAGCAGCATGAGGAGACCACAGAGTGGTGCAGTGACAGAGAGGGGAGGTGGCAAAAGCATGAGGGGATCACAGAGGGAGCCCAGTGATCTAGTGTTGAGGTGGTAGCAGCATGAGAAGACCACAGAGTGGTGATGTGGCAGGAGCCTGGGGAGACCACAGAGTGGCCCAGTGACAGAGTAGGGAGGTGGCAACAGCATGAGGAGACCACAGAGTGGCCCAGTATCACAGGTGTGGAGTTAGCAACAGCATGAGGAGACCACAGAGTGGCCCACTGACATAGTGTTGAGGTATAACACCAATATAACCACAAAAGGGGGATGTGACCATCCCCACAAAAGTACAATGCTGAACAAACCTATGGTAAAACAAAAATCATACAACATACACAGAACTACCAGACCGTTTGTTATAATATAAGGTTTATTCACTAATAAATTTATTCATAACATGATTAGCATACATTAAAAACAAAAGTGGACACAAGTGCAAGAAAATGGCATCACCTGGAGGGAAAACACAGCATGAAAATAGCTCCAAATTAAATTACAAAGGAACAATAAAGTGCAAGTAAAAGGCCAAAGGCCAATGATTAGCAAATAGAACAGTTACCCATGCTGTGCTCACTCCGGCATACCTTCGTCAGTTTTTTTTTTTTTTTATGTATGCTAATCATGTTATGAATAAATTTATTAGTGAATAAACCTTATATTATTACAAATGGTCTGGTAGTTCTTTGTAGGTTGTATAGTGTTGAGGTAGCAGCAGCATGAGGAGACCAGAGTGGTGAGGTGGCAGCAGCATGAGGAGACCACAGAGAGTCCCAGTGACTTAGTGTTGAGGTAGCAGCAGAATCAGGAGACCACAGGGTGGTGATGTGGCAGCAGTATAAGAAGACCACAGAGTGGTGAGGTGGCAGCAGCATAAGGAGATCACAGGGTTGCTCAGTGACATAGTGGTGGGGTGGCAGCAGCATGAGGAGACAACAGAGTGGTGATGTGGTAGCAGCATGAGGAGACCACAGAGTGGCCCAGTGACATAGTGGTGAGGTGGCAGCAGCAAAAGGAGACCACAGTGTGGCCCAGTGACATAGTGGGGAGGTGAGGGGGCAATACTAGTACCAGCTGAAGATGGTGGGTGGCTGTAGGAGCACCAGGCAGCAGGTGTGGCATCAGTCGGGTGGCAGCTGAAGCAGGTAGCCAGAAGAAACAAATATGTCTTTTTTGTCAAGTGCAGATATAGCACCATGGATGATCTAGTCTGATGCATCAGGCACTGGTATTTGAAAATCCTGGCTGATCCACGCATGATTTATCTTCGCAAAGGCTAGTTTCTCCATATTTTGGGTGGACAGGCAAATTCTTCTTGGGGTAACTATGACCCCCACCGCACTAAACACCTGGGGGTGTATGCTTTTGATAAGGCTAAATGCACACGACAGTTGTTTTTTGCTGTCCGCAAATCAGGATCCACAAAAAAAACTGATGGTCCATCAGTTTTTTTTTGAGGATTCCTTTGTTTTCACAGATCCCCTGTAATAAATGCCTATCCTCGTCCGCAAATGAGAAAAAAGTAGGACATGCGCTACTTTTTTTGCTGAAGGGAAACATGGACAACGGACGCGGAACACAAACGGATGAACGGTCAGCATTTTTTGCTGACCCATTGAAATGAATGGGTTCCTGTCCTATCCGCAAAAAAAACTGAAACGGAAGCCGAGAAAAACAACTGTTGTGTGCATTTAGCCTAAGTCTGTGAATATTAATCATAGACGGGATGAGAGAGGGATTCCAGGAGAAAGAAAAAAAAAAAGACTACAAACAAAAGATTTAACAAACACGTGGATTTAATCCTGGATCACGGGGAACCCTCTGGAGAGCTGACCGTCCCTCCGGAGCCCTACTCACCTTTTGACCCTTGGTAACGTATATCTTGCTTATTGCTTGCGGTATTGATAAGTTACTCAGCCCGGTATGTAGTCAAAGGTCCCCATTTGTGGATCTGTAATTGATAAGGCTCCTGGTCAAGTTTGATCATTCTCTTAGCAAAGATGCATATAGCTAATTGAGCATCAGACATTGGTACCTAGTCCTTGGGAACTTTGTTATTCCCTACCCTGATACCGAGCTGATAAATTTATAGTGCCACCATATACCTCAATTGGTTAAAAGGTGATAGAAAGGGGTACTTTTCTTTAATTTGAATGCTTGTATATCATTGCATTGATTGGCGATATTCAATATTGTTTGAAGGTAGTGGTATTATATTTAGTTGTCTATCATTGTACAGGTTGTATCATCGATTTTGTATTTAGCACTTATGTATAATAAAATTGCATATATTTTTGCATAAATGATGGTACCTCGTTTTCTTTTTAGTTGCACAAAATAATTAAGGTTCTCGTCAATGTGCTGAGAGGTAATTATGTCGCCCTCTCCTCAATAGGATCAATAACTTTGATATTTTTTCCTTTGATCCTTTCTTTAGTTTTTTGTATATAAAGCATTTTTGCGCTTTATATCCACGACAGCTCCAATGTCTTCCTCCTCTTCCAGTTCAAACCCCACAGGGCTCATGTGGCCTTGAGATCTAGGTGCCACATCTCCAATCCCCTGACCAGCCAGATTTACCAGAATCTGTTCCAGGACATGAAGCAGTGGAATGACGTTGTTCATCCCGTAGTCCTGGAGACTGACGAATAACGTGGTGCCCTCAAAGAGCCTAAGCAAAGGCAGGTGTCACGCATGAGCTGCCACTGGCTGAGAGCAAGGTTACAAAGGGGAGTACTCTTGTCTGCTTGGATCATCAAGAAATCGTTTATGGCAGTTCTCTGTTCGTATAGTCGTTTCAACATGTGGAGGGTGGAATTCCAACGGGTGGAAACATCAAATATCAACCTATGTTGTGGGATGCTGTTCTGCCACTGCAACTAAAGGAGGGTGTGCTGCTTTGCGGTGTACGAGTGGCTGAAGTGCATGCAAAGTTTTCTTGCCATTTTTAGGATGTCTTGCAGGTGGGTAGAAGACTTCAGGCTATTTTGATAAGAAAGCCAGGATTCAATTTCTTAATGAAGGACAAGGAGTTGTTCCTCCCCTGTGTGACTACATTCACCCAGGCAAACTAGGTACAGCACGGCGTGACACTGCCATGACATGCAAATGTGGTATGCTGGAGGAGCACTGTGAATTGTCCCTGCAGTGGAGGCTGAGGACACTGTGTAGGAGGAGGCAGAAGTGAACATTGTCGCACCAGCAACGGCGTGAGAACGTGGATTCAGAAGCGGTGTCACCTGCCAAGTTGCTGGTGTGGCTGGGCAGGAGCCACATTTACCCAGTGGGCTGTAAAGGACATATATTGTCCACCTTAGTTACAGCTCCACATGTCGGGTCTGCCGTGCACTTCGGCAGACACTGACAGGCTCAAGGTCTGGCTCACCTTCTGTTCTACATATGTCTGCAGGGCTGGTACTGCCTTTTTGGCAAAGAAATGATTGCTTGGGACTCTCCACCTCGGCTCTGCATAAGCCATCAGTTCTCTGAAAAATGCAGAGTCTACCACGGAAAGGGAGGGACTGCATCACCAGCAACTTGGCCAGCAGCACGTTCAGCTTCTGCGCCGTTGGATGAGTGCACATATACTGTAGGTGGAGCCTTGACTGCATGAAATTGGGTGCGTGCCACTGGGTGATGTGGCATGCTGGACCACCACATCATAGCCATGTTTCTCCCTGGCCACTTTATGGTGACGCTGCATATGTTGACGCAGGGCCGTGGTGCCAACATTTGCACTCTGGGCACGCTTCACCTTCTGCCCACAAATTCTGCAAATGGCCATGTTCACCTCCTCCGGCAGTCTAACAAACAATTGCCACACCGCCGAGTGTGGCATTTTCCGTCCAACACTCTGAGCTGACTGCCTGCTACCGCTGCCTCCGTGAACCCCTGTGCAGCTACTTTGAAGCAAGTGGTTTACCCTGGACACATTAGATCTCGACCTCCCACTGCTGCCACCCTGCTGACTCATGGCCACGCTACCACCCTGCTTACTCATGCGCTGCCTCCCGCGCAAGCTGCCACTCTCTTCTCCTGATGATGATGATGAAGCCACATCTTCACCCGGCTCCCAAGTGCGATCAGCTGCATCAACATAATAATCGGCTACTGGCTGCATGTCTCTGATGTCCCCCTCAACAGTCTCAGGGCCAGGAGCCTGACCGCTCGCAACACCTGCTCCCACGCTACTATCATAATATCTACTTGCCCGCCTACCACAGGAAGCGGTGGATGTCTCCTCCAGATCTTGGCTGGGCAGTAGCTACTGACTGTCCTCTAGTATCTTGTCCTCACTGAAAAGTGGAGCCGAGCCTACGGCATATAATACTGTCACGGTCCCATGACAGAGGTGAGAAGATCGGAGGGGGTACGTGGGGGTATCTGACAGTCTCTCTGTTTTCTCCTTGCAGTGTTGTTGTTTTGCTTAAACACACCTCTTATCAGGTGCAGATTGTAATCATTTCTGAGGCCCTATTTAGTATTAACTCACACTGCTTACTATGACGTTGATATTTCCTGTTTGGTGTTGGTTGAGGTGGTGGGGCTGCTCCGGGGCCATGCCAACTAAGCGCTGTGTCAGAGTAACCCACCGACAGGCCTCTCGATGCAACTTCTGCTGCTGCCCCCACTTCTTCTGCTGCCTGAGACATAAAACATTTTGGCCACTGCCCGTTCCCTTTGAAGGGCCTGATACCTGTCTCTCTGACATACTGTATAATAAAATAATTAAATTAAAATTTTAATAACAACCCCCCAAA
The DNA here is from genome assembly GCA_033119425.1 of Bufotes viridis. Classification (NCBI taxonomy): domain Eukaryota; kingdom Metazoa; phylum Chordata; class Amphibia; order Anura; family Bufonidae; genus Bufotes; species Bufotes viridis. Next base: position 56,031,004 of record CM065597.1, on the reverse strand, counting down.
AAGGCTTTAGTGCAATGTAACTTCATTGAAGAAAGGCAATTAAGACATATATTTCTTTTCAGATTAATAAACTCCCCACCCCCCCAAAAAAAAATAGAAAAACTATCACAATTCACCACAGAACGGATAATAGAAAGTAGACTTATTTACTTTTAATACACCCTGCATATGGCTGTAGCACAATGTAACTTCACCTCAGAAGTGCAATTATATATATATATATATATATATAAATATAAAGAATATGGACAGAACTCCCGATGAAAAAATAAAATAAAATGTATTCACCCATGTGGTATACAAGCAATGTTTCGGGCGCTTCAATAAAGCCTTTCTCTAGAGCCCTTTAAAAAAGGCTCTATTGAAGGGCCGAAACGTTGCTTGTATACCACATGGGTGAATACATTTTATTTTATTTTTTCATCGGGAGTGCTGTCCATATTCTTTATTTTTATTCAAGGGTTAGCTTACACCCCTGGACCTAGAACACGCGCATTATCTATTTTTGGTTACTCGGTGCTGCCATTCTTTTCTTCTTTTATATATATATATATATATATATATATATATATTTTTTTTATTTTATGTTTTTTTTTTTTTTTTTTCTGTTTGTTTGTTTGTTTTCCTATTAATACACCCTCCCCCCCCCCAAAAAAAAAAAAAGTAAAACAATGTAAAACCAACGCAGATCGACTAAGAGGATGCACATATCTTTCCTATGAATACACCCTGTAACAGGGGCGGACTGAGAACCATCAGGGCCCCCAGACAAAATAATCAAGGGCCCCCTTCCAGGCCCCACCCATGCCCTACCTCCAGCCATGCCCATATTATACCTCCAGCCACATCTATATCCCGCCTCCACAACCTGGTCACACCGCCATCGTTATGCCTCTGATCCCATCACTACAGAAATACAGGGCACTTACCTATTACGTCCAGTGACGTCTCCTTTGATGTAGATGTTTTCTGTCCTCGTCTTCTCCTTTCAGACCTTCAGACCAGACCTCCATGTTGTCGCCATTTTCCATCTCTGCAGTTTAACAAAAAAAAATCTTAGTTTACTACTTTTCTATCATCCTCCCATCTTCTGGACAAATCATCCTACTACCCCCAATACTACACTGCAGAAACAGATAATACCCCTGGTAATACGAGTACCACACAGAGCCCCCCCCCATATAACATACCTATTCTTTGTGGCCTCAGTAGAAGCCCCCATAGTGCCCCATAATAATGTGCTAGTAATAAGTGCCTCTCCATGCCACCACATGTGCCAGTAATAAGTGCCTCTCTTATGCCTCTCCCCCATGTGCCAGTAATAAGTGTCTCTCTTGTGCTTCCCCCATGTGCCAGTAGCCCCCCATATGTGCCAGTAGTCCCTATTATGTGCCAGTAGTCCACTTATGTGCCAGTAGCCCCCCTTATTTGCCAGTAGCCTCCCCCCCTTATGTGCCAGTAGACGCCCCCCCTTATGTGCCAGTAGCCTCCCCCCTTATGTGCCAGTAGCCTCCCCCCTTATGTGCCAGTAGCCTCCCCCCTTATGTGCCAGTAGCCCCCCCTTATGTACCAGTAGCCCCCCTTATGTGCCAGTAGCCCACCCTTATGTGCCAGTAGCCCCTTATGTGCCAGTAGCCCCCTTATGTGCCATTAGCCCCCTTATGTGCCAGTAGTCTCCCTTATGTGCCAGTAGCCCCCTTATGTGCCAGTAGGCCCCCTTATGTGCCAGTAGCCGCTCCCTTATGTGCCAGTAGCCACCCCCTTATGTGCCAGTAGACGCCCCCTTATGTGCCAGTAGCCTCCCCTTATGTGCCAGTAGCAGCCCCCTAAGTGCCAGTAGCAGCCCCCTAAGTGCAAGTAGCAGCCCCTTAAGTGCCAGTAGCAGCCCCCTCAAGTGCCAGTAGCAGCCCCCTCAAGTGCCAGTAGCAGTCCCCCTCAAGTGCCAATAGCAGTCCCCCTCAAGTGCCAGTAGCAGTCCCCCTCAAGTGCCAGTAGCAGCCCCCTCAAGTGCCAGTAGCAGCCCCTCAAGTGCCAGTAGCAGTCCCCCTCAAGTGCCAGTAGCAGTCCCCCTCAAGTGCCAGTAGCAGTCCCCCTCAAGTGCCAGTAGCCACCCCTCAAGTGCCAGTAGCCGCCCCCCCTCAAGTGCCAGTAGCCGTCCCCGAAAAAAAAAAAAAAGAACACTTATGCTTACCTCCAGCGATGCGATGTAATGCAGGCTTCTTCCGGCCTGTGTCTCAAGCTGTACCGTTCCGGCGGCGCGATGACGTCATCGTGCCGTCTGTACCGGCCTCTGATAGGCTGCCAGCCTAGTGCTGGCAGCCTATCAGAGGAACAGGGAGAGGACACGCCTCTCCCTCCTCTGACGCTGCACAATACAGATGACTGGAGATGAGCGCAATGGAAGCGCTCATCTCCTGATGTCCTCTGCCGCCGCGTCTGCCCTGGGGGCGGGCCCCCTACTGGTCACGGGCCCTCGGTCCATGCCCGAGTGCCCTAATGGTCAGTCCGCCCCTGCCCTGTAAATAACTTTAGTACAATATAACTTCACCGCTGAATGGCAATTATGACATATTTTTTCCTATTAATCGGCGTCATGCGAATTACGCGTCTGGGGTTGTGGGCGGTGCTTGCTTTTGACGTCACACGCTGATGTCGATGGTGAGGGACGTGCCTTTGGACAAGCGCAGGTATTTAAATTCCACTGGTTAGGTGCATCACTGCGGCTGGTAGATTTTATTTCCCCCAACCGTAGGGGATCTACTATATACAGGATTATTATATCCTCCTGACTGACTGGCATAGGATTAGAGATGTCGCGAACATTTATGTTCGTGAACAACGAACCCGAACTTACTCAAATGTTCGCGAACAGGCGAACCCGCAATAAACCTCTATTGGCAGGCGAATATTAAAACCCACAGTGACTCATTCTAGCTAACCTATTTTATGACATCTAAATCTACCCTAACATTTTATTTTCTAACCTACTTTTAAATGCGAATTTAGTTATTTAACATATTTTAATTACTTGTAAAATAAAAAAAATCACTCTACACCATGTCAAAAGCCAGGTATGTGCAGGCTGACTATCTATCCATAAGACAGGGTGTCAGCATACCTTACAATGACGGGTTTGAGCAATTTAGACAAACAAACATAAGTTCTCAATCCAAAAGGAGAGAAATTGCTTAGCATTGGTTGGCTATCTAGAGGGGCCTGGACCCTAGACCATTATCATTAGGGCGACAAAAATTGTAATTTTATATGCCAGCCTAACTCCTCTCTCACTGCCTAAGAGAGCTGCATAAACATTTCCCAACATTTAAATCTCATTTGCATACACATGACCAAGAAATGCTAATGAGCAATATAGCAGTATCTGCCTTGTTTGTAAACTGAAACACGATTTGCATAGCTTTCCCATAGCCCCATGTTATGCAAATGAGTTTATATGACAAAACAGAATAGAAAGATTAAAAAGTTAGTCTTTAAAAAATTGCAAAATCAAAAAAAAACTGTGCAGCCTTCCTAATCATTGAGATGAGAGCTAGGTGGCATATAAAAAAAAAAAAAAAAAATGTTGTCACCCTAATGATAATCATCTATGTGCACAGGTCCCCCTAGATACCGAACACTAAACAGACAATTTCCCTTCTGGGAAATTTCCCTTCTGGGAAAACCGGTTAAAACCGGTTAAAACCGGTTAAAACCCAGGCTGCCTTGCTAAGGTATGCTGATGAGCTGTCTGTCTGATGGATTGTTGGCCCTGCATATACCTGGTGCTTGGTGGCCATAGGGGAGAACTGTTCTGTGTTGTCCATTAAATGTTTTATGTAATAATACAAATAATAATAAGATTTTATGATAGGCAGGCTAGGGTAAATGTCTGTCTTTGTCTGTTTTATAAAATACAAAGATCAGTTTTTTTAGTCAGCTACCTTACTGTATGTTAAAACTCATTTGCATACACATGGCCAAGAAATGCTAATGAGCAATATAGTAGTGATGGGAAGTTCGGATCTTTTACGTGAATCGGTTCATTTGGATCAGATCATTCAAATGAACCGATTCATGAATCGGATCTTCGGTTCACTTCCTGAGTCGGCTGAAGCAGCTGACAAGCAAGTGAACCGAAGCTCAATGCGCATGCTCGGTTCATTGAATCTTCGGTTCACTTGCTGAGTCGGCTCTCGGCTGACAGGAAGCCAGTGAACCGAAGCTGGCAGGCACTATATAGCTGTGTGACCCTGGGGGTTCTGGCTGCAGGTAACTAGTATAGTCTGCTGGTTGTCCCCATATGTCATCCCAGTTTCCTATACCTTTTATTCATCTAGCGCTGCCCAAACCAGACCGTCCACCTCCTGCTGCATAAACAGGACTACATCTCCCAGCATCCCCTGCCGTTTTGTGTTAATAGCAGGCTTGCTGGGACTTGCTGTTCTGCTCAGGGACTGGCATGTTCTTCAGGACTTGAGTCCGGACAGGAGCCGTGCTGGCAGTTAGACTCAGTGTAGTGCTCTCTGCTCTGGTGACACGATTCTATTAACTCACAGAACCGAATGAGTCTATAAGTAAAGAGGATCATTTGATTCTTATAACTCATAGACTCATTCGATTCTTCGGCTCCCTGTACTGTGTGTGACTCACTGCTGCCTCACATCTGATTGGTCGCAGGGCAGGGAGGGGCGGGGCTGGCAGCAGCCTGGCTCACACTCTGGGATCAGATTACACTCCTCCCTGCTGCTATTTCTCTGTATTGTACTGAGTCTGACTGAGCTGTATTCAAACGATTCAGCTCAGTCAGAGGAACCGACTCCTCCGATTCAGGGAACAGAATCGATTCAAAAGAACGATTCGTTCATGAACCGGACATCACTACAATATAGTAGTATCTGCCTTGTTTGTAAACTGAAACACAATTTGCATAGCTGTCCCATGTTATGCAAATGAGTTTATATGACAAAACAGAATAGAAAGATTATAAAATTAGTCTTTAAACAATTGCAAAATAAAAAAAAAACTATGCAGCCTTCCTAATCATTGAGATGAGAACTAGGTGGCATATTAAAAAAAAAATTAAAAAATGTTGTCACCCTAATGATGATCATCTATGTGCACAGGTCCCCCTAGATACCTAACCCTAAATAGACAATTTTCCTTTTGGAAAAACTGGTTAAAACCCAGGCTGCCTTGCTAAGGTATGCTGATGACCTGTCTGTCTGATGGATTGTTGGTCCAGCATATACCTGGTGCTCGGCGGACATAGGGGAGAACTGTTCTGTGTTGGTAATTGGATGTTTTATGTAATAATACAAACAACAATAATAACTAGAAAGTGCTGTTTCTGAAGAAACCACAGGATGTTGGCTTGGAATATGATTGGCTGTTTGTGGCTCCACCTACTTTCTTGAATTTTAATGCCAGTCCTCAAGTGACCAATTGTGCCAAGCTTGAAGTCTGTGCCAATAACAGGCTAGGAGCTGCGGCAGTTTTACATTTTCCCATTTAAACCAATTGCTAAAATTTGATTGGCTGATATAGACTCCGCCCACTTTTAACAATTTTGACCCCAATGACCCACGGTGCCAAGTTTGGGTATTCTCATTTAAATACTGTGAAAATGGCAGCTTTTTAAAGTTTTCCCATTGAAGTCAATAGGGAAAATCTGATTGGTTGTAGTTTGCCCCACCCACTTTTTCCGAATTTTGAATTGGACATAACCTACCACCTGATTTCTGAAATTTGAAGCCCCTGACATAAAAAATTTGAGAATTGCAGCATTTTTGGAAGTTAACATTTTTCAAATTTTCACATTTTTCACACTCAAAGAAATCTGATTGGTTGATTTTGGCCCCGCCCACTTTTCAGAATTCTAAATCCAGTCCTCCAATGACCAACTGTGCCAAGTTTGAAGACTGTGCCAATAACCGTCTACGAGCAGCGGCAGTTTAAAATTTTCCCATTTAAACCAATTGCTGAAATTTGATTGGCCGATTTAGACTCCGCCCACTTATAAAATTTTTGACCCCAGTCACCCAATGACCCACGGTGCCAAATTTGGGTATTCTCGTTTAAATGCTGTGAGAATGGTAGCTTTTTAAAGTTTTCCCATTGAAGTCAATAGGGAAAATCTGATTGGTTGTTTGTAGCTCCGCCCACTTTTTCTAATTTTGAATTTGACGTAACTTGCCACCTGATTTCTGCAATTTGAAGCCCCTGACATCAAAAATTTGAGAATTGCAGCATTTTTGGAAGTTAACATTTTTCAAATTTTCACATTTTTCACACTCAAAGAAATCTGATTGGTTGATTTTGGCCCCGCCCACTTTTCAGAATTCTAATCCCAGTCCTCCAATGACCAACTGTGCCAAGTTTGAAGACTGTGCCAATAACCGTCTACGAGCAGCGGCAGTTTAAAATTTTCCCATTTAAACCAATTGCTGAAATTTGATTGGCCGATTTAGACTCCGCCCACTTATAAAATTTTTGACCCCAGTCACCCAATGACCCACGGTTGCCAAGTTTGGGTATTCTCGTTTAAATGCTGTGAGAATGGTAGCTTTTTAAAGTTTTCCTATTGAAGTCAATAGGAAAATCTGATTGGTTGTAGCTCCGCCCACTTTTTAATGTCCCCAAAATGTGACAAATTTTCAGGTTGACCCCATGACTAAGTGACCCAAGTTTGGTGACTTTAACTCTAAAGCTGTTTGAGTGACAAAAGTTTACATTTTTCCAATGAAAGTCTATGGGAAAAATGGGATCTTCGAGGGCCCGCCCCAGGGGCCCGGAGGGTGGGATCGGTTAAAAAGCACAAGCAACCTATTCGGGTATGTGCCGAACAAGTGTGCAAAGTTTGGTAATCCTAAAACTGTGGGAGGAGTAGCGTATAGAAATTTGCTAAATTTTCATTGGCTGTTGGTAGCTCCGCCCACTTTGGGGTGTCCCCTCAAATTTACCCATTTATTCGGGTTGACACCAACAATATGTGATCCAAGTTTGGGAGCGTAGCTTCAAAATTGTGCGAGTGGGAGCGATTTGAAAATTTTCCTGTCAAAGTAAAAGGAAAAAGTGGGTGTTCGGGGCCCACCCCAGGGCCCCGAGGGTGGGATCAGCTAATAAAGCACAAGCAACGTACTTCGCTATAGGCCGAAAAAGTGTGGAAAGTTTGGGGTCTGTAGCACAAAAACTGTAGGAGTAGCGTTTAGAAAAACGGGGGCGGAGAATAATAATAATAATACTAACAATAATAAGCTGAAATAATCGAATAACAATATGTTGGCTTTGACAAGCAAACATAATAATTTTGTCTTTGTCTGTTTTATAAAGGACAACAATTATGAATAAAAACGTTTTATAGACATTATGCAAAGACAGTGTTTGATGATAATCGCACAGTTTTTCTAAGATCAAGGATCCTAATATAGGACTATATATATTTATATATTTCTATAGGGTAAAACAGCCTGTCCCTTTAAGGTATAATACTCAATCAAACATACAGTAAGGTAGCTGACTAAAAAACTAATGTCACTTTGTATTTTATAAAACAGACAAAGACAGACTTACAGACATTTACCCTAGCCTGCCTATCATAAAATCTTATTATTATTTGTATTATTACATAAAACATTTAATGGACAACACAGAACAGTTCTCCCCTATGGCCGCCAAGCACCAGGTATATGCAGGGCCAACAATCCATCAGACAGACAGATCATCTGCATACCTTAGCAAGGCAGCCTGGGTATTAACCAGTTTTCCCAGAAGGGAAATTGTCTGTTTAGTGTTCGGTATCTAGGGGACCTGTGCACATAGATGATTATCATTAGGGTGACAACATTTTTTTTTTTTTTTTTTTTATATGCCACCTAGCTCTCATCTCAATGATTAGGAAGGCTGCACAGTTTTTTTATTTTTGCAATTTTTAAAGACTAACTTTATAATCTTTCTATTCTGTTTTGTCATATAAACTCATTTGCATACCATGGGACTATGGGAAAGCTATGCAAATCGTGTTTCAGTTTACAAACAAGGCAGATACTGCTATATTGCTCATTAGCATTTCTTGGTCATGTGTATGCAAATGAGATTTAAATGTTGGGAAATGTTTATGCAGCTCTCTTAGGCAGTGAGAGAGGAGTTAGGCTGGCATATAAAATTACAATTTTTGTCGCCCTAATGATAATGGTCTAGGGTCCAGGCCCCTCTAGATAGCCAACCAATGCTAAGCAATTTCTCTCCTTTTGGATTGAGAACTTATGTTTGAAAGCTCAAGATTGTCATTGTAAGGTATGCTGACGCCCTGTCTTATGGATAGATAGTCAGCCTGCACATACCTGGCTTTTGGCATGAACTGAGTGGTTTAAGTTAAATGTAAAAGAAAATGATTATTAATGATATATCATTTTCAGAAAGGACTTTTTTTTTGGTTTGAGGGTTGGGGTGGACAGAGAACATTAGGTAATACTCTCCCTGCTTTAACATTGTAGCTTTAGATTGAATTTACTATGCCTGGCTTTGGTAGGAAGGTAAGCTGAATGTAAGAATGCAGGGCGAATCGAACATAGCATTTTGTTCGCTGGCAGAAGCGAACGCGAACAAGCAATGTTCGCAGGGAACTGTTCGCAGTCGAACAGTTCGGGACATCTCTACATAGGATAACCCCTCCTTTGCAATACCGCACCCTATCATCCTGGGGTAGCAGACGCAAGTTGAATTGCTTGACCCAGTTTTTGCCGCAGGCTATATACCTACGGTTTGTTTCCATTTTTTCCTCTTGTACCTATTTCCCTGAAGAACACGGACAGAAACGTGCCATGTCGGGAGGTCATCGAATTGCATTTACTGGCCACATTAATATTAGACTTAGGGATCAGGTCCGAAGTAGGGACAGGTATCCTGATGGGGTCGCCCCTATCGGGGCTGGTGCTCTGTGTAGATTGGCAGTAGTAAACTAGCCCCCTTCCCCATTTATAGGGTGATATAGGGCCTTATTTGCATCGACTACACAGAAACCAACTAAGATGCTGATCTCCCATGCGGCCTATACCTGACGTCTTGTACACATCGTCCCTGGCTGATCTTATTTTCTCCAAGGGTCTGGTAGGACTGCTCACACCTTTCACCAGGTGGAGCAGGTTTGTTCACTCTACCAGTACTGGGGTACCACGCTTGGTCCTCCATTATATGTTTTTGTATCACAGTGGTTTATTTTATTATTGTTAGACATTATTAAAAGTTATGTCTTAAGATAATGACACTCTCCCCTTAGGGGCCCCCCTTTTTTGCCTATTTGATATTGGAGTGCTGCCAAAGCCTAAATTGATTTAGAGCTTCCTTTGTGTTGCTTTTCTATTAATACACACCCCAAAAAAAGTAAAATAATGTAAAATCTACACGGAACGGCTAATAGGACGTACATATCTTATACACCCCGTAAAGTGCTGTAGTACAATGTAACTTCACAGCTTAGCGGCAATTATGACATATATGTTTTCCTTTTTTTCCTGTTTATACACCCCCCAAAATACACCCCATAAATGCCTGTATCACACAGAACTTGCACCCCAATAACAAGCAAGGTTTGCTGGATTTAATGATGTATCATAGAGTGCAAACCTAAAAGCAAGAGTATAACTGCAATTTGGATTCCCAATTAGTGCAGCAAAGTGTAATAGAATCGTTCCTATTACCCTGGCTTTACACTCTCCTTTTGCACCCTGTTCTCCCTTTATAGTATAGATCAGTGATCCTCAACTCAAGTCCTCAGGGCCCACCTGCCGGTCATGTTTTCATGATTTCCTTAGTATTGGGCAGCTGATATAAGTAGTGTCCATCCATCAGGATTTACCACAGGTATTCATTCTGTTGGATACTCCTAAATCCTGACTGACAAGTGAGCTCTGAGGACTGGGGTTGGGGAACCCTGGTGTAGATGATGTCTCCCTATCCTTTCCCTACACCTTGAATAATCTTTCCCTGAACTTTTAAATCTTTTTTTCAGCACAAGGAAGTCTTTTATCTAGCACAGTCCCTAGTGCCTGCTGACGCCTCTCCCTGCACTAAGTACACTGGAAAATGGCAGAATCCAAGATGGATGAGGCTATTTATAGGGCTGTGAAATCACAGGAGCTGGCTGGCTGCTGATTTGCTGCATGCAGGGCATAGTGGGTGATCCCTGGTTCCCAGAGTTCTTTGCTCCATGTCCTAACACATGCTGCAGCCATTTTTGGAAAAAATTTGATTCTTTACCACCAAGCATGAGGAAATTCGGATTCGGTGCAAATCAAATTTTTCCTGAAATTCTGATCAAATTCCACTTCGTCAACTTCGATTCGCTCATCTCTAGTCTTTTCGCACATTGCAGGTTCTTTGGCAGGTCCTGTTTAGTGAAGATAGAAGCTGTTGCAGTGCGATCAGGTGGATGAGGTGAGCTTTTTTAAACCCCTAAATGGCCTTATTGTTTTGCCTTCTGTCCTTAGAATGCTATCTTTTTTCCGATATAACCATGTTATAATGGAAAATAATAAAGTTACCCAAACACTGAACCTGAACCTGGACTTCAGTGAAAAAGTCGGGTTTGGGTCTGGGTACCTGAACTCGCAAAATATGGTACCTGGAATTAAAGCAGATTTTTAGGTGGTGGGTGTGATTTGTCACATTTCAATTGCACAATATTCCTATAACTGTAAAGGTCCGAGTAGAGGAATCTGCAGCACTCTTTCAGTTTCAATATGACAAGTGTTGTTTATTCAAATCAGGCCATCTTAAATAAAACAACGTATATACTTAATTGAGTCTCTCAAGCTTGAGAGACTCAATTGAGTTGAAACGTCGCTTTGTTTAAGATGCTACAGATTCCTCAACTTGGATCCATATCTGGGACGGTGAACCACTCTACTGTAGCTTTAGCAGTATGTTTGGGGTCATTATTCTGCTGGAAGCTGAATCACTGTTCCAGTCTTTAATCAGACTGAAATAGGTTTAACTCAAGAATTGCCTTATATTTTCTGCCATCCTTCAATCATGATCAGCTTCCCCGTCGCTTCAGAAAAAAAGCATCCCCACAGCATCATACTGCAACCCCCATGCTTCATTGTGGCAATGATGCTGTTGGGGTGATGGGAAATGTTGGGATTGCAAAGCACATAGCATTTCCCATGATGGCCTTAAAGTTCTACTTTTGTCACAGAGGACCTTCTTCTGTGTGTTTGTGGAGTCTGCTACATGCTGTTTGGCGAACTCCACACATGCTTTCTTATGTCTTTGTTTAAGCAATATCTTTTTTTTCTAGCACTGTTCCATAAAACCCCATTCTGTCCCGCACAAGGCTTATAGTGGTCCTATTGAGAGATGTCTTTGATGAATCTATGGTTAATGCCCCCATTGCTCAGTCTGTCAGTTTCCATTCAAAAACTTTGTTTGAAATGCTGTTTCCATACAACATTAAAATGTATTGGCTAGGTGGAGGAAAATGTTGTCTTGCTCGACATTGCACGAGATTTTTTTAACTGACTTTGGTATTCCTATCTGCTCAATTAAAATCATTTTATAACAGGAATCAGAAGTCGGCTTTGGTACTAGCTGGTACCTCGGTACTAAAGCCCACTTTGGATTCTTATTTGAAAATGTTTTTAAATAAGCAGATAAGAATGCCAAAGTTATTTACTGAAGTCTTGCGCTACTTCGGGCGAGACAAAGTTTCACGTGACACAGGAACCTTATTTAAATAATTATGTGCCTTTGGAGGTTCCTTCCTTGGCCCATACCTTATATAGGGATTTCAAAGCAATGCACTCATCTTTTCAGTTTTTTTTTTTTTTAACAAGGTATTTTATTCCATGTGAGTTAAACAATGAGTATTTGCTTTGATATGCTTTTTAAAGAAAACTTTGCAAGTACAATACGGACATCAGTTGATCTAAAATGCAATTGAATGGTCACTGAGTTTTCAAAGAAAACTCTTCATATGGCGTAGAGAAATACCATGAGTATTCATCAGTGGGATGTCTGAGTGCTGAGACCACCACTGATCGCTCATCTATTGATGTCAATGGTCCTGTTTTGAGTCCATCCTCTGCAGTAATGAAAGAGCACTATGCGAGAGCTATCTTGCTAGCATGTCATGACAGTGTACTGAATTTGCATCATGAGAAAATCTGTAACAAAATTCATGGAACAGGGTTGAATGCATCAGGATGGCAGTTGAAACTGATAGAACATTTAGGAACATACATGACTTATAAATGACTAATAATAAGAAGAAATGAAGTAGCAAAGTCAGGGCACAAAATGTTTCATCCCATATTTGCAGATATAGGGGGACATTTATGAAGACCGCAATTTAGACTCCGGTCTTTGTCCCTCCTGTGCTGGTGGTTCATCCGCCAAAGTTAGGTAGAGGGTCCAGCCTCTACATAACATGAGGCGTAAATTTTGACTATTTTCAACTCCTAAAACAGGAATAAAAAATGATAATGGATATCGGCCTGCTGGCTCTCCCTTTTCTCCACCCACGCCATGCCCCCTTATTTAGACCTGGCATGAGGGGTGGAAAAGCGGAAAAAGGCACTGATTGCAGCCCAAAAAAGATTTATACTGCAATCTGTGACAGATATACCTCACAAAGTGGCATATATCTGTTCATAAATGACCCTTAGTAGTACTTAAATGAAGATAAAACACACTATTAGATATTGTAGCAATTCCTTTTTTCATGGAAAACAGAGAAGGTACTGTTAAACAAAACTTTTTGGTCTGTGATAATGTGTCTTGTAATGTACTTTTAAAGTTTAATGACTGCCATAATAAGGACTACTGGGGCTGTTGGATTTTATTCAGAAATGCAAATAAGACTTTACAGAACAGACAAACCTTTTAGTTAATTGACAGGGGACCAAATCAGCATAAAATACATGGCACATAAGAGATATTAACATTTGGTAACCAGTAGATTTTTCTATGTATTAATTTCTTTTTTCTTAATTGGGAAAGGCTTGGTACACATAGAGTAAGTAAAGAAGTAGAGAGGACTTTAGTTTTCTTTTGAATAAGAGGAAAGGAACAATTGTTATTGTTCTATATAAAGATCAGAAGAATGTTAAACACAATATTATTGTGACATGGATCACATGATTTAAAAAGAACATTCTGAATTGTCTAAACTTTTCCAAAATGTGGCATTTTTCTTCATTATGCGGGATAACCTGTACATGCCTATATGCAATTTATGCAAATATAAAATATAACCATGTAAGCATACATTTTGGCACATTGGCTTTGTTGTTTTTCATATGCCATCATTAGTGTTGAGCGAAGAGAGCTTTGGATCATAGATCCGAAATTGTTTTGGTCAAAACTTCGTTTGAATTCTGTATAGAGATCTGTCTACATACAGCTTTCAAATGTATGGTATTCAGCGGGCGAGATTAAATTGAATAACTTCAGCTGGAACCTCAATACCAAAGCCAACTTCGTATTCAAGATTTAAAATGTTTTTCAAGTTTAAAAATCAAAGTCTTTGCAGATAACGAATGTTATCTTGCCGACTCTATTATCCAAAACTCACTTCGCTTAATACTAGCCATCATCATATTATTGTATGGAAAAAGCATAAACGTGGCCAGAATTTCCCTTAGCTCTCCTTCTTTCTTATATGACATACATTTTTGAGTCCCAGTGGCTTAGGTAATGGTGTGGTCATTTTTGGTGTTGGATGCTTTGATGTATTAAAGCACAAAGTTGTACACCATGGTCGTGATAATGAATCAGAGTCAATCTGTTATGTTCCACTTCAAAAAACCCATGGATGTCATCAGTCATTTCTAAAATATTATTTTAGTTTTTTGTATATGTAGCCTGTCCTTTTCTTTATAAGCCGCAGCGAGTCCTTCTTGTAAAGTGGGCTCTCTTTTCACGTAGTTTCTCAGTTCATTTAAATGGACCGCGCAGACATTCACTTTCTCCCCTCCTAGAAGCAAATCTGGAGAACAGAATATGGATCCCGTTTTAACCAAGTGTACACCAACTCTCTATGTACTCGATGTTCTGTACAAATCACAAAGACACATACATGGTGAAGTACCGTCGAGTTACCCAGTATATCTTACTTGTAGTTCACTCACGGGGTTCACCGTTTCTCAGGCACATCAAACAATCATTAATCCATCGTCAACATCAGGTTGTCTTCTCTTCCTATATATGGATTAAATTCCTCTCATAGCGAATATCGCAGCACACCATTAAAATTTCTTCGTATTTATTGTACTCACAAACAATCACATAAAATGTGCAAATTTCATAAAATAAATCGGTCTGCCCGACCTGGGTTTTGCTCCACATCGGCTTCGTCAGGGGCATCATTTCCTTCTGGTTTCCATCCTTTAAATACCCACCCATCTACTTCCTACCCAATCAAACCTATTAACCCTCACCTGAACATTCTGGGTCAACCATAAAAACCTTTACTTTCTTTCTCTTCCATAGTTCCAATTAAAACTCCTCAATTTTATATATATAAAGAAAAAAGCCCATTACTACAATTCACCTTCTTTTGCATTCCAATATGTAGTACTTGGTCCCATTCACACATTGCGTTATTTACCTATCATAAAAAAGACGGAAATCTTTCTCCTATATACCCTTATTTTTATCAGAGTGTCACATTCTTTATATCCTATTTATGATAGACAGCCGGGATTTGATTGCTCACTCCCAAGATGTCCATTTTCAACATACATCGGGGAAGGTTTCAATCTCCCACACTATGTGTTTTCATTTTATTCATCCACTAAACATGACTTTAAATCTAACTCCACATTTAATCCATGGGGTTGTAGGCTCCCTATATTGTAGATCCATTCTACTTCCACTCAGTATATTTTTTTTCTCCAAACTACCTCCCCGCCAGCTCTGTTTAGCATGTGCAACACTTGTAAACTTTAATCCCTTCGGATCTTTATTGTGCACCCTTTTAAAATGCAGTGGAACACCATGATTTTCCATACCCCTCTTTATGTTATTAATGTGTTCTTGTACACATATTTTGAGTTTCCTCATGGTGCGGCCCACATAATGGAGGACAAAATGCCCCTCCAGCACGTAGACCACTCCAGAGGTTACACATGTTAGGTCTCCATTGATCCTCAAATCCTTATCCTTATTCTTCGAGTGTACTACAGTAGTGCTCCTCTCTTTTTTCATTTCCCTGGAGCGGTTTCTGCACGGTCAGCAGAAACCGCACTATGTGAATTGGTTCTGCCTTACTTTTTTCATACGGGGTGGTATCGCAGGGTTTGTAGGTTTGGTGCCTTTTTGTAAATAATGTTAGGATTCTTTGGTTATTCTTTCCCTATAATTGGGTCATTTTTTAAGGTGTTCCAACTTTTCTTTAATGCATTTTTGATCAGTAGACCTTGGGTATTATATTGTGTCATGAATGCAAATCTATAGTCTTTCTTCTCATTGTGATCTTCTACTCGTATATTCCCCTCATTTTTATTTTTGTCGTCCATATTATTTTCAATATATTCACTCTGTTTCTGTAACACTTCTTTCTTATAGCCTTTTTCCTCAAATTGACTCTGGTTTATCTAACTCTATTCTCTATATACATCAATTTCCATACAATTTTAATATATTCGTTTTAGTTGGCCCTTGGGTATATTATTCAACCACGGTTTATAATGGCAACTGTCTATATTGCTATATCCATTTACATCAGTTTTTTTTTTTTTTTTTTTGTTAAGGAAAATAGGTAGACAGTGGCTCTACCTGGGTTCCCACTCTGACAAGGGTTCTCGTCCCTCGGCTTACCCCTATGCCGTTATAAGCAAAAATGTAAATATACATTACATTATATATGTACATTATATAGATAGATAGATAGATAGATAGATAGATAGATAGATAGATATATTCCCAATTTGATATATTTACATTTTTTTTTAAGTTTCCATTTTCAATGTACCTTCCTCCACATAGATAGTCAGATCTAAAGAATTAATTGAGGCATTGCTTATTTCGCTGGTCAATCGAATATTCCAATCATTTAAATTTAAATATGATATTAGCTGTTCTAACCCTCTTCTCTCACCCTCCCATATTACAAGACAGCCATCTATATATCTATACCATCTAATTAATTTTCCATATTCCATCTTCTTTCCCAATATAGGTTTATTCGTTCTTTCTCCCAGGCGGCCATAAAGATATTTGCGAAGCTGGGGACGAATTTCGCCCCCATCGCAGTTCCGAGTCTCTGCAGGAAGAACTCCGTGCATTTCAGGATTAACTCTCCCTGCATCGCACTCATCTGAGTGTCTTTATCTAGTGCTCTATAGACTGCACTGAGACCCAATTCATTGGGAATTATCGTATAGAGTAAAGTAACATCCGCTGTCGCCTGCCACATGTCTTTACCTATTGGACCAACTGTCTTCAGTACATTAATGACACTACCCGTATCCTTTAAATTTGAGGGGGATTCTTTCACATACTTCTGCAGAAAAAAATCTATGTATTCTGTAACATGGCTAGTCAGCGAATTTATGCCTGACACAATAGGCCGTCCGGGTTTTTTTTTCTGACATTTATGTATCTTAGGGAGTTGATAAATTACAGGAACAACCAGATTTTTCACATATAGGTATTCAAATTATTTTTTATTTATTTTTCCTTTCTGTTGTCCTTCTCTCAATATTTTTTCAAGTTCTTTTTGACACTCAATTGTTGGGTTATTTTTGAGGCGAACATATGTTCTCTCTTCTTTAAGTTGCCTAACTAGTTCAGCCTCATACTTTTCAGTATGCATTATAACGATAACCCCCCCCCCCTCCCCCTTGTCTGCCGATTTAATTGTTATATCTTTATTGCCTTTATTATTATTATTTTTTTCAGACATTCATCTATTTTTTCTATTTCATTCAACACTCCCCTTTGAAAAACCTTGATACATTCGTTATCTTTATTTTTTGCAGAAAACTGAGATTTTTTCTTTAAATTAATGTGTTGTATATCATTAGTTTCTTCAGTGTTCTTCACAGCTGCAGGTTCCCTGCCAACAAAGTATTTTACAAAATTTAATTTCCGGATATATTTATGTACATCAAGAAATACACTGAACTTTTTTATTCCCTTAGTGGGCGCAAATTTTAGGCCTTTTCTTACATACTCTTCTTCTTTTGTAAGGGTATATTTACTTAAATTAAAAATCCCTACATGTCCCCCTTGATCCTTTTGTGTTTTGGGCTTATGGTTGATCCCTCCTCTTTTCCCTCTATATGTGTTCTTTTTTGCGGGGGTTACTATTTTTCTGTTCTCCTCCATCTCCCTCTGTATTCCCTTTATTCCTTGGTGTGGAAAATTTTGAGTTTTTTGTTCATCTAAATTTTGGTCATTGATGGGGGCTTTTTAATTATTCTGTTCATTTAAACTTTTATTATATTTCCTTTTATTTTAATCAGATTTAAATGTAAATGATTGGAATATTTGATTGACCAACAAAATAAGCAATGCCTCAATGAATTTTTTTAGATCTGACTATCTATGTGGTGGACAGTACATTGAAAATAAAAATGTTTTAAAAAAAAATCTGATGCAAATGGATATATCAATATAGACAGTTGCCATTATAAACCATTGTTGAATAATATACCCAAGGGCCAACTAAAACGGATATATCGAAATTGTATGGAAATTAATGCATATAGATAACAGAGTAAGACAAACCAGAGTCAATTTGAGGAAAAAGGCTATAAGAAAGAAGTGTTACAGGAACAGAGTGAATATATTGAAAAAAATATGGACGACAAAAACAAAAATAAAAATGAGGGGAATATATGAGTAGAAGATCACAATAAGAAGAAAGACTATAGATTTGCATTCATGACACAATATAATACCCAAGGTCTACTGATTAAAAATGCATTAAAGAAAAATTGGAACACCTTAAAAAATGACCCGATTATAGGGAAAGAATTACCAAAGAATCCTAACATTATTTACAAAAAGGCACCTAACCTACAAACCCTGCTGGTACATAGTGCGATACCACCCCGTATGAAAAAAATAAGGCGGAACCAATTCACAAGGTGCGGTTTCTACTTACCGCGCAGAAACTGCTCCAGGGAAATGAAAAAAGAGAGAAGCACTACTGTAGTACACTCAAAGAATAAGGATAAGGATTTGAGGATCAATAGAGACCTAACACGTGAAACCTATGGAGTTGTCTATGTGCTGGAGGGGCCTTGTGGCCTCCAGTATGTGGGCTGCACCATGAGGAAACTCAAAATATGTGTACAAGAACACATTATTAACATAAAGAAGGGTATGGAAAATCATGGTGTTCCACTGCATTTTAAAAGGGCGCACAATAAGGATCCGAAGGGATTAAAGTTTACAAGTGTTGCACATGTTAAACAGAGCTGGCGGGGAGGTAGCTTGGAGAAAAAAATTGACTAGTGGAAGTTGAATGGATCTACAATATAGTGAGCCTACAACCTCATGGATTAAATGTGGAGTTAGATTTAAAGTCATGTTTAGTGGATGAATAAAATGTAAACACATAGTGTGGGGGATTGAAAACTTCCCCGATGTATGTTAAAAATGGACATCTTGGGAGTGAGCAATATAATCCCGACTGTCTATATTAAATAGGATATAAAGAATGTGACACTCTGATAAAAATAAAGGTATAAAGGAGAGAGATTTCCGTCTTTTTTATGATAGGTAAATAACGCAATGTGTGAATGGGACCAAGTACTACATATTGGAATGCAAAAAAAGGTGAATTGTAGTAAGGGGCTTTTTTCTTTATATATATATGAGATCGAGGCATTTTAATTGGAACTATGGAAGAGAAAGAGAGTAAAGGTTTTTATGGTTGACCCAGAATGTTCAAGTGAGGGTTAATAGGTTTGATTGGGTAGGAAGTAGATGGGTGGGTATTTAAAGGATGGAAACCAGAAGGAAATGACGCCCCTGACGAAGCCGATTGGAGCGAAAGCCGGGTCGGGCAGACGGATTTATTTTAGGAAAATTGCGCATTTTATGTGATTGTTTGTGAGTACAAAAAATACGAAGACATTTTAATGGTGTGCTGCGGTATTCACTATGAGAGGAATTTAATCCATATATAGGAAGAGAAGACAACCTGATGTTGACGATGGATTAATGATTGTTTGATGGGCCTGAGAAACGGTGAACCCTGTGAGTGAACTACAAGTAAGATATACTGGGTAACTCGACGGTACTTCACCATGTATGTGTCTTTGTGATTTATACAGAACATTGAGTACATAGAGAGTTGGTGTACACTTGGTTAAACGGGATCCATATTCTGTTCTCCAGATTTGCTTCTAGAAGGGGAGAACATCAGTCATTTCTGCAAAAATTCTGTTTCATACACCAACACAAAAATATCATCACCTGTGGTTCTGTGGTTTTCCTACCAAACTGTGTAATACTTGAAATGCAGGCCCTGTCATGCTGTCCAGCAACCGATGAGCCTTGGGCTTAAGGCAGAAAGTATTGGTCAGTTTTTTTAATCAGTATTTGATCAGTTTTGGTAAGGCAAAAACAGGAGTGGGTCCAAAACAGAGATAACATGGAAATATTTGCTTGTCTTCTGTGTTTTGGACTCACTCCTGCTTTTGGCTTCCAAATCATGATCAAATCCTGAAAATACTTACCATGTGATAGAGGCCTTAGGCTGAAATGACCCATATTTTTTGTTATTTTTCTGTTTTTCTGATGTACCAGAAGAACAGAAAAATAAATTGTGATGTCAACACTGCCAAACAGGGACACTGAGGGTGACCGACTGTCATATACAATGGCTCCTCAGATCATCACACTAGTAATTGGGGCAGTGTGTCACTCCACAGCAAAGACAGGATTGAAGTGCTCACTAGTTACAGTCCATAGCAGTCCAGTTTTCTTGTTGATGACACCACTACAAATGAAGACAACTGTGACTTTATTTCAATGGCAAGACATACATGGCACCACATTTCCTCCTGCTGAGCATCTAAAAAAAGACAAGCCAGATACAGGATTTCATTAAGATTATCTTTGTACTTTCCCTCAACTCTAACTAGTCTGCCTGTCCTAGTCGCTGACCCCCCTCAAAACATGATGTTGCCACCTTCATGCGTCCAAACATAATGCTTAGAATTTAGGCCAAAAAGTGAAATCTTTCTTTTAGCAGACCAGGTTATCTTGTTTCTCACTGTCTGACAATCCTTTGGGTGCTTTTTGCAAATGTTTAAGTGTATTTTACTGCACAGAGGTTACCTTCTGGCCACTCTGCCATAAAGCCCAGATTATTTGAATGCTATAGTGATGGTTGACCTTCTGGAAGTTTATCCCATCTTCACACAGGATCTTTGGAGCTTAACCAGAGTGATCATTGGGTTCTTGGTCACCTCTCTTACCAAGGCCCTTTTGCTCCCAGTTGCTTTATTTGGAGGGGGGACAGCTCTTGGAAGAGTTTTGATTGCT
Source organism: Bufotes viridis (assembly GCA_033119425.1). Classification (NCBI taxonomy): domain Eukaryota; kingdom Metazoa; phylum Chordata; class Amphibia; order Anura; family Bufonidae; genus Bufotes; species Bufotes viridis. The sequence goes on along the minus strand of CM065597.1, from coordinate 56,010,505 downwards.
CCAACCTTCCATTCAAGAATTATGGAGGCCACTGTGTTTTTGGGTACTTTCAGTGCAGCAGATTGTTTTTTATTTTGTATCCTCCTTCATATCTGTACTTTCACAAGATCATGTCTCTGGGATCTTTCCTCTTCATGGCTTGTTTTTTTGCTCTATATGCATTGCCAGAGGTGAGACCCTATATTGACAGGGCTATGTATTTACATGTATTGACAGGGCCCACATGTAAGCTCCTCTATGAAGTTGACCAAAACAGGCACAGCTTGATCTTGATGACATATAGGGCGCCTGCAGGAAACGATTATTTTAGCAATCAAGTACTCTTCTCTAATAAGATAAACCTTCTCTTAAACTATTACTAACGTATTGCTAATTGATTTTTAAAAACAATATTTTTATGTGGTAAAGAAAATCATCAGCCCCATGCCATTTGCCATCAGTCAGCCAGCGTCAGACCCATGGCATTTGCCATCATCAGACATGTCCCCCCGAGTGAGTGCCATCAGCCCCATGGTATTTGGCATCATCTATCAGACTTTGTGATAATTGCAAAAGCCATGGGGCTAATCTGATGGCACTGGCTCACTGCTGGGGGGCACATGTCTGATGATGGCAAATGCCACATGGGGCTGATCTGATGGCACTGGCTCACTGCTGGGGGACATACCTTTGTCCATGTGCCCGTCGTTAAGTGGACCCTCCCAATAACTGCGTTGGTCAGGGCATGGGTGATGTTGCTGGTGTAATGCAGGGACGGCACAACGAGAAAAATAGTGGCGGCTGGGGACTGAGAAACGAAGGACGGCTGCAGCCATAAGGCTGAGGAAAGCCTCAGTGTCCACAGGCCTAAATGGCAACATTTCCAGGGCCAGAAATTTTGAAAGGTGCGCATTTAGTGCTATGGCTTGTGGGTGGGTGGCTGGGTATTTGTGCTTACGTACAAAGGACTGGAGTAAAGACATCTGTATGCTGTGCTTGGGCACAGAAGTAGATGTGCTAGCTGATTGTGCTTGGGAAGGCCCTCATTTTGCCTCCAGTGTACTGCTTTCCCCCATTATGTTGCAGTGTTTGAGTTTTTATTGTTATGGTTTGAGTTAGAGTTTATAAATAGGATGTAAAATATGTTATGGTCATTTGGTTATTTATGAGTTCTTATTTTGATATGGCACAGTTTGCAAATTACAATTCTTTTATCGTCCGCACTTTCCTCCAAAAAGCGCCATACTGCGGAACATCTACCCCTTGGCAAGGGAGAATTCCGCTAGGGGAAACAGTTGCAGGCCTGTTTGGTGTGGCCTGCCTTCACCCTTCTTCCACCCCACAGATTCTTCGGTGCTGTAGATCCCTCCCACTCTGTCCTGCTGTCCTCGCTTGGCTTAACACCTTTCCAGGTTGGGTTAGTGATGTCATCGTCCCTCATTTCCTCTTCCACTTCCTCACTCTGGTCATCCTCCTAACTTGTGTTGACCTAACAAGACCCTCACTTATTGACAACAGTGTCTCATCCGCATCATCCACCTCATGAAACACTAATAGCCATTTCCCACCATCACCGTCATCTTCTTTTGACTGTGGATGCTGATGTTACGGCCTGTGGTAGGCGCCATGACATGGTTTCCACAGATGCAGTTTCCTGCAGCAATGTGGTGTTGTTTGTTGCATGTGGGTGCAGTGTCACGGCCTATTTTGTGTGCGCCATGACACTTTTGCCACACACGTAGTTGCCTGCGGCAACTTGTTGTTTCGGTGTGTGTGGGCGATTTCCCTTTGAGTTGTTCCCCTTCCATTTTTGGTGAGCACAGAGTTAAGGTGTGAGCTAGGTGGAGCTGGGTGTGATCTCAGGTCTCTTGATATACTGCTGCTGTGAGACTGAGATCATTGTTATGTATGCCTGTATGTGAGAAGGAGCTTGCTCCTTTCTTGCATGCAGACTGAAAGCCATCCTAAAAACCAAGAGAAACAGATGAGGTGGCTCTAACAATAAACAGGTGAAAAAATGGTGCTCAATATCAAACTGGTGTAAGCTCCACACACCCAAAAGGAAAATCGTAAATCAAAAATTTACGATATGGCACTTATGATTTGGAGAATACTTAACCATTTATTTAAATTAATACATCATAATTATAACTTCACATTCATAAAAAATTACATATATTCATATAATTCATATATATATAAAAAGGAGGTGGCTAGAGAGTCTGTGCAGCTTTTCAACTCTAAAAGCCCTCCTTAATTACACATATATCAATACAGTTCGATATGAAAATGTCACAACCAAAATTAAAAATATCTATTTATCAATATAATGATAACCATAGGGTAGGTAACTTCATTTAGAGTTCATAAGGAATAAGGTTCCTGGACAACACTTGATGCTTCGCGATTTATTAAAGCTTGATAAACAATGTGCGTTTTGACAGTTTTTAAACATATGGTTAAAGTGACGTTTCTGCCGTAGCCTTCATCAGGAAACTGGATGAGCCGCACTGCGTATAATGGAATAGCCACTGTGGCGTATAAGAGGGCTCTATGGCCCTGTGGGCGGAGATATCTTTCTGATATAGGGCTGTATATCCATCCGCGGATCACATACAGGCATACAGCCCTATATCAGAAAGATATCTCCGCCCACAGGGCCATAGAGCCCTCTTATACGCCACAGTGGCTATTCCATTATATGCAGTGCGGCTCATCCAGTTTCCTGATGAAGACTACGGCCGAAACGTCACTTTAACCATATGTTTAAAAACTGGCAAAACGCACATTGTTTATCAAGCTTTAATAAATCACGAAGCATCAAGTGTTGTCCAGGAACCTTATTCCTTATATACTCAACCTGGTGTGGGAACCTTTTCCTGTGATCCACAAGTAAAAGTGGAGTGTTACCCAACCCTCACAGAATTCATTTAGAGTTCATCATTAAATTTCATCTATCCCAGCAGATTGTACACCAACTTGAATGTCCTGCACTAAATATTCGGTCTGTATAGGCAATGTCCATTCAGAGTAAAATTGAACGCATATGGTCAAGTAGTATTAACCAAGCTCATTCCGTTATTGCTATCGGTGGCGTCCCACCAGTTTAGCATTCACTTTCTCCATACCTACGTAAGGCTGGTAACTTACTGCGCTAATCCCCACAGTCGGCGTGCCACATGTCTCAGGCTCTCACTGGTCCGTGGAACTGGGGTATCTTTAGGCTGCACGTTCCTTTAATTAAACATTTCACAGGTGGGGAGAGATGACACTCAGGCAGAGGAAAATCGTATTTCCGACTTCGGCGTACGCTAGCTTTGATAATGACAAGAGTACTAGATAAATCCAAACGCGTTTCAAGGTCCCATATGGTACTGACCTCTTCCTCAGTGGTAGCCCAGTACTCAATATGACACCATTTTTATACCCCATTTCATTAATTGGTTAGATCACCACCAAACTCTGGTCTGGATAATCTTGAAAGTTATACCAAAACTCCGATCTGGATCATAATGTCCCCATTAGTTGAAAAATGTCCACAGGCAAATGGGAGCCCATTAAAGATTGCTGCATTCCCTTGGACGACAAAAAGCATAAAAGATCCCATATCTCCAATTATAATTTAATTGCTGTCTCATTGCGGTTTTTTAAAAATGCGGTTTCATTGCGTTTTTTAAGCTCCTATTGCGTTTTTATTCCTATTCCTGCTGGGATGAATTATTAGACATTCTGGATAAAATAGAACTCCCTAACTCTAATCCATCTATAGTTATACCCTACTATTCACTGACAGACAGATATAACAAAACTTTACATTCCTATAATTTAAAGTAGTTCACTAAACATTTCAGACTGATCATATACAATAGAAAATGTAGTTTACATCATAATATAAACATACTGAACTAGCATAACTCCAATTAAAATCAGTTGCGGTTACATTGCGTTTTTTTAAAACTCTCACTGCGTTTTCACTCTCATTCCTGCTAGAATATACTAATATACATTCCAGATAGAATAAAACCCCTTATCTCCTTTATATCCATAGTTACAATAGAAATGACAAATCATCCAGTTCTATTTCTTAATATCAGACCTTTTAACTTGACATGCTATAGGATGTAGAGGCAGATAAAGAACATGTGATACATATCGTAATTCAAAGAGTGGGGGCCATTCGCCAAGGTGCAGTCGGATGTACGTACACAATACCAGCCAACCACACATTTTTTATGAATGCGAAGTTATAATTATGATGTATTAATTTAAATAAATGGTTAAGTATTCTGCAAATTATGAGTGCCATATCATACATTTTTGATTTATGAAAGCCATCCTAATTTGTCATCGATGTCATCTGCGATGTCATCACTTTGTCTACTGCTTGTCCTTTCCCCATCTTATTTGTTTTTTTCCCCATGTTGTTTGTTTTGTGTGGATTTGATTTGGTGACTTGTTGCTGTCACGGCCTGTGGTAGGTGCCGTGACATAGTTGCCATACATACAGTTTCCTGTGGCAAGATAGTGTTGTTGTTGCATGTGGGGGCAGTGTCAAGGCATATGTTGTGTGCGCCGTGACACTGTTGCCAAACATGCAGTTGCCTACAGCAATGTGTTGTTTCTGTATGTGTGGGTGATTTCCCTTTAAGTTGTTCCAATTCGCTTTTTGGTGAGCACAGTGTTAAGGTGTGAGTTAGGTGGAGCTGGGTGTGGTCTCAGGTCTCTTGATATACTGCTGCTTTGAGACTGAGATCATTGTTATGTCGGCCTGTGTGTGAGAAGGAGCTGGCTCCTTTCTTGGATGCAGACTGAGAGCCATCCTAGTTTGTCATTGATGTCATCTGCAATGTCATCTCTTTGTCTCCTCCTTGTCCTTTCCCCACCTTATCTGTTGTTTGTTTGGTGTGGGTTTGATTTGGTGACTTGTTGATATGTCTAGTGTGTTGTTATATGTCTGGTTTGTCGTTTGTTGTCCAGCATGTATGCTAGACATTCCCTTGTCTGCCTGCGGAAGTGGCCCTTATGATTTCACGGAGGAGTGAATCAAAAGTCATATCTGAATGCTGTTTTGCCTAGGACCGCCATGCGTCCTGTTTGCTTGAGGGTTTCCCGGCAGCAACTGGTGTGGTGGATACCTGGGTGTGGTGGCTTGTACTGTGTCCTGTATGGTGTATGGGCACTAGAACGCTTGCCCGGGTTCGAGTTGGTGTTGCTGTGGCAGGTAAGTGTGTTGGTATGGTGTGCTTACCTGCCATTCCAGTTACTGTATTTAGTCTCAACTTTTCCCTTACAGCTAGGCCGGTGGAAATTCCTGTCCATCCATGTCTGGGGTTTCTTATTCATGACTCCTATTTCAGGGACTGATAGGGTCAGTAGGGCCCAGGTTCGTGTACATGAGCGCTCCTACCATCTGGGTCCAATCATGTTGCTAGGAGGTCAGGCATAGGATTTGGGAAAGCTTTAGGTGGTGATCTGATCCCTTATCCTAGCTCCCAGGCCTACTTGCTCTCCTCCGCTCCTTACATTGTACGGTGGGGGGTTTCCCCCACTCCCCACTGTGACAGCTGAAGAGTTAGGGGTCTGTGCACAAAATCTACTCATATCCCTCTTCAGGGAGGGTCAGCTCACCTGCAGGCCCCTTACCTACAATCTTTTACAGGGCAATCAAAAAATATTCTTAAATTTCAATGAAATTTTTTTGTAGCTGGTGCTGACCTCCTTTCCCTGCGCTAACTCTGCAATGTAACATTACCGCAAGCAAAAATTATTTTTAAAATCAATAAAATTTGATTGTGGCCAGTGTTTTTGATAATATTTCTGCAATGTCCTTGCACAGCCGGGGTGAAGTAGCTTGTTAGCATGGAGGAATCTCATTGGTTATCGGAATAAACCAGACAAATCGCTCCAACCACTCACAACGGCCATGCACCACCACCCACAGAATCAAGAAAGAGGTATCAATCTGTCAAACCTTTCAGGGTCTGGGCCGGGTGAGGTTTCCCATGTGGAATCAAATTAAGCCCCAGGCTCCACTCCTGGTGGTGCCCTTCCCTCAATTAGTTTAAGTTTCATCTTTGCAACCATAATCCCCTCCGAACCCAAAGACTTTAGTTACCAGGAAAATGCTCGGCGGGTAATGGGAATAATGCCGCCAGAATGTGTGTCAGATTGTGTTCAAGGCTACAAATTTCATCCTAAATTAATGAAAACATTCTTGGCAAAAGCTTTCAGTGTGGTTCTTCTGGTTCCAGTCAAAGAATTTCACCTATAGCCGCGCAATATGGATACCTCCGGCCGTCCATCTTAATCATGGCCCCAGTTTAAAAATAAATAAATAATAATTTTTGCCAGCTTTTGCTCTTTATATACAATTCAATATACAGGAAAGAATGTTTCCTAACAATTTTCCTGTAAAATTGATTTTTTTGGGGGGCGTTTTGGGCGTATTTTTGTCAGCCTGTAAAAGTGGCATACAAATAGGACAATATGGTTCCCAGCAGCAACCTGAGAGTCCAAGAAGCATCCAGATATGGTCCCCATGCTGTTCCCGATCAATTTCTGTGGTGTTTCTGTCACTTTCTGACCTTTTCGTATGAACCAGGCACCCTCCCCTCTTCAGAGCAGGGGGTGCCTGGTTGTCTTCCATTGACTTCCATTACACTCGGGTGTTCGGCCGAGCACATGAACATAGCAATGTGTTGGGCCCGAACATCCGAACACCCGAATACTTTGGTGATTGATCATCACAAACTGTTTACTGTTGCACTGATTTGCAGACCCCACTGAGGGCATTTTATTTTCTCTTTAGGCATTCAGTGTAAATTTGATAGATAGTGGTCTAGTGACATTTTAGTTGATAATATTAAAGAATAACTAATTTGTTTTTTTTTTTGGAAAAGAATGTGTGATTTTAAGGAGCTAAATTGTTCATGTTAACTGCAATTTGTAATTTGAGAAATGTTAATTGAAATAAAATAGCAAAAGAGCTACATAAAAATGTTTAGTAACATATGTGTAAACAGTGATAATTCAGCATAAATGATGGTGCTTTATTCGCCGATAACATAATTGCAAAACAAATTAAAGTTGGTTAATATTAATTTACCAATATAATAGTTACAGTTAATCCAAACTTGAAAGTACATTTAATATCTAACTCCATGTGTAGGACTGGAATTAGGAGTAAGCAGAGTAAACCATTGCCCAACCATTTATGGGTTTTAGATCTTTAAAAGCTTTAATATATAAGGTGAGTAAAGGATGAATGTGATGGATGGATCCAGGGAAGACTATACAGAAGGCAACAGATTATATAATAAATATGTAGTATGATCACTGTTTATCCATTGGGAACTTGTAGTGTGATTTCACAGGAGTGTTTATACTTTTTTCTTTTCTTTATTATCTTTTTAAGGTTTCCAAAGTACATATCCAGTAAATATAATATATAACAAAACATACAGAGCTTTCAAATGCATTTTCATCACTTTTAACACCCTGCCCTGTACTCATATTCTATATGCACATGACGATCTCCGTACTATTACACATAGTTTTTTTTAACTTTTAAACATTGTACCTTGCACCCAAAAAAATAAAACATAATTTTTACCCTCCCACCCTTTATTCACCTCCCACCCTAAAAGGTTCATGTGGAAGGTGGAATATTGTACACCATAAACATTTAGACCCTCAAAGAATTCTATCATCTGATCTAATAACTGGCCTGCAGTCTAGTTCCACTATATCCATATTTTTTTCTGTCATTAGCCTTTGCCACGGGATTTTTGCACCATATTTTTCATATATTTTCACCTCATCCATTAGGGCAGCCCACTTCTTAACCTCCCTGGCGGTATGATTGTCTCAGGAATTTTGTACCAAAAGTGGTACAATTTTTGGCATGAAAATTTGGTGTTATGTAAATGAGCACAAATGGCAGTAAAATGGCAGGCAAGGGGCACTTTACAGTGATCAACTGTCAGATCTGAGGTGATACAGTGCAATTAGCTCTTTTATGTGTATGTGTGTCTTTTATGTGTGTGTGTCACTTTATAAATTTGAATTTCCCGCCCAGTTCCGCTCCCATGCGCCGCAGGTGCTCGCAGGGAATGGAACCAGTAAGTCAGATGCCGGCCGGCACTCTCGCCTGCGATCACAGCGGAGAAGGTAAGGGGACTCCGCTGACAAGTTTTCAATGTTACCCCGAGCGTGACTCAGGGTTACTGCTCCTGGCAGTGAAAATTAACCCCGAGTCACACTCGGGAATACCGCTAGGAAGGTTAACTTCTGGGTTATGATGCGACCCCCATTTCCTTATTACTATCACTCTTGCCAATAGCAATGCCTTAAGCCCGAATATTTTTTCACTCTTGTGTGCTCGATCTAAATGTGGTAAGAGGCCAAGTAGAACTTTTGCAATGTCCCAATTGAGTTTAGTTTTTGTTCTGTAAATAAGCTCTTCCCTTATCGAGGACCAATATTTCTGCACTGCTGGACATGACCAAATCGTATGAAGGTAATCCGACTTATTTTTTTACATTTCTGACAAGCATAATCCTCTTTTTAATAAATCTGGCCAAGTCCTTAGGGGCGTAATACAGACGATGTATTATGTTAAATTGCACCAACCTATGATTATTAGAAGGAGTGGCAATTTTAATGTTCCTAAATATCTCCTGCCAGTCCAGTTTGCCTACTATTCCTATTTCTTTCTCCCACCTATTTGCACTGCTGAATTTATATTTATACTCTAAATTCCCAATACATTTTTTATAAATTTGCCACAAAGAAGGGCTCTTAGCTTTATTTTTTGTGCAGAAGTCCATAAACTCGTGTGTCTTTACTTCTAAATATTGGCGATAATTGGTTTTCAGAAATGCGTGTTTTAACTGTGCAAATTTGAAGCGCTCCAAGAACCCTACATTAGATTCCATAATCTCTTCTATTTTGCGAATCTCCCCTCTCTGTACTATTTTTGTGACCCTATCTATTCCAAATCTATACAAATAATCTTGATTTTCCATTTTCACAAATTCTTCCAAGTTTGCATTGTGCCAGTTTAGTGAATATGTAATACCCAAAATTTCTTTAATTTTACACCACACCTTGTGCAGTCCATAACCAATACTAATACTCTTATTGGTTTTTGCAAAGTGACCTGACTCTAATTTCAGATTGTGTCCCCACATATTCCCCTATATAGTACTGGGTCTCTTCTTCCCCCATGCTCAACCACCACCCCACCTGGCCAGTAAATAATATCCCAGAACATGGGGGAAGGAGAAACCCCCATCCTCGATTGTGAGCCATAGCCACGTCTAACTTTTTTCTGTCCCCAAATTAAATCGTTCAAAATGCTCTCCAACTGCCTAAAAAATATATCTCCTATTCAGCTAATGCATGGTGATATTTTATAGAGGATTTGAGGCAAGATAATAGTTTTGAACAACGCCATTCTATCTGTCCACAATAGTGGCATCTTTTGCCAAACCTGAACTTTACCCTTTACAGTGCTTAATACTGGGGTAACATTTAGCTTTATATAATCCTCCACTTTCACGCTTATTTTTATGCTGAGATAGTCTATTGTGACCAGTGTGGATAGTATCTTTACTCGAGTGTCGTTAACCCGAGGAGTTCTCTGAAGGGGCAAGAGCACAGTCTTGCCCCAGTTTATCTTGTAGGCAGAAGTATGTCCAAAACCGTTAATGGTAGAGATAACATGTGGCAAAATTTTGCCCTGTCTTGTTAATCGACTTAACGGAATAGCTTTTGTATTGACTCCATTGATAGAAATTTTGCAATGGGGGCTGAGTATAATTACTTAGTCCATTTAATATAGTTTTCGCCTATGTTTATTTTTCCCATTGTCTGCCACAGAAACTCCCACTCCACCCTGTCAAACGCTTGTGAAGCGTCTAAGGACAGGATGGATCGATCTTCCCCCTCCCCCACCTGCACGCCCACCAACACCCTACGTATACTCATTTGTGCCGATCGTTAAGGGATAAAGCCCGTCTGGTCCGTATGTATTATTTTCCCTATAACTTCTTTTCACCTATTTGCCAACAACTTAGCATATATTTTATAATCCGCGTTTAGCAGAGATATTGGTCGATATGCGAATATGTCCGTCTCGTCTTTATCTTTTTTTAGTATTAGGCAGAGTAGACCATTGCCCAAACATTTATGGGTTTTAGATCTTTAAATGCTTTAATACATAAGGTGAGTAAAGGATGAATGTGATGGATGGATCCAGGGAAGAGTATACAGAAGGCAACAGATTATATGAGAAATATGTAGTATGATCACTAACTGGTTATCCATTGGGAACTTTTAGTGTGATTTCACAGGAGTGTTTACCCTTTAATAAAGAACACAATCACACACCAGATTATGTGCTGAAAAAACAATATACTAAACACAAAGTGGTATAGAATTTTTGGTTTTTGATAGGATGCATAAAAGTTACAGTTAGGCTACATGCACACAACAGTTGATTTTTGCTGTCCGCAAATTGCGGATCCGTCTTCCTTTTTTTCACATCCACATCCGTTCTGTGTGTCCGCAAATTTTGTAGGTTGTGTTTCCGTGTGTCTTCCGTTTTTTTTGCGGATCCACAAGTAAAACGGAAGGCTTGAAAAAGTTTGTTAAAGTACCTGTACAAGTGCCCTGGTTTCCAAGCAACCATCCGCAAAAAAAACGGATGTGGATGACAAACGGATGGCTTCCATTGGTCATCCCCATTTTTTGCGGACCCATTGACTTCTATGGGTCCGCAAACCGTTTTTTGCGGACAATAATAGGACATGCCATATTTTTTTGGTGGACGTTAAATGCGGACAGCAGACGCGGACAGGCAATGGAAGGGACATCCGCATTTTTAACGGATCCATAGAAATGTATGGGAAACCATCGGATCCGCAAAAAAAACGGAACGGAGGCCGCAAAAAACCACTGCCGTGTGCATGTCAGTTTATACACAAGGTATTACTGCAACTTAAAGGTAATCTGTCACCTCACCTGAACCATGTTAAATGCAACACTACATAAATAGTACTGCTACCGCAGACTCCATATCACCAAGTTATATGTCCATGATGATCCCTATGCCCATGCTGTGGGTCTGAAAACCGGAGCTGTAATGCATTGAGAGGACATCCTGGAGTCCTCTTGATTAGTTGAGCATGCACACGAGTCCTTACAGCCCTCCTGATGAAAAGCGCTGGTTTGTTGGCACACAGTGGGGTAACAGGGAGAATATGGACATATAACCTAGTGATCTCAAGTGAGGGGAAGCAGCACTATTTATATGAATCTTGAGAGGTAACAGATTCCCTTTAACCACCTGCCGACTGCCTAACGCAGGGATGCGTCTAGGCGGCGGCAGGTTAGTTCCTCCTTGACGCGTCAACGCGTCATCTCGCGAGAGGCGACATTTGCTGTGAACGCGCGCGCCCGCGTTCAACGCAGCTCAAAGATCGCAAGTTATACTGCAGCCTGCTAGCGATGATCAATCACTGGCAGGCTGTAGATGCGAAATAAATCGCATCAAAGAGGTATATCAGACGCTGTTTTGTTAACAGCGTCTGATATACCTGCTACCTGGTCCTCTGGTGGTCCCATTTGCTGGGATTGACCACCAGAGGACCAGGTAGCTATGTAAAGTAGCACCAAGCACCACACTACACCCCCCCGCCCCCCTGTTACTTATTAACCCCTTGTTAACCCCTGATCACCCCATATAGACTCCCTGATCACCCCCCTGTAAGGCTCCATTCACATGTCCATGGATCCCCAAAACACGGACACCGGCAATGTGCTTTCTGCATTTTGCAGATCTGCACATTGCCAGAACTATATAGAAAATGCTTTTTCTTGTCCACAATTGTCCAAGAATAGGACATGTTCTATAATTTTGCGGAACGGAAGTGCAGACCCGGAAGTGCGGATCCACAATTCCGGATCCGAGCAGGACAAAGTCTGTCCCCATAGAAATGAATGGGTCCGCAATTCCGTTCCGCAAACAGAATTGCGGACGTGTGAATGGGGCTTAAGGGTCCCTTATCACCGCCAGTTGTTAGGTAGTTAGCACCCAGCCCACCGCACCGCAGTCACTGATTTTGTCAGAGATTTTTTCATCCACATTGATCGGAGCGAATGAAAAAATCTGTGCCGTTCACTTTTATTTTTTTTTTCAGCCCAGAGGCTGAACTGAAAAAAAAATATCTCATTACAAGGAGAATAGCAGAAACTCCTAATGCTTGCCATACGTGTAATGACTGCAGAGACCCTCAAATGCCATGGCAGTACAAACACCTCACAAGTGACCCCATTTTAGAAAGAAGACACCCCAAGGTATTCTGTGAGGTGTATGGTGAGTTCATGTAAAAAAAAATTTTTTGTCACAAGTTAGTGGAAATATGATACTTTGTAAAAAAAAAAAAAATCTATTTCCGTTAACTTGTGCCCAAATTTTTTTTTTTCTGTGAACTCGCCATGCCCGGCACAGAATACCTTGGGGTGTCTTCTTTCCAAAATGGGGTCACTCAGCATGGGTATATGTAAAAATGCACCCCAAAACACATTGCCTTACTTCTCCTGAGTACACATGAGTGACACTTTTTTGCAGCCTGGGTGCGCAAAGGGGCCCAAATTCCAACAAGTACCTTTAGGTTTTACAGGGATGATCACAATTTAGCCCCGCCCAAAATGCCAGAACAGTAAACACACCCCACAAATGACTCCATTTCAGAAAGTAGACACCCCAAGGTATTCACTGAGGGGCATAGTGAGTCCGTGGGAGATTTTTTTCTTTTTTTGCCAGAAGTTAGCAGAAATGGAAACTTTATTTTTTTTTTCCTCAGAAAGTGTCATTTTCTGCTAACTTGTGAAAAAAAAATGAAATGATACATGAACTCACCATGCCCCTCCGCGAATACTTTGGGGTGTCTTCTTTCTAAAATGGTGTCATTTGGGGGTATTTATACTATCCTGCATTCTAGCACCTGAAGAAACATGACAGGTGCTCAGAAAGTCAGAGCTGCTTCAAAATGCCGAAATTCACTTTTTTGCACCATAGTTTGTAAACGCTATAACTTTTACCCAAACCAATAAATATACACTTATTGGATTTTTTTTTTATCAAAGACATGTAGAACAATAAATTTAGAGAAAAATTTATATAGAAATGTAGTTTTTTTTTTAAATTTTACAACAGAAAGTGAAAAATGTCATTTTTTTGCAAAAATGTCGTTAAATTTTTATTAAAAGCAGAAAAAGTTAAAATGTCAGCAACAATGAAATACCACCAAATGAAAGCTCTATTAGTGAGAAGAAAAGGAGGTAAAATTTGGATGGTAAGTTGCATGACCAAGCAATAAACGGTGAAAGTAGCGTAGTGCAGAATTGTAAAAAGTGGCCTGGTCATTAAGGGTGTTTATGCTAGGGGGCCTGAAGTGGTTAAATACTCCAAAATGTAACTTATAGTGGTTTTACAAGACTTATATACTGATAACTGATCCTCTGGAAAGCATTGGTGCTCGCAGTAGCGCTGCAGCATTCTCTCAGCTTTCTTAAGGCTATGTGATATCACATTTATTAGTCACATGGCCTAGGCGCAGTTCAGTCCCATTGAAGTAAATTGGGCTGAGCTATAATACCAAGCACTGCCGATATCAAATGGATGGCACTGTGCTAGGTGGGCAGGGAAAAGGCTGCGGTGCTCACAGGAGCATCAGTGCCTCCTCAAATAGCTTATTTAATAGAATTGATATGTAGGCTATAGTAGATCTAATAGGGTTTGCTAGGTCTTCACATGTACTTTCTCCTGTTGGTTCTCCATTGCTCCTCCCAGTCTTCCTGGGTCTAAAGCCATGGAGGCTTTTTATTTCACCATCTACACCCACAGCAGTCATCAAGACCCACCATCTGCACAATTTAAAAATAAAAACATATTGTTGTATGTACAGTTAACTCCTTCAGGACCTTGCAATTTTCAGTTTTAGCATTTAGATTTTTTACTCCCTGTCTCACTGTAGCCATAACTTTTTAACATTTTTCGATTATGATATGAGAGCTCGATTTTGGCAGGACAAGTTGTACTTTCTAACAGGCACCATTTTATATTGCATACAATGTAGTGGGAAAAAAATAACAAACGGCATGTAATTAAAAAAAAATAAAAGCAAAACCACCATAGCTTTATGAATTTCATTTTTACAGGTTTCCCTAAGCGGTAAAACTAGCCTGTTACCATCATTCACTGGGTCAGCACGTTTACAGCGAAACACATTTATATAGTTTTGCATTCTAATACTTTACAAAAAACAATTTTTTTCTTTGTATTGTCATATTCTGACCCCCATAACGTTTTTACATTTACATTTAGTTTTTATTGATACAATTTTGGAGTGTGTATGATTTTTTGATCACTTTTTATTCATTTTTTTGGGAGAAGTGAAGAAATGAAGGTGAATTGGCCATTTTGATTTTTTTCTATTACATCATTCACAATCAGTAGAGTTGAGCGAAGCCGAACTGTAAATTTTGGGTTCGTACCAAACTTTACGTTTTTTGCTACATGGACCCGAACCTGGACTTTTCCGCTGAAGTCCGGGTTCGGTGTTTGGGTTATTTTATTCTAATACAGAGGTGTTCCCATGGTGATGGGAACGCCTCGGGTTTAGAATATACCATCGGATCAGAGTTTTCCCAATCCGATGGTATATTTAAACTTCAAGCGCCCCCATCACCATGGGAACGCCTCCATCTTATAATATACCATCAGATTGGAGAAAACTCTGATCCAATGGTATATTCTAAACCCGAGGCGTTCCCATGGTGATGGGGGACGCACAGCTGACAGGGCGCTGCCATCCGCAGCACCTGACGGCAGCTATCTGTCAGAGGTCGGGTGCCGGGAATGTTTCTATAATGTTTGAATTGCACCCTCAGTGCACCCTTTCCCCCAGAATTAAAAATAATTGGTGGCCAGTGTGCCCTCCCTACCTCCCCCACAGTATTAAAAATCATTGGTGGCCGGTGCGTCCTCACACCTCACCCCATCCTCCCCATCATTGGTGTCAGCGGCGGTTCCAATCGGAGTCCCAGCAGTGTAATGCTGGGGCTCCAATTGGTTACCAAGGCAGCTAGGATGCTACTGAAGTCCTGACTGCAGTGGTCTGTTAGTCAGCAGCATCACTTACCTGTGATGTGGCCACCGGGCGCTCCTTCTTCTGGTTAGGTCTGTGCGGCACATTTCTGTAATGCGCTGCACAGACCTAACCAGAAGAAGTAGTGCCCGGCAGCCACAGTGCAGGTAAGTGCTGCTGCTGACAGGACACAGGCAGAAAGAGACCAGGGACCAACAGAGTACTTTATTAAACATGTAATAAAAAAAAAATGACAGTAAAGATGACTAAGCAATAGTGGTATCACTACCACAGAACCAAGTGCACCAGAAGACCAGAGCCAAAACTCAGAGGCTGGAGAGCCAGTAAGTCCTGTTCTTCACAAAGCCCCTGATGGTGGGGATAAACTCGGTCGAAGGCTCACTGGTCAAACCTCCAAGTAGATCCCGGTACACTTGGCCGCTATCTGCAGGAAACCACAGACAACAGGACCGGAAACCCAAACAAACACAGGACATGGATCAAACAGCAAGACAAACAGGAACAAGAACAGAAGCAGATACCTGGACCTCAAGCGGAATGGAAGCATGACGGTCTCAGGCAGAGCTGCACATAGACTAGAGATCCTCCCTCCGGAGAACCCAGGGATCCTCTCACAAAGGAAGGACAAACATAGGAACAGAAGCAGTAAGGCATTGCAGGACAGACAAAGAACAGACTAGATGAGAAGCAGTAGGCACTGCCAGGCTGGACATAGGACAGGATCAGAAGCATATGAGCACTGACAGGCTATCAGACGCAGGCTAGACATGGAACACAGTGGATCCAGACAGAGAACAGGTACAGAAGAACAGGCAAGGCCTGGACAAAGTTAACATCAACAACAATGCTTTACCAGGCGACACCACACAAATAGGCAGATGGCAAAATCCCCTGGGTCAGCAGCAAGGGGCTTCACCCAGCAAGGCACAGGACAAAACTGACCCCCTGGGTGAGCAGCAAGGGGCTACACCAGCAAGACAGAAGATAGACTGACCCCAAGCCCATAGCTTATAGATAGATATAGCTGCAATAATGTGGGGACCTGATAAGCCACATCCAGGCCCAGATGAGGGAAAGTTAACCCATCAGAACCAGGAGTACCAAAAGTACAGAAGACACAATCACAAGTGTCAGTTCACACCAGTCACAGAATGTTACAGCCAGAACGCCCAAACAACAATCAGCGTACACAAGGTAACTGTAGCCAGTAGGAGGTTACATGCAGTCAGCCTACACAACCACGAGTAACAGAACCATACTGTGATACAAACAGACATCCATACTCAGGGCATGTTCACACAAAAGGTTGCAGCCAGCACGCATCGTAGAATCAGCATACATGGGAACAGTGCCAATAAATGCACAGAGATGCAGACACGGGGAGTAAACACATACACAGACAAAGTTCACACAAGACACCACAGCCATCACACAGCCCAAAGCAACCAGCATGAATAGGAGTTGGCCTGCAGCCAGTACGCAAGAGGACATGCAGCCAGCCTACACGTTCACAACTGTCACAGTGAACCGTCTCATGACATGCTGTACTTGTTCTCCATGGACAGCACACATACCCATTCATTTTAATGTGTGTATTCACACATCAGTTTTTTTTTTACCATAGTCCGTGTTTTTAGCATGGATGCATGCTCTATTTTGTCAGTGTTCATGGATCCATCACTCCCATTATAGTCTATGGGTCCGTGAAAACCACAGATACAACATAGCATCCGTGTTTCATCTATGTTTCATGGATTATTAGGAAGAGATGGTTTGAAAATTATTTTTCAGCTCTGCAGTGTCAGTGAAACACAGATGACACACGGACAGCTTCACGGACCACCTTTTCTCGGATTTAAGCACGGACACAGTGAAAGGAAGGAACAGCACCCTTGATCTCAGTGCAGGGGAGCAATTTGGGCTCCGGGAGTGCAGCACTCCTAGGTTATCACTTTTCAGATGCCATGGTCACAATCGATGTTACTGCAGATAACTGACTGAGTTTCGGATGTCTGCTGCAGGTATATGAACTATAAGCACCTGGCAGCTATGGTACCCACTCATCTTTAAAGAATGGACCTCTGCTGTATATGTCCTGTGGAGGTCCAGAACAGATTAATGACTTCAAGGAAAAAAAAGTAAGCACTAGGTCTTACAAGACCGATAGAATATGGTTTTATTCAACACATATAGTGAATTAAGCCATTTTTCGATAATCCTGGAAGTCCTGGTGCTGTTAATTTATCTGTGTGGAGAGTAGTTTAGAATAGTTTTTAATAAACCTCTTCAAAAGGTTAGGCACCCTATAAGAGCTTAGTGACTAGTGGTTTTCTGGATTTAGTAATACATGCATTTTCATGGTTCTTTTATCTGAAATCTATTATGCTATGTGAAGCCGCAACTATTTACAGCATCTTTAAAACCATGTAACATTTTCTTGGGAGGAAGTACTTAACTGCTATGTGTGCTGCAGTCTCTGTAGGATATTTCCTTATTTTATTTTTTCATCTTAGGATAGAAATTGTAAAAGAACCATATGCTTACAGAAAAAGTATGTCCTTGATGTGAAGGATATTTCTCATAGTAATTAGAAGTTTTGTAATCATTTTCATCTCCTAATATTGTTTTGTCCTAGTGCTGTCACTGCAAAGTATACTATTTTTAATAATAAAAAAATACATACTTTATGTTTTTTTCATATAAATTCTACATCTATTTTATTTCCGTTTGTTGAGTTAGCTAATGGCCATAGCTTCATAACCAAGCGCACACAAATTTGCTTCTGAAAAAGCATGCGCATTTCTTTTGCACTGTGGGTGACTATCATTTAATTGACACTCAGCTAGGTCAATGTGTTTGTGATAAATTGAACCTTCTCACTAAAAATTCTCATGGCTGGCTGTTAGTGTCAAACAGACATGGTGATTGTAAACTATTAAACCATGCCCAGTTAGAAACTGGGGAATATTTAAGCTTTTCCTTGTATTTTAACAAGATTTCAAGGTTAAAACTGTACAATTGCAGTGTATGATTGTGAAAAAGATAATATAAACAGCATCATTTATATGTAAATGTTTCCGTACGCTGGTGGACTATTTCTACCTGCAATGTATTTAATTTTTAGAGCAACATTTTTAAGCAACAGATTTTAACAAAATGTGCTTTCCTGTTCGTTTTATTCACATTATAGTTTCTAACTAATTCAAATGAACATCGTATTTAAGGATCCTAGAAACGGAAGAACATCTGAAGAAATTAAGATCATATAAGGTACAAGAAAGATGTGTATACACTAAATAAAAAGTGTTAAGAACATTTATTTTTAAACCTGGGCAAACATTCCAACAGTATGCTTGCAGCAAATGTCACTGTATTACAAAAAGAATTTAAAGGGGTTCTAACATAACATGAATTCAAAATATTTGAGAATGAATAAGCTTACTTGGGCTAAGTGAATAAATATACTTACTAAGTGTGATTAGATATACAATAGCACAAACAAATTACATACTGGATATTCAAAAGTAAATACATCACTAGCTTAAATGGGATGGAGACTCTGCCGATCATGCTATAATACATGTCTGTCTACCATGTTATAACACATGCCTGACACCCCAGGGTGTACAAAAAATAGGGCAAATCAATAGTTCTTGGTAGAATCTCCTGAATGAATGTGTGTTACAGATTTTAAACTTTTAGACCCTTCTCCAGTGTGCAGCACTCATGTCACAGAGATCACTCAGGAATGTGGTCTTATCAGCACAATGGGATTACTAGATTACAAAGCACATTTTTACACAAAATGGTAATAACAAAAGGGAACAGAATTAAAGAGACTGAACCAATGAGTACTTAAAAATACTCTTACAATACAAGGGATCTGCAGGATTAAAATAAAAAAAAATATCTGCCTTTTGTCCTGGAAATACAGTAGGTCCATGTCTGTCTATGAGCTACATTTGGTGTCATGGCTATGTCTCTTCATTTGAATAGGGATAAACTACACTATCAGATAAATGGACAAATATAGTGCTGTATTTGGGAAAAAGGAGATTTTTTTTCCCCATCCTGGATGCAAGAATACATTTACAAAAAATCAAAAACAAAAAAACAAACAAAAAACAAAAAAAAAACTATGATCATTGCAATCAAGGGATTTCTGCACTTGTCCACAGGTATTTTGACCACTTAACATGAACAAATTTCTCTAGCTGTCTGAGGTTTGAAGGTTGCTGTAACGAGCCCCTGCTCGCTCTGTTCTGCTCTGACGGCACTCCCTGATGTAAACACAATATCTGCTGGTTCCGCCGTTGATGATCCGGCCTCAAACGACCGCTCGTGTCGTTTTAATTCTCACAGAACTAACACCAGTCAGGCTGTATGTGAGTTCAAACTATCACATTACCCCCCCTCCCGGGAAACAGTCCAACAGCCACAGTGGGACTCTCACCGGTTCAACTCGAGGATGTTGGAACAGTAGTCTTAAGGTTCCAGATCCGTCTGTCGGGATAATCCATCCGCATTCCCGTTTTGAGGCCCTGGCCGATATTGTATGGTGAAATTGTAGGGTTGCAAAGCCAGGCTCCACCTTAGTAATCGGCCATTCTCTCCCGCCACCCGGTTTAGCCATATCAAGGGATTGTGGTCCGTCTTGACGGTAAAAGAGCGTCCATACATGTAGGGCTGCAATTTCTTTAAAGCCCAGACTAAAGACAAACATTCTTTTTCCACGGCAGCATATCCCACTTCACAGGGTAACAACTTGGGGCTGAGATACGCCACCGGGTGCTCCTTCCCGTCGTCGCCAACTTGACTTAGTACGGCTCCCAATCCGAATATGGACGCGTCTGTATGTACGACAAAGCGTTTGTTAGGATCAGGTGCCGCCAGTATGGGAGCTTGTGTTAGGGCGATTTTCAACTGTTGAAATGCTGTTTCGCACTCCGGGGACCACAGGACCTGTCTAGAGAGATTCTTTTTGGTCAGGCCGTCAGTGGTTTGGCTATGTCACTATAGTGGGGTACAAACTTTCTGTAGTACCCGGCTGTCCCTAAAAATGAAAGTACCTGGGCCTTGGTTCTGGGAACCGGCCAGTTTAGGATGGCCTCGATTTTTGCAGGCTCCGACCTCTGCTTCCCACATCCCACTCTATGTCCCAGATATTATACCTTAGACATCCCGATGCTACACTTATCTGGCTTCAGGGTCAGTCCTGCAGCTCTGATTCTATCTAGCACTATGCCCAGGTGTCTGAGATGCTCCTCCCATGTCTGGCTATAGATTGCAAAGTCATCAAGATATGCGCATGCAAAATCCTGCAGACCACCGAGAAGTTGATCTATCATCCGTTGGAAGGTAGCCGGAGCATTTTTCATCCCGAATGGCATTACCTGGAACCGGTAAAGGCCAAACGGGGTGATGAAGGCCGACTTTGGAATGGCGTCCACCTCCAGGGGAATCTGCCAGTAGCCCTTACACAGGTCAATAGTTGTCAGATAATGTCCGTGAGCTATTTTGTCCAACAATTCATCCATTCGGGGCATGGGGTAGGCGTCTGTCACAGTACAGTCATTCAGTCGCCTATAGTCCACACAAAATCGGGTCGTGCCATCCCATTTTGGGACTAATACTACAGGGGAAGCCCAGGGGCTTGCTGATGGTTCGATCACCTCTAACTCAAGCATCTCCCTAATCTCTGCTCTCATCCCTTCTTGCACAGCTCCGGGAATCCTATAGGCTGATTGTCTCAGGGGCTTCTGCCCGAGGGTCTCTACCTTGTGCACTGCCAAGTGAGTGTATCCAGGGAGGGTTGAGAACATCTCTTTCCGATCCTGGAGTAATTCCCTGACCTTTTCTTGTTCCTGGGGTCCTAACCCATCTCCTAACTGAACATCTTCCACCCCCCCAGAACGGTTACTGATTGCGCGAAGCTCCAGCATCGGCAGGTATTCAGAGTCCCTGGTGGCAGGAGCGCATATGGCGGCTACTGCCTCAGCCCTCTCGTGATAGGACTTCATCATATTGATGTGGAATGTCCTCTTAATTCTTGTGTCTGCACAGCTGCACAGGTGGTGTCGCACAGCTGTTTTACCACCTGATAGGGGCCCTGTCAGGAGGCCTGTAATTTAGTTAGCTTTAAGGGTTTTAGTACTAGGACCTTCTGTCCGACACAAAAAGTGTGATTCCAAGCAGATCGATCATACCAAACCTTCTGCTGACTCTGGGCTGATTGCATATTCTCATGGACTAGCTCGGTAAGTTCCCGCAGTCGCTCCCTGAGTTCCAAGACTTAACTAAGGATGGGGAGGCCTTCCGAATCCTCTTCCCCTTCCCACTGGGCCCTCACTAAGTCTAAGGGTCCCCTAACCCTTCACCAATACAACAGCTCAAATGGTGAAAACCCTGTGGACTCTTGAGGTACCTTCCTGTAGGCGAACAGTAGGTGGGGAAGATATTTCTCCCAATCCTTCCTACTCTCCACGAAGGCCCGAAGTAGCTGCTTTAGGGTTCCGTTAAATCTCTCGCACAGCCCGTTCGTTTGGGGGTGGTAGGTAGTGCTCTGGAGGGATTTAATACCACAGAGGCACCAGAGCTGCTGGTTAAGCTCGGCGGTGAACTGATTTCCCTGATCAGACAATATCTCCTGGGGAAATCCTACCCTAGTGAATACCCGCAGTAAGGCATCAGCTACCGTGTCAGCCTGGATATTGGATAGGGGAATGGCTTCCGGGTAGCGGGTGGCGTAATCCACCACTGTAAGAATATACTTCTTCCCAGTGGCACTGGGGCGGGCCAGTGGGCCAATAATGTCTACTGCTATCATGCTAAAGGGCTCCCTAATTATCGGCATGGGGTGCAGAGAGGCTTTTGGGTGATCCTTAGCCTTTCCTACCCTCTGGCAGGTCTCATAGGTACGGCAGTATTCTCGTTCCTCGTGCCTTCTCCAGACTGCATGTTTCAGCTCCCTACACAAATGTTTAATGGGTTCATAGACGGTCATACGGCCAAAATAGTCCAATGCCTTGCTCTTAGCAATTCTTGGATGTTTTTAGATGTGTGTTTTTAGCTATGTGTTCATTATTCTGTTGGAGGATCCATGACCTGCGACTGAGACCAAGCTTTCTGACATTAGGCAGCACATTTCTCTCCAGAATACCTTGATAGTCTTAATATTTTATTGCATCTTGCACAGATTCCAGAGACCCTATACCAGATATAACAAATTGACCCCAAAACATATCAGATTCTCCTCCATTGTTTCGTAGTAGGTGAATGTAGGTCAATGTTCTTTTCTTTTTATGTTTCATTTTTTATCTGTGAACATGCAGCTGATGTGACTTGTCAAATAGTTCATTTTCTTTCTAATCTATCCAAATGATGCTTTCCCAGAAGATATGTGGCTTGTCAATATGCATTTTGGCAAATTCTAGTCTTGCTTTTTGATGATTTTCTTTCAACAGTGGTTTCCTCCTCAGTCATCTTCCACTTTGGCTAAGGCAGAGACGGATGGTGCGATTTGACACTGATCATCTTTATAAGATCTTATGGGCTCTTTGGTTACTGATCATGTTATCCATATCATCAATTTTCCTCTTGTGGCTACATCCTGTGAGGTAGTCTACAGTCCCACAGACCTTAAACTTCTAAATAATATGTACAATTGTAGTAACAGGAACATAAAAAAGTTTGAAAATGATCCGATAGCCTTTACCTTTCATATGTTTGTCTATAATTTCCTTTCTAATCTCCTGTGTCAACTCTCTCCTTAGCTTTCTTTTGTCCATATTCAGTGTTATACACACCATGATATCAAACAGCACAGTAACTAAGTTTCACCCCCTAAATAGACAGACTGACTGATTATATGTTTAAAGAAATCAATGATGCTGATTATAGGATACACCTTAGTTGAACATGTCCTTATGGTCAATTTATTGTCAATCATTTCTAGAGATAAAATCATTTTTGGCCAGGCCATTTTCATTAGTAGCTTTTATTATTATTATTATTATTATTATTATTATTATTATTATGATGAACCACAATTCAAAAGAAATATTCAATTTTCATTAGTTGATTTTTGGTAAAATTTTATTTATTTCTTATGTCAGTTATTTCACTGACCATTGTGGGTTTTTCTTTCTTTAACAGAAGGGTACCAATAATTTTGTCCATGGTCAATTTTGGTGTGTATGACCTAATGTTATATCCCCTATATAAATGAATAAAAGGTACTTAGCAAATAGATTTTTTTCATAAGTACCCATGATCCCTCACTGCTTCTTGCTTGTGGGCCAATGAGAAGGCTGCAATATTTTTGACTTTAGGAGGAGTAGTGTTGATCGCAAATTTTCGTATCGCAAATTTTTATCGCAAATTTTCCCATTGCCAATATTCGCAATCAAGAAAATAATGACTGGAGATCACGAATTCTCAAATTCGCGAATATATGATGAATAGTAGCCCAAATATTTACGAAATATTGCCCCTGCCGCTCATCACTGATGCTCAGAATAAAGTTCCTACCTTGTAAATACAATATGAAGAAATTTCGGCACTTCAAGGAATTTTAATGCAATTTGTATTTTATTTTCATGTGGCAACACATGTCATATATCAGTCCATAGAGCCTTTCATCAAATTAATGCTGCTGGGAATGAGAGATGAAAGGAGATATTGCTGCCCTGAAGGTGTATAGTCACATAGGAATGCAATGCAGAGACCTGAGATCTAACATTCTAATGACTTGAATCTGGCATCAGGATCCACAAGGGGAGTTAAGGATCTACCATATCGATAGATAAAAAGGCAGGGACTGAAAGGCAGAGGATCAGCTGCAACAGGCAGCATGCTGAAGGCTCCTGGCATTGGTTGGCAGATGTCAGGTATTACAAGTTGAGGCAGGGATAAGACAGATCTAGTGAGTTAGCTATTTTAGCTTAATTATTTCTGTTATATAACCTAATACATAATATACTGTAAACGATTGGGTTTTCATGCTATTTGCTTCATTTTATAATATATACAGTACTTTTTCTATAGTTATAACATCCTAGAAATTTATTTACTCTTTATTTGTCACTTCTATTTCATTTTTGTATTAATTCATCTTAATTTATGTTCACACTTGATATTACTAATTGTTATAGTTGTTACATACAAAAAAAACACAAAAAAAAA
Source organism: Bufotes viridis (assembly GCA_033119425.1). NCBI lineage: Eukaryota > Metazoa > Chordata > Amphibia > Anura > Bufonidae > Bufotes > Bufotes viridis. The sequence goes on along the minus strand of CM065597.1, from coordinate 55,986,167 downwards.
CATATCTGATTTTTTATTAACTAAAGTTTAAGAATGATAATAAATTATAATAATAAAATTGTGCTAACAGTTAAATTGCCATTTGCTTCTTTTAGAAAAAAAAAAACTGATTAAGGACGACTTTAGCAGATTCCTCAAACCATTAAAACTAGGGATGAGCGAAAACGAACTGTATATTTCGGGTTCATAACACATTTTGGGGCGTTCGTGACACAGACCCAAACCCGAACATTTACATAAAAGTTCGGGTTCGTTGTTCAGCGATTTCTATGGCACATTTTGAAAGCCTGCAAAGCAGCCAATCAACAAGAGTCATACTACTTGCCCCAAGAGGCCATCACAGCCATGCCTACTATTGGCATGGCTGTGATTGGCCAAGTGCAGCATGTGACCCAGCCTCTATTTAAGCTGGACTCATGTCGTGCCGCACGTCCCTCTGCTCTGATTAGTGTAGGGATAGGATGCAGCTGCTGTTAGGGCGATATTAGGCAGGGATTAACTCAGCAAAAACACTTAATAAAGTGATCGATCTACAGCTCTGAATCATTCAACTTCTGCTAGTTTATTGCTCACTGTTTTCAGGCTGCCCAGAGCGTTTTTCTGTCACTTTTTTCTGGGGTGATCGGCGGCCATTTTGTGTCTTATGGTTCGCCAGCAAAAGCAGCCACCAAGTCCATTAATCCATCAATAGCAGTTTTTTTTTGCTATATCCTACATCAGGGACTTGGCTGTGCTTATTGTCACCCCTGTGTTCCAGCTGTGGCTAGCCAAGTGTTATACTGTCTTGCAAAGAATTTTTTTTTTTTTCTGGGGTAAAATTCAATATCCAAAATAGCAATACCCTAAATCAGTGGTTTCTGCTGTGGCAGGACAAGTTTTTTATATTATTTTCTGGGGTGAAATTCAGTTGCAACAATAGTAATACCGTAAATCTCGTGTTCCAGCTGTGACTGGACAAGTTTCATAGTGTACATAAAAGGATATACTATTTTCTGGGGTGAAATAAGTTGCAAAAATAGCAATACCGTAAATCTATTGTTCCAGCTGTGACTGGACAAGTTTCATAGTGACCGTCAAAAGATAGCTTTTGTTCTGTGGTGAAATTTAATTGCCAAAATAGCAATACCCCAAATCAGTGGTTTCAGCTGTGGCTGGACAAGTTTTTTTAATTATTTTCTGGGGTAAAATTCAGTTGCAAAAATAGAAATACTGTAAATATGGTGTTCCAGCTGTGACTGGACAAGTTTCATAGTGTCCATCAAAGGATATATTATTTTTTGGGGTGAAATTCAGTAGCAAAAATAGAAATACCATAAATCTGGTGTTCCAGCTTTGACTGGAAAAGTTGCATAGTGTCTGTCAAAGGATACATTATTTTCTGGGGTGAAATTCAGTTGCAAAAATAGCAATACCGTAAATCTGGTGTTCCAGCTGTGACTGGACAAGTTTCATAGTGTCTGTGAAAGGATATATTATTTTCTGGGGTGAAATTCAGTTGCAAAAATAGAAATACTGTAAATATGGTGTTCCAGCTGTGACTGGACAAGTTTCATAGTGTCCGTCAAAGGATATATTATTTTCTGGGGTGAAATTCAGTTGCAAAACTAGAAATACCGCAAATCTGGTGTTCCCGCTGTGACTTGACAAGTTTCATAGTGACTGTCAAAGGATATATTATTTTCTGGGGTGAAATTCCGTTCAAGAATAGAAATACCGTAAATGTGGTGTTCCAGCTGTGACTGGACAAGATTCATAGCGTCCATCAAAGGATATATTATTTTCTGGGGTGAAATTCAGTTGCAAGAATAGAAATGCTGTGAATCTGGTGTTCCAGCTGTGACTGGACAAGTTTCATAGTGTCCGTCAAAGGATATATTATTTTCTGGGGTTAAATTCAGTTACAAAAATATAAATACCGTAAATCTGGTGTTCCAGCTTCGACTGGAAAAGTTGCATAGTGTCTGTCAAAGGATACATTATTTTCTGGGGTGAAATTCCGTTGTAAAAATAGAAATTCCGTAAATCTGGTGTTCCAGGAGTGACTGGACAAGTTTCATAGTGTCTGTCAAAGGATATATTATTTTCTGGGGTGAAATTCAGTTGCAAGAATAGAAATTCCGTAAATCTGGTGTTCCAGGAGTGACTGGACAAGTTTCATAGTGTCTGTCAAAGGATATATTATTTTCTGGGGTGAAATTCAGTTGCAAGAATAGAAATACCGTAAATCTGGTGTTCCAGCTGTGACTGGACAAGTTTCATAGTGTCTGTCAAAGGATATATTATTTTCGGGTGAAATTCAGTTGCAAGAATAGAAATTCCGTAAATCTGGTGTTCTAGGAGTGACTGGACAAATTTCATAGTATCTGTCAAAGGATATATTATTTTCAGGGGTGAAATTCAGTTGCAAAAATAGCAATACCGTAAATTTGGTGTTCCAGCTGTGACTGGACAAGTTTCATAGTGTTTCCGTCAAAGGATATATTATTTTCTGGGGTTAAATTAATTTGCAAAAATAGAAATACCGTAGATTTGGTGTTCCAGCTGTGACTGGACAAGTTTCATAGTGTCCGTCAAAGGATATATTATTTTCTGGGGTGAAATCTAGTTTCAAAAATAGAAATACCGTAAATCTGGTGTTCCAGCTGTGACTGGAAAAGTTTCATGGTGTCCGTCAAAGGATATATTATTTTCTGGGGTGAAATTCAGTTGCAAAAATAGAAATACCGTAAATCTGGTGTTCCAGCGGTGACTGGACAAGTTTCATAGTGTCCGTCAAAGGATATATTATTTTCTGGGGTGAAATCTAGTTTCAAAAATAGAAATTCCGTAAATCTGGTGTTCCAGCTGTGACTGGACAAGTTTCATAGTGTCTGTCAAAGGATATATTATTTTCTGGGGTGAAATTCAGTTGCAAGAATAGAAATACCGTAAATCTGGTGTTCTAGGAGTGACTAGACAAGTTTCATAGTGTCTGTCAAAGGATATATTATTTTCTGGGGTTAAATTTAGTTACAAAAATATAAATACCGTAAATCTGGTCTTCCAGCTGTGAATTGTAAATCTGTCAGTAAAAGGATAACTTTGATCCAGGGCTTAAATACTAGGCCTACAATTGATTTTCCCCTAAATCTCTGGTTACTGCTGTGCCTGGATTAGTGTAATACGGTTCATAAATAGATAGCCAGATAGTGTTAGGTGCCTGTAAAAAAAGGCCTAAATTTAAATTCAATACATTTGGCCAAATTTTTTTCTTATTGTGGTGAACGGTAACAATGAGGAAAACATCTAGTATGGGACGCGGACATGGTTGTGGTGTTGTTTGTGTACCCTCTGGTGCTGGGAGAGAACGTGGCTGTTCTGCCACAGCCACACATCCTAGTGAACCAACTAATTTAGGTTCCAGTACCCGCCATGTGTGGAAGACGATGCAGTGGACGATGATGTCCTAGACCCCACATGGAATGAAGGTCGTGCCACTGACTTTCATAGTTCAGAGGAAGAGGCAGTGGTGAGACCGAGCCAACAGCGTAGCAAAAGAGGGAGCATGGGGCAAAAGCAGAACAGCCGCCGCCAAGAGAGTTCGCCTGCTACTGGCCACCGCCACCAGGGACCGAGCACCCCAAAGGCAGCTTCAAGGAGTTCCCTGGCATGGCACTACTTTAAACAATGTGCTGACGACAAGACCCGAGTGGTTTGCATGCTGTGCCATCAGAGCCTGAAGCGAGGCATTAACGTTCTGAACCTTAGCACAACCTGCATGACCAGGCATCTACATGCAAAGCATGAACTGCAGTGGAGTAAACACCTTACAAACAAGGAACTCACTCAGGCTCCCCCTGCTCCCTCTTCTACTTCTGCCTCGGCCTCCTCCTCAGGAGGATTGTTGGCACCTGCCACCCACCAAACAGAGGATGTGCCGCCACCAACACCACCACCTCCATCACCAAGCATCTCCACCATGTCACACGGCAGCGTTCAGCTCTCCATCTCACAAACATTGGAGAGAAAGCGTAAATTCCCATCTAGCCACCCTCGAGCCCTGGGCCTGAATGCCAGCATTTCTAAACTTCTGGCCTTTGAAATGCTGTAAAACAGGCTGGTGGACACAGACAGCTTCAAACAACTGATGGCGATGGCTGTCCCACAGTATGTTGTTCCCCCCAGGCGGAGAGTTCTTTGGCGCTCGTCCTTCCGCCGCCAAGGATCGCAGGGCATCATTCTTTGCCTCCTGTGGCCTCCTCCTCCTACTCGGCTTCCTCCTCCTCTTCTTCCACCTGCTCATCCAGTCAGCCACATACCTTCACCACCAACTTCAGCACAGCCCGGGGTAAACATCAGCAGGCCGTTCTGAAACTGATATGTTTGGGGGACAGGCCCCACACCGCGCAGGAGTTGTGGCAGGGTATTGAACAACAGACCGACAAGTGGTTGCTGCCAGTGGGCCTCAAGCCCGGCCTGGTGGTGTGCGATAATGGACGAAATTTCGTCGCAGCTCTGGAACTAGCCGGTTTGACGCACATCCCTTGCCTAGTGCATGTGCTGAATTTGGTGGTGCAGAAGTTCATTCACAACTACCCCGACATGTCAGAGCTGCTGCATAAAGTGCGGGCTGTCTGTCCGCGCTTCCAGCGTTCAAATCCTGTCGCTTCTCGCCTGTATGCGCTACCGTGTAACCTTGGCCTTCCCGCTCACCGCCTTATATGTGACGTGCCCACCAGGTGGAACTCCACTTTGCAAATTCTGGAGAGACTGTGCGAGCAGCAGCAGGCCATAGTGGAGTTTCAGCTGCAGCACGCATGGGTCAGTCGCACTACGGAACAGCACCTCTTCACCACCAATGACTGGGCCTCCATGCGAGACCTGTGTGCCCTTTTGCGCTGTTTCGAGTACTCCACCAACATGGCCAGTGGCAAGGACGCCGTTATCAGCGCTACAATAACACTTCTATGTCTCCTTGAGAAAACACTTAGGGCGATGATGGAAGAGGAGGTGGCCCAGGAGGAGGTGCAGGAGGAAGAGGGGTCATTTTCAGCACTTTCAGGCCAGTCTCTTAGAAGTGGCTCAGAGGGAGTTTTTTTTCAAAAGCAGATGCGAGGTACAATTGTGGCCAGCCAAGGACCACTACTGCAGGACGAGGAGGATGAGGAGGTGGTGGAGGAGGATGAGGATGAAGCAGGTTCACAGCGGGATGGCACCCAACGCAGCTTGGGCCCATCACTGGTGCGTGTCTGAAGGGAAACGGAGGACGATGACGATACGCCTCCCACAGAGGACAGCTTGTCCTTACCTCTGGGCAGCCTGGCACACATGAGCGACTACATGCTGCAGTGCCTGCGCAACGACAGCAGAGTTGCCCACATTTTAACGTGTGTGGACTACTGGGTTGCCACACTGCTGGATCCCCGGTTCAAAGACAATGTGCCCACCGTACTTCCTGCACTGGAGCGTGATAAAAAGAGGTGCGAGTACAAGTGCACGTTGGTAGACGCGCTATTGAGAGCATTCCCAAATGTCACAGGGGAACAAGTGGAAGCCCAAGACGAAGGCAGAGGAGGAGAAAGAGGTCGCCAATGCAGCTGTGTCACGGCCAGCTCCTCTGAGGGCAGAGTTAGCATGGCAGAAATGTGGAAAAGTTTTGTCACCACGCCACAGCTAACTGCACCACCACTTGATACAGAAAGGGTTAGCATGAGGCAGCATTTCACTAACATGGTGGAACAGTACGTGTGCACACCCCTCCACGTACTGACTGATGGTTCGGCCCCATTCAACTTCTGGGTCTCCAAATGGTCCACGTGGCCAGAGCTAGCCTTTTATGCCTTGGAGATGCTGGCATACCCTGCGGCCAGCGTTTTTGTCTGAATGTGTATTCAGCACGACAGGTTGCGTCATTATTGACAAACGCAGCCGCCTGTCCAACGTGGACAAGCTGACGTTCATAAAAATGAACCAGGCATGGATCCCACAGAACCTGTCCATCCCTTGTGCAGAATATACATTTATAACTACGTCCCCTTAACCATATATTCTTGTACTCTAGGGCACTTCTTTATTGAATCCTCTTTTTTTAATTTTACCATTATTTTGCGGGGCAACCCAAAGTTGAATGAACCTCTCCTCCGTCTGTGTGCCAGGGGCCTAAATATCTGAAAGTGGCCTTCTCCATTGGTGGGTGAAATGAAGCCTGATTCTCTGCATTGGGACCTCTCTCCTCTGTTTGGGTGCTGGGGCCTAAATAACTAAAAGTGGCCTTCTCCGTTGGTGGGTGACATGATGCCTCTTTTGCTGCTATGGGACCTCTCTCCTTTGTCTGGGTGTCAGGGGCCTAACTTTCACGTACTTGCTTGCTGTCTTGGTGGCAGACATTTAACTCTTTTTACTGTCTAATGACCGCCCCATTGTCTGGGTGTCAGAGGCCTATATGTCGTTTAATCATTTGTTGTCTTGGTGGGAGATATTAAACTCTATTTACTGTCTAATGACCGCCCCATTGTCTGGGTGTCAGGGGCCTAAATTTCACGTACTTGCTTGCTGTCTTGGTGGCAGACATTTAACACTTTTTACTGTCTAATGACCACCCCATTGTCTGGGCGTCAGGGGCCTATATGTCATTTAATCATTTGTTGTCTTGGTCGGAGATATTAAACTCATTTTACTGTCTAATGACCGCTCCATTGTCTGGGTGTCAGGGGCCTATATGTCATTTAATCATTTTTTGTCTTGGTGGGAGATATTAAACTCTTTTACTGTCTAATGACCGCCCCATTGTCTGGGTGTCAGGGGCCTATATGTCATTTAATGATTTGTTGTCTTGGTGGGAGATATTAAACTCATTTTACTGTCTAATGACCGCTCCATTGTCTGGGTGTCAGGGGCCTATATGTCGTTTAATCATTTGTTGTCTTGGTGGGAGATATTAAACTCTTTTTACTGTCTTATGACTGCCCCGTTGTCTGGGTGTCAGGGGGCGATATGTCGTTTAATCATTTGTTGTCTTGGTGGGAGATAATAAAATATTTTTACTGTCTAATGACCGCCCCATTGTCTGGGTGTCAGGGGCCTATATGTCGTTTAATCATTTGTTGTCTTGGTGGGAGATAATAAATTATTTTTACTGTCTAATGACCGCCCTATTGTCTGGGTGTCAGGGGCCTATATGTCATTTAATCATTTGTTGTCTTGGTGGGAGATAATAAATTATTTTTACTGTCTAATGACCGCCCCATTGTCTGGGTGTCAGGGGCCTATATGTCATTTAATCATTTGTTGTCTTGGTGGAAGATATTAAACTCTTTTTACTGTCTAATGACCGCCCCATTGTCTGGGTGTCACGGGCCTATATGTTGTTTTATCATTTGTTGTCTTGGTGGGAGATATGAAACTCTTTTTACTTTCTAATGACCGCCCCATTGACTGGGTGTCAGGGTCCTAAATTTCACGTACTTGCTTGCTGTCTTGGTGGCAGACATTTAACACTTTTTACTGTCAGATGACCGCCCAATTGTATAGGTGTCAGGGGCCTATATGTCATTTAATAATTTGTTGTCTTGGTGGGAGATATTAAACTCTTTTTACTGTCTAATGACTGCTCCATTGTCTGGGTGTCAGTGGCCTATATTTTGTTTAATTGCTTGCTGTCTGGGTAAGAGACATTAAACTCTTTTTACTGTAAAATTGCCTCTCCTCTGTCTGGGTGTCAGGGCCTACATAAATGATAATGGCCTGTTTCATTGCATGTAGAACTGAGGCCTGTGTTGCTGTTACGGGACCGCTCTCCTCTTTGCAGGTGCCATGGCCCTTAGTCTGTGAATGAGGCCTGTGGCACTGTAGGCAGGCATGAATCCTTTTTGGCTGTGATGAGAACATCAACTCCCATAGCATTCCCACCTGATGCCACCACAACCTCCTATTCCACCTCCTCCTCCTCCAAGTTACCAATTGATATTGGTTAATTTTTATTTATTTTATTTTATTCTAACTCATTTCCCTATCCCCAGTTGTTTGCAGTGGATTTACCTACATTTTGCTGTCTTTTGCAGCCCTCTAGCCCTTTCCTGGGCTATTTTACAGCCTTTTTAGTGCCCAAAAGTTCAGGTCCCTATTGACTTCAATGGGGTTCGGGGTGACATTCGGGTCCAGTTCGGATCCCGAACCCGAACATTTTCGGGAAGTTCGGCCGAACCCGAACATTTTCGGAAAGTTCGGCCGAACTTCTCGAACCCGAACATCCAGGTGTTCGCTCGACTCTAATTAAAATGCCAACACAATAAGCTCATTTAGGTTTAATATGGTTATTGCTACCTCAGTGATGCAGTATTTTCAATGAGTTCTGCACAAACTATTTTGTTTCTTTGGTGGATAGTAAAAATGGACTTGACCTTGGGAAATTTAATGAATAATGCATTGTGTGCACGTTGGGACATTTAAATGTTCTATGTTGTTTTTGTAAAGAACATAATGAGTACTAAAGTGCAGAAAGTTATTTCATATAACATCAAGATCCTAGCATTTTTCACAAACATCACTGCATCTATTTTGTTCCCCCTTTCTGCTGATCTATAATATACTTATTGTGGGTAATACATTTATACTCCAATTACTTGGGGACAAAATTTTTTTTGGTCAGTGTATATAGGATGGTGGCTTTATAAGATCTCCTTGTAAAAAGATGAATAACTAATTATACAGATCAGGCATAAACCCAGGGTGATAAGTACTAGAGAGGGCACCAATCAGTCTCTTTGACATGGCCAAGATATATAGATACAGAGCTAGGGCAGCAAAGTAATCCTTTGCCCTGGGTGGACGTAAGCCTAAGTAAAGGGTACTTATTTATTTTACTTGTCTACATATCACCAATATTTTCTGTAGCATTTTAAAGACATTATCACCATTTGCTGTCCCCAGTGGAACTCATAATCAAAATGTCCTAGCAGCATGTTTTTGGAATGCAAGAGAAAACCAGAGTACTTGAAGGAAACTCACACAAACACAGGAGAACATACAAACTCCATGAAAATGATGTCCTTGGACTAATTAAAACCTAGACAACTACTGTAAAACAAGATGTACATTAATTAAAAGACTGCATAAACTGATTATACTGTTTAATATTGTGCCTATTTTGGCATAAAGGCTCATGAGATTTTGACTTTTTCGCATCACCTCTTTTATAAAACCTTAACTTTTTTATTTTTAGCCATATGAGAGCTAATTTCTCGTAGGAAAGGTAATTTATAAATTAGCCTGACATACAACATAAAACTAAAAAAAAAAAACATACCAGAATATGTTTTGATAAAAATGCAATTTATGTAATATAGTAGTTAAACAGAAGGAGAAACAAAATCTATTATTGTTGGAATGATGAGGGGGAAAACAAAATGAGTCCATTCTCTAACTACTCACTGGAGGCAATAACATCAGTGTTTCAAGAAATACATTTCATCTACACTGACCAAAAATATAAACACAACACTTTCTGTTTTGCTTCCATTTTGCATGAGCTGAACTCAAAGATCTGAAACATTTTCTACATACACAAATGACCCATTATTCTCAAATATTGTCTGTCTAAATCTGTTTTTAGTGAGCACTTCCATCCCACCTCACAGGTGTGGCATATCAAGGTGCTGATTAGACAGCATGAATATCGCACAGGTGTGCCTTAGACTGCCCACAATAAAAGACCACTCTGAAATGTGCAGTTTGATCACACAGCACAATGCCACAGATGTTGCAACGTTTGAGGGAGGTAACAATTGGCATGCTGACTGCAGGAATGTCTACCAGAGCTGTTGCCCTTGCAATGAATGTTCACTTCTCTACCATAAGCCATCTCCAAAGGCATTGCAGAGAATTTGGCAGTACATCCAACTGGCCTCACAACCGCAGACCACGTGTAACTAAACCAGCCGAGGACCTTCACATCCAGCATGTTCACCTCCATGATCGTCTGAGACCAGCCACCCGGACAGCTGCAGCAACAATCGGTTTGCATAACCAAAGAATTTCTCCACAAACTGTCAGAAACCGTCTCAGGGAAGCTCATCTGCATGCTCATCGTCCTCATCGGGGTCTGGACCTGACTGCAGTTTTTCATTCTTACCAACTTGACTGGGCAAATGCTCACATTCAATGGCATCTGGCACGTTGGAGAGACATTCTGTTCACAGATGAGTCTCGGTTTTCACTGTTCAGGGCAGATGGCAGACAGAGTGTGTGGCGTTGTGTGGGTGAGAGGTTTGAACACAGGTACATTTTATTGATGGCTTTTTGAATGCACAGAGAAACAGTGACAAGATCCTGAGGCACTCTTCCACGACCATCACCTAATGTTGCAGCATGATAATGCATGGCCCCATATTGCAAGGATCTGTACACAATTCCTGGAAGCTGAAAACATCCCAGTTCTTGCATGGCCAGCATACTCACTGGACATGTCACCCATTGAGCATGTTTGGGATGCTCTGGATAGGCGTATATGACAGCATGTTCCAGTTCCTGCCAATATTCAGCAACTTCACACAGCTATTGAAGAGGAGTGGACCAACATTCCACAGGCCACAATCAACAACCTGATCAACTCTATGCGACAGAGATGTGTTGCACTACTTGAGGCAAATGGTTGCCACACCAGATAGTGACTGGTTTTCTGAACCCCCCCCCCCCCCCCCCAGTAAGGCAAAACTGTGCACATTTCAGAGTGGTCTTTTATTGTGGGCAGTCTAAGGCACACCTTGATATGCCACACCTGTGATGTAGGATGGATTATCTCGGGGGAAAAAAAGTGCTCACTAACACAGATTTAGACAGATTTGGGAACAATATTTGAGAGTAATGGGTCATTTGTGTATGTAGAAAAATGTTTCAGATCTCTGAGTTCAGCTCATGCAAAATGGGAGCAAAACCGAAAATGTTGCGTTTATATTTTTGGTCAGTTTAATATAAGCTACTATATGTGGCACAAAAAAGTACAGTATAAAGTAAAATGCACAATTTTTTGTACTATTTATATTTTATGCCCTTATTTTCTCATATGTTTATAAATGAGTGAAACACGCACATATTTTTAAACATTGTTTTTCACTTTCTAGAAAACCTGTTAACAAGTTATTTAAAAGTGAGATCAAAGTTTTGCAGTTGTTTGATCTTTGCATTCAATGTTCTTCGAGGGCTTTCATCAGATGCAGAACTCAGTGGCAGGATATGCAAATTGTAAAAAAAAAAACTATCCAAAATATTCTAAATCTATTAAATTGCAAGGTTTGTATAATTGCACAGATTATTTTCCCAAGTCATCAGTACAATATTGAGATATATTAACAATGAATTAACTATGTTAAATAACTATAAATTAGATCTTGCACCAATGTTATGGCAGTTGCAAAAAATTAAAATAAAAATTGCTGATCTATTAGGGTTAATGGGCAGCCAGGGGTTTCCAGGACCCTCCCATCCATAGCAGCTAGCCACTATAAAAAGTGTTCTTTTGTGTATGTAAAAAAATGTTTCAGATCTTTGAGTTCAGCTCATGCAAAACGGGAGAAAAACCAAAAGTTTTGTGATTATATATTTGGTCAATTTAATATAAGCTATTATATGTGGCTCTAAAGTACAGTATAAAGGAAAAAGCACAATTATTTGTACTATTTATATTTTTTGCCCTTACTTTCTCATATGTTTATAAATGAGTGAAACACGCACATATTTTTAAACTTTGTTATTCACTTTCCAGAAAACCTGTTAACAAGTTATTTAAAAGTGAGATCAAAGTTTTGCAGTTGTTTGATCTTTGCATTCAATGTTCTTCGAGGGCTTTCATCAGTGTTGCATGGTTGGTAATTTATTTAGATGGCTGCATGCTATACACCAAAGTGACCACTGCAGGATAAATGCACACACATAAAAAATAAGTGATTACACAAACTTAAACACTTGGCAATAAATTTATTCTTAGCAGATGCCTTATTTAGACCTATGTTAGAACTTTTTTGTAGGTTTTTTCATAATTTTTTCAAAGTATGACCAATGGACGTGACTTCTCAGGCTGTGGTGCTCAAGCAATATTACTTGCCGGAGCACCAGGCCCTTTCAAACAGCTGATTGGAAGAGTTCAGGAAGCTGGACCTCCAGTGATCTTATATTGACGTGTCCTGAAAAAATGTTATCAATATTTAAGTCTCAAAAAGCCCTTTTAGAAATCAGCTGTCACCAAATAACATGACACTGGATAAATACACTTTTGCATTTTGTGTACTTCTCTAACCACTTTTACCACTATTATGTGTTTTATGCTTGTCTGGTAACAATTCCAGGAAACTGACATGTGAGTTCGGTCAACGGTTTATGGATTGTGCTGCTCTTAATAACAGAAATTGTACGCTATTTACAGTACTATTCGTAACAGCAGTCATTCTAAATGTGCTACTTGTTAAAATGTTGTGCTTTTAAAAACTATGAAAAACATTGAGTCGATTTAGTAAAAGCAGATCCGTTGTACTTATCTGAAGGCTAAAGTTTCTTACCCTTTAGTAAAATTTTCTTTTCATTTTTTATTTTTCAGTGATATTATAGGGCAGGTTTTAAATATGGTTGATATTTCATACTAAAAAATAATTTCTGGATTTGAAAGACAATCTATGGCATAAAGTTAAGGCTCAGTCTCAGATTTCTGTTATAAATTTGCAATCTGCACTGCCACAGATATGTATGGGGATTAGCTCAATTTAATGGTGCTACCTTGTGTGTGGCTACCTGCAGCTATCAAACTGATGTAAAGTACAACTGGCTTAGTTGTCCATAGCAAGCAATCAGATTCCACCTTTCATTTTCCAAGTGAGCAGTTCAAAATGAAAAGTGGAATCTGATTGGTTGCTGTTGGCAACTAAGCCAGTTCTACTTTACACCAGTTTGATAAATGACCCCACAGATTTCAACATGAAATACACACCAAGTTCAGCTATCTTAACATGGCCCAACTTTTAACCAAGAATTATCACATCCTCTACCTCACTTCAATTGCTATAAAAGGTTCTCTAACCGCATTTTCCTTTTAAATATAAACTATAACAGACACTATTCAGCATTCCAATATAATTTCTTATTGAACCAATGATAGATTGGATAGATCTCCTTCCAGTTGGATCCCAAGTGATTCTATTGACTTATCAAGGACATCAGTTAGGTTTAAGTCTGCTGTTTTTGAAAGCAGAAATAATGTAGTCTGCATCAAAAATGTGGCCTGTTATGACCCCCAAAATATGAAATGAAAATTATATATATATATATATATATATATATATATATATATAGTAGCAGACTCCAAGGTTGGGTCCTCAATGACAGATATATATCGTCACTATTGGGCTGTGGTGCCTTTAAGAAAGTGATGCTAATCAGGAAGCTCGCTCTTGGAGGGTGAGGAAATTCTGGAAAAAAGATTGCCACAATGAGAGAGGACAGATTAGCAGTCCTCCCCTGTATTATAAGAGGACATTTGGAATCCGGAATTTTGGAGACCCCAAAGTCACATTCGGGCGGGAGGGGTCTCCACTCCTCACCATCGGGGATCCTGTACCCACAGGGTTAACTCACTCTACTTGTAAGAGGAAAAGGAACTAAGAGAGTGGGGTGGAGTGTGGACACACTGCTGTTGGTGTGAGCAGAGCTGGAAGCGGACGTTACATGGAAAGTTTGGCAGGAAAGCTGACTGCAAGCTATCATGGCCTAAAATCCCTGGGTAAAACAAAAATACCTTTATTTTGATGGACTTTTCTACTGTTTATGTTATGCTGAACCATACAGACTTTAAGTTGGTTTCTTACGACCTTGGCTGTTGGAAGCTGTACCTATTTTTGTTTTGGAAAATAAACACCTGTTTTCTTTAACCCTGGGCTGGCTCATGCACCTGGCTTATTGGAGCGATCTTTCCCCATATATATATATATATATATATATATATATATATATATATATATATATTCCTCAATATTGAAAGGAATTATGGAAATCACAGGATTGGTAGACATGTTAATGATATATGCAAATGATAAAAAATGCTAGCAAAATATTCAAAACATTAAAACTATAAGTATAGAGTATGACTATCATGCACAGAAAGACACAAATCTTGACTTGCCATCAATGAGGTTATTAACGGTCGTCTGAGGAATGTTCTGCTATGTTGAATGCATTTAGGTACGCAAATCATTACTGTTGGCAGCTCCATTTGCAATTGGTGACCAATGACATTCTAGATGTGCTTAATGAGAGACACATCCAGAGATGCTGCAGGCCATGATATCACATGCAGGATGCTCACAGTAGAATGAACAACGTATGGTCTGGTGTTGTCCTGATAAAAAACTGCTCTTGGGACACTTTGGAGAAATGGCCATACCACTGGTTCCACAACTAAATCAATGTAACGTCAAGCTGTAATTATGCCTGAAATGAAGACTGCAGGGATCTGGCTACTGTACATTATGCCACCCCAAACCACAATCCCAGGAGTAGGACTGGTGTCACATTCCCTTGTGAAGGCCTCTTCATGACATTGCCCATGTAATCTGCAGACCAATATCCAGCTATGATTGTGCCTGAGACAAAAACAGGACTAGTAAGGAGCAAGCACCAAAGTATTTGGGTGTTCGGGACGAACACATTGCTATGTTCGTGTGCTCGGACGAGCACCCGAATATAATGGAAGTCAATGAGCGACAACCTGGCACCTCCTTCTTTTCTCTAGGAAAAGGTCAGAAAGTGACAGAAACACCACCAAAATGGATCGGGAACAGCATGGAGAAAATGTCTGGCTGCATCTTGGGCTCCCAGGTCGCTGCTGGGAACCATGTTGTCCGAATTGTACGCCACTTTTACAGACTGACAAAAATACGCACAAACCCCCCCAAAAAAATCTATTTCACAGGAAAAATTGTCAGAAAACATTATTTCTTGTATATTCAATTGTATATGAAGTGAAAGTGCTGCCAAAAATTACAAGCAAGAGGCACTCCAAAACAGCCTGTATATCACATAATAGAGGGCCTCATTCACATTGTGGTACAATTGTTCAGGTAGTGGGACTCCGACATTCATAAAGCCTATGCACTAAGTGAAAGGGCTGCCAAAAATTACAAGGAACCGGCACTGCTATACACCCTTTCTTACACATAAAGGAGGGCATCATACACACCCTTGAAAAATTATTATTGATGGCCTGCTGGTGACCCTCCAAAACATTATGGGTGAGGGCCTGCTGCTGAGCATTGCAAAACATGATGGGCATGTGCCTGCTGCTTAGCTGACCATTGAAAAAATGATGGGCAAGAGCCTGCTGCTGAGCTGACCCTGTAAAAAATTGTAAGTATGAGCCTGCTGCTGAGCTGACCCTGCAAAATATTGTAAGTGAGGTCCTGCTGCTGAGCTGATCATGTAAAATATTGTAGTTAAGGGCCTGCAGGTGAGCTGACCCTCCCTGGAGAGGGACATGAGGAGCTCTTGTGCACTGATCCCCAAATGCTTCAGCATCCACAGTCAGAAGAAAATGACCGTGGGGAATGGCAATTAGTGTTTCACAAGGTGGATGATGCGGATGAGACACAGTTGTCAATGAGTGAGGGTCTTGTTAGGTCAACACAAGTCAGGAGGATGACCAGAGTGAGGAAGTGAAAGAGGAGATGGGGGACGATGACATCACTGACCCAACCTGGAAAGCTGGCAAGCCAAGGGAGGATGGGAGGACAGCAGGACAGAGGGGGAGGGATCCATATCACCGCAACAGGCTGGAAGAGGCTGTGGGTTTGCATAAGGGAGAAGGCGGGCCACACCAAATAGGCCTGCAACTGTTCCCCCTTGCGGAAATCTACCTTGTAAAAGGGGTAGGTGTTCCGCAGTCTGGAGCTTTTTTGAGGAGAGTAGGGACGATAAAAGAATTGTAATTTGCTAACTGTAACTGTGCTATCTGAAGGATAGACAGCCTAACCATCCCACTTCTGTGTCTACTGAAATGGCTGCTAACAATGAAGGCGGATGCTTTACATGTGGAAGAGGTGGAACTAGGGGGAAGACATTACACAGGGTGATAGCCAGACCACATTCAGTTTGTCTTGTTAGTGTTGTTAATTGGATGATGATGATAAGGAGGAGGAGGAGCAAAAGACAGTTGCCTCTGCTACAGAGGGTAGTAACCGTAGCAGGCTTATTCCATCTGTTCAGCATAGATGGGTAGGAGAGGAGGAAGAGGATAAGGAGATTGAGAGTCATCCTCCTGATGAGGACAGCAAAATCTTGTCTGTTGGGACTCTGATACACATGCCGGACTTTATGTCATGCTGCCTTTCCTGTGACCCGTGCATTCTACGCATTTTGCACAACAGCGATTACTCGTTGTTCAGTTCACCCTTCTTGACCCCCGCTACAAAGAGAACTTCTCCTCTCTAATTCCTGTGGTGGAGAGGACTAGCAAAATGGTGCAATACCAGAAGGTCTTTCTTTAAAAATTGCTCAATAAATTTCCATCTGGCAGCAGATTACGTAGTTCCTTGGGCAACCCAGGAGGGAAGATGAGGGGAACACACAGCAGTTCCAACAGAGGCAGGACAACACTCTCCAAGACTTAGGACAGTTTTATGATGCCCCGCCAGCACCCTCACCTTGATGTGTCACAAGGATTGAAAAAATTTGGAAGATGGTGAAGGAGTACATAGCAGACCATGTCAGAGTCCTCAGTGATCCTTCTGTGCCTTACAACTACTAAGTGTCCAAACAGGATATGTGGCACGAACTGGCACTCTACAGCTATAGCTAAATAATAGGGAACATGGAAGATATACTATATTGGACTGTAGTATTCAGGGTAAATGACCATGTGGGCACTTTGCGATAAATAATAGGGTTTTGGGTTGCAGTTTCGACACTCAGTCTCTAAAAGATTCGCCATCAACATCATTGTTTTAAAGGGTTAGTGCCCCTGCAGGCCCTCAGCTACATTATTTTACTCAGTTTCATTGCGCCCAGGGCAACCATCAGCATTTTGGCCACTTACACTTCCCTTACTGGCCGCATTCTAAATATTAAATGTTATATGTGCTTAAAAGTATGTCACACGTACAGTAGCTTAGGATTTTTAAGTGTATGCGTCAATAAATTGAAACAGGTATTTGGGATGCGCACACTTTACACAAAAGATGTAGCCCTGATAATGTCACAGAGTAGCATGCACCATCTTCGGATAAAGTACAGTATATGTCAGTGATATGTATAAAATGCAAACACACTAGATGATGCACAAATATGTACATTTCCCCAAAATACACTGGTTTCACCTGTGGTACAGTATTTGACACAGAGAGGCACACACTGGGGACAATACATGTGGCAAAAATAATGTACATTTCCCCAAAATACACTGGTTTCACCTGTGGTACAGTATTTGACACAGAGAGGCACACTCTGTGGACTCTAGATTAGGCCCAGATTATTTAGATTTGCGCATCAGACACACTATTCGGATGATGGACAATATATGTCCCCTAAAACCACAGAATATGGACACTATATTAGACCCAGATTGTTGCAATTTGAAATACAGACACTTTTTTCATGATGATATATATCATGTAAACCCACAGAATAGACACTATATTAGGCCCGGATTAATTTTAAATACAGAAACTGTTTTCAGATGCCAGACACTATCTGTCACATAAATCCCCAGAATACGGACAGTATATCATGCCCAGATTAATGTAATTGGAAATACAGAAACTGTTTGGGGAGGCCGGACAGTATGTCACATAAATCCACAGAATATGTACACTATTAGACCAAGATTAATGGAATTTTCACTGCAGACACTGTTTGCTGATGTAGGACTGTATTTTTTTTCCACAAAGCCACACTATAGAGACTAGATGTAAGCCAGATTATTAAAAACACAGTCTGCGGATGATGTACACGATATGTCACTAATAGGTACAATATAAAAATATCTTGCTGCTGTGAAACATCCCCAGTAGTCATTAAATGGCATTGTGGGATCTTTGAAAAGCTTTTGGTATTTAATATAGCAAATTTCTCTCACTGCACTATCTTTACCTTCCTTAGCATGGATTTCCCTGACACTTCTGTTGAATATATTGTTGATCTAAAACACACACACAGTAGTCCCTAAAAGGACTTTTGGATTTTTGAAAAGCTTTCTCTAACTAAAATCTCTGAAATTCGCTCCCTGCTCTGTCTTTCCCTTCCTACCCGAGGCTGTCCCTGACTACGTCTGAGCAGAACATGCATCATCGGGTGCTATATAACCTCCGATGACGCGTTTCAGCCAGCCAATCACTATAATGCCAGCAGCTAACATGGTTACTGGCATTACAATGAGGGCAGTACTTACGTGCACCTTTATTGGCTGCTTAAAACCCGCGAAACGTGCGGGCCGAGTACCGCCATGTGCTGAGCATAACGATGCTCGAGCCGAAACGGTACTCGGCCCAGCATGCTCGCTTATCACTTAACAGGACTCAACTCTGAAAATAACAAACCTCCAGTCCAGTCTCCATTGTCATCTTGCTGTGCACCATGATAGCCTTTGAGAGTTGAAGCATGAGGTCAATAGAACATCTGCAGCTAGACATCTGGCTTGTAACCCTATTGTGCAAATGCCTTCTGATGGTTTGTGATGACCATGACCAATTTCACTTGAAGTATAGAATTAATTACTACTACGTGTCATTCTTCTAATCAAACAATTTTTCCATGTAGAGGTGTACCTCTGTGCACCTCATGCTGTCCTTCCAGTTCTTCATTGTTCTCCCAACCGCTAGAACATGCAACGTTGAACTGTACTGAAATAGTGGCTCAGGCATATAGTGATTTGCCAGAGTGATAAACCGAGGTCTAGCAGGTCAAGAATTCTGTCCCTTTCAGTTTGTGACAAGTAGCGATAACTGGCATGTAGAAGAGCAGGAAGCAATACACAATCATTCCACATAACTTGATTCAATTTTAGAGATTTCAAGTGGCTAAACAATTGCATTCAATCTGGATTTTATGGCCCTCCCCATAACACAGATTGGAGTAAGGTACTTGATTATTTTATCATCTGTAGGTCTTAGCAACACCTATTACTTTTTTTGATTTGCATAACCTACTTGATGTTGTAATTTCAATGTTGAGAAGTGTGTGTGTGTGTGAATATATATATATATATATATATATATATATATACACACTGTTGCTGGAGCACTAACTAGCGGTCCTCGAGCAAATCCCCCCCCCCCATAGACACAATATACAGTTTATATTGAAATATTATTTTCATTCACATTATACACATTCATATATATGGCTTACACTTTACTACACTCATTGCGCACACTTCAATATACACATTGCACATAGTCACATGTATACATTAAACATTTTCTTACATTTGCTGTATAAACCTGAAGTTGGGATATGCACTCAGCCTCAAGAAGTACAGTATGAGCCATTCTCCTTGTCTCAACCCCGAACCTAATTGGAGGTGAGCCATTAGCAACCCGCCATAGGGGAAGAAAATAGCAAATAGAAGGGGAAGCACAGAATTGATGATGGTGACTGGGCAGAGGACAGGAGAGAAGCTGGGGGGCATGGGTCAGGAGAGCAGCTTGAGGGAGGGAGAGCAGAGTATAGGAGTCTTCTTTGTTCTTCCTGTCCCTCTTTCAGTGTGTCTCTGTTTACTCTCAGCACTTCCTATCTGACTTCAACACAGTCTGCCAAATTAGGGATGGTGGAATAAGCTCTCAAATAGTCCTACATTTGCTAAAGCAGAAGTATAACAAAGCTCAGCACCCAGGTGACTCTTGGGAGATTGATGGGTGGGGTTTATAGTTAGCATGGTCTACGCACTTCTGGGCAGGGAAAATGGTTCCCTTATTGTCTATTCCAGCAGCCAGACAGCGAGTGTTCAGCAAGTAAAGAGCCACATTGCATACAGATATCTCAGCTGGTCTTAACCCCTTAAGGACCCATGATGTATGGGTACGTCATGGGTCCAATCCCTAAGTATGGCGCCCGCTCCTGCCCGCTGTGGGCGCGATCGCTGCGGGGGTCCGGCTTTTTCCTGTAGCTGACCCCCGCGGCTAATGATCGCGGTCGGCAGCGATGCCGATCGCAATCATTTAACCCCGCAGATGCCGTGGTCAATCCTGACCACGGCATCTGCGCGCGCTAAAACCGAAAGTAAAACTTTCGGCAGCTCTCCGGCTCCCCCTAGTGGTGATCGGGGGAATCAAAGGGCTGGATGTAGTAACCTCGAACTCAATGAATGATTTGAGGTTACTACTTACTATTTCCTATGCAGCCCTTGTTAGCAATAGGGCTTCATAGGAAAGTAGTAAAATCCTCATAAACTCCAATACAAGTGTATTGGAGTTTATGTTAGAAGCAATCAGATGACTGATTTATATAGGTCCCTATGGGACCTATATAAAAGTGTAAAAGAAAAATAAAAGAAATAAAAAAAAAAAAAAAAAAAAATTCAAATTACCCCCCTTTCCCCAAAATTAAAATAAAATAATAATTTTTTTAAAAAATACACATCATGGGTGTCGCAATGTACAAAAACGCCCGTGGTATAAAAATATAAAAATATATTCCCCATACGGTAAACAGAAAAACGGAAAAAAGCGCCCAAATGGCGGATTCGCCATTTTTGAACGCTTCATTTCCTCAAAAAAAATTAAATAAAAAGTGATCAAAAAGTCCTACACACCCCATAATGGTATCAACTAAAAGTTCAGATCGCCCCGCAAAAAATAAGCCCCCATACAATGCCATACACTTAATTACAAAAAAGTTATAGGGGTCAAAATATGGCGAGAAAAAAAATAAATAAAAAATTTCCCACTTTTGAATTTTTTTTCACTATCAAAACGCAAGAAAAACTATACATATTGGGTATCGCCGGATTCGTACTGACCTGTAGAATAAAACTAAATGGTCAGTATTATCACACATCAAACGTTGTAATTTTAAAACCCGTAAAATTGTTGTAGAATTGTTTTTTTTGCAATTTCACCCCATTTGGAATTTTTTTACCGCTTCCCACTACATCGTATGCAATATTAAATGGTGGCGTTGGAAAGTACAACTTGTCCCGCAAAAATAAAGCCCTCATATGGCCATGTGAACGTAAAAATAAAAAAGTTATGGCTCTCGGAAGGCATGGAGCGCAAAACGAAAATGCAAAAATGAAAAAACCCCGAGTCCTTAAGGGGTTAAGCATACAATCGTCTGCTGCTTTTGCTGTTTTGCTATGTGTCATGCAATGACAGCTCCATGGGCTACCTATCCTTCCGTACCAGGTTGCACCCCCTTCAACTGTGGTTGTTTCACTCCTGTATGTTGCAGTCCTTGGGACTACAAATATATGGCTCCTGCACAATGTGGCTGTGTGGGTTGAATATACTGCACAATTTGTGCTTGCGTAGAGACGCTTACAGTTTCAGATTTAAAGGAGTTTATCTCAGTCAACCTCTTTCCAAATGACCTGTTGAAGATTTGAGATCTCCTTCTATTAGCCAGAGCAAACAACCAGTCTAAAAAAGCCTCCCGCAGACCTAACCCATCCATGCATTACATGTTCAACCATTCATTTTAATGACTGGTATGTAATACTACATTTCCCCTGTAGCCTCTGCATGGCTTCTTTTAATGTTATTGAAGAGATGACTAGTTAACCGAAGCTGATCACCCTTCTAACAGTATTTTATATTGACTAAATCATAACAACGTGCTCTAAAAAAAAAAAAAAAAAAAAAACTGTTATTTTTCTACAAAACAACATCTTATCCTTAAACAGGAGGCTTTGCCAATATTTATGACCTAAATAAACCAATTTTGTTGCCTTTTTGTGCTGAATTAGAATTAAGATCCAAGGTTGGCTTATAGCATGAACAAACAGACATAATCCGCCAGTCTTTTATGGTCGGACCATCTCCAAACATTAATGTTGAAATTATGTTTGTTGTTCAGTCATTTTTGCCTGACTGCCAAACTGCTAATGTTTTAACTAAATGGAAAACTAAACGTTTCAATTATATTTTACATCACTCTATGATTTAACCGAAGAAACTATGTTATGCCAGTTATGCCAGTTCTAAATGTAAGCAGATTTTTATAATATTATCTTAAATTACAACTGTTAAACATACAATGAATTCTGTCATGAAACAGTAAAGTGCATTTTTGTTGTCGCTAATGAAGAGCAGCTCCAAATGTGAAGTGACATGCTTTTAGATCCAGCATTCTGTGCTAATTTCTTTCTATATCTTTTGCTGCAAATTCCCATGCAAACACATAGAAGGGTTTTACAGTGTTAACTAAACCATGGGTATCCCCTGTTGTCACAAGAGTCAATACTCACCCTGTTCTCCCCTGCTTCTTACTGAGCTGAATTTTTCAATGGGACTGGATACTGTACATTATGCCATCCCACATCCCAGGAGTAGGAATGATGTGACATGATATACCTGTAGCTGGACATCTGGCTTGTGGCCCAGTGTTGTGCTTTATGATGGTTTGTTTAGACTTTGTTTGCAGCCCTAGGCCAGGACTGTAACATCTAATTTCAGTGCGGAACAGATCACTAGTGATGGATGAACATTGGCCAGGGTGTTCGCGATCAAATCTTTGTGAACCGCGCTTTCACGGCAGGCCCCATTCACTTTAATGGCAGGTGAACCTGAAAAACCTTCAGGTCATATTTGCAGTCACCAAATACTTACTAGAAGTGCACAAATAGTCCCACAACATGGACAGTGACATATGCGAGGGGGATCATTGGCAAAAATTCCCACAAAAAATATGTATTTTAATCAGGGGCCATTTTTATGCATCTTAAAGGGAAACTCTTAAAAATGTGCCCGGCCGGAGCCTAGAAAATTTTTATTTTAGGCCACGGGAGTACGGGCCCCAAAAATTAGGCATTCACCTGACAGAAAAGAACAAGTGAATATGTGGCTTGGGGTATATTAAACGGTCAGTGGATAACAATTTTACTGTAGGCCAGTGGTGTACAGGCCCTAAACATTATGCATTCACTGGACAGAAAAGAACAAGTGATTATGAGGCTTGAGGTATATTAGGAGTTAAGTGGATAACAATTTTACTGTAGGCCAGTGGGTACAGGCTCCAATTATTAGGCATTCACCGGACAGAAAAGAACAAGTGATAATGTAGCTGGAGGTATATTAGGCGGTCAGTGGATAACAATTTTACTGTAGGCCAGTGGAGTACAGGCCCCAAACATTAGGCATTCACCGGAAAGAAAAGAACAAGTGATTATGTGGCTGCAGGTATATTAGGCGGTCAGTGGATAATAATTTTACTGTAGGCCAGTGGAGTACAGGCCCCAAACATGAGGCATTCACCGGACAGAAAAGAACAAGTAATTATGTGGCTGGAGGTATATTAGGAAAAGCCCCCCCTGGGAATTCATTCAGCATTGCGACCTCCTCATCTTCAAGCTCCTGCTCCTCGATGGCTTGATCAATGACATGATGCAATGCACGCTCCAGAAAGAAGGCATAAGGTACAATGTCAATGATTCCTCCCTGGCTGCGACTGAACAGTTTGGTAATCTCATCAAATGGCAGCAGAAGTCTGCATGCGTCACACATGAGCAGCCACTGGCAGTGTGAAACAAAACCAAGCTCCCCAGAACCTGTCCTGCTGCAGAGTTCATACAGGTAGTCATTATCGGCACGTTGCTGCTGAAGCAGCATATCAAGCATATACAAGGTGGAGTTCCATCGTGTCGGGCTGTCACAAATCAGACATCTGACGGGGAAGGGGAAGTGGTGTCGCCGTTGAACGTCAGCATAGCAAGCCAAGGCTGTGTAAGATCTTCTAAAATGGCCAGAGATTTTCCTGGCTTGCCGCAAGACATCCCGGACCCTGGTGTATTCGGCAATAGAGTTGAGCGAACACCTGGAAGTTCGGGTTCGAGAGGTTCGGCCGAACTTTCGGAAAATGTCCGGGTTCGTGATCCGAACTCAACCCGAACTTCATCCCGAACCCGAACCCCATAGAAGTCAATGGGGACCCGAACTTTTGGGCACTAAAAAGGCTGTAAAAGACTCCCGGAAAGGGCTAGAGGGCTGCAAAAGGCAGCAAAATGTAGGTAAATCCCCTGCAAACAAATGTAGATAGGGAAATGATGACTTAACATAAAATAAATAAAAATTAACCAATATTAATTGGAGTTAGGTCCCATAGCACAGAATCAGGCTTCAAATTACCCACCAATGGAGAAGGTCGCTTACTATTATTTCGACCCCAGCATCCAGACAAAGGAGAGAGGTCCCACAGCAGAGAATCTGGCATCATATCAACCACCACAGGAGAAGGCCACTTTCAGTGACTTAGGCCTTAGCACCCAGACAGAGGAGACATGTCAGATAGCACAAGCATTACATTTATACCATCCAGCACAGGAGAAGGCCACTTTTAGTTACTTTGACCCCTGCACCCAGAAAGAGGAGAGAGGTCCCACAGAACATATTCAGGCATCATATCACCCACCACAGGAGTAGGCCACCATTTAGTTAATTTGACCCCTGCACCCATGTCAGATGGTACAAACATCAGTTTTACATCACCCAGCACAAGAGAAGGCCACTTTTAGAGACTTTGACCCCTGCACCCAGACGGAGGAGAGAGGTTTCACAGCACCCAGACGGAGGAGAGAGGTTTCACAGCAGAGAATCAGGCATTTAGATCACCCACCACAGGAGTAGGCCACCATTTAATCGGACCCCGGCAACCATGTCAGATGGCACAAGTATAACATTTATATCATCCAGCACAGGAGAAGGCCACTTTTAGAGACTTTGACCCCTGCACCCAGACGGAGGAGAGAGGTTTCACAGCACATATTAAGGCCTCATATCACCCACCACAGGAGTAGGCCACCATTTAGTTAATTTAACCCCTGCACCCATGTCAGATGGTACAAGCATCAGTTTTACATCACCCAGCACAAGAGAAGGCCACTTTTAGAAACTTTGACCCCTGCACCCAGACGGAGGAGAGAGGTTTCACAGCACCCAGACGGAGGAGAGAGGTTTTCACAGCAGAGAATCAGGCATTTAGATCACCCACCACAGGAGTAGGCCACCATTTAATGGGACCCGGCAACCATGTCAGATGGTACAAGCATCAGTTTTACATCACCCAGCACAAGAGAAGGCCACTTTTAGAGACTTTGACCCCTGCACCCAGATGGAGGAGAGAGGTTTCACAGCACCCAGACGGAGGAGAGAGGTTTTCACAGCAGAGAATCAGGCATTTAGATCACCCACCACAGGAGTAGGCCACCATTTAATGGGACCCCGGCAACCATGTCAGATGGTACAAGCATCAGTTTTACATCACCCAGCACAGGAGAAGGCCACTTTTAGAGACTTTGACCCCTGCACCCAGACGGAGGAGAGAGGTTTCACAGCAGAGAATCAGGCATTTAGATCACCCACCACAGGAGTAGGCCACCATTTAATGGGACCCCGGCAACCATGTCAGATGGCACAAGTATAACATTTATATCACCCAGCACAGGAGAAGGCGACTTTGAGAGACTTTGACTCCTGCACCCAGCCGGAGGAGAGAGGTTTTCACAGCAGAGAATCAGGCATTTAGATCACCCACCACAGGAGTAGGCCACCATTTAATGGGACCCCGGCAACCATGTCAGATGGCACAAGTATAACATTTATATCAACCAGCACAGGAGAAGGCGACTTTGAGAGACTTTGACCCCTGCACCCAGACGGAGGAGAGAGGTTTCACAGCAGAGAATCAGGCATTTAGATCACCCACCACAGGAGTAGGCCATCATTTAATGGGACCTCGGCAACCATGTCAGATGGTACAAGCATCAGTTTTACATCACCCAGCACAAGAGAAGGCCACTTTTAGAGACTTTGAACCCTGCACCCAGACGGAGGAGAGAGGTTTCACAGCAGAGAATCAGGCATTTAGATCACCCACCACAGGAGTAGGCCACCATTTAATGGGACCCCGGCAACCACGTCAGATGGCACAAGTATAACATTTATATCACCCAGCACAGGAGAAGGCGACTTTGAGAGACTTTGACCCCTGCACCCAGACGGATGAGAGAGGTTTCACAGCAGAGAATGAGGCATTTAGATCACCCACCACAGGAGTAGGCCACCATTTAATGTGACCCGGCAACCATGTCAGATGGCACAAGTATAACATTTATATCACCCAGCACATGACAAGGCCACTTTCAGTGAGTTAGGCCTTAGCAATGAGACAGAGGAGACAGGTCAGATAGCGCAAGCATCAGTTTTACAGATCACCCACCACAGGAGTAGGCCACCTTTAGTTAATTTGACCCCTGCACCCAGAAAGAGGAGAGAGGTCCCACAGCACATAATCAGGCATCATATCAACCACCTCAGGAGAAGGCCACCATTTAGTTACTTAGGCCTTAGCACCGACACAGAGGAGACAGGTCAGATAGCACAAGCATCAGTTTTACATCAAGCACCACAGGAGAAGGGCACTTTTAGAGACTTTGACCCCTGCAGCCACACGGAGGAGAGAGGTCCCACAGCAGAGTTTCAGGCATTTATATCAGCCAGCACAGGAGAAGGCCGCTTTCAGTGACTTAGGCCTTAGCACCGACACAGAGGAAACAGGTCAGATAGCACAAGCATCAGTTTTACATCAACCACCACAGGAGAAGGGCACTTTTAGAGACCTTGACCCCTGCAGCCACACGGAGGAGAGAGGTCCCACAGCAGAGAATCAGGCATCATGTCAACCACCACAGGAGTAGGCCACCTTTTGTTTCTTTGACCCCTGCACCCAGAAAGAGGAGAGAGGTCCCACAGCAGAGAATCAAGCATTTAGATCACCCACCACAGGAGAAGGCCGCTTTCAGTGACTTTGGCCCCCTGCACCCACACAAAGGAGACATGTCAGACAGCACAAGTATAACATTCATATCACCCAGCACAGGAGAAGGACACTTTCATGTACTTTGGCCCCGGCACCCAGAAAGAGGGAAGGTTCATTCAACTCTGGGTTGCACCCCAAGATCCTAGTTCATTTCAAAAATTGATTTTTCAATGAAGAAGTGGCCAGGAGTACAAGACAACATGGTTTAAGGCAGTTATTAAGGACTACTCTGCACAAGGGAGGGTCAGGTCTTGTGGGATCCATGCCTGGTTCATTTTTATAAACGTCAGCTTGTCCACGTTGGCTGCAGAAAGGCGGCTGCGTTTGTCAGTAATGACGCCCCCTGCTGTGCTGAATACACGTTCAGATAAAACGCTGGCCGCCGGGCAGGACAGCACCTCCAAGGCATAACATGCTAATTCTGGCCACGTGGACAATTTGGAAACCCAGAAGTTGAATGGGGCCGAACCATCCGTCAGTACGTGGAGTTGTGTGCAGACGTACTGTTCAACCATGTTAGTGAAATGTTGCCTCCTGCTAACACGTTCCGTATCAGGTGGTGGGGCAGTTAGCTGTGGCGTGGAGACAAAACTTTTCCACATTTCTGCCATGCTAACCCTGCCCTCAGAGGAGCTGGCCGTGACACTGCTGCGTGGAAACAGCGCAACAGGGCACACAGGTCTCGCATGGAGGCCCAATCATTGGTGGTGAAGTGGTGCTGTTCCGCAGTGTGACTGACCCGTGCGTGCTGCAGCTGAAACTCCACTATGGCCTGCTGCTGCTTGCACAGTCTCTCCAGCATGTGCAAGGTGGAGTTCCACCGGGTGGGCACGTCGCATATGAGGCGGTGAGCGGGAAGGACGAAGTTTCGCTGTAGCGCTGACAGGCGAGCAGCGGCAGGTTGTGAATGCCGGAAGCGCGCACAGACGGCCCACGCTTTATGCAGCAGCTCTGACTTGTCAGGGTAGTTGTGAATGAACTTTTGCACCATCAAATTCAGCACATGCGCCAGGCAAGGGATGTGCGTCAAACCGGCTAGTCCCAGAGCTGCCACGAGATTTCGCCCATTATCGCACACCACCAGGCCGGGCTTGAGGCCCACCGGCAGCAACCACTGGTCGGTCTGTTGTTCAATACCCCGCCACAACTCCTGCGCGGTGTGGGGCCTGTCCCCCAAACATATGAGTTTCAGAATGGCCTGCTGACGTTTACCCCGGGCTGTGCTGAAGTTGGTGGTGAAGGTGTGTGGCTGACTGGATGAGCTGGTGGAAGCAGAGGAGGAGGAAGCCGAGTAGGAGGAGGAGGCTACAGGAGGCAAAGAATGATGCCCTGTGATCCTTGGCGGCGGAAGGACGTGCGCCAAGGAACTCTCCGCCTGGGGCCCAGCCGCCACTACATTTACCCAGTGTGCAGTTAGGGAGATATAGCATCCCTGGCCGTGCTTACTGGTCCACGTTTCTGTGGTTAGGTAGACCTTGCCACAAATGGCGTTGCGCAGTGCACACTTGATTTCATCGGAAACTTGCATGTGCAGGGAAGGCACGGCTGTCTTGGAGAAGTAGTGGCGGCTGGGAACCACATACTGGGGGACAGCCATGGCCATCAGCTGTTTGAAGCTGTCTGTGTCCACCAGCCGGAATGACAGCATTTCAAAGGCCAGTAGTTTAGAAATGCTGGCATTCAGGGCAAGGGCTCGAGGGTGACTAGGTGGGAATTTGTGCTTCCTCTCAAAGGTTTGAGAGATGGAGAGCTGAACGCTGCTGTGTGAAATAGTGGAGACGCTAGGTGACGGTGGCGGTGGTGGTGTCGGTGGCACATCCTCTGTTTGCTGCTCGGCAGGTGGCAACATTCCTCTCGAGGCGGAAGCCGAGGCAGCAGCGGTAGAGGGAGCAGGGGGAGCCTGAGCGGGTTCCTTGTTTTTAAGGTGTGTACTCCACTGCAGTTCATGCTTTGCATGTAGATGCCTGATCATGCAGGTGGTGCTCAGGTTAAGAACGTTAATGCTTCGCCTCAGGGTCTGATGGCACAGCGTGCAAATCACTCTGGTCTTGTCGTCAGCACATTGTTTGAAGAAGTGCCATGCCAGGGAACTCCTTGAAGATGCCTTTGGGGTGCTGGGTCCCTGTTGGCGCTGGCCAACAGCAAGCGAACTCTCTGGACGGCGGCTGTTCTGCTTTTGCCCCCTGCTCCCTCTTTGGCTTCGCTGTTGTCTCGGTTTCACCACTGCCTCTTCCTCTGAACTATTTAAGTCAGCGGCACGACCTTCAGTCCATGTGGGGTCTAAGACCTCATCGTCCTCTGCATCGTCTTCCACCCAGTCTTCCTCCCTGACCTCCTCCTGTTCAGTCTGCACACTGCAATAAGACGCGGCAGTGGGCACCAGTGTTTCGTCATCATCAGAGACTCGGTCACTCTGCTGTGGTGGTTTTCCCATGTCCTCATCATCTGGATACATAAGTGGTTGTGCGTCAGTGCATGGAATGTCTTCCACCGCTGGGGAAGGGCTAGGTGGACGCCCCTGGGAAACCGTGCGAGCAGAGTCTTCAAACAGAATAAGAGACTGCTGCATAACTTGAGGCTCAGACAGTTTCCCTGATATGCATGGGGGTGATGTGACAGACTGATGGGCTTGGTTTTCAGGTGCCACCTGTGCGCTTTCCGCAGAAGACTGGGCGGAAGACAATGTGGTGATCATGCTGGAAGCACTGTCGGCCACCCAATCGACTAATGCCTGTACCTGCTCAGGCCTTACCATCCTCATAACGGCATTGGGCCCCACCAAATATCGCTGTAAATTCTGCCGGCTACTTGAGGGAGTTGGTTCACTACTTTGTGCGCCTGAGGCCGAACGGCCACGTCCTCTGCCAGCAACAGAGGCTACGCGGACACCACCACGACCGCCTCCTCGTCCCTTAATAGAATGTTTCCTCATTGTTGCGATTCAACTCGCACCACAATAAAATATATTATTCTTTAGCCCCAAAATTCCCACACTGAAAGATATAATTCCTTTTTCCGGTATTAATTACAAGAAAACTGCTGCAAATTGGACACCAGAATTTTTAATATGCTAGTTTTGGTACATAGATTCCCACACGGGGAGATATAATTCCTTTTTACAGGAGTAAAAACGTGAGGCCTACTGTTTCTAGTCTAACTAACACCAGATTGATTAAATTGGCCTTTTTTTCACCAAAATTACAATACTGGACAATGTAATGCCTTTTTCAGGTATTAATTACAAGAAGACTGCTGTTAATTGGACACCAGAATTTTTAAAATGCTAGTTTGTGTACATAAATTCCCACACTGGAAGATATAATTCCTTTTTCCGGTATTAATTACAAGAAAACTGCTGCAAATTGGACACCAGAATTTTTAATATGCTCGTTTTGGTACATAGATTCCCACACGGGGAGATATAATTCCTTTTTACAGGAGTAAAAATGTGCGGCCTACTGTTTCTGGTGTAACTAACACCAGATTGATTAAATTGGCCTTTTTTTCACCAAAATTACAACACTGGACGATATAATGCCTTTTTGCGGTATTAATTACAAGAGGACTGCTGGTATTTCAGAACACCGGAATTTTTAAAATGCTAGTTTTGCTAGATAAATTTCCCACACTGGGAGAAATATTGCCTAAGCCTTTTACAGTATTAATTACAACAGGAGTGCTTCTTCTGGTCTAACACCAGAATAATTTTATTATTACGGTGAAAGCTTTTTTAATTTATATTTCTGGCACATAAAAAAAAAATATTTCTGGCTGACGGTATTGGACTTGGCTGTAGTGGCACTGGCTAGCCTAGCTGGAACAGCACATTCATGGGATTTGCTATCCAAGTGGGTTACTTTCAGTTTCACCACTGATATATTAAATATATTTGCAGTTAGTAGGGGTGACACAAGCACAGCCAAACCCATGATGTAGTATATCTATGAAAAAATCGACTATTACATGAGATTAATGGACGTTGTGGCAGCTTTTGCTGTAGCACCACAAGTCCCAAAATGGCCGCCGCCTATCAGCCCAGTAACTGTGCCAGAAAACGGTCTGCCCAGCCAGAAAAAAAATTGACTTTGACTGAGCAGCTGAATCGCTGTTGTTCTGATTCACAGGTGTAGATTTTTCACTTCTTTGGAGCTTTGGTTTAGACTCTGTGGCAGCTTGTGCTGGCGCACCACAAGTCCCAAAATGCCCACCGCCGGTCAGCCCAGTTACATGTGCCAGTAAAAATCGCTCTGGCCAGTCTAAACAAAATAGTGACTTTCAGTGAACAGCTCAGCTGAGTTGTTCTAATCATAGGTGTAGAAAGGTAGATCATTCACTTCTTTATCCCTGCCTATCTCGCCCTCACAGCAGCTGCATCTATCCCTGGTCTAATCACAGCGGGTGTGAGCACGTCGCGACGTGCGCAAAAGCTTATAAAGAGGCTGAGTCACATGCTGCACTTGGCCAATCACAGCCTTGCCAATAGTAGGCATGGCTGCGATGGCATCTTAGGGCAAGTAGTATGATGCATGTTGATTGGCTGCTTTGCAGCCTTTCAAAATGCTCCATAAAACATGACGAACTACGAACCCGAACCCGGACTTTTATGAAAATGTCCGGGTTCGGGTCCGTGTCACGGACACCCCAAAATTCGGTACGGACCCGAACGATTCTCGAACTGTTCGCTCAACACTATTCGGCAACAAATCGCTGCACGAATAAGTTCAGGATGTGTGCCATGCACAGCATGTGTGTCATTTTGCCCTGTTTCAGCGCGCTCAGCAGATTGGCACCATTGTCATACACCACTTTATCAACTGTCAAATTGAGCAGGGTTAGCCACTGATCGGCCTGTGACCGTAGAGCTGAAAGCAGTGCAGGACCGGTGTGGCTCTTGGTTTCCAGGCACAACAGCAGCAGCACAGCATGGCAACGTCTCATCTGGGACGTCAAATAGGTTCTGGGGAGTTTGGAGGGCGCAGCAGGAGAGACGGTAGCCGTGGAACAGGAGCAGTCAGCCGAGGAGGAGATGAAGAATGGAGGTATATCAAACCATTTAATCAGTATTTGGTGGAAGCAGATGTATCGCAGGCCTCAATCAATATTTGGTGGAAGCAGGCATATCAATCCCTAAAATCAGTATTTTGTGGAAGCAGGTGTATCGCAGGCCTCAATCAATATTTGCTGGAAGAAGGTATATCAATCCCCTTAATGAGTATTTTGTGGAAGCAGGTATATTGCAGGCCTCAATCAGTATTTGGTGGAAGCAGGTAAATCAAACCCCTTAATCAGTATTTTGTGAAAGCAGGTATCTCGCAGGACTCAATCAATATTTGGTGGAAGCAGGTATATCAATCCCCTTAATCAGTATTTTGTGGAAGCAGGTGTATTGCAGGCCTCAATCAGTATTTGTTGGAAGCAGGTATATAAAACCCCTTAATCAATTTTTTGCGGAAGCAGGTGTATTGCAAGCCTCAATCAATATTTGGTGGAAGCAGGTATATCAATCCCCTTAATCAGTATTTTTTGGAAGCATGTATATCACACCCCTCAATTTTTTTTATTTTTGCCACAACAATTATATCACACCACCCTGTTTATATGGAGCAACAGGTTACAGGTATATTGCAGCCGTCAATCAGTATTTTGTGGAAGCAGGCGTATCGTAGACCTCAATCAATTTTTTGTGGAAGCAGGTCTATCAAACCCCTTAATCAGTATTTTGTGGAAGCAGGTGTATCACAGGCCTCAATCAATATTTGGTGGAAGCAGGTATATCAATCCCCTTAATCAGTATTTTGTGGAAGCAGGTATATCACACCCCTCAATATTTTATTTTTTTGCCACAACAATTATATCACACCACCCTGTTTATATGGAGCAACAGGTTACAGGTATATTGCAGCCGTCAATCAGTATTTTGTGGAAGCAGGCGTAACGTAGACCTTAATCAATTTTTTGTGGAAGCAGGTCTATCAAACCCCTTAATCAGTATTTTGTGGAAGCAGGTATATCACAGGCCTCAATCAATATTTGGTGGAAGCAGGTATATCAATCTCCTTAGGGCTCTTTTACACTTGCATTGTGAGGATCCGGCATGCACTTCCGTCGCCGGAAATGCCCGCCGGATTCGTCACAACGCAAGAAAACTGAAAGCATTTGAAGACTAATCAGTCTTCAAAATGCATACAGTGTTACTATGGCAGCCAGGACACTACCAAAGTCCTGGTTGCCATAGTAAGTAGTGGGGAGCCAGGGGAGCAGATACTTACAGTCGGTGCGGCTAACGGTAAGTATACTTCTCCCCTGCCTCCCCACTACACTTTACCATGGCAGCCAGGACTTTAGCGTCCTGGGTGCCATGGTAACCATTCACAAACGCTAAACGTCGGATCCAGCGTTGCGCCGAAACGACATTTAGCTTAATACCGGATCCGGATTAATGCACTTCAATGAGCATTAATTCCGGATCCGGCGTTACGGCATGTCTTCCGGATTTTTGGCATGCTACGGTTTTGTCAACGTCCAAAAAACGTTTACATACTGAACGGAAGACATCCTGATGCATCCTGAACGGATTTCTTTCCATTCAAGATGCATTAGGATAAATCCTGATCAGTATCTTTCCGTTCTAGAGCCCCGAGGATGGAACTCTAGGACGGAAAGCAAACGCGCAAGTGTGAAAGGCGCCTTAATCAGTATTTTATGAAAGAAGATGTATTGCAGGCCTCAATCAGTATTTGGTGGAAGCAGGTATATCAATCTCCTTAACCACTTCAGCCCCCCTAGCTTAAACACCCTTAATGACCAGGCCACTTTTTACAATTCTGCACTACGCTACTTTCACCGTTTATTGCTCCGTCATGCAACTTACCACCCAAATGAATTTTACCTCCTTTTCTTCTCACTAATTGAGCTTTTAAATATTTTTAAATACATAAAGGCAATCAACACGGTAAAAGAGGAGAGACTATTTAAAAGAAGAAAAACTGCTACAAGAGGACATAGTTTTAAATTAGAGGGGCAAAGGTTTAAAAGTAATATCACTGAGAGAGTAGTGGACGCATGGAATAGCCTTCCTGCAGAAGTGGTAGCTGCAAATACAGGGAAGGAGTTTAAGCATGCATGGGATGGGCATAAGGCCATCTATATGTTTACAGGGTCAGCTCACCAGCAGGCCCTTTACCATAATGTTTTAGAGGGTCAGCTCACTAGCAGGCCCTCAACCATAATGTTTTACAGGGTCAGCTCACCAGCAGGCTCTCAATTATAATGTTTTAGAGGGTCAGCTCACTAGCTGGCCCTCAATCATAATGTTTTAGAGGGTTAGCTCACCAGCAGGCCCTAAACCATAATGTTTTATAGGGTCAGCTCACCAGCAGGTCCTCATCCATAATGTTTTAGAGGGTCAGCTCAGCAGCAGGCCCTAAACACTAATGTTTTACAGGGTCAACTCACCAGCAGGCCCTCAACCATAATGTTTTTTAGGGTCAGCTCACCAGTAGGCCCTCAACCATAATGTTTTACAGGGTCAGCTCGCCAGCAGGCCCTCGACCATAATGTTTTAGAGGGTCATTTCACCAGCAATCCTCGACCATTATGTCATAGAGGGTCAATTCACCAGCAGGCCCTCAACCATAATGTTTTACAGGCTCGGCTCACCAGCAGCCCCTCCCTCCTAATATTTTAGAGGGTCAGCTCAGCAGCAGGCCCTCAACCATAATGTTTTAGAGGGTCAGCTCACCAGCAGGCCCTCAACCATAATGTTTTATAGGGTCAGCTCAGCAGCAGACCCTCAACCATAATGTTTTACAGGGTCAGCTCACCAGAAGGCCCTCAACCATAATGTTTTACAGGGTCAGCTCACCAGCAGACCCTTGCCCATAATTGGCAGCCCTTTCACTTAGTGCATAGGCATTATGAGTGTAGGAATCCCACTACCTGAACAATTGTACCACATTGTGAATGTAGGCCTCCTTTATGTGATAAACAGGCTGTTTCAGAGTGCTGCTTGCTTGTAATTTTTGGCAGCACTTGCACTTGATATACAATTGAATATACAGGAAAGAATGTTTCCTAACATTTTTTTCCTTAAAAATTTATTTATTTATTTATTTATTCATTATTTTATTTTTTTTTGGGGGGGGGGGGTTGGGCGTATTTTTGTCTGTCTGTAAAAGTGGCATACAACTCGGACAACATGGTTCCTAGCAGCGACCTGGGAGTCCAAGATGCATCCATACATCATCCCCATGCTGTTCCCGATCCTTTTCATTGGTTTTTGTGTCACTTTCAGACCTTTTACAATGGACCAGGCACCCTCCCCTCTTCAGAGCAGGGGCTGCCTGGTTGTCTCCCATTGACTTACAATATACTCCGGTGCTCGGCCGAGTGCACGAATATCACGATGTGTTCGTACCGAACACCCGAACACTTTGGTGCTTGCTCATCACTATACCCAACTAGATAAAATCGTAAAAGCCAATAAGTCTGTCCTGTACCCAAGCCAGGGGAAAAATGGATACTCATCATAGATCTGTGTTATTTGGACAGATTCCTTGTAAAATCAAGGTTCAAAATTGAAACCATCAGATCCGTAACCAGAATTTCTTTAAGGATGCGATGTCATGGTGACGCTAGACCTATCTGACGCTTATCTGCACATTCTGATTCTCCCAGCATTCAGTAAGTTTCTCTGCATGGCATATATTCTTAAGAGAACATGCCATTTCCATTTCAAACCAATGTCTTTTGGGCAACCCGGCGGGTATTCATGAAAGTAATCATTCCTTACAAGAAATAAAGTTTTGTGTGCGGCTTCTAAAATTTTTGTTGGAGCTGCAGTCCCAAAAACCTGGGAGCAGGTCTGTTCTCTCTATAAAGTCTAAACAAAACACACAAGTATGGGGGTTCTGAATCACATATTTAATTTGGGGGCATACTGCAGACTATGTTGTAGTAAAGGTGAACTTGTATATGCATAAATTGTTGGTATTAATGAAATATATATAAGGTGTTTTCTAAAAAAAAATGTTAATGTATAAAAGTCCAATCCCGGAGTCACAGGGGGTTGCGAAATTAGAGTGGAACATGTGATCAATTGGACGGGCCATAAATACCACCCCAATAAAGGTAAAATCATGACGCCCCAGACAAAGCTGGTAGTGAAACCCGGGTCGGGCACAAATACAAACCATATATGTAATGTTGCAAGTAATGATCTTGGATTAAAAAGGTTTCTGCTGCCGGTTGGTTCAGTGATCGAAGAAGTCGGAAGCCAAAGATTAAAGAGAAACGGCCTCTGGAAAAGTGACTGCTTGTGAACAACCCTCTACCTAAGAGACATTTAGTGCGGACCCATACTTGTGTCTTTTGTTTAGATGAAAGTTATCATTGTAATTGTTGCATTTCTGCCATTAAGAAAGGTTCAGCTTATACCTTAGTTAGACAACTGGCTTCTAATACCTCCCTTATCAGACATCCGCCTTAATCAATTACAACAGACTACCTTCCTTCTCCAGAGCTTAGGTTTTCTGATCATCTGGGAAAAGTCAGAAGTAATTCCTGCTGTCTGGAATAGATTCCTGGGTTTTCTGGTTGGCTCTAATCTCCAAGCACTACTTCTTCCTCAAGAGAAGATACTCGTGATTCTCAGGGAAGTTTCAGATCAGCTCCTATTCAATCAGCGATCAAGGTCCTTGGTAACCTGACCTCAGTAATAGAAGTTGTTCCGTGGGCCAAAGCCCAGGTCGGAGACTTACAGCAGGAACTTTTGAAGAACTGGGTTTTGAAGCACTGGTATCTATCGCTTAGCAGATCAACAAGAACAAGTCTTGTCTAGTTGCTTTCGGTTCAGAACCTGTCAACAGGGAAGATATTTGAAGTACAATAGTAATACTGATGCTTCAACCATAGGTTGGGGAGCACATTTCCAGGAGCTGTTCAGGGGAATTTGGAAGAGAAGGACAGATATCTTTCTTCTAAGTTCAAAGCAGTTTGATGGGGGATTCTGCATTTTTAAACCCTTGTTTTCCAGCAAGTCAGTGCTTTTTTGATCAGACAATATTGTTATCGTATGGCACTACACCTCAAAAACAAAAAAGGAAGAACAAGGAGGAACTAGAAGTCGTCTTCTCCTCAGATAATGCAAGAAGATCCTGTGTCTGGCCAAGAAATAGCTTTGCGATCTAAGAGCCTTGCATATTGAAGGGTTTGTGAACAGGGGCAGATTGGCCATAGACCTTACAGGGAAATTTCCCGGTGGGCAGATGCCCAGGGAGCTGCCTGGGCCCTCCTCACTGTCTGCAAGTAGAAGTTTTTGGGGAT
The DNA here is from genome assembly GCA_033119425.1 of Bufotes viridis. Taxonomy (NCBI): domain Eukaryota; kingdom Metazoa; phylum Chordata; class Amphibia; order Anura; family Bufonidae; genus Bufotes; species Bufotes viridis. The sequence continues at coordinate 55,948,868 of CM065597.1, read as the reverse complement.
GTATTTTGTGCTGCTGGCAGTATTTTTTAATATACTGTGGTTTTTGTCTCTATTGGGGTGGTATAATGTGCTACAATATGACATTGCTGGCCCTGCCTTCTATCAATTTGGACCCAACCACAAAATGTGGACACTTTTAGTATTTTTTTTCCAGGGACACTTAAGTTTCTATTCCACCCCTGTTTGTGAATGTTTCCATCAAATGGAAGCTGAATCAGAAGTACTTTCAAATAGTGAAGTGAGGTTCTGTTCTTTAACCATCCTACATCAACCAGTCACAATAGATACCATGTTGATTTCCTGGGAGTAGCAATTCATGTTTGCCTTCCCTTCTGTTCAGCTTATTCTTCATATTCTACAGAAGTATGTCACAGAGAGATCATCTCTCATACTGCTAACTGCGTTCTGGCCATGCAGAGTATGGCTCTAGTTATTATGCCTGTCAGAGATTCCTCTGCACAAGAACCTGTTATATCACAAGGGTGTTCTTCATTTAAATCTGGGCAGGTTATGGTTGATGACCTAGCTGCTAAGAGGCAAAGACTGCTAGATATGGGTCAGTAGTTGAGACTAAAGATGAGCGAACCAGTTCGTAAATAACTGGTTTTGTTATGAACGTTGTAATTTTTCGGATGACAGAAAAATCTGACCCTTTTCAGGTTAATTTTGAACAATTCAACTAAAAAGGCATGTCATTCTGTGTTGGCCTGTGAATGAGAATGGATGGGTCTTACAATGTCTTGCCAGGGACAGTGAATGGAAAGACTAGAATTACAAAGAAGAAGAATTGTGTGTGTATGGAGGGTGAAATAAGTGCAAAAATGTACAACACATGTTCTATTATCGATGTAATATTTTAAGGGTGCTTTCACACTTGCGTTCTGAGGATCCGGCAGGCACTTCCATCCTGTCAGATCCGTCAGAACACAAGTCAACAGAAAGCATTTGAAGACTGATCAGGATCCTGATCAGTCTTCGAAATGCTTTCAGTTTACCACGGCAGCCAGGACGCTACTGAAGTCCTGGCTGCCATGGTACTTCGCAGCAGTGTACTTACCTGCGCTGCGGCCGCCGGGCGCTCCTTCATGACGTCACAGGTCCTCGCGGCAAATAGATCAATGTGCCACCCGGACCTGTGACGTCATGAAGGAGCGCCCGGAGGCCGCAGAGCAGGTAAGTACACTGCTGTGGAGTACTTACCATGGCCGCCAGGACTTCAGTAGTGTCCTGGCTGCCATGGTAACCGATCGGAACTGCTGCTGCGCATGCACAGAGCTAAACGTCAGATCAGGCAATGCGCCGAAACGACGTTTAGCTTAATTCCAGATCTGGATTAATGCACTTCAATGGGCATTAATTCCAGATCCGGCGTTACGGCAAGTCTTCCGGATTTTTGTACGAAGACAAATCCGCAGCATGCTGTGGTTTTGTCAACGTCCAAAAAACGTTCACATACTGAACGGAAGACTTCCTAATGCATCCTGAATGGATTTCTCTCCATTCAGAATGCATGATGATAATCCTGATCAGATTCTTTCCGGCGTAGAGAACCGACGACGGATCTCTACGCCGGAAAATAAAAATGCAAGCGTGAAAGCACCCTAAATCTCAGTAAAAACATCTGAAATACTAGTCCGAAGCCGGTATCAGACCATCACACATATTTATTTATTTGTTTTTTCTGTAAAAAAAAATTAATAATATGCAGGGTTGCAGACAAAACATCAGTGATTTTAATAACATAATAATCGGGCTAAATCCATTTATTTATTTATTCCTCCACCCAGTTCAATTTTTTTTTTTTTTAAATTTATACTAGCATATATGACCCAGCCTCTATTTAAGCTGGAGTTACGTAGCGCCACATGTCACTCTGCTCTTCTCAGTGTAGGAATAGGATGCTGACGCTTCTGTGAGGGACAGATTAGGGAAGAAATCTGCAGAACCTGTTGTACATTAATCCACAAGATACAGCAAATAGAGAGGGAGGGAGATTCAGCAATCCTCCATTTCTGTACCCAGCCACTGCCAAGGATTTTTTTTTTAAATCCATCTGTTACAGAGGTGAGCGGTGAGCATCCGTGGCCATTTTAGCCACTGCAGTGTACTGCATGTCTGCCAGCCTTGCAGGGATATCAGCTTAATCCTTTTTGGTAGCTCAGTGAAGGAGAAAATGCTTTTTTTTTGGCCGCTCAAGTCACCTACATTACCTTTGGTATAGTTAAGGGGTGACATAGTCCATTTGTCTAGTCTGGGACCTGTGGTGCCACAGAGCACTTGTGTATAAAATGCACTAAACTGTATATTCAATTTCTGCAGTATTTTAGTGATAAAAAGCTGTGATCCTGGTCCCCAAAGCAGTTTGAAATACACCACCCAAATACACATTTGACATTTCTGCAGTGAAATAGTGAATACTTTTTTTTTTTTGTGGGAAAAAAGCAATATTCTGGCTTCACAAAGCAGTTCTGCATACAGAGTTCAAATACATATTTAATATTTCTGCAGGGAAATAGTGCATCAGTGTGTTTCAGGGGAAAAAAAAAACGTTATTCTTAGCCCACAAAACAGTTTGAAATACACCACCCAAATACACATTTGACATGCCGTGAAATAGATCCTCAGTGTATTTTTGGGAAAAATAGAAGTATTCCTGGTCCACCAAGCAGTGTTAAAAACACCGTCCAAATAGATATTTTACATTTCTTCAGTGAACTATAGAATCAGTGTATTTTTGGCAAAATAAAAAACGTATTCCTGGTGTTCAAAACAGTTGTGCAGACTGCGTATAAATACATATTTAATATTTCTGCAGGGAAATAGTGCATCAGTGTGTTTTCTGGGGGAAAAAAACGTTATTCCTGGTGTTCAATACTGTTGTGCAGACAGAGTATAAATACATATTTAATATTTCTGCAGGGAAATAGTGCATCAGTTTGTTTTCTAGGGGAAAAAAACGTTATTCCTGGTCCACAAAACAGTTTGAAATATCGCGCCCAAATAAACACTTGACATTTCTGACATGAAATAGAGCCTCAGTTTATTTTTGTGAAAAATAGAATTATTCCTGTTCCACAAAGCAGTTCCAAATACACCACCCAAATACACATTTTACATTTCTGCAGTGAAATAGTGAATTAATTATTTTATTTGTGGGGAAAAAAAACATTATTCTTGCTACACAAAGCAGTTGTGCATACAGCATAGAAATACCAACTTTTTTCTGTGTTTTATTAAAAAAATCCTTGTTCTGGGTCCACAAACTACTTTTGCATGAACCGTAGAAATAGCTAAGTTTTATTAATAGCAGTGAAATACTGATTTTCTGTGTTTCATTGAAAATAATCTGTGTTCTGGGTCCACAAACCACTTTTGCATAAACTATAGCAATACAGATTTTCTCTGTTTTATAGAAAAAATCCATGTTCTGGGTTCACAAACAACTTTTGCATAAACCGTAGATATAACTATGTTTTATTAATAGCAGTGAAATACTTCTTTTCTGTGTTTTATTACAAAAATCCTTGTTCTTGGTCCACAAACCACCTGTGCATACAGCCTACAAATACCAATTTTAAATTACAGCACAAAAATAGTTCTTTACTGTGTTTTACAGAAGGAAGAAAAAAATAATAAAACGTGTTCTGGGTTCACCAAACAGTTGTGATAACAGCGTACAAATAAATATTTTACATTTCTGCAGGGAAATTGAGAATCAGTCTGTTTTAGGCCAAAAAAAATGTTATTCTTGGTCCACAGAGCATTTTTAGGACACGGGCACTGCCTTAGTGAACTTAATTGTTGACAATTGGCAGTTAAATTGACACCAGAGAGAAACCATCTTTCAGCTTGGTGGGTGAACGCTTTAAAAAAAAAAAAAGGAGGACAGGACCTCTGCGGAACTGGGTATTTTTTGGCCGTGTTACTGAGCGCTCATGCACAATGGCTGTAGGCTCATGCGTCCTTTTACGGAGGTGACAAACCTGGTCAGTAAAACCCAAGGCAACATCATCGACCTCATCCCATATGCGTTTTTTCTGAAGCGTGCCCTTCGAAGAGTGCTGAATCAGGCCGTAGATGAGCATGAAGACGAAGAGTTGTGGTCACCATCACCACCAGAAGCAGCCTTGTCGTTGTTGATTGTTGGACCTGCGGCAACGCAGAGAGATGAGTCTGAAGAAGAGGAGTCAGAGGAGGAAGGTGGCTTTGAGGAGGTGGAAGACCAACCACAGCGGGCATCCCAGGGGGCTTGTTGTCACCTTTCGGGGACCCTTGGTGTTGTACATGGCTGGGTGGAGGAAGAGACCTTCAATGACATAAGTGAGGACAAGGAACGGGACATGGCTAGCTTGGTATCCAACCTTGTGCAAATGGGGAGTTTTGGGTTGTGCAAATGGACTGTTTGTGGTTGTTTGCAGTGCGTTAAACGGGGAGTTTGGTCTGTCAGAGTTTGGTCTGTCACTGTGAAGCGGGCGTAACCCTTACACTACCAGATCGATACAACATCATACCTGATCGTATACACACACTGGATGTTTTAAAGCGCGTTATTCAAAACAATTTAGGAATGTTAGGTGATTTATGCCCTTTATGGATTAAAACCCGACTCTGCGTCAACTACGTAATTTTCCATGGGAGTTTTGCCATGGATCCCCCTCCGGCATGCCGCAGTCTAGGTGTTAGTCCCCTTGAAACAACTTTTCCATCACTATTGTGGCCAGAAAGAGTCCCTGTGGGTTTTAAAATTCGCCTGCCTATTCTAGTCTATGGCGGATCGCCCGGTTCGCCCGTTCGCGAACATTTGCGGAAGTTCGTGTTCACTGTTCTCGAACAGAAAATTTAATGTTCAAGACATTTCTAGCCAAGAGTCTGGTCAACCAAATCCTCACTCCGACCAACCTTCCTCCCACCATGGAGAGGCTTGCCAAACGAGTGATCCCACACTCGGATATTCCGAAGAGCTCTTTCCAGTGCCACTATTAGATTTGGCCCTCCCGCCCAGCATGTTTGAAGAGGTACCTGAGATATTGTGCCCTGATTCCCTTCACAGTCTCAAAAAGATGACGGTGGTGAACTGCAATCATTCGTTCACGAGGTGGATGATGATGAGACACAGTTGTCAATCAATGAGGTTGTGGTTAGGTGGTTAGGTCAAGTCAGGAGGATGAGCAGAGCAGAGTGAGGAAGTGGAACAGGAGGTGGTGGACAATGAGGTTACTGACCCAACATGGGAAGGTAAAAAGACAAGCGAGGACAGTAGTACAGAGGGATCTGCAGCACCGCAACAGTCTGGAAGAGGCAGTGGGGTTGCAAAAAGGAAAAGTCGGCCCACACCAAACAGGCCCACAACAGTTACAACGAGTCCCCCCCCCATGTGTAAATCTACCTTTCCAGGTGTTCCGCAGTATGGCGCATTTTTGAGGAAAGTGCAGACGACTAATGAGTGGTAGTTTGCAACCTGTGCCGTACCAAAATGAGCCGGGGCATGAACACTAGCAACCTCACCACCACCAGCATGATCCACCACATAGCATCCAAGCACACTAATAAGTGGACTGAACGCCTGGGTCCACAATCTGGGTCGGCGGGTCACACCACTGCCTCCTCTTCCCCTGTGTTACGCACTGCTGGCCAATCCCCTGTCTAAGGCACAGGCCCGGATGCCCCTCGCCCTGCACCTGGACCGTCACATCACCCGTGCCCTGACCAACGTACTTACTGTGAAGATCCACTTCACCACGGAGACATGGACGGCAGGTGGCCATGGATGCTATATTTCTCTGACCGCACACTGGGTGAATGTTGTGGAGGCTGGGAGTGAGTCATACCCTGGGATGGCAAAGGTGCTACCCATGCCCAAGATTGCGGGCCCTACATCCATCAGGGTCTCTGCCAGCAGCTATGTTAGTAGCTCCAACCCCCACGTCTTCTCCTCTGCCGCCTCCTCCTTCAGTTCCACCTTCAGCAGCAGTCAGCCATCAGTCGCTAGCTGGAAGCAGTGTAGCACTTCTGTGGGTAAGCGTCAAAAGGCCGTGCTGAAGCTGATCTGCTTAGGGGACAAACAGGACACCGCTACAGAGCTATGGCAGGGTATAAGGGAGCAGACTGAGCTGTTTCTCTCACCACTCAACCTACAACCAGGCATGGTTATGTCTGACAATGGCCATAACTTGGTGGCGGCTTTGGAGCTCGGCAACCTGACACACATCACATGCCTAGCCCACGTCTTAAACTTAGTGGTTCAGAGGTTTATCAAAGCCTATTGCAATTTGCAAGAGCTACTAGTGAAGGGGCGCCGAGTGTGTGCCCATTTCCGCAAGTCATCCAAAGCTTCAGCCGGTCTGTCAACGCTGCAGCAGCGCTTGTAGCTTCACCGACTGTTGAGCGAGGTGAGCATGCGCTGGAACTCTATGTTCTACATGTTGGCCAGGCTTTGTGAGCAGCAGAGGGCAGTTGTGGAATACCAGCTGAAACATGATCGTCGTGAGTCCACACAGATGGTTAGTGGTGATAACGCTATTATCACCATAACCATTCCACTGCTGTGTCTACTCAAACAATAGCTGCTCACAATTAAGGAGGCCACTCTGAATGTGGCAGATGGGGAAATGGGGGAGGACATTACACAGGGTGATAGTCAGACCACCCACAGTTCGTCTTCTCAGCGCAAATTGGACCATGAAGAGGAGTAGCTGGAGACAGTTGTTGGAGAGGGTAGTAACATGGAACTTTAATTCTATCTGTTCAGTGTGGATGGGCAGAAGAGGAGGAGGATGAGGAGATGGAGAGTCATCCTGATGTCGACATCTTGTCTGTTGGTACTCTGGCACACATGGCTGACTTCATGTTAGGTTGCTTTTCCCGCGACCCTCGCGTTATACGCATTTTAGATAACACAAATTACTGGGTGTTCACCCTTCTCGACCCCCACTACAAAGAGAACTTCTCATCTCTCATTCCTGTGGTGGAGAAAACGAGTAAAATGGTGCAATACCAGACGGTTCTTGTTGAGAGATTGCTCCAAAATTTTCCATCTGACAACGTGGCCGTAAGAGTCCATACTTTCTTAGGCAACCGAAGAAGGGAGACAAGGGGAACACATAGCATTTTTAACAAAGGCAGGACAACACTCTCCAAGGCATGGGACACTTTCATGACACCTCGCCAGCAACCTCATCCTGCTCGGCCTAGTGGCACAAGGAGGGAAAAGTTTTAGAAGATGGTGAAGGAATACATCACAGATCGTGTCAGCGTCCTTAATGATCCCTCAGTGGCTTACAACAACTGGGTGTCCAAGCTGGACACGTGGCACGAACTTGCGCTCTACGCCTTGGAGCTGCTGGCCTGCCCTGCCGTCAGCATTTTGTCTGAGCGTTTATTTAGTGCTGCTGGTGGCATTATAACAGATAAGCGTATCCGCTTGTCCACTGGTAATGCTGACAGGTTGACTCAGATAAAAATGAACAAGGCCTGGATCGTCCCTGGCTTCTCAACTCCACCAGAGGAGAGCTGAGATAATGATGAACATCAAGGCAATTTCAATCTATCATTTATAATGTACTCAATCTACTGTAGTGTATCCCCATGCACCTTTTTCCCCACAAAAAAAAGCGTATATGGTTGAATCTTGTTTTCTCCTCCACATCCAAATTGTATACATTCCCTCCAATCTAATTTTTTTATAGTATCGCTCAACTGCAGGCCCTCAACTCAAATTTTTTTATAGGGTCAGCTCAATTGCAGGCCCTCAAGTCAAATCTTTTTGATAGGGTCAGCTGAACAGCATGCACTCGCTTATAATGTTTTAGAGCGTCAGCTGTACAGCATGCTCTTGCATATAATGTTTTAGAGCATCATTTGAACAGCATGCACTTGCATATAATGTTTTAGACGTCTGCTGAACAGCGTGCACTCATATATAATGTTTTTGAGTGTCAGCTCACCTGCAGGCACTCGCATATAATGTTTTAGCGCGTCAGCTCACCTGCAGGCACTCACATATAATGTTTTAGAGCGTCAGCTCACCTGCAGGCACTAGCATATAATATTTTAGAGCATCAGCTCAACAGCAGGCCCTCACCCCTAATGTTTTAAAAGGTCACCAGCAGGCCCTTGCTCCAAATGTTTTTGAGGGTAACCAGCAGGCCACCAATCATAATTTTTCAAGGGTGTGTATGATGCCCTCCTTTATGTATAATAAAGGGTGTATTATAGTGCTGGTTCCTTGTAATTTTTGGCAGCCCTTTCACTTAGTGCATAGGCTTTATGAGTGTAGGAGTCCCACTACCTGAACAATTGAACCACAATGTGAATGAGGCCCTCCTTTATGTGTTATACAGGCTGTTTTGGAGTGCCTTTTGCTTGTAATTTTTGGCTGCACTTGCACGTTATCTACAATTGAATATACATGAAAGAATGTTTCCTAACAATTTCTCTTGTGAAATTGATTTTTTTTTGGGGGGTTTGGGCGTATTTTTGTCAGTAAAAGTGGCGTATAACTCGGACAACATGGTTCCCAGCAGAAACCTGGGCGTCTAAGATGCATCCAGACATCGTCCCCATGCTGTTCCCGATCCATTTCGGTCGTGTTTCTGTTACTTTCTGACCTTTTCCAATGTACCAGGCACCCTCCCCTCTTCAGAGCAGGGGGTGTCTGGTTGTCACCCATTGATTTCCATTATACTTGGGTGCTCGGCCGAGCACACGAATATAGCAATGTGTTTGTGCCGAACACCCGAATACTTTGGTGCTCGATCATCACTAGTTATCATCATCATTATCATCACCTTCTTCTTCTTCTACTGCTAAGACTTCTCCTTGTCCTTGACTACATTGTGAGACATCTATAATAGAATGTTTGGCCATGAAAAAACTTTTCTCCACCAGCAATTAGTTTATCCATAAGCTTAACCCCCACCTGGCCAGGTTGCTGGTGGTGCAGTCGCTGCAGTTCTATGGTTGTAGTGCCTTGTACTCTCAAGTGGCGGAGAATGCAGGCCTCTCCTTGCGATTCACACTGTGCAGCAAGCTGCACTCCACAGTGGACACTTGGAACATCTGTTATGGGCAGGGACCGTACATGTCTTTCACAGCCCACTGGGTCAATGTTTTTTTGTGGCAGTGGAGAGGCAGTACCCCAGCAACATGGACAGGTCCTTTTGACCTCCTGCACACCATATCATCGGTCTAGCTTCCACAGCAGGCACTTATCTGCCCCCTCCACCTCCTCCATGGACATGGTCCCATCCCCAACAGCAGCAGGGAACAGCATTGTTCACATTTCCCCTCCTTCCTATCATGTGTCAAGTCATGTTTTGCCATAGGTGTTGCAGCTGATCGGTCTGGGCGAGAGTAGCCATACTTGCTCGCAGTTGCTAAAGTACATCAAGCAGCCGACATAATGCAAGTTGCTGGCAATGTCTAGGAGACTGTGCCTCTTTTCTGCTATTCTCATGTGGTTAGGAATGCTCTCCTGGGCTTGCAGCGTCAGAATGGTCTGCAGTTACATCACTTAATCTGCAATGTTCAAATTCAACATTGCACACACTTGAGAGAGAAAGAGACCTCAAGAACCTGAACACACCATTAAAACTACAGTAAGCGTAAAGTTTTACCATATTGCTCTATGGACAGTGTGAAATTGTTTCTATTAGCAGCCTGTAATTATGGCACAAATAAGCACAGAAGTGTATTTGAATACCTCCCTGATAACTGAACCTGTAACTTTCACCACAAAGCAAGTCATTCTCAGTAAATGTTCCATTTATTTATTCAAACGGACTCCTCTTCATTCTACCGCCTCATTTGCACCCAAGGGTGCTGGCATCACAAACCTCAGGGACCCTGCCTTTCCTGCACCTTAAACCCACACCACCAAGGGCACCTCAACCAACTTCTGGCAGGAGATCCCTCAACACCAGAGTGTGTCCCGAAGGAATCCAGTGCCTTCCTTCCCATCACTGCACACTGGCCCAGGGAGCTGCAGAAACATGAGTACCAACTACTACACCCATTAGGCCACCACACTAACACATTGGACCTGCAGTCCCGATCACTGCACAAGCAGCAGAAGCCACAACATCAGCAGCCATTTCAGTCTCCTCAAGATGATGGAGCAGTTTTTCCATGTGCTGCTCCAGACTGAGGTCAGTCAGAAAGCTGACAGCTCCAATCTCAATGCCAAGACTCAGACCTACCTATACACTTTAAATAGGCTTATCACTCAGATGTAAAGGTGTAAATGTTATGTTTTCATTAAAAAAATAAAAATAAATTAGCATATGTTACTGCTGCTGCAACATTATATGTAAAGCAATCTTTAGTTTGTTCACATACCACGGTTTTCCATGAGCTTTTCCCTTAGTTACAGCTATTTTAACTCCTACAATCTGAGGATCTTCTCAAGATGGCTCCCCTGCCAGTTCTCTTAGCCCAAACCTGCCTTACCTTACTTGACATACACACTTGCTCTATTCAGCAGCTTCCTGCCAGCCATTCAGATTGGATTACTGAGAAACACGTCCAGGGGCGTAACGATCGCGGTCATAGAGGATGCGACCGTGACCGGGCCCGGCAGGGGGAGGGGGCCCACTACATTTACATGTAATGGAACTCTCTAACGGGGCCCAGCATGAACTGCAGTGACAATGTTGGGCCCCATCAGTGCGCTCTTAAAACATGGACAATGTGGGGGTTAAAGACGTCGGGGTGTCGCAGAGGCATGTGGGGGGTGAGGTCGTGCTGGCATATCTAGCATAACTACTGTGAGGGGGCACATACATGGGCATAACTACTGTAAGGGGGCACATATGTGGGCATAACTACTGTTAGGGAGCACATATCTGGTATAACTACTGTGAGGGGGCACAAAAGGGGGCACAACTCCTGTGAGAGGGCACATATCTGGGCATAACTAGAGTGAGGTGGCACAAAAGTGGGTATAACTACTGTAAGGGGGCACATATTAAGGCATAACTACTGTGATGGGGCACATATCTTGCAGGGCTACTGTGAGGGGGCACATATCTGGCATAACTACTATGAGGGGGCACATATCTGGCATATCTACTGTGAGGGGGCAAATATCTGGGCATAACTACTGTGAGGGGGCACAAAAGTGGGCATAACTACTGTGAGGGGGCACATATCTGGCATAACTACTGTCTGTGAGGTGGCACATATGTGGCATAACTACTATGAGGGGGCACATATCTGGCATAACTACTGTGAGGGGGCACATATGTGGGCACAATTACTGTGAGGGGGCACATATCTGGCATAACTACTGTGAGGGGGCACAAAAGTGGGCATAACTACTGTGAGGGGGTACATATTTTGGCATAACTACTGTAAGGGGCACATATCTGCACATAACTACTGTGAGGGGACACATATCTGGCATAACTACTGTGACAGGAACAAAGGTGGGTATAACTATTGTGAAGGGGTCACAAGGTGGGCTTAATTACTGGGAAGGACCACAGTGTGGGCATTAGTACTGTGTGGTAGCACTGCTATACATTGGCATGGCTCAGTCTTACAGGCCAGCACAGCGCCCCTGTTGGTGATTTCTTAGGGGCAGTCACCATCCTTTCCTTATGTAATTATTCTTTTTTTCTCTATCACCACAGGGACCTTGTTCTGGATCCAGCGGACATCACGCCTGTGCCAGCGACACCCTGGATGAGGTAGGACCAGATTTATAAGTTTATTAGGGGGGGAGGGGCGATCCAAAGTTTGCATCGGGGCCCATAACACTCTAATTACGCCACTGGACATGTCTCCTCGCTTTGAAGCCTAATGCAGGAATGCAGTGTGAATGACCACCCCTCTGTCTTCTGTTTATACTAAAGGGTACACAGACAAGCCATAGTAACAGTCTTTTAAGGGACCAGTGGAAAGGTACACGGGACATTAATATAAGCTGTTATTATAAGGTAATTACAGATCTTTTGGCAATCATTGACAGACTAACTCAAGAATACATGTCTAGAGCTAATAAACTAGCAAATAAAATCAATATGATAGTTACACTTTAAATAAGCCAGCAACTCCTCTGCAGACAGCTATTTTAGGGTGATTGCCCCTCATCAGTGCAGAGCAGTAAGTACTGGCTGGGTGAAAGGCCTAAGTCAGGATTTGGAGGTTACTATCTCTCCTTGGGGAGAGAGCGCCTTAAAAGGCATGAGGGGACTTATAGGCCATACATGCTCCTCTAGTATTCTGGGAAGAAAGGGAGGCAACAAGCTCTGCCTCAACTATACTTACTATACAGTGGCGTAACTACTGGGGAAGCAGGGGAAGCGGCTGCTTCGGGGCCCGGGCTGCCAAGGGGCCCGGCGCTCAGCAGCATGTGTGACAGTTTACTAGTTCAGTTCATTCGCAATCGCAAGTTAAGTTAATCAATCATGATCAATTCAGGGCCCCTGGCCCCTTCACAGCAGGCGCAGTAGCGGTGGCGCCGGGGGACCGGGCCCCCCCTCCCCCTCCCCTTCAATCTGCAGTCCTCGCTAATCTGATTTGTTCTGTGTCTCCTGACCTAAGTGTGAGTAGAGCGCGCAGGCTGTATTAAGCCCGCCCACATACACTATCTCATTCAGAGCAGGAGTATGTGACAGGCAGGAGGAGGGACAAAACAGCCAAGACCAGGAGGACAGGAGGAGCTGCAGGCAGGTGGCAGCAGAGTGAGTAGAAAAGAGGCAGAGCACTGAGAGCAGCACGTCAGGTCCAGCACCAGCGGTTCAGCTTGTGAGGTACTAATGAAAAATATGATGTCTACTCTGTGTGGCAATAAAGGGGCATAGAGAGCTCTCACTCACTGCTACATGTGTAAATAGTGTACAGAGCTCGCACTGCTACATGTGTACATAGTGTACAGAGCTCGCACTGCTACATGTGTACATAGTGTACAGAGCTGGCACTGCTACATGTGTATATAGTGTACAGAGCTGGCACTGCTACATGTGTACATAGTGTACAGAGCTGGCACTGCTACATGTGTATAGTGTACAGAGCTGGCACTGCTACATGTGTACATAGTGTACAGAGCTGGCACTGCTACATGTGTACATAGTGTACAGAGCTGGCACTGCTACATGTGTACATAGTGTACAGAGCTGGCACTGCTACATGTGTACATAGTGTACAGAGCTGGCACTGCTACATGTGTATAGTGTACAGAGCTGGCACTGCTACATGTGTATAGTGTACAGAGCTGGCACTGCTACATGTGTATAGTGTACAGAGCTGGCACTGCTACATGTGTATAGTGTACAGAGCTGGCACTGCTACATGTGTACATAGTGTACAGAGCTGGCACTGCTACATGTGTACATAGTGTACAGAGCTGGCACTGCTACATGTGTATAGTGTACAGAGCTGGCACTGCTACATGTGTATAGTGTACAGAGCTGGCACTGCTACATGTGTATAGTGTACAGAGCTGGCACTACTACATGTGTATAGTGTACAGAGCTGGCACTGCTACATGTGTATAGTGTACAGAGCTGGCACTGCTACATGTGTATAGTGTACAAAGCTGGCACTGCTACATGTGTATAGTGTACAGAGCTGGCACTGCTACATGTGTATAGTGTGACTTGTGAGGTACTAATGAAAAATGTGATGTCTACTCTGTGGGGCAATAAAGGGACATAACTAGTGTGTGGACACTAATGGGGAAAGGGGAATAATTACTCTGGTGCACTAACAACATTTTACTGTGTGGGTGTGGGGGCAATAAGGGAGCATAACTACTGTTTGGGGGCACTAAGAGGCATACCTAAACTGAGTGAATGGGATGTCCGACGTTGTGTCGTGAGTGTAGGCGTCTTACAACCTGCTGCTGTATATATATATATATATATATATATATATATATATAGGAAAAGAATGGCGTGGCAGTCAGCTCTGGTCTAGATCGTGACTTGCCAAAGGAGTGGGGTTTACACAGGAGGAGGGAGGTGCGAAGCGCGCTGGGAGGGGGCCCTTACAAAAATTTGCTGTGGGGCCCAGTCACTTCTAGTTACGCCCCTGTTACTATACATGAAAAAAGGAAGCTCTCTGTGGACATTTTTGATCAAATGTGTGTCGGGCCCATCTACCAACGTCAAGGAGGTTTCTGCAGATAGGTACCTTACAACAGAACTTTTGCGACTGTCATGTCGCAGGCGCAGCATGATGCATTTCACAGTGTGACATCATAGCCTATCATTATAAAAATTGTTGCACAACATTGGTACGACAAAATGTCGTACGACATATGTCGTCATGTAGCCCTAGCCTTAAAGGGGCGGGCGCTGTGGAGGTCTGTGTTAAAGGGGTGGGCACTGTGGAGGTCACTGTTGTTTTTAAAGGGGCGGAAACTGTGGTGGTCACGGTAATTAAAGGGGCGGCCACTGTGGAGGTCAATGTTATTAAAAAGGCTGGCATTGTTAAATGGGCGGGCACTGTGGAGGTCACTGTTAAAGGGGCGGGCACTGTGGAGGTTACTGTTAAATGGGCTGACACTGTTAAAGGGGCGGGCACTGTGGAGGTTACTGTTAAAGGGGCCGGCACTGTGGAAGTCACTGTTTAAGGGACGAGCACTGTGAAAGTCACTGTTTAAGGGACAGGCACTGTGAAGGTCACTGTTTAAGGGACAGGCACTGTGAAGGTCACTGTTTAAGGGACAGGCACTGTGAAGGTCACTGTTTAAGGGACAGGCACTGTGAAAGTCACTGTTAAAGGGGCGGCCACTATGAAGGTCACTGTTAAAGGGGAAGGGGTGGTCACTGTTAAAGGGGCGGACACTGTGGAGGTCACTATTAAGGGGCAGGCACTGTGGAGGTCGCTGTTAAAGGGGTGGGCACTTTGGTGATCATTGTAAAGGGGCGAGCACTGTGGAAGTCACCGTTAAAAATGTGGTCACTGTTAATGGGGCAGGCACTGTAGAGGTCACCGTTAAAGGGGCGGGCACTGTGGAGGTCAATATTAAAGGGGCGAGCACTGTTGAGGTCACTGTTAAAGGGATGGCCTCTTTGGAGATCACTGTTAAAGGGGCGGGCACTGTGGAGGTCACTGTTAAAGGGATGGCCTCTTTGGAGATCACTGTTAAAGGGGCGGGCACTGTGGAGGTCACTGTTAAAGGGGCGGGTACTGTAGAGGTCACTGTTATGGGGCATACTGTTGATATCTTTTTACGACACACAGAAACATAAAATTAAATAGATGAGATATACCCGTGCAAAGCCGGGTCCTTCTGCTAGTATATATATAAAATTTAGACTATTACATCCAGTCACAGGTGCACATCGATAAAATTAATATACAAACAGCAAACAAAATATGGCAGCACACTGTTTTACATACATGCAAAAGTTAGATCTAGGGATTAGAGATTATTCTGGATTACAGTGGTACTATACTTACTATTAGCGATGTGTGAAGTTATGAAAAATTCTATTTGGCTGCTTCACAAATTTCATAAAGAAATTTGATTTGTGACAAAGCACATTCCTTTGTATGAAGCAGGCGAACCGGAAATGGTATAAACCTTTGTCAGAAGTGCAATTACGGTGGCTTACATTCAAAGTTCTCTTCCTGGCTGTGATTAAGCTTGTCGCCCAAATATCCTTACCTTGGAATTCTTCCTTATGGGTTGGTCCTTAGAACCTTGCCATCTTTTTGAGACAAAGTCTGTTCAACTCAGAACATCAACAAAGAATCTTTTTTTCCTACATTATTTCCTAATCCTCAGAATGAGCAGCAGAAGAAATGGCATATCTTGATCTGTAATTACGTACCTTGACAGAACCAAGATTTTAGAATGTTTGAAAACCAATTTATTCTATTTATAGGACCAAGAAAATGTTACAAAGCCGCAAAGGATACCTTGGTGAGAAGGGTGAAACCAGTCATTTCTATAGCATATGCAGCGGAAAATTGGACTCCTTCTTTTCCACTCCATGCCCATTCTACCCATTCAACCTCTACCTCTTGAGCAGAAAGGGTGCAAGTTTTTGTCCAGGATACCGGTGCTGCTGCCTCATGGTCAACACCGTCAACATTTGTAAAACACTACAGGCTAGACATCTAGGCTTCTAGAGCAACGGCTTTTGCATGGGGGTCCTTAATGCTTTTGCTTGAATTTAAGGCTCCCTTTTTTAGTCTTGCTGTTTACATCCCAATCTGTGCTGCCGTACAATGATGAAGAAGGTACAAATGTGCATTACCTGTAATTTAGTTTTCCTTGAGTCTGTAGGCAGCACACATATCACTTTCCAATAAACTATTTTGTAGCAAGTTGTCTCAATTTCTAAACACAATTTGATGTGGGAGGTGCTAACTTTTATAGAGGTGTTGCCCAAATATGCTAATCCTGTTGGTTTAGTATTCTAGGTGGTCCTAGAGTGGAGAATGGATGCCAAAATATACTGCTCTATGCTGCCTACGGACTCAACAAATGCAAAATTACAGGTAATTCAAATTTTCACAATTTAATATTATTTATTCATTTTCTCAAAATAGGAAATTACATTTATAAATGCACTGCCACCTTTACGAAACTACTTTCAAAATGCCTCAGTTCATATAATTTTCAATATAATTGATTTGTGTTTGAAACCTACTGTATACTCATGGGGAATTAATGTGCGGCTATTAGCATATTCCAATACATATTTTCCTTTCACAATAAAACGTTTAAGCTCATAGTAATCATGTTTCACAGCTGCAGATCCTGAGCTTCGAGTAATTTTAGTCCATTATTTGTATCTTCTAACTATACACTAATTATTATCACTTATTTCTTCCATTATTCCTTTGAATATAAATGCTTGATAATGAATTAATCCATTCAAGATGCTTCTTCTGCTTTTTGAACTACAGTCTGCTGATTAAAGCCTAGCAGTAGATAGGTATAAGTATGCAAAGACAAAGAAAAAAAAACCTTAGGTTACATTCACACGACAGAGAAAAATGGCTGTAAAAACGGTCACACTGACAGTTTTTCATGGCTATTGTTCAACCATTTGTGCATCCATCAATTGTGAATTTTTTTTGGCTTTCTTATTTTTACAATCCCAACCTCTGCAGTACTCTCACCATACATAATGTCCTCCATAGTGCCTGTGAATAAATGAATGACCTTCTTTGGAAAAAAGGACTCTCTTTGTGCCCTCCAGTATAAAGAATGGCTTCTTTGTGTCTCAGGGTATTAAGAAATGTCTCTCTTAGTGCCACCAATATAGGTAATGGCACAGAGTGGCCTCAGTATACACATTTTCCACTGTTTGGGCTCTCAATAATTAGGGTTAAAACCCCCCATTCCCCTCCCCCCCACCCTTATGTACACAAAATTGTACCATTGAAAATGAAGCTGTCCTGTATCTGTGATGGAGTGTCCCTGAAGCTGAGGACGTCCCCCCTCCATTTGTTTGACAATCATGGCCCTGACAATCTTGAGCCTGCGTCACTGCTTTGAGTAGCAGTACAAGAGCAGAGGCTCTGCTACCGCTACTGGAGAAGCAACTTTATATGTGTCATTACAATAGGAGCAGGTATGAGATGGTCAAGACTGGCCAAGATGTCCGACTCTGTGAATCAAGTGGCGGGGAAGGCGTCCTGAGCTTCGGGGATACTCCATCACAGGTGCCAAACCCTTTCTTAATGAGACCACTCAATTCTTATGAATCAATTATCTTATCTCTGTTTACAACATACAAAGACAATGGCAGAATTGTTTTTTTTTTCCATTCCTCCCCAGAAAGAGTTATTAAAAGTGAATCAATGATAATATGTACACCAAAAGGGCGTCATTAAAAACTGCAACTCACCTTCATATGGCTATACTGACAGAAAAAAATAAGTTCTTGCAAACTAGCCCTTGAAATGCAATGACAATCCAAAAAAATAAAATAAAATTCTTGGTCATTAAGATCCAAAACAGGCTGGTCGCTAAGAAGTTAAAGAGGTTCTCCAGAATTTTTGTATTGATGGTCATAAATATCAGATAGGCAGCACCACTGCTGATCAGCTGTTCTACATTAGTTCAGTGCTGATTTCATAGTAACATAGTAACATAGTAACATAGTATAAAAGGCCGAAAAAAGACATTTGTCCATCCAGTTCGACCTGTTTCCTGCAAGTTGATCCAGAGGAAGGCAAAAAACCCCTGTGAGGTAGAGCCAATTTTCCCCACTTAAGGGGAAAAAATTCCTTCCCGACTCCAATCAGGCAGCTATATAGCTATAGCCTGAAATATTATTACGCTCCAGAAATACATCCAGGCCCCTCTTGAATTCCTTTATTGTACTCACCATCACCACCTCCTCAGGCAGAGAGTTCCATAGTCTTACTGCTCTTACCGTGAAGAACCTTTTTCTATGTTTGTGTACAAACCTTCTTTCCTCCAGACGCAGAGGATGTCCCCTCGTCACAGTCACAGTCCTGGGGATAAATAGATGATGGGAGAGATCTTTGTACTGACCCCTAATATATTTATACATAGTTATTAGATCTCCCCTCAGTCGTCTTTTTTCTAGAGTGAATAACCCTAATTTTGATACCCTTTCGGGGTACTGTAGTTGCCCCATTCCAGTTATTACTTTAGTTGCCCTCCTCTGAACCCTCTCTAGCTCTGCTATGTCTGCCTTGTTCACGGGAGCCCAGAACTGTACACAGTATTCCATGTGTGGTCTGACTAGTGATTTATAAAGTGGTAAGACTATGTTCTCATCACGGGCATCTATGCCCCTTTTGATGCAACCCATTATCTTATTGGCCTTAGCAGCAGCTGCCTGACACTGGTTTTTACAGCTTAGTTTGTTATTTATTAAAATTCCTAGATCCTTTTCCATGTCAGTGTTACTGAGTGTTTTACCATTTAGTATGTACGGTTGACTTGCATTATTCCTTCCCATGTGCATAACTTTACATTTGTCAGTGTTAAACCTCATCTGCCATTTCTCTGCCCAAGCCCCCAATCTATCCAGATCCCTCTGTAGCAGAAAACTGTCCTCTTTAGTGTTAATTACTTTACACAGTTTAGTGTCATCTGCAAAAATTGATATATTACTGTGCAAGCCTTCTACAAGATCATTAATAAATATATTGAAGAGAGTAGGGCCCAATACTGAACCCTGAGGTACCCCACTAGTGACCGTGACCCAATCTGAGTGTGTATCATTAATAACCACCCTCTGTTTTCTATTACTGAGCCAGTTACTTACCCACATACAGATATTTTCTCCTAGTCCAAGTGTTCTAATTTTATATACTAACCTTTTATGTGGTACAGCGTCAAATGCTTTGGAGAAGTCCAGATATACGACATCCATTGATTCGCCGCTGTCAAGTCTAGAACTTACCTCCTCATAGAAACTGATTAAATTAGTTTGACATGACCGATCCCTCATGAAGCCATGCTGATATGGTGTAATTTGCTTATTTTCATTGAGATACTCCAAGATAGCATCTCTTACAAAACCTTCAAACAGTTTACCCACAACAGATGTTAAACTTACCGGCCTATAATTTCCAGGCTCTGTTTTTGGACCCTTTTTGAATATTGGCACCACATTTGCTATACGCCAGTCTGGTGGAACATTCTCTGTCAGTATGGAGTCCGTGAATATCAAAAATAAGGGTCTGGCTAGGACATCACTTAATTCCCTTAGGATACGGGGGTGTATGCCATCCGGTCCTGGCGATTTGTCTATTTTAATCTTTTAAGTCGCTGCTGTACTTCTTCCTGGGTCAGACAGGGCACTTTTAAAGGGGAATTTACTTTTACATTTTGCATTTCATCTGACAGTTTATTTTCCTCAGTGAAAACAGTGGTGAAGAAAATATTTAATAGTTTGGCTTTATCCTCATCGCTTTCTGCAACTCCCCCCTCATTGCTATGTAGAGGGCCGACTCCTTCAGGTTTATATTTTTTACCATTTATATAATTGAAAAACATTTTAGGGTTAGTTTTGCTCTCTTTGGCAATTAATCTCTCGGTCTCTAGTTTGGCAGTTTTTATTAGTTTTTTACATATTCTATTTTTTTCCTTATAGTTTATCAGTGCTTCCTGGCTCCCCTCCTGTTTTAGTGATTTATATGCTTTCTTTTTGTCATTTATTGCTTTTTTTACGGTTCTATTTATCCACATTGGTTTCTTCTTATTTCTTAGCCTTTTATTTCATTCAATTTAATGGGAGCAGGGTTGCAGTAACCAGCTATGTCAAGCTGTAGTTCCAATGCCTATTTTTGGTGCCGGAGTTACTGCAAGACAGCAGATTGTGGGGGTGCCAGGTATCCAAGCTCTGCCAATCTGATATTGATAACATATTCAAAGGATAGGCCATCAATATAAAAATCCTGGAGAAACCCTTTAAAAGAAATCTGTGAAGAGATTTGTGCAGCCAGAGGAAGCTTCAGAGAAGAGTGTACTCCCCATTAATGGTTAATTTTAATGCTACAGTAAGTTTCTGCTTTATTTCAAAGTAAAACATGATTTTCTATAATTAGAGAGGCAGTTAGGGTGTCATGATGTCCAGGATTTAGGCAGATTGAATCTGACTATGGCTAGAATGCTTTACTAACATGGTGGCATTAAATTTATATGCATTTTTTTGGAAGGACATATTATGGATTTTTTAAGATTTGTACATGTGGGATATGAAACAATGATAGTACGTGTTGGTATTTGAAGCAGCTATTTGAATCTTGATTGAAGCTACATGCCTAGCATGTTCCCAAAGAAGCTGCGATAGTAAAACTCAGGGTTGGCAATAAACTAGGCATGCCGCTATCTGTTATTATGACAAGTTTCTGATTTTGAGTATCCTGTCAGCATAATAAATATATTTATGTGAAGTTATTATTCTTTAAATCCCCCCCACCACCACCACCAGACTTGTAAAGATAGCTATACTTAACTGCTCCCGACTGCTGTGTTTGGGTATTGTGGCTCCTGGGCTTCCTTGACCAGACTTCCAGTCCCGCAGGTAGAGTAAGCTTCCTGCATGGACAGGGTCATGTGCGTTTCTGCAGCCAATGACTGGCTTTAGTGGTGATAAGTTGGCTTCTGTGGTTATGTGTCCTCAAGCGGTATATCACTGTTCGGTCAGTTGCCACATGGAGACATGTCACCACTGAGACTAGTCATTGGCTTCAGCAGTACATGTGACCCTGTCCATGCAAGAATTTTACATGCGGGGACTGGAAATATGATGAAAACGGCCTGGCGGCCACAGAGCCTGAATACAGTGAGGTGTAGTCTTCTTTACAGGTCCAACTAGGTAATGGCATTTAAAAACAAGTCTTGGACAACCACTTTAAAGGGGTATTCCAGTAAAGTAACTACATTTTTGAAAAACTGCATTAAGGCTGCAAGCTGTGACCCAACCAGAACCCATACCCAGGGCCGGTACAAAGATCCATTTTGCCGCCCCCCCGCCATGTCACTCACTCACTGACAGACACACACATGCACACACTGACAGACATAAAGGCACACACTGAAAGACAGACAAGCACACACTTACAGACAGACACGCACACACTGACGGACATGCACACACTCACAGACACGCACACACTGGCAGACAAGCACACACTGACAGACACGCACACACTCACTGAATGACACACACTGACAGACATACAATGACTCAGATACTCACTGACAGACAGGCATACACACTCGCTGACATACACACACTCATTGACATACACACACTCACTCAATGACAGACACACATACACTCACTCAATGACAGATACACATACACTCACTGACAGACAGACATACACTCACTGGCAGGCCGGTGCCCTAGGCGAACGCCTAGTTCGCAGAACAGTAGTGCCGGTCTGCCCATACCTATACATATAACCAGAGCTTCAATTTACCTTGCAATCCATTTGTCTAGCTCCTATGTGAGCCTGCAAGGCGCCTAATCTTCCCTCACAAAACTTCAAAGACTACAATCCCCACAATCCCTAGCTTTCCTGCTTTGAGTTTGTGCTCGTTCATGAGTGTTGATGTTTATTGATTGGCTCCCTGATATACAGTCCAGTCATGCCCCCTCTACTCAGTAATCCCCAGCACACCAACACTCCCTTATTTCACAAGACATTTAGCTAGAGAATTGATAGCAACACACTCAGCATGCTCGACCTAATAAAGGCTCAGAAATAGTGTGTAGCAGAGTTAGAAAACTACTTTTCTAACTACTGAATGGTAAATATGTGAACTTTACATTTTATTAGGTCATTATTGATGATGAATTAGTCTAAAACATAAGTTATATTTATGGCAACCGTAATACCCCTTTAAGGGCTACCTGCATGCCATTACAAGGTTGGCGTATATCAATAGAGAATAACATTGAGCCCAGCAATAGTACGTCTAACCACATGGAATTCATCTAAGTGGAGTCTAGGAAATATCTATCCATCCACTGCCTGGTATTAAAAGAAATACATCAACTGAAATTTTCTTTAAAACTGAGCTGGTATCTGTTTAAGCAGTAATATACATGACTTTGAGATTGACTGGAGTGAATTGTACTTCACGTTATTATCTGTGCTAGACTGCTTGACAAGTGTGCAGTTTTGCACTTTCATATGTGTGAGCGATATTCTCACGACAGGTTTCTTTAAAAAAAAAAAATTATGGGAGTTATTTATCATGCTGAAATGGGCCTATATTAGACGTATTTTAGGCGTGACTTCGCCCCGCTCAGGCCAGATCTAAAATTGTGGATGTTTAAGGCTTGGAAGCTGTCTTACATTTTTAACTGGTGCTAGATGCGCCAGATTTATGGAGAGGCCTGCGTCTCTTCATAAGATTTAGGGCTTTATTAAGACCAGCGACTTAATATATGTGCCCCTATGTTTTAACCCCTTAAGGACGAAGGGCGTCCTGGTACTGGAAATCAATCAGCAGGCATCTTGGCACAATGCCCAGGGGGGTCCTGTGACCCCCCCATGTCAGCGATCGCAGCAAACCGCAGGTCAATTCAGACCTGCGTTTTGCTGCGCTATCTGTAGTCTCTGATCCCCGCGGTCTGTGACCGTGGGGATCAGAGACTAAAATATGCCCCAAAGTGTAAATTTTAACCCCCCCCTGCACCCCGCCATATTAGTGTCCCACCGGGCGGTGCAGGGGGGGGGGGATTGCGGGCGGTGCTGCGGGTGGGCAGGTGTCTAGTGGGTATAGCAGGGGGTCAGCACATTGCTGACCCCCTGCTATAAACTGCTGACATCTGTGCTGCAGATGTCAGCAGTTTAACCCCTTCTATACCGCGGTCCGAACGGACCGTGGTATAGAAGGTGTTAACATGGAGGGAGCTCCCTCCCTCTCCCATCGGGGGGCTGCCGTACCTTTGCAGCCCCCCGACGGGATAGGATAGTAGAGGAGGAGCTCACCTCTCTTCCATCACCCGCTGCTCTCTTGTGGCAGCGGGTGATGGTTACATGGCAGCAGGACGCTTTCAGAAGCGTCCTGCTTGCCATGGTATAGTAACTCTGGTCAGACTTCTGCTAAAGGCAGAAGTCTGACCGGACTGTGAAAAGTAAAAAAATACAGTGCAGTACACTATATAGTGTACTGTTCTGTATTATATAGACACCAGATCCACTGGATCTACAAGAACCAAGTGGGTCTGGGTCAAAAAAAATGTCAAAAAAGTGAAAAAAAAAATAATACATATCACTGAATAAAAATAAAAAAAACAAATACACTACACATATTAGGTATCGCTGCGTCCGTAAAAATCTCCTCTATAAAAATATCATGTGACCTAACCCCTCACGCAAATACCGTAAAAAAAAACACAAAAAAAGGTGTAAAAAAGCCATTTTTGTCACCTTGCATCACAAAAAGTGTAATACCAAGTGATCAAAAAGGCGTATGCCTCCCAAAATAGTACCAATAAAACCGCCATCTCATCCCGCAAAAAATTAGTCCTTATATAGGACAATCGCCCAAAAAAATAAAAAAATATGGCTCTCAGACTATGGAGACACTAAAACATATTTTTTTTTCTAAAATGCTATTATTGTGTTAAAGTAAAATAAATAAATAAAAATTGTAAAATAAATTTTGCAAACGTCATTAACCCTTTAGGTTTTCCACAAGAGTTAATGGCAAATGGAGATAAAATTTCTGAATTTCAATTTTTGGGAAAAATTTTCAGTTTGAATCCATTTTTTCCAGTAACAAAGCAAGGGTTAACAGCCAAACAAAACTCAATATTTATTGCCCCGATTCTCTAGTTTGCAGAAACACCCCATATGTGGTCGTAAACTGCTGTATGGCCAAACGGCAGGGCGTAGAAGGAAGGGAACGCCACATGGTTTTTGGAAGGCAGATTTTGCTGGACTGGTTATTTGACACCATGTCCCATTTGAAGCCCCCCTGATGCACCCCTACAGTAGAAACTCCAAAAAAGTGACCCCATTTTGGAAAGTACGGGATAAGGTGGCAGTTTTGTTTGT
The DNA here is from genome assembly GCA_033119425.1 of Bufotes viridis. Lineage (NCBI taxonomy): Eukaryota > Metazoa > Chordata > Amphibia > Anura > Bufonidae > Bufotes > Bufotes viridis. The sequence goes on along the minus strand of CM065597.1, from coordinate 55,924,400 downwards.
ATTATTTTAGGGTAAATATGATTTTTGGTTGCTCTATATTACACTTTTTTTGAGGCAAGGTAACAAAAAATAGAAATTCCGAAATGTCATTTCCATTTGCCAATAACTCTTGAGGAACACCTAAAGGGTTAACAAAGTTTGTAAAATCAGTTTTGAATACCTTGAGGGGTGTAGTTTCCTAGATGGAGTCATTTTTTTGGATATTCTACTCTAGGGGTGCATCTGGGGGCTTCAAATGGGACATGGTGTCAAAAATCCAGTCCAGCAAAATCCGCCTTCCAAAAACCATATGGTGTTCCCTTCCTTCTGTGCCCTGCCGTTTGGCCATACAGCAGTTTACGCCCACATATGGGGTGTTTCTGAAAACGACAGAATCGGGGCAATAAAAATTGAGTTTTGTTTGGCTGTTAACCCTTGCTTTGTTACTGGAAAAAATGGATTCAAACAAAAATTTTTCAAAAAAATTGAAATTCAGAAATTTTATCTCCATTTGCCATTAACTCTTGTGGAAAACCTAAAGGGTTAATGACATTTGTAAAATCAGTTTTGAATACCTTGAGGGGTGTAGTTTCTAGAATGGGGTCATTTTTGGATGGTTTCTATTATGTAAGCCTCACAAAGTGACTTCAGACCTGAACTGGTCCCTAAAAAGTGGGTTTTTGAAAATTTCTGAAAAATTTCAAGATTTGCTTCTAAACTTCTAAGCCTTGTAACGTCCCCAAAAAATAAAATGGCATTTCGAAAATGATCGAACATGAAGTAGACATATGGGGAATGTAAATCAATAACTTTTTTGGGTGGTATTACTATGTATTATAGAAGTAGAGAAATTGAAACTTGGAAAATTGCTAATTTTTCCAAATTTTTGGTAAATTTGATATTTTTTTATAAATAAAAATGAAATTTTTCGACATAATTTTACCAGTGTCATGAAGTACAATATGTGACGAAAAAACTGTCTCAGAATGGCCTGGATAAGAAAAAGCGTTTTAAAGTTATCACCACATAAAGTAACACTGGTCAGATTTGCAAAAAATGGCCTGGTCCTAAGGTGAAAATGATTTTAAATAATAAATGGACCGCGCAGAAAGTGCTTCTTTTCTCACACCAAAGGGAATACTCTTTGATCGATCTTTGACATCAAGCTCACACTGCTTCCTTTCATATGTATCGATCTGTACAAATTGAAAGGAACCACATATAGTGAAGTATTGTCGGTTAGAACCTGCAGACACTCTGGAATTGCACTCACCGTGCTCTAGTTGTAACGCTGGCGTATCAAGATGTTTAAACACAGGTCACCGGCTTACTTTCCTTCATCCTATGTGAAAATAACTTCTTCCATAGTGAAGACCGTAACACAGCATATAAAATTCCAATTTTAATCTACTTACAAACTGGTGAATAAAATCACAGCGTTTTTTATAAAAACAATCGAGTCTGCCCGACCCGGGTTTCGCTCCAAATGGCTTCGTCAGGGGCGTCACTTCCTCTCACATTCACCTCGCCCTAAAATATCCACTAACTTCCCTTCATTAATTAGTAATCACCTGGTATCAAAGTTACGTGTACAGGAGCACATAAATAATATAAAAAAAGGAATGGAAACGCATGGGGTACCCCTACATTTTAAACATGTACATAAGATGGACCCGAAGGGGTTAAACTTTACAGGAGTCGCTCATGTCAAAAAACATTGGCGAGGAGGAAGTTATGAGAACAAGATAGACCAAACTGAAGTAGAATGGATATATAACATGGGAAGCGTACAACCTAAGGGGTTAAATGTGGACCTGGATTTAAAACCCAGTTTAATTTGAACTTTTTCCTCCTATGTGTTCTGATCAGGTATTCCCATAGGTGACTGTGGGGTACCTCCTGATGTAGCAGTGCCGGAGCGCAGTTCAGACTTGCTAGTGCCGAGTTGTTCGCAATTCAGGCTTAGCAGCGCTGACTCAGTGCATCTTGCGATGTAGCAGAGCCGACGCTGCGCTCGCACCACACTGTAACTGTGGATGTGGTTGCGAGAATGCGGTTTTGGGCCATGTAGGGGTGGATCTGTTGCTCTGGATGCGGTGCCGCACTGGAGATGGTCGGCATTGATGTGAACGACTGCACAGTGATGTGGGCAGCAACTTTGATACCAGGTGATTACTAATTAATGAAGGGAAGTTAGTGGATATTTTAGGGCGAGGTGAATGTGAGAGGAAGTGACGCCCTGACGAAGCTCATTTGGAGCGAAACCCGGGTCGGGCAGACGCAATTGTTTTTATAAAAAACGCTGTGATTTTATTCACCAGTTTGTAAGTAGATTAAAATTGGAATTTTATATGCTGTGTTACGGTCTTCACTATGGAAGAAGTTATTTTCACATAGGATGAAGGAAAGTAAGCCGGTGACCTGTGTTTAAACATCTTGATACGCCAGCGTTACAACTAGAGCACGGTGAGTGCAATTCCAGAGTGTCTGCAGGTTCTAACCGACAATACTTCACTATATGTGGTTCCTTTCAATTTGTACAGATCGATACATATGAAAGGAAGCAGTGTGAGCTTGATGTCAAAGATCGATCAAAGAGTATTCCCTTTGGTGTGAGAAAAGAAGCACTTTCTGCGCGGTCCATTTATTATTTAAAACTTTTGACGAGAGACTTACCCACCTCTTTATGAGGACTGCAGCATTTTGGAAGATACGTATATTGGATTTTTTTTTCTTTCATTGTGACTAAAGTGAAAATGAACCCGGTCCTTAAGGGGTTAAACGGGTAGTCTCATGAAAGCAACCCTTTTCTATATGCTCTTTTGGAGCATATGGAAAATACGTCCCTGCTTGTATTAGCCCACCAGAGCAGAGAAAAGCTAGCAAAGCTGAACAATTATTTAAATAGTCAGCATGTAGAATTACAAAGGAGGAAGTTACAGCCTTAGGCTACATGCACACGACCGTATGTGTTTTGCGGTTCGCAAAAAAAAAAAAAAAAGATGCCATCCGTATGTCATCCGTTTTTTTTGCAGATCAATCATAACAATGGCTAAAACGGACAAGAATAGGACATGTTCTATTTTTCTTTGCGGAGCTACGGAACGGACATACGGATGCAGATAGCACACGGTGTGCTGTCTGCATTTTTTGGGGACCCATTGAAATTAATTAGCCTGCATACTATCCGCAAAAACAACAAAAAACGGAATGGACACGGAAACAAAATACTTTCGTGTGCATGATGCCTTATAAGGCTTTCAGAAGCCTCACCTGGGATGAACATCTAAAAAAATGTTGTCCTGACAAGCTAACCTCTTTAAAAGTGTAAATCATGCTTGAAAAATGTTGCATACAGCACCATCACAAGTTAAACTTATATCAAAATGGAAATTTTGTAGAATTTTCATTATTAGCAAGCAATTGACTCGAAACATCCATTTATGAGATCACATTATTAGTGTTGATCTAGCACCAAAGTGCTCAGGTGCTCGAGTAGAACATCTCGGGATGCTCGGGTGCTCGGTACATGGAAGTCAATGGGAGAACCCCAGCATTAAACCAGGCACCCCCTGTTCTGAAGAGGGAAGGGTGTCTGGTTCACATGAAAAGGTCAGAAATTGATGGAAACACCACTGAAATGGTTTGGCAACAGCATGGGGAAGATGTCTGGATGCATCTTGGACTCCCAGGTCGCTGCTGGGAACTATGTTGTCCGAGTAGTATGCCAATTTTACAGACTGACAATAATATACACAAAACTGAAGATAAAATCAATTTTAGAGGAAAAATTGTTAGGAAACATTATTTCCTGTATATACACTTTTATATAAAGTGCAAATGCTGCCAAAAAGTACATGGAAGAGGCACTCCGATACAACCTGTATATCACATAAAGGAGGGCCTCATTCACATTGTGGTGCAATTGTTCAGGTAGTGGTGCTCCTACACTCATAAAGCTTATGCATTAAGTGAAAGGGCTGCCAAAAATTACAAGGAACCGGCATTCCAATATAACCTTTATTACACATAAAGGAGGGCATCATAGACATTTTCCTTGAAAAATTATGATTGGTGGCCTGCTGGTGACCCTCAAAAAAAAAAGGAGCAAGGGCCTGCTGGTGACCCTCTAAAACATTAGGCACAAGGGTTTGTTGCTGATCTGACCATCTAAAACATTAGGGGTGAAGGTCTGCTGTTGAGCTGACTCTATAGAACAATAGGGGTGAGTGCATGCTGCTGATCTGACCATCTAAAACATTATTGGCGAGGGCCTACTGCTGAGCTGACCATCTAAAACATTAGGGGGTAGGACCTGCTGGTGATCTGATCATGGAAAAAATTATGAGCGAGGGCCAACTGAGCTGACTATCTAAAACATTAGGGGTGAGAATATGCTGCCGAGCTGACTCTCTAAAACATTAGGGGTGAGTGCCTGCTGCTATTCTGACCATGGAAAAAATTATGGAGGAGGGTCTGCTGCTGAGATGACTATCGACAAAATTATGGTTAAAGGTCTGCTGCTAAGCTGACACTCTAAAACGTTAAGAGTGAGGGCAGCCTAATAAGCATGTTGATATGATGGAGGAGGAGGACGAGAAAAGGAATATTGGAACCATATACCCTTTTTTGTGGTGGAAGGGCTGCATGGGAATACAGTGTATTCAATACAACATAAAAGCCACATTTAAAGTGCTTTTATGTTCAGCCGCTTTCCTCTGGTGGAGTTGAGAAGTCAGGGGAAATCAAGGCCTTGTTAATTTTTATAAGATTCAACCGGTCAGCATTTTCAGTTGACAGGCGGATGCGCTTATCAGTTATTATGCCCCGTGCAGCACTAAATACCGATTCTGGCAAAACGCTGGCAGCAGGGCAGGCCAGCACTTCCAAGGCTTAGAGCGCAAGTTTGTGCCAAGTGTCTAGCTTGGCCACCCAATAGTTGTGAGGCACAGAGGGATCATTGAGGACACAGACATGGTCTGCTACGTACTCTTTTACCATCTTCCAAAAATTTTCCCTCCTTGTGACACTAGGCCACGCATATGGGTGAGGGTGCTGGCAGGGTGTCATGAAACTGTCCCAGGCCTTAGAGAGTGTTTCCCTGCCTCTGTTGGAACTGCTCTGTGTTCACCTCATCTCCCTTTCTCGGTTGCCCAAGTAACTATGTACTCTGCCGCCAGTGTTGTTAGCTGGAAATTTTTGGAGGAATTTTTCCACAAGGACCTTCTGTTATTGGTCCATTTTGCTAGTCCTCTCCACCACAGGAATGAGAGATAAGAAGTTCCCTTTGTAGCGGGAAGGTGAACAACCAGTAATCGTGTTGGCCAAAATGCGTATAACGGGTGGGTCATGGGAAAGGCAGCTTAACATAAAGGTAAGTCTTCATCAGGAGGATGACTCTCAATCTCATCATCCTCCTACTCCTCTTCCGCTGAACAGACGGAATAAACCTGCTATGGGTACTACCCTCTGTAGCAGAGGCAACCGTATCCTGCTTCTCCTTCTCATCATCAACATCATCCAATTTGCACTGAGAAGCTAAAATAAGGGTGGTCTGGCTATCACTCTATGTACTGTCTTCCCCAATTTCCACCTATTCCACATGCAAAGCGTCCGCCTTCATTGTGAGCAGAGAGCGTTTCAGTAGACACAGAAGTGGGATGGTTAAGCTTATAATAGCGGCATCGCTGCTCACCATCTGTGTTGATTCCTCAAAGGTGCATTCCATCCATGCCCACTCATCGCTTGTGAAGAGCGGAAGCTGACTGGAAAGGCGACGACCATGTTGTAGCTGGTATTCCACTACTGCCCTCTGCTGCTCACAAAGCCTGCCCAACATGTGGAACGTGTTGTTCCAGCGCTTTCTCTCGTCGCACAATAGTCGGTAAACTGGCAATTGCAAGCGCTGCTACAGCATTGCCAGACTGGCGGCAGCTGTAGATGACTTTTGGAAATGAGCACACATGTAGCGCACCTTCACCGGTAGCTCAGGCAAATTGGGGTAAGTTTTGAGAAACCGCTGAACCACTACGCTAGGCATGGTATGTGTGTGAGCTTGCTGAGCTCCAAAGCCACCACCAAGTTATGGCCATTATCAGACACAACCATGCCTGGTTGTAGGTTGAGTGGCGAGAGCCACAGCTCAGTCTAGTCCTTTATACCCTGCCATAGCTCTGAGGCGGTGTGCTGTTTGTCAAATAAGCAAATAAGTTTCAGCACGGCCTGTTGCTGCTTCCCCACTGCCCTGCTACACTGCTACTGACTTATGGCTGACTGGTGCTGCAAGATAATAATTCAGAGGTAGAGATGGAGGAGAAGGGGGGGGGGGTTGAAAATACAAATGTAGGTGGTGGCGGAAATCCTGATGGAAGTAGGGCCCGAAATCCTTAGCATCGGTAGCACCTGTGCCATCCCTGGGTACGACTCGCTCCTTGCCCCCACAACGTTCACCCAGTGTGCTGTTAGGGAAATGTAGCGTCTCTGGCCATAAGCACTTGTCCATGTGTCAGTCATTTAATGGACCTTCCCAATAACTGCGTTGGTCAGGGGCGGGTGATGTTACGGGACACATGCTGGTGTAAGGCGGGGATGGCACACTGGGCAAAATAGTTGTGGCTGGGGAATGAGTAATAAGGGATGGCTTCCGCCATCAGGCTGCGGAAAGCCTCAGTGTCCACAAGCCTAAATGGCAACATTTGTAGGGCCAGCAATTTGGAAAGGTGCGCATTTAGTGCTATGGCCTGTGGGTGGGTGGCTGGGTATTTGCGCTTTCGTTCAAAGGCCTGGGGTATGGACATTTGTACGATGTGCTGGGACACAGAAGAGGATGTGCTAGCTGATGGTGCCTGCGAAAGTCCAGGTGCATGGAATTGGCCAGCACGTAACACAGGGGAAGAGGAGGCAGTGGTCTGACCCGCAGACACTGATTGTGGACACAGACGTTCGGCCCACCAATTAGGATGCTTTGATGCCATGTGGCAGATCATGCTGGTGGTGGTGAGGTTGCTAGTGTTTACGCCCCTGCTCATTTTGGTACGGCACAGGTTGCAAATGACAATTCTTTTATAGTCTGCTTTTTTATCAAAAAAGCACCAAACCAGGGAACAGTTGCAGGCCTGTTCATGTGGCCTGCCTTCTCCCTTTTGCCAACCCACTGCCTCTTCCAGCCTGTTGCGGTGCTGCGGATCCCTCCCACTCTGTACTGCTGTCCTCACTCAGCCTGCCACATTCCCAGGTTGGGTCTGTGGTTTCATCGTCCACCACTTTCTCTTCCACTTCCTCACTCTGTTCATCCTCCTGACTTGTTGACCTAACAACAACCTGACTTATTGACAACTGTGTCTCACCCTCATCATTAATCTCTTGAGACACTAATTGCCGTTCCCCACCAACATCTTTTTCTGACTGTGGATGCTCAAGAGTTCGGGAATCAGGGCACAAGATCTCCTCATGTCCCTCTTCAAGCCGGCAGGGCCATGACCTCTGTGTGCTCCATCAGCAGCATGGCCACTTCCCCGTCCCTTACTGCTCGCCTTCATCATATTAAATGGTATATATGCTTGCAAGTATGTCACACATACAGTAGCACAGTTTTTTTTAAGTGTGTGCGCAGATAAAATACAGTCAATGTCACAGATAGTTGGGATGCGGAAACGTTGTACAGGAGAGGTACCGCAGGTAATTGCGCTGCTGTCAACAGCGGCTAAGAAAAAATTACAGTCAATGTCACAGATATTTGGGATGCAGAAACGTTATACAGTAGAGGTACCACTGGTAATGGCGCTGCTCTCAACAGTGGCTAAGAAAAAAATTACAGTCAATGTCAGAGATATCTGGGATGTGGAAAAGTTATATCCACAGGCTACATTTTGATGCACCTGTGAGGCCTGGGCCATATTAGCCAGTCTTGGGTGGGGCTCTTAGCCTTCTCCCTCCTCCCTTTGCAGGCATGGCTACATGCTGGAGGTAACTGGGGAGTTTGCTGCGAGTTGGCCTTTACACTCCTGTAATTTAGCCCACTGGCCCCTGATATTGCCCATACGGCACAGGTAGGTGAGTGTTAGGACCCAAGCTACTTGAGAAACCTTGGCACGGTGATCGGGCTCAGACATGTCCTCCACAGCAGGATATGTTTGCTAATTCTCAATTTTAACATAAGAATGAGGGTTAGTAAGAGCACAGAGTGCACCTGTTTGTTCCATTATTATTGTTACATTGTTTATCACATCCACACAACTGCCACCGTGTGTAGGATATCTATTGCGGTACTTGTGGTCCACTGCAGCATCCTCCATTGTATGCATTTTTGCTGGGGATCGCCATTAGCCATTAACATCTTTGCAAATGTTATGCTTTAGTACGTACTCACTGGTGCGTTCAACTGGATCTTTCAGTTCTGCTAGCATAAGGATTCTGAATTAGTACTTTGTCCCATTGCTTGTTCAAGGACTTTAAGCCTTGCTAGGGAAGCTGCTTCCTCTCCTTCCTTGCAGACTTCTGCTAGTAGCGTACATACGCAGCAAATAGATGATTTATAGAGTCTCTAATTTAAGCTGGTTGATCATTAGAGTGTGACAAAACTGACATGCAGTGTGAGGTTCTGTCCCACAGGTCTGACAGTTTGCTGGGGAACTCATCTCTAGTGGCTTCATAGCTTTCTCTGAGTTTCTGTGTTGGTTTTATTGTACGTTTGGGTCTTACACTATGTTCGGTAATATCTGCAGAATCTGCTCCCTGTAAGTCTGCCGGTTCAGAGGCATGATGTATCTGCATTGGTTCAGCCATAAAAGAGTGTTCAGAGCCTTGTCTAGACATTTTTTATGGTTTTGTGAACAAATCGTACTGTCTCTTTAAGAAGACAAACAGCATCTTAAACAAGTGAGGTAGCATAGTTCAATGTAGAGCAACAGTTTTCAAAATTTACTTGAACTGCATAAGCTTGGGTGACCATGTGCTTTCACAAGATGGGCTTTTGGGTCTCTAGCACCAACCCTGCCTAATAAAAAAATAAAATTCAATTCCCTACACTATCTGTCCCTTCTAGAGCACAGCTCTCCCTGACTAAGACTGAGCCGAACCACGTGTCATCGGGTGCTTTATAGAACACGATGATGCGTTCCGGCCAGCCAGTCACTGTAATGCCAGTAACCAACATGGCTACGGCATTATAGTGAGTGGCAGTACTTACTTGCACGTTTATTGGCTGAACTGAAACGTGTGGGAAGGAGACTCAAGCATCTCGCTTGAGCACATGCGGTATTCGGCCCAACACTGCGATGTGCCGAGCCAAACTGGCATTCGGCCGAGCATGCTCGCTTAACACTTCACATTATGACTCTTGCTTGTGTCCTTTAAAATCGAATCTGTGAAATTTTGTTCCATCTTTACTCATGGATGTTAGTCACTAAGAAAGAAACAAACAGTGAAAATATATTTTTCAAAAACATAAAAAATACTAAATAAAATAAATTAATGAAAACATTAACCATTTCATTTACATTTAGTTTTGTTAATGTAGGTCTACTATTTCCCATTTAGGTTGGCCATACATTTCAGGTTTTGTCTAGGCTTTCTGATGCACTTTTAAAGCTAAAACCAGGTGTCAATTCACAAATGAGGGAACGTAGAATCTAGCTGTTGGGTAGGGCTGCAGTTTTTTGCTTTTTCTAGCACTGTTGATTGATTTAAACGAGTGATGGTTGCATGCATTGCTTTGGACTACAGCTGTAGCTCAATAGTGTAAAGAGTACCCTCACCCTCCTAAGGCTACTCACACACATTCAGGTTTTGTTTAGGTTTACTGATGCAGTTTTCATGCAAAAGACACATTTGGATTCACAAAAGAGAAGCAGAGTCTGCCTTTCTCTCTCTTAAAGGGGTTTTCTGATATTGATGGCCTATCATCCTCAGGATGTTCCCTTTTATTGATCCACACTGGTTTTGACTTAAAAAAATAAAATGCACCAGAAAACCTAACCAAAATTGAATACACAGGCATCCTAATAATCTTTTATTAAACTTTTGATACTTTTCTTTATGTAAGAAATCCATCTAGTGAACTATTTATATAAATAAAATCTCATTTGTTTAATGATTCATGATAATTGAAAGTCTTGATAATGAATTTGTAGGAACGTAAATGGGATTTCCAGAGGTGTCACTTATTATAATCCTTTGAGATTTGAGTACTTTTGGAATGCGCACCTGATGCCTATAAATATTTCAGTTTAATGAGTATTAAAATGTGGGAGATGAATATCATAAATTGATTCTATTTAATTGTTCATGAGCATTTACATTTTAACTCTTAGTAAGTATCTGTAAACATGATCCATCTATTAAACCAAAAATACTGCCTAGTCTCAGGATGAATTAAATTATCCATCTATATGTGCATTCTGATGTACAGTTGTAGCAATATCTTTACTTTATGCAGTAGTTCCAGGAATGACAAATGTCATGAGGTGAAAACAAGGGTGAAAAGGCCAGAATCAAATCTAGAATCTTAGTCAAATGCCCTCATGGTCATCAATGGCAATGCCCAATTACTAATGTAGGAACATCAAAATCCAATCAAAATCCAACAGCATAACATCAATGAAATATTTTCATTGCATTTACAGGCTCAAAACTGTAAAACTGTATCACTAATGTTATTACCAGTAAGTGTTTCTCAAGACCAGTGTTGCTGCTGTAGTTTGTCATCATAAGTCTTTGGATTTGAAAGTGACGTCATATAATGTAACAACTAGTGTTGAGCAAATCGAAGTTAACAAAGGGGGTTTCAATCTGAATTTCAGGAAAAATTTAATTTGTCGATTTGAAGCTAAATTTCCTCATGCTTCATGGTAACAAAACAATTTTTCATGTCATGGTGGTAAAAAAAAACAAAATAAAACGACATGCTTATTTGGCACGTTTCCTTCAATCAAGATAGCCTCAACGGCCTCTCCGTGAGCAAATGGATGAGGTGAGTATGCATTTTTTGTTTTTAACCCATGATTAACCCCTGAAAGGCCTGAATGTGATTGTCAGATGTCAAGATTAATATTGAAAATGGCATCTGAGGGGTTCAATGATCGCCATTCCCCGTCATTGCACCCGATGCATACAATAGAATGCAATTCATGATAAAGTAGTTTGTCATAAATAAAATTTCTTTGTGAACTTCGGTGAAGCAGCAGAAACAGCTGAATCAAATTTTTAATAACTTTGCTTATCTCTAGTCACAACTAATTGGAATTTGATCCTAATTTAAGGAAGAATTTGATTCGCACTGAATCCGTAATTCCTCATGCTTCATGGAAACGAATCACATTTTTTCCTAATATGGCTACTGCATGTGTTAGGACATGGAGCAAGGAACTCTGGGAATGAGGGATCACCCGCAATGGGATGTCACAGCACTATAAATAACCTCAGCCATCTTGGATTTAGCCATTTTCCAGTGTACTTAGGGCAGAGAAAGACATCAACAGGCACTAGGTACAGTGGTAGAAAAGGCACTAGTTGCAGTTATATGTTCTTAAGCCCTTTTTGGTGTGTATTAGTGGCAAGCCAATGATATATATATATATATATATATATATATATATATATTTGCCATTCAGTGGTGCAGCTATATGTTCTAAAGCCCTTTTTTGCATGTATTAGTGGCACACAAAAAAAGTATTTGCCGTTGTGTGGTGAAGTGAGAAAATTACAGCCCTTTTGGCGTGTATAAGTGGCAAAAAATATATTTTTGCAATTCAGCAGTGCAGTTATATGTTCTAAAGCCCTATTTTTCGTGTATTAGTGGCACAAAAAAAGTGAGAAAATTACCTTTTTGGCTTGTATTGGTGGCAAAAAAAAGTTTTATGTTCTAAAGCCTTTTGTGATGTGTAAAAGTGAAAAAAGGGCCTATTTGATGCAGTCATATGTTCTAAAGCCCTTTTTGGTGTGTATTAGTAGAAAAAAAAAATTGCCGTTCAGCAGGTCAGTTATATGTTCTAAAGCCCTTTGTGGCATGTATAGGGGCAAAAAAGTATATATTATTTGCCGTTCAGCGGTGCAGTTATATGTTCTAAAGCCTTTTGTGGCGTGTAAAGGTAAGGGCCTATTTGCGGTTCAGTGGTGCAATTATATGTTCTTAAGCCTTTTTTGGCATGTATAAGTGGCAAAAAACTATATATTATTTGCCATTCAGTGGTGATGTTATATGTTCTAAAGCCTTTTGTTGCGTGTATAAATAGAAAATAGTAAGGACCTATTTGCCATTAAAAGGTGCAGTTATATGTTCTAAAGCCCTTTTTGGCGTATATTAGTGGCAAAAAAATATATATTATTTACCATTCAGCGGTGCAGTTATATGTTCTAAAGCCCATTTTTGCATGTATTAGTGGCACACAAAAAAAGTATTTGCCGTTGTGTGGTGAAGTGAGAAAATTATAGCCTTTTTTGGCGTGTATAAGTGGCAAAAAAATATATACTATTTGCCGTTCAGTGGTGCAGTTATATATTCTAAAGCCCTATTTGGCGTGAATTAGTGGCAAAAAATATATATATTATTTGCCGTTCAGCGGTGTAGTTATATGTTCTAAAACCTTTTGTGGAGTGTGTAGGTGGAAAAAAATAGGGGCCTATTTGCAGTTCAGCAGTGCAGTTATATGTTCTAAAGCAGTTTTTGGCATGTAATAGTGGCAAAAAAATATATAATATTTGCCGTTCAACGGTGCACTTATATGTTCTAAAGCATTTTTTGGCTTGAAATACTGGGAAAAAAAGGGCTTATTAGACGTTGTGTGGTGAAATGAGAAAATTATAGCCCTTTTTCTCGCTTAATAGTGGCAAAAACAAACATATTTGCCGTTCAGCAGTGCAGTTATATGTTCCAAAGCTCTTTTTGGATATATTAGTGGAAGAAAATATAAAATATTTGCCGTTCAGCAGTGCAGTTATAGGGTTCTATAGCCTTTTGTGGAGTGTATAAGTGGAAATAGTAAGGGCCTATTTGCCATTTAACGGTGCAGTTATATGTTCTAAAGCCCTTTTTGGAGTGTTTTAGTGGCAAAAAAATATATATAATTTGCTGTTCCAAAGTGCCGTTATATGTTTTAAAGCCCTTTTTTGCGTGTATTAGCGGCACAAAAAAAGTATTTGCCATTGTGTGGTGAACTTAGAAGATTATATGTATATTTTTTCGTTCAGCGGTGCAGTTAAATGTTCTAAAGCCCTTCAGGAAGAAGCTAACTCGAAAAGCGTGTAGATGGGACGCCATTCCTATTCTTTTGGTTGGTTAACATTACTTTTAGTATGTGGTTTACGGTATTTTCCTAATCATATAACTGCGGTGGTTTAACCAATACCTTTAAAGGGCAGAGTAGCAACATTGCGGAATGGGGGTAGAGACCTATCTTATGGCTTGTTTAGCATAATATATGGATAACATAGAGAGCTCATGCAATTGCCCCTAGCAAGTTCATAATAGACCTAGTAGTACATGTGGAACCAGCTATCCTATATGTTGATTATTGTATGTATATCAACCTAAATAGTAATTGTATGGCGTAATTGAATTGTGTTTCTCCTACGGATGGTAATGTGATTATTTTATATTATATTATTTTATATTGGTATTTAAATAAAAATTTAGTATATTTTAAGGGAATTTGTGTACCGTTTTTATTTTGTGGTAAATATTTTTAGATATGGGTGGAATCCCATTTTTGCATGTGGACATTTGGAGTTGAGTTCAGCAGTTCCTTTATATGTTCTAAAGCCTTTTGTGCCATCTAATAACTGCGTGTATTAGTGTCACAAAAAAAAATGTACACTGTGTGGTGAAGTGAGAAAACTACAGCCCGTTTTGGCATGCATTAGCGGCAAAAATATATATATTTGCTGTTCAGTGTGCAGTTATTTGTTCTAAAGCCCTTTTTTGCATGTTTTAGTGTCACAAAAAAGTATTTGCCATTGTGTGGGGAAGTGAGAAAATAACAGCTCTTTATGACGTGTATTAGTGGCAAAAATATGTATATTTGCAGTTCAGTTGTGCAGTTAAATGTTTCAAAGCTCTTTTTTGCATGTATTAGTGGCACAAAAAAGTATTTGACGTTGTGTGGTGAATAAAAATATATATTATTTGCCATTCAGCCGTGCAGTTAAATGTTCTAAAGCCCTTTTTGGCCTGCATTTGTGGCACAAAAAAAAGTATTTTCCGTTGTGTGGTGAAGTGAGAAAATTATAGCCCTTTTTAGCATGTATCAGTGGCAAAAATATGTATATTTGCAGTTCAGTTGAGCAGTTAAATGTTCCAAAGCCCTTTTTTGCATGTATTAGTGGCACAAATTTTTTTTTTACGTTGTGTGGTGAAGTGAGAAAATGACTGCACTTTTTGGCGTGTTTTAGTGGCAAAAGAATATACATTATTTGTTGTTCAATGGTGTAGTTATATGTTCTAAAGCCTTTTGTGGCGTGTATAAGTCAAAAAAGTAAGTGCCTATCTGCCGTTCAGCAGTGCAGTTATTTGTTCTCCAGTCCTTTTTGGCGTGTATTAGTGGAAAAAAAAATATATTATTTCCAGTTCAGCGGTGCATTTACATGTTCTTAAGCTTTTGGTGGAGTGTGTAAGTGGAAAATAGAAAAGACCTATTTGCAATTCAGAGGTGCAGTTATATGTTCTAAAACCCTTTTCGTTTTAAATTAGTGTGAAAAATATGTATATTTGCCGTTCAGTGGTGCAGTTATATATTCTAAAGCCCTTTTTTGCGTTTATTAGTGGCTAAAAAAAAAAAAACATTTGTCGTTGTGTTGTTAAGTGAGAAACTTATAGCCCTTTTTGGCATGTATTAGTGGGAAAAATATGTATATTTGCCGTTTAGCTGTGCAGTTAAATGTTCTGAAGCCCTTTTTTTGCATGTATTAGTGGCCCAAAAAAAAGTATTTGATGTTGTGTGGTGAAGTGAAAGAATGACAGCCCTTTTTGGGGTGTATTAGTGGCAAAAAAATATACATTATTTGCCATTCAATGGTGCAGTTATATGTTCTAAAGCCCTTTTTGACCTTTATTAGTAGCTAAAAAATATATATTATTTTCCATTCAGCGGTGCAGTTATATCTTCTAAAGCCTTTTGTGTAGTGTATAAGTGAAAAATAGTAAGGGCCTATTTGCCATTCAGCGGTGCAGTTATATGTTCTAAAGCACTCTTTTGCGTGTATTAGTGGCACAAAGAAAAGTATTTGCCGTTGTGTGGTGAAATGAGAAAATAACAACCCTTTTTGGCATGTATAAGTGGAAAAAAATATGGGCCTATTTGCCGTTCAGCGGTGCAGTTATATGTTCTAAAGCCCTTTTTGCCGTGTATTAGTGGCAAAATAATATATATAATTTGCAGTTCAGCGGTGCATTTATATCTTCTAAAGCATTTTGTGGTGTGTATACAGTAAGTAGAAAAAAAATAAGGTCCTATTTGCCATTCAGCAGCGTAGTTATATGTTCTCCAGCCCTTTTTGGCATGTATTAGTGGTAAAAAATATATATTATTTGCCGTTCAGCAGTGCAGTTATATGTTCTACAGCCTTTTGTGGCGTGTATAAGTGGAAAAAAATTAAGTGCCTATTTGCTGTTCAGCGGTGCACTTATATGTTCTAAATCCCTTTTTGGCGTGTATTAGTGCAAAAAATGTACCGTATTTTTTGCCCCATAAGACGCACTTATGGGGCAAATGCTGACATTTTTACATCGCCAGCTGCGATGTACGCTCGAGCGCGGAGGGACTGGGAGGAGGAGCTGGGGGCCGGCAATTGCGGAGGGGCCGGTGCAGTGACTGTACTCCGCCCCCCCCCACCGCTCCAGTGCTGCACTATTGAAATATGAAATATGTAATTCAATTAAAAGTTCCCATCCATGCCCCCCACCCCTAATATTACCGACACACAGCAGCTTGTTGAAAGCAGGCAGTCCGGGCGGCCGGCGCATCACTCACTTACGTCACGTGCCTGCGCCACCTGCTTCATTCATAAAGTAGGTGGCGCAGGCACGTGACGTCAGTGAGTGACGCGCCGGCCGCCCGGCCTTACTGCCTGTTATTAACAAGCTGCCTTGTGTCGGTAATATTAGGGCTGGGGGGCATGGACAGGAACTTTTAATTGAATTAAATATTTTGTATTTCTATAGTGCAGCGGGGGTGGGGCGGAGTACAGTCACTGCACTGGCCCCTCCGCAATTGCCGGCCCCCAGCTCCTCCTCCCAGTCCCTCCCTGCTCGCTCAGTTTTTTGGGGGGAGGGGGTCTGTGGATGGCACTGTTATGGGATGGGGGATCTGTGGATGGCACTGTTATGGGGTGGGGAGGGTCTGTGGATGACACACATATATAACAGTGCCATCCACAGATCCCCCATAACAATGCCATCCACAGATGCCCCCATACAGTGCCATCCACAGATCCCCCATAACAGTGCTATCCACAGATCCCCCATAACAGTGCCAGCCCTGTTATGGGGGGGGGGGGTTCTGTGAAGGATACTGTTACAGGGGGGCTCTAACAGTGTCAGTCATAGAATCCCCCATAACAGTGCGTCATCCCCAGATCCCCCATAACAGTGCGTCATCCCCAGATCCCCCCATAACAGTGCGTCATCCCCAGATCCCCTCATAACAGTGTGTCATCCCCAGATCCCCCATAACAGTGCGTCATCCCCAGATCCCACATAACAGTGTCCTTCACAGATCCCACCCATAACAGTGACATCCACAGATCCCCAGTAATAGTGCCATACACAGATCCCCAGTAATAGTGCCATTCACAGACCACCATTAGTTCCAAAACCACCAAAAGCACACCTTTTGGTTAAAAATATTTTTTTTCTTATTTTCCTCCCAAAAAACCTAGGTGCGTCTTATGGGCCGGTGCGTCTTATAGGGCGAAAAATACGGTATATAATTTGCTGTTCAGCGGTGCATTTTTTGGCATGAATTAGTGGCACAAAAAATATATTTGCCGTTGTGTGGTGAAGTGAGAAAATGACAGCCCTTTTTGACGTTTATTAGTGGCAAAAAAATATATATTTGCCATTCAGCGGTCCAGTTATATGTTCTAAAGCCCATTTTTGTGTGCATTAGTGGCACATAAAAGTATTTGCCGTTGTATCGTGACATGAAAAAATTATTGCCCTTTTTGGCGTGTAATAGTTGCAAAAATATATATATTATTTGCCATTCAGCGGTGCAGTTATATGTTCTAAAGTCCTTTTGGCATGTATAAGTGGCAAAAAAATATATATTATTTACCATTCAGCAGTGCAGTTATATGTTCTAAAGCCCTTTTTGGCATGTATTAATGGCTAAAAATATATATTATTTTCTGTTCAATAATGAAGTAATATGTTATTAAGTCTTTGGCCTGTATAAGTTGAAAAAAATTATGAAATTATTTGCCATTCAGCAGTGCAGTTATATGTTTTAAAGCCTTTTTGGACGTATATTAGTGGCAAAAAGATATATATTATTTTCCTTCAGCGGTGCAGTTATATGTTCTAAAGGCTTGTGTGGCATGTATAAGTGGAAAAATATAAGGGTCTATTTGCCATTCAACAGCGCAGTGATATGTTCTTCAGCCCTTTTGGGTGTGTAGTAATGGCAAAAAATATATATATTTGCCGTTTAGCGGTGCAGCAATATGTTATAAAGCCCCTTTTGGCTTGTATTAATGGCAAAAAATATGTATTTGCCTTTAAGAGGTGCACTTACCGTGTTCTAGAGCCTTTTTTGGTGTGAGTTAGTGGAAAAATATATATATTTACCGTTCATTGGTGTAGTTAGATTTTCTTAAGCCTGTTGTGGGGTGTATAAGTAGAAAAAAATAAGGGCCTATTTGCCACTCAGCAGTGCAGTTTGTTCTAAAGCCCTTTTTGGCATGTATTAGTGGGGGAAAAAAAGGCTTATTAACTGTTATGTGGTGAAGTGAAAAAATTACAGACTTTTTTGTGGTATTTTAATTTCATTTTTATTTATTTATTTGATCTAACAGTATGTCAGACAGAGAAGTGCCAGGCCCTGCAGAGGGGAGTGGCAGTAGCTCCACTATACAGCAAGGGCGAGCTACTAGAGGACAGTCAGCAGCTAATGGCCAGCCAAGATGTTGAGGAGACATCCGCCGTTTCTTCCGGTAGGCGGGCAAGTAGTGATGAGGAGAGTGGCATGGGAGCAGGTGTTGCGAGCGTAGCGTGGCCGGGAGTCAGCAGGGTGGCAGCAGTGGGAGGTCGGGAGCCAAACGTGCCCAGGGTAGACCACCCACTTCTTAGGAGCCTAGCTGCCCAGGTAGTAGTGGTGCAGAGGTTCACGGAAGCAGAGGCGGTGGCAGTCAGTCAATAAGGAGTATTGGGGTTAAAATAACCTACTCTGCAGTGTGGCAGTTTTTTGTTAAGCTGCCGGAAGAGGTGAATATGGCCATTTGTAGAATCTGTGGTAAGAAGGTAAAGTATGGCCAGGGTGCCAATGTTGGCACTACGGCCCTGTGTAAACATATAGAGCCTCACCATAAAGTGGCCTGGGAGAACCATGGCTCCGATGTGGTTGTCCAGCCTGCCACAGAAACCACTGCATCACCCAGTGCAACGCACTCTATTTCAGGCAGTCAATGCTCCACCACCTCAGCCAAAGGGAGCTGTCTGTGCAACGGGCGCATCGCCCTAGGGCCCTCTATATATAAAACGTGTCCCAGGTGTAGGAGTGCCGAGTGGTATAGTGCGGCCTAAAATGTCTCTTTATGTGTGTCACAGTGCTCCTAACAGGATACGGCTGGACCCCCGACTTTTGATCCGAAGCAATAAATAGGGGGAATAATTGATTGGAAAGAAAGATTGAGTCCAGACCTTGTATGTAGTTGAACAGCAGCTTTACGTTGCATAAACGTTCTCCAAAACGGTTTACAGACTTTGTCTTGGTCCCAGCAGGCTTTAGCAATAAAACTGGCAGGCAAACTCGACTCTACTTCATCTGTTTCTCTTTATGCTCTACTGTACTGACAGGCTAACTGTATGACTTTGCTTCTTCTTGTATGCTGCACTTCTCTTTGTATGGTCTGTCTCTAGATTAGGCAAGGGAACTTTCTTCTTGGCTCCTGAGGCTCTAAGCTTTGGCCTCCCTGGCCAGCTGAGCTGAGGGTGCTCTGGCTGGCGTGGGCACGTCCAGCAGAGATGTGCCCTGCACACCTTCTCCATGCAGGGGGTAAGCTGGACTAACTCGCACTGGTCCCCACCCTTCCTGCAGGAAGTGAGACTCACCCACTTCTCCACAGAGTGGGGGTTAGAATGGAATTGAAGGTTCCATTCTATCTAACTGCAGTTCTGCCATGTTTGCTGCCACTTGCTGGTTAAGCAGGCACATTACATACAAACAGTTGCAAACATTAGAAATGCACAGTGTGGTGAACCTGGAACAGAATGCATCGATGACGTTAATGTTAGCAGACATAGATAGAAGCAGGGTGCATGACTGGTAACACCACTCTGGGGTGTTACATCTGTCCTTCCCATCATCTGCTGGTCCTGATGCTCCTGCTCCTTGTCAGTCAATCCATCAGCAATTGATCACTGAAGCGATTGTCAAGAGACAACAGTATGCGTGCACTCATCCAACGGCGCAGAAGCTGAATGTGCTCCTGGCCAAGTTGCTGGTGCAGCAGTCCCTCCCTTTCCAGTGGTGGACTCTGAACCTTTCAGAGAACTAATGGCTTGCACAGAGTCGAGGTGGAGAGTCCCAAGCCGTCATTTCTTTGCCAAAGAGGCAGTGCCAGCCCCTGCACACACATGTAGAACAGAAGGTGGGCCAGTCATTGAGCCTGTCGGTGTCTGCCAAAGTACACGGCAGCGCCGATGTGTGGAGCTGTAACTACGGTCAGGGACAATACATGACCTTTACGGCCCACTGTGTGAATGTGGTTCCTGCACAGCCACACCAGCAACTTTGGCAGATGATGCCGCTTCCGCTTCCATGTTTTCACGCCGTTGGTCCTGCGACAATGTCCGCCTCTGCCTCCTCATCCAGCACAGCCTCAGCCTCCACTGCAGGGACAATTCAGAGTGCCCTTCCAGCATACCAAATATGCAGGGCAGGCAGTGTCATGCTGTTCTGCACCTTGTTTGCCTGGGCGAACGGAGTCACACAGGGGAGGAACTGCACCTTATCCTTAATCAAGAAATCAAATTGTGGCTTTCTCCGCGACAACTGAAAATCAGAACCATGATGACTGACGATGGGAAGAACATGGTGTCGGAGCTGCGTCAAGGAGGCCTGAGCCATGCGCCCTGCATGGCACAAGTGTAGAATCTGGTTGTCAAGCGGTTCCTGAAGTCTTCCACCCATCTGCAAGACATCCTAAAAATGGCCAGGAAACTTTGCATGCACTTCAGCCACCCGTACAGCAAAGCACACCCTCCTTGAGCTGCAGCGGCAGAATGGCATCCCACAACATATGCTCCATAATTGGACCGACTATACGAACAGAGAAAGGCCATAAACGATTTCTTGATGATCCAAGCGGACAGGAGTACTGCCCTGTGTAACTTTGATGTCAGCCAGTGGCAGCTCATGCATGACATCTGCAGTTTGCTCAGGCCCTTTGAGGAGGCCACGTTATTTGTTAGTCGTCAGGACTGGAGGATGAACAATGTCATTCCACTGCTTCATGTCCTGGAAAAGATGCTGGTAAATCTGGCTGGTCAGGGGACTGGAGATCCCTAGATCGCCTAGATCTCAAGGCCACATGAGTCCTGTGGAAGCTGAACTAGATGAGGAGGAGGAAATTGGAGCACAAGCAATATGTAGGAAATGGGTGGTTTTTCTACACAGGTTACAGGAGAGGAGGAGCAGGACCAGCCACAGCTATAGGGTGATGAGGAAGATGAGGCAGAGGACCCAGACACCGAGGCAGTATGCAGTGTAGATGGAGGCAGGGAGTCCCTTCGAGTCACTTGCACAAATGACCCGATGCATGCTCACTTACTTGCATAGTGACAGCCGAATTGTCACCATTTGGCAGAGGGATGACTTCTGGCTCTCCATCTTGTTGGACCCTTGCTTACGGTCCAAAATGAGGGGGCATTTTTACACCCGCTGAGAGGGAGAAAAAACTGAACTACTATAGAAACATCCTATGTAGTCAGTTGTCCACTACCTATCTGCCCCATTGTCAATCCTCTCGCATGTCTAACCAGGGCCCTCTGTGCTCACGTTCCTCTGCCGTGGCTGCTGTGGCAGGGTGGAGGGGTAGCAGCAGTTCCAGCACCATCAGTAGCAACTTGAGTCTAGAGTCGCTGATCAGAAGCTTTCTTCAACCACCTAGTGAAGAAACTATCCACCAGCGGCAGCAGCAGCTAGACTGGGAGCAGGACCTGAACCAGCAGGTGGTGACATACTTGAACTGCACCCAGCCACCACACATTGAAGATCCGCTGGACTACTGGGCATCCAAACTGGATTTGTGGACGCATCTGGCAGAGTTTTACCTGGAAAAGCTGTCCTTTACGGCCAGTAGTGTGGAATCAGAGTGGGTGTTTAGTGCGGCGGGGGCCATAGTTACCACAAGAAGAACTAGCCTGTCCACCCAAAATGTGGAGAGACTGACCTTTGTCATGATGAATCAGGTGTGGATCAGCCAGGATTTACAACAACCAATTCCTGATGCATCAGACTAGATCATCCATGGTGCCACACCAGCAATTTTACAAAAGAGACCGGTTTCTTCTGGCAACCTACCTCAGCTACTATTCTGATGCTGCCACCCGCCTGATGCCACACATCTGAGGCCAAGTGCTCCTTCTTTCACCCACCCTCTTCAGCTATGTCACCTTGACACTCTGTAGTCTCCTGATGCTGCTCATGCTACCTCGACACTATTTCACCTTGCCACTCTGTGGCCTCCTGATGATACTGTTGCCACCTCCACACTGTAATTGTGCCACTCTGTGGCCTCCTGATCATGCTGCTGCTGCCACCTTCACAGTCTGTCATTCTGCCACTCTGTGGTTTCCTGATACTGCTGCCACCTCCACACTATGTCACCTTGCCACTCTGTGGTCTCCTGATGCTGCCACCACCTCCACACTATGTCACCTTGCCACCGTGTAGTCTCCTGATACTGCTGCCACCTCCACACTATGTCACCTTGCCACTCTGTAGTCTCCTGATGCTACTGCCACCTTCACACTATATCACCTTGCTGCTGCCACCTTCTCCTCATTCTGCTGCCACTCTGTGGCCTCCTGATTTTTCTGCTGCCACCTCCACACTGTCATTATGCCACCCTTTGGCCTCCTCCTGATTCTTCCGCGGCCAACTCCACACTCTGTCATTGTGCCACTCTGTGGCCTTCTGATGATGCTGCTGCCACCTACACACTAATAATGTGCCACCCTGTTGCCCCCTCCTGATGCTGATGCTGCCACCTCCACACTGTCATAGTGCCACTCTGTGGCCTTCTGATGCTGCCATAACCTCCACACTGTCTTTGTGCCACTCTATGGCCTCCTCCTGATGCTACTGCCACCTCCGGACTGTATCATGGGCCACTCTGTGGTCTCCTCATGCTGATTCCACCTCACCACTATGTTATAGGACCACTCTGTGGACTTATCATGCTGTTCCCACCGTCCCCACTTCATAACTGGGCCACTATTTTGCCTTTTGGCCTGGCTGACATCATCATTTATTTGACCTTTCTTCTGATCTGTCAGAAGATAGGAAAAACGAGACAAACAATGGATCCTGTCCATGTAACAGCTGTAAGGCCTGCATGACATGGTGCATATTTTGCATCAGAATTGGCTCATGATTTGGTAGCCAAAAGCAGGAGTGGGTACAAAACACAGAAGACGTGAAAATTTTCTATTCGCGTGTCATCTCTTTTTTTGATCCACTCCTGTTTTTTTTTGGCATTAGCAATACTGATGTATTACTGACCAAATACTGACCGAGTGAAGGCGGATGATACACAGGCAGGATCCGTTTTTTGGAGGTTATTGTTCTGACGGATTAGAGGAAGGGCAAAATAATCAGTGACATCAACACAAACTTACTGCTGACACCCTTTCCACTCTGTCGGGGGGCTCTACTTGTATAAAACGTTTAATAGAAAAGGTTCTGTAGACATCTATGGGGAATCAGCTGCCGACGGTGTAAAAGGGGTGTGCTTCTTCTTGACTCTAACATTGACCTATAAGGCTGAGTTCACACTTGAATTATTTGATCAGTTTTGGACCTGTAACTTCTCAAATAAGTGAAGAATGCAGTGATTATAAGAGTGACGTCTGTCACCTGCATGTCATACTGACTCATAGTATTATTTCACTACC
The DNA here is from genome assembly GCA_033119425.1 of Bufotes viridis. Lineage (NCBI taxonomy): Eukaryota > Metazoa > Chordata > Amphibia > Anura > Bufonidae > Bufotes > Bufotes viridis. The sequence goes on along the minus strand of CM065597.1, from coordinate 55,901,092 downwards.
ATAGCAGACTCCCTATGCATGTTACTGCAAGGCACAGTGTTCTACAACACTATATAGGCTCTCTTCAGCATGGAAATAGCTGTTTAAGGCGATTTGCCATTGATAAATTCGGATCTAACCAAATTTTTCTGAAAAATTCGGCGAACCGGCCGTATCAAATTTTTTTGTAATTCGCTCATCTCTAGTCACAACCAGTAAGTGAAACTGGAGTCAATACGTGTAATTGTAAAATACAATGTTACTACAAAAGAAAGTGTGTTCAGCAATAAAACACTGAATACAAAAGATAAATGTGAACAATACAAAAAGAAGTTTCCAAGAGATACAAAACTAGCATGTATGACAGTTCCTTATCTCTAATCAACACTTCATAAAGGTATATGGAAACAAAGGAGAAAGAGCAGAAACACATTGAGCATTATGGACTAAGCCACCAGACAACTGCATGCTACTTTACAGACACGAGTTACTGATCTCTTAATATACTAGTTAACAGGGAATAAAGAAAGCAACAAATAGAAATTATGTTTGGAACAGTAAATTACTAAATATTAAATGGGATTTTAAGCAAGACCATTTTAGTTTTTTTTTAGAAAAAGGGAAGAGTTTAACAAGATACAATAAACATTGCTCACCTTACCAATTTACCACTGTCTTGATGATTACTAGGTCCTCATTTTGTCATCACTCTCTAGTCCCATCTCAACACTCAGGAAATGCCCTCTCAGCCAATTATTGGCTAAGGTGGGTTACTGACGTGGCCAGTGAATGGCTGAGCAGATATTTTCTACCAATTCCTATGTGATCAGGACCAGGAATTTGAAATCAGCAGGGACCTGCTAAGCATTGAAATGGCAATGGTAATGTTCCCATTATCCTAATTTTCTATAAAGTTTTATCCCACCAGACAGCCACTTTGATCTTAAAAGGAAACGGTTGATGTTGGCCTTCAGGATACACCATATTTTTCTGTTTTACTTGTTTTTACATTTTCTTTGTTGCTACTGAGTTCTCTTTGTTTGTGTTCTGGGCATTTTTATGATCTCATTTTTCATGCACAATATATAGAAGTTGACTTGTATAGTTTAATTTTTCTGTCTCATCAACAAAAAACATTACATTACATCAAAATACAAAACATTTTTATATTTTTGTTTGTTTTGCTTTTATGCTATTTTCCAAATTATATTATCTGCCATAGAGTGTAAGAATTAAAGGAATTCTAAATATTTTGATGACATTTTTATTATCTTTTTATGACTTTGTCTTTAAATTGTCAGTGGGTGAGGTGCAAATGTGCCCTCCCTCTTAATGATACAGTGTTTTATATTGATTGATATAGGTTAAATGACCCTCATCAGAGTTTTCACAATTAAAGTCACTCCTCACTGATGGCATCACTGTGATCACAATGACATACTATATATGTGTAGCAGGGAGTGTGAAGGGTTTAAACAACTTAATATTAAGAACTAGAAAAAAGTGGTCAAATATCATGCAATTTGTTCCACTTGGTTGATATTTTGTCATATTTGCCTTAGAGGTGTGCTGCTGTCCACATTCATATAACTAATCAGCAAGGCTTGATACAAGCAGTAAAATTGTTTTTAATGGGTACTCAACACTACTTACTTGCTGTGAGTCATTCAGAATAAGAAGATATTTTGATTTATTTAATCATTCATAAAGTTCAACAAGTTCTATTGGAGGTAAATTAATCTTCAAACATTCTCTTCTCTGTTGATTCTTCTTAAAATGGAAATCTAAAACCTGGTGAAACCATCCTACCACCCCTAGGTCTACTGCTGGCTGTTAACCTAAAACAGTACCCTGTTTGAGATTTTCATGTATTTATGAACAATTATGGCACTGTTATTTTTTTTATGATCAATATATTAATGTTATTGATTTATTCATTTATTTTTCAATTTGTATTATTTTTATGGACTGTGCACCAAGATTATTTTTGCACTGAGATAACAGCTCGAGTTTTTTTGTTTAATGGCATAAAACAAATTGTTGTCTGAAGTGTTGTCTGCTCAGCACTCACAGGATAAGCATATACTATCTTTATTTCATCCCAGGACATAAACAAGTTAATAACATCGTGCCGACCGGTTTTGGTCATGACTAAGGGCTCCTTTGCCCGTAACCGGTCGGCACAAAGTTTTTAACTTGTTTATGTCCTGAGATGAAATAAAGACATTTTATGCTTATCCTGCGAGTGCTGACAGACTACACTTTAGACAACGTGTTTATCCTTGGAACCAGGGCTGTGTCCTTACACCGCACCACTTATGAAGGTGAGCTGATTCTATCCTATGTTCCTAACATAAAATGAAATTTAAATTTTTCCACATACATCACAGTAAATTCAGGATCATAAGGTGTAAATAAGGCAATACATATTATTGTTTTCTTAACCCCTTCCCATCCTGCCGCATACCATTATATCAGTCCAAGTACCTAGTCAATGTAAAGTGACCTAACAGTCTGGTTGCTCCTGCATCTTCACTTGTGAGTGCCAGCTGTTTTATTCAGCTGACAAATTGCACTCATTACCAGAATAATAGCTTAATTAGTTTAACCCCTCAGATGCTATGTAACAATGGCTGCTGTTCACTGCTCTTCCCCAGCTTACCACTGCGGTCCAGGGTGCCATGTTCAGTGGTGATCTGCGGCCTGTGCTTCCCATTCACTGATGCAGTACTGGGCTCTGTCTGTGTGGGTGCTGTTGTTCTGGGATCCGCTCCACAGTTTGCTCTCAGCCCTGGCCACAGCATGCTTGCTGTTTGTTTCCTGCAGCACTTCCTTAAAGTCCAGCGTGCGTCACTTCCTGGGCTTTATGGGTTAGGTCATGTGACCTTGCTGACCTATCCTAGCGCTAATGTGCATATATTAGTGGCTCAGCCCACTTCTCAGATGCCTCAGTGTCAAGGTCCTTGTGTCCTGCTAAGGTTCCTGGTTTCCCCTAGTATTCCTGTGTTCCTGACTCATATCTGTATTCCTGGACTCTGCTACCTGTTAGATCCCTTTCTGCTTGCCTTGACTCTCCTGTTGCTGACCCATATTGCTTGACCTGTACCTCTGCCACCTGCCCTGACCTTTTGCCTGTCTGACTATGCCTCTACCTCTTCTTTCGGTCCTGCACCTCCAGTACCTTACTCAGGTATTTTCTGGTCCGCCTGGACCAGCTGCCTCACGTACCTATCCTCCTCAAGAGGTAGCAACCTTGTGTTCCCCTCAGGAAAGTCTATCTTCACCATCAGGGGTACTGTGAAGATCCAGGGGTTCGCTTAGACAACGCTCTTAGAGGAGATAGAACACATGGCACAGTGAGTTCACACCCGCTGGTTCGTGACATGCTGCAGTTAATAGCGACCATGCCATTTGAAGGGTTAGACAGAGGGATAGAGTTCCCTCTGTCCTCCTATCTGCACTGTAAATACACAATTGTATTGTGCTGGGTGATAGCAGGCAGAGACCATCTGAAGGCCTCCATGCGTACCATGTTACTGCACCTAATGCAGCTTTTCTCTTGCAGGATGTAATAACAACATGCTTGTAAAAATCTCTGTACACTGTGATATAGAGGTATTACCGTGCATAAAACAAGCAATCAAATAATCACAAATTCAAATCCTCTAAAGGGAATAAAAGCATAGGAAAACAGTTTAACAAAGCTTTTAAAATATTTAAAAAACAAAAATTTCAAAAATTAAATGAAAACTAAAAGAACTGAAAAACAAAGCTAAACTTAATTGGTATTGCTAATGTTGTAAATATCATGTTATTTATCACGCATGGTTAACACAGTATTAAAAAAAAAAAACAATTCCCAATGCCAGAGTTGCAGTATGTAGACCATGAGGGCAGGAGCTTTGCCAGGGACTTGTGTATTAACTAAAATGGAGTAAAATGGAGTCACCCTCACCTGACATTCAAAGGAGCATCTCATTCTGGCATAGACAGAGGACAGTACAAGAGATGTAGTACTTTAATGTACTATAGAGAGGAGGTAGTAAGAAACAAATAGAAGTGTTTTACTAGAGAAATGTCCATGTTGATTGGTTGGATCTGAGTCTGAGGTATTGTGTGTTAAGTCTAGTTTCAACATACAATGGTCCATGAAAGATCATTGCAAGTTAAAAATATTGTATCTTGTGACTAATGTTGAGTAAATCAATGTCAACAAGGTGGACTTCGATTCCAGTTTCAGGAAAAAGTTGATTCATCAGGAAGCCAAATTTTCTTGCACTTCGTGTAAAGAATACATTTTTCCTGAAATAGCAGTAAAAAAATTAAAAAGTATGTACCTCCTCCATTTGCTCACTGAGGGTCTGTTTCGAACATCTTGATGAAAGAAAATGCACCAAATCTCTTGCGCACTAACGCGTGACATCGCCACATTAGTGTTTTCTTCAATCAAGATGACCGTGACAGCCTCTCTGAAAGCAAATTGATGAGATGAGTATGTATTTTTTTGTTTTTGACCCCTGGTTCACCCGTTTAAGGCAGGAATGTGGCTATCAGTTGCCTTGATAAGTTTTGAATGCGGAATCTAAGGGGTTCAATAACAGGGGGCATTGTGTTCGCCCTTCCCAGTCAATGGAATGTAATTTGTGACAAAGTAATTCATAACAAATCAAATTTCTTTGTGAATTTCGGCAAAGCAGTCCAGTTGAATTTTTGATAACTTCGCTTATCTCTACCTGAGACCATTGTGTTTTGAGGGACTTCCGTATATAGAGGTGTAATAAATGTATCTTTCTTTGTTTTATTTTATTAAAATAATTTCATATGTTTATACCTTTATCAAACCATTTTAAATACAACATATGCTCCCTTACTTACATTTTCTCTTGGCTCGACATTTAACAAAATGTGTATCACGAGATGACCAACTTTATTAAAAAAAGCATGATACTTAAGATACTATGTAATAAGATATCTATACTATCTGTGTGCTCAGACAGTGGTTGAATTGCTGTGAATTGCAGTCTATCAGGTTTTTTTTTCCCTCTAGATCCAATGTATAACACAGCTATTCATCCTTTGGCTATTCATGCTGACATCTACAGTAAAAGGTGGATAAACCATTTGTATGCCTGAGTACCAATAAATGCAGTGCTGTATATCAAAAATGCTGAAAAAAATCCACTTTTAGAGGATACTTAAATTTGAAAAAGATGCCAATGAAAATTAACATTCCACTTTAAACAAAATGCAATGGGCAGTTTTTATTATCCTATTGGGCAACTTTTAAAATCTGTCTGTGGCATTTTCTTGTTCCCAAAATGTCCACAAAAACATTGAAGAAAGTAACTTTGGGGGAAATTTTGTCATTTTACTCCAGCCTATAATATTTCTGTCTAAGGGTGCTCATAATTTATGGTGAGGTGCAGGCTTCGTCATAAATTTGGCGTCTCTTATGTCAGCCAATGTACTTACACTGCAATCTATAGCACCTCAGAGCTGTCATTGATTTTGGTCTTCCTTTATGCCAGAATATTTAGCAGAGGTGTGAGCATGAAAGAAGCTCACACCTCTCCCTTCTCACCACATACCCATTTCAGAAAGTGGAGAGGTTGGCATAGAAACACCACTTGTGTCTAGATATAGACATAATAGTTGTTTATGACCTGGAGATTCTGCTTGTGAAAGAAGATTTTATTTAAACTTTTTCTATGCTGAGATAAAAAATCAAGTATATATTTTCTACTTTCAAGTAGCGATCATTGTCCCTTACATACACTAAACCTACTCAACTTTTATTTTTGCTTCTTGGTTAAGTAAAAGTAATTTCTCACTGACACAACTATTTGAATAGTCTAAGTGCTTACAATTGCAAATAAGTGACTCTATTATAATAGATATTCATCTTCATTTTCTTAAGACTTTCATAGTTCTCTTTTGTTTTGGTTCATCATTCTGATGCATTACATTATTCATCATTGTTTTTCTCAAGTATCCTAAGTCATAAAAGTCAATTCATGTTAATTATGCGCCCCTGAATATCTTGCAAATATGTTGTTTTAATTAGTGCATTTCTCATATGTCTTCATGCTATTGTTATACAGTAAATATCAGAATTATTAATATATTTTCAATAAATGCATAATTTAGAAGCGACTTAAAAAGATTGAAATAGACAAATCGCCAGGACCGGATGGCATACACCCCCGTATCCTGAGGAAATTAAGTGATGTCATAGCCAGATCTTTATTTCTGATATTTATGGACTCTATACTGACAGGGAATGTTCCACAAGACTGGCGCATAGCAAATGTGGTGCCAATATTCAAAAAGTGCCCAAAAACAGAGCCTGGAAATTATAGGTCGGTAAGTTTAACATCTGTTGTTGTTAAACTGTTTGAAGGTTTTCTAAGAGATGCCATCTTGGAGTATCTCAATGAAAATAAGCAAATAACGCCATATCAGCATGGCTTCGTGAGGGATCGGTCAAGCCAAACTAATTTAATCAGTTTCTATGAGGAGGTAAGTTATAGACTTGACCGGGGTGAGTCACTGGATGTCATATATCTGGACTTCTCCAAAGCTTTTGATACTGTACCACACAAAAGGTTAGTAAATAAAATGAGAATGCTCGGACTGGGAGAAAATGTCTGTATGTGGGTAAGTAACTGGCTGAGTAATAGAAAACAGAGGGTGGTTATTATCGGTACACACTCAGATTGGGTCACTGTCACTAGTGGGGTACCTCAGGGGTCAGTATTGGGGCCTATTCTCTTCAATATATTTAATAATGATCTTGTAGAAGGCTTGCACAGTAAAATATCAATTTTTGCAGATGACACTAAACTCTGTAAAGTAATTAACACTAAAGAGGACAGTTTTCTGCTACAGAGGGATCTGGAGGCTTGGGCAGAGAAATGGCAGATAAGGTTTAACACTGAAAATTGTAAAGTTATGCACAAGGGAAGGAAGATTGCAAGTCACCTGTAAATACTAAATGGCAACACTGACATGGAAAAGGATCTAGGAATTAATAAGGAGGCTCATGCCCACTAACCTGGAGTCCTAGGAATCTCTGCATAGCCCTAGAAGAAGATAGAGACAGAGTAGAGACCACACGCTCATCATAGACCATGGATGATCGGTGTCTCCAGAGGCCCAGCAGCTGGCCACCAACTAGACAGGGTTCACAGCCAAACGGCAGTTAAGTACAACAAGGCAACAGACAACATAGTTACCAACACTTACCTGCCGCCGCTGAGATGGACCGGAAACGCACTGTCTAGTTGTTTGCTTAAACCCCTCCGGGAAAGCAACACCCTTGCAGAGGAGTCACACCACAACACATACAGGCAAATGTCTAGCAGCCATGAAGGTAACAAACAACACAACACAAACCAAACATAGCACAACAAAACCAGACATAACATACCCCAACACAACCCACACCTAAACAACTAACAGGAGAGGATGGGAACACAAGGGGATGACGAACTCTGAACAACAAGGGTGGCTCACACAGATTACATTCAGCTAGGGAGCAGATCTCCTACACAGACTGACAAACTAAACACAACTGATCACAGGCTCCACCACACCAACATATAAGGAGGCCTGAGGCCACACCCAGCAGACCAAACACACTCCAAAACATTTTACCCCGTGCACACCAAGGAGGGGAAAGTGCTCACAAAGGGGAATGTGTCTCACATGCCAAAAACCACCGAGTTGCCAGCGGCAACCGCACGTGAGGCAACTAAAAAACAGCCCTCACATGTGGCAACCAAGAAACCATGCCGCTGGCAAGAGCATGCGATGAAACCACGTCACGAGCTCACCAAGGGTCGTGACACTATGTTACTATGTTATATGAAGCTATCCATTAAAAACACTTTAACCCCTTAAGGACGCATGACGTACCTGTACGTCATGGTTTCCGAGTCCTTAAGGACCCATGACGTACAGGTACGTCATGAGTAGTTCCGATCACTGCTGCTCAGCCGGCAGTGATCGGAACAAGGTACCTGCTGAAATCATTCAGCAGGTACCTTGTTACAATGCCCAGGGGGGTCTTGTGACGCCCCCATATCGGCGATCGCTGCAAACCGCAGGTCAATTCAGACCTGCAGTTTGCAGCGCTTTGTGCGATCTCTGATCCCTGCGGTTTGTGGCCGCGGGGATCAGAGGGTTAATGCCCCCAAAGTGTTTATTTTTAACCCCCCCTGCAGCCCCCAATCATATTGTGGCTGCGGGGGTGCAGAGGGGGTGGTTGCGGGCGGCGGGAGGCGGTGCGGAAGGCGGGTGGTGCGGCGGGCGGGATTGCGATTGCGATCCTCCGCCCGCCTCCTCTGTAATGTTTCCCTGGTGTCTAGTGGATCTATCAGAGTGTCAGCACATTGCTGACACTCTGATAGAAACGGCTGGCATCTGTGCTTGATCAGATGCCAGCCGTTTAACCCCTTCCGTACCGCGGTCCATACGGACCGCGGTATGAAAGGGTTAACAGGGAGGGAGCTCCCTCCCTCTCCTATCTGGGGGCTGCTGTGCCTTTGCAGCCCCCCAACAGGATGGGATCGCAGAGGGAGGGGGCTCCACTCCCTCTCCTTCAATCACCCGCTGCCCTCTTATGGCAGCGGGTGATGGTTGCCATGGAAGCGTTGCCATGATGGTCGCTTTCAGAAGCGTCCTACTCTCCAGGGTGCTGAAAGTCTGAATAGACCTGCTAAAGGTCTATTCAGACTTTGTAAAGTACAAAATACAGCACAGTGCACTATATAGTGTACTGTACTGTATTATACAGACACCAGATCCACTGGATCTTTCAGAACCAAGTGGGTCTGGGTCAAAAAAAAATTAAAAAAGTGAAAAAAAAGTAAAAAATGAAAAAAAAAAACATATCACTGAATAAAAATAAAAATAAAAAATACACCACACATATTAGGTATCGCCGCATCCGTAAAAATCTGCTCTATAAAAATATCACATGACTGAACTCGTCAGGTGAACGCCATAAAGAAAAAAAAATGGTGTAAATAAGCCATTTTTTGGCACCTTACATCACTAAAAGTGTAATACAAAATGATCAAAAAAGCGTACGCCTCCCAAAATAGTACCAATCAAACCGCCATCTCATCCCGCAAAAAATGAGCCCCTACCTAAAACAATTGGCCAAAAAATAAAAAAACTATGCTTCTCAGACTAAATCATGATTTTTTTTGTTTCAAAAATGCTTTTTAGTGTTAAATGTAAAAAAAAACTAAAAAGTAGACATATTGGGAATCTCCACGTCCGTAAGAATCTGCTCTATAAAAATATCACCTGACCTAACCCCTCAAGTAAAAACTGTAAAAAAAATTAGATAAAAACTTTGTCAAAAAGCCATTTTTTTGTCACCTTACATCACAAAAATTGTAATAGCAAGCGATCAAAAAGTCATATGACCCCCAAATAGTGCCAATCTAACCGTCACCTCATCCCGCAAAAAATGAGCCCCTACATAGGACAATCGCCCAAAAAAAAAAAAAATATGGCTCTCAAACTATGGAGACACTAAAACATGATTTATTTTTGTTTTAAAAAATGATATTATTGTGTAAAACTTATATAAATAAATAAAAAGTATACATATTATGTATCGCCGCGTCCGTCACAACCTGATCTATAAAAATAACACATGACCTAACCCCTCAGCTGAACACAGCAAAAAAAAAAATACGTTGTCAAAAGCCATTTTTGTCACCTTACATCACAAAAAGTGTAATAGCAAGCGACCAAAATGTCATATGCACCCCAAGATAGTGCCAATCAAACCACCATCTCATCCCACAAAAAATAAGCCCCTACATAAGACAGTCGCCCAAAAAAAAAAAAAAACTATGGCTTTCAGAATGTGGAGACACTAAAAAATATTTTTTTTCAAAAATGCTTTATTATGTAAAACTGAAACAAAAAAACCCAAAAAGTAGTCATATTTGGTATTGTCGCGTCCGTAACAACCTGCTCTATAGAAATAGCGCACAATCTAACCTGTCAGTTCAACGATGTAAATAACAAAAAATAAAAACGGTCCCAAAACAGCTATTTTCCATTTTAATCCATTCTTCCATTAACAAAGCAAGGGTTAACAGCCAAACAAAACTCAATATTTATTGCCCTGATTCTCTTGTTTGCACAAACACCAAATATGTGGTCGTAAACTGCTGTATGGCCAAACGGCAGGGCACAGAAGGAAGGGAACGCCATATGGTTTTTGGAAGGCAGATTTTGCTGGACTGGTTTTTTGACACTATGTCCCATTTGAAGCCCCCTTGTAGTAGAAACTCCAAAAAAGTGACCCCATTTTGGAAACTACAGGATAAGGTGTCAGTTTTCTTGGTACTATTTTAGGGTAAATATGATTTTTGGTTGCTCTATATTACACTTTTTTTGAGACAAGGTAACAAAAAATAGAAATTCTGAAATTTCATCTCCATTTGCCAATAACTCTTGAGAAACACCTAAAGGGTTAACAAAGTTTGTAAAACTGGTTTTAAATACCTTGAGGGGTGTAGTTTCTTAGATGGAGTCACTTTTATGGAGTTTCTACTCTAGGGGTGCATCGGGGGGCTTTGAATGGGACATGGTGTCAAAAAACCAGTCCAGCAAAATCCACCTTCCAAAAACCATATGGCGTTCCCTTCCTTCTGCGCCCTGCAGTTTGGCCATACAGCAGTTTACGACCACATATGGGGTGTTTCTGCAAACTACAGAATCGGGGGAATAAATATTAAGATTTGTTTGGCTGTTAACCCTTGCTTTGTTACTGGAAAAAATGGATTAAAATGGAAAATTTTCAAAAAAATCGAAATTCAGAAATTTTATCTCCATTTGCCATTAACTCTTGTGGAAAACCTAAAGGGTTAATTACGTTTGTAAAATCAGTTTTGAATACCTTGAGGGGTGTAGTTTCTAGAATGGGGTAATTTTTGGGTGGTTTCTATTATGTAAGCCTCACAAAGTGACTTCAGACCTGAACTGGTCCCTAAAAAGTGGGTTTTTGAAAAAATGAAATAGCATTCCCAAAGTGATCGATACATGAAGTAGACATATGGGGAATGTAAATCAATAACTTTTTTGGCAGTATTACTATGTATTATAGAAGTAGAGAAATTGAAACTTGGAAAATTGCAATTTTTTCAAAATTTTTGGTAAATTTTGTATTTTTTTATAAATAAAAATGAAATTTTTCGACTTTATTTTACCACTATTATGAAGTACAATATGTGACGAAAAAAGAATCTCAGAATGGCCTGGATAAGAAAAAGCGTTTTAAAGTTATCACCACATAAAGTGACACTGGTCAGATTTGCAAAAATTGGCCGGGTCCTTAGGGTGAAATAGGGCTGAGTCCTTAAGGGGTTAAAAACAATGTTTGGATACAGAGTAATGTGTTGCTTTCACCACAGGGATGATAATCAGTACTTCCCCCTCTTATTGTATTTCCTCAATCTTTGCCAGGCTACCTAAGATTCTGAGAACAACTGTGATCCTATTTTATTGGTTATAAATTGGTCAAAATTTTAATCAATTAAAAGCCTTGCATAAAACAAACATTTGAGCGTCCCCTGCTTTAAATAAAACAATTGATTTCCCATTCCACATTTAAACCATTTGGTGCAAAAATGTTCATATAATATATGAATTCTAACTCTTTTTGTGATATACTACATATTATATTTCCTGTTTTCCAATTCGATTCACGCTGGAAAAGGCTTACAACCCTTTGCGATTTTTGTTATGTTTTGCTGCAAACTGTGCACTCTGTTCTTATGTGCACTCCAAATTTAGTCTTTAATTTACTCCATGTTCTTCCAACATTTTATTTCTCACAAGGGCACTCTAACAAATATAGCAGATTTGCAGAGATACAGGAAATCAATTGCTTTACTGTGAATTTCATTCGTTCGTTTGATTCAAACATGTTTTGTTTCTTTAAATTCAATATTTAAAAAAATTGTATTTTGCATACATTGCATTTCTTGCAAGGATAAAAAATATTGAACTACAGGCAGAGCTCTTCTTTCTTCCCTATATAACTGCATATATTATGATGTTTGATCGTCTTAGCCCGTCTGATTATGACCATTGGCTACTGTGGTAATTTTTGTGACAATACCGGATCTGACTTCAATATATGCCAATTATTTTTCAAAGTATTTTTTTCTTACTTGAAGTCTCTGGAGAAATTAGTGCAAAAGGGGGGAATTATTTGTTCTTCTGTTGCTCTTTTCTCTTTTTTTATTACCTTCTATACATGCCAATTTATCTAGTATCCTGACTTCCTCAATTGTTTCTTTTATTGTTTCTTCTATATAATTTTTCTCCATGAATCTTCCTTGTAGTACCACAGCCTGTTTTATATTGTCTTCCTCACATGTGCAATTTTTCTTAATTCTAATACTGTAAATTAACTTTCTGGTACACTCTCTTGCCTCGGAAGTAGCAACTATCCCCGTTCTATAAAACTGTTTTATAGAGTATATATATATTTTTTTATTTTATTTTATGCACAGCTTCTCCTGATGTTTGAAGATAGATACATTCAGATAATGTATTGTGAAATCACTGATAGCCAAAGTATTCAATAATTATACAATTTAAATATGACTAATGAAAAATGACTATTGCTTGAATTTAACATACAGATACAGAATGCTGGATTTGTATTCTTTCAATATATGTAGCTATCGACAATGTATCCTGTGTTAATGCACGCAATATGAGATGATGCTGCACATAAACAGTGAGGAATATCTAAGAGTTGCATGGAAAATCCAGCTCTGGTAGCTCAGTAGACGACATCTAGCTAGTTTTTAAGGACATCTGCACTGAATATGTGCCAGGGGAAGGGAAAATAATATAGGTAATCTGTCTGTGACTTTAGGGCCCCTGGAAGGGGGGGGGGGGGGACACACATATTCCCACTTTTTTTCTGTGCACTATCCCTGTGCTGAATATCTGACAGGGAAAATCTATTCGTTAAATCCATCTGTTAGATTCTAGGGGGACAAATTCCCTTTTTTTAACAGTCAAGTACCCCTATGACTTGCAGTGCATACCTGACAGTCAAAAAAATTCAATTACATTAGTCTGTCACATATTTTTGTGACCTAAAGCGATTTTTTCTCTTTCTTACACCGGCACTGCATATCTGACAGTTAAATAAACCAGTAAATACTGCTGTTGCATTGTCGGTTGACAAATTCCCATTTTTTGTGCTAAAAATTACATTTTTTAAACCTGCACTGCATTCCTGACAGTCCAATAAAACCGTTAAATACTGCATTTACATTTTTTGTTTAAAAAACACACTTTTCGTGCTAGATAGTACATTTGCCGCCTGTGCTCCATTTCTGACAGTCCAATAAAACCGTTGAATACTGCATTTAAATTTTTTGTTTAAAAAAGCCCACTTTTTGTGCTTAATAGTACATTTGCAGCCTGCGCTGCATTTCTGACAGTTCCATAAAACCGTTAAATACTGCATTTACATTTTTGGTTTAAAAAAGCACACTTTTTGTGCTAGATAGTACATTTGCAGCCTGTGCTGCATTTCTGAGAGTGCAATATAACCAGTAAATACTACTGTGACATTGTTGTTGAAAAGAATCACATTTTGTTTGCCATAAAGTACATTTGCAGCCTGCACTGTATTTCCGAGGGTGAAATTTAATCAGTAAATCCAGCTCTTAGATTGTGGGTTGACATTTCCACGGTTATCAGACCAGTCATTCACAAGTGGCTTGGAAAGTCTGTTCCTGCTGCACTGCATACCTGACAGGGAAATATATTCTGTAAATTCGGCGGTGTTTAGATTGTTGGGTGATCTGTACCCCTATTTTCTTTCAAACTACCCCTGCACTGCATACCTGACTTAGAAATATATTCTGTAAATTCTGCGGCGTTTGGATTATTGGGTGCTGTAGTTTTATATTCTGTAAAATTTCCATGATGTCTCCATGATAAATCTGCTGCATGGGGGCCCTGTGTGGCTTCTATACACTTTAAAAATAATCCGTTAGCAGGGCAAATAGTTGCCGGAAGACGGGGATGCTCCATGACCCCTTTTTTCTTTCACACTACCCCTGCCCTGCATACCTGACTGGGAAATATATTCTGTAAATTCAGCGGCGTTTAGATTGTTGGGTGATCTATACCCCTTTTTCCTTTCAAACTACCCCTGCAAGGCATACCTGACTGGGAAATATATTCTGTAAATTCGCCACAAGAACCAGCACCACCAGCTGATATGTAATGTCTTAGCAGGAGGCAGCATTTTAGCAACATGGTGGAACAGTATATGAGCACACGCCTACACATACTGACTGATGGGTCTGTCCTATTCAACTTCTGGGTCTCCAAATTGGGCACATGGCCTGAGCGTGCCCTTTATGCCTTGGAGGTGCTGGCCTACCCTGCAGCCAGTGTATTGTCTGAACGTGTGTTTAGCATGGCATGGGGCATTATCACAGACAATTGCAGCTCACATTTAGTGTTGAACCAACAGTTCGAGCATAGTTCGGGTTCGTACCAAATTTTGGGGAGTCCGGGACACGGACCCGAACCCGGACATTTTCAAAAAAGTTCGGGTTCGGGTTCGTTGTTCGGCGATTACTTCCCGCTTTCTTAAGGGCTGCACAGCAGCCAATCAGCTAGAGTTTTACTTCTTGCCCTAAGAGCCCATCACAGCCATGCCTACTAATGGCATGGCTGTGATTGGCCAAGTGCAGCATGTGACCCAGCCTCTATTTAAGCTGGAGTCACGTAGCGCCGCACGTCACACTGCTCTGATTAGTCTAGGGAGAGGACGCAGCTTCTGTGAGGGCGAGATTAGGCAGGGAAAAGTCAGCAACAGCACCTAATGAACGGATCGATCTACAGCTGTGAATGATTGAACTTCTGCTAGCTACTTGCTCACTGGTTTTTAGGCTGCACAGACCGTTTTTCTGTCACTTATTTTCTGGGACCATTTTGTGACTTGTGGTGCACCAGAACAAGATGCCACCAAGTCCATCAATCCATCAATACTAGTTTTTTTTTGTTGCTATATCCTACATCAGGGGCTTGGCTGTGCTAATTGTCACCCCTAGAAACTCAGGATAGCAATTTCTATATTTTATTAAGGGGTTAAATACAATTGGCCAAATACCAATCCCCTAAATCTGGTGCTCCAGCTTTGGCTAGCCAAGTATAATACTGTCTGCTGTCTGGCAAAGGATAGATTATTTTATGTGGTGAAATTCAATTGCCAAAATAGCAATACCATAAATCAGTGGTTTCAGCTGTGGCTGGCAAAGTATAATAGTGTCCGCCAAAACATATATTTTGTTCTGGGGTGAAATGAATTTGCCAAAATAGCAATACCCTGAATCTGGTGTCCCAGCTGTTGCAGGCCAAGATTCATAGTGTCCGCAAAAACAAATATTTTGTTCTGGGGTGAAATTCAATTGCCAAAATAGCAATACCATAAATCAGTGGTTTCAGTTGTGGCTGGCCAAGTTTCATAGTGTCCTGCAAATTATATATTTTGTTCTGGGGTGAAATTCAATTGCCAAAATAGCAATACCCTGAATATGGTTACCCAACTGTTGCAGGCCAAGTTTCATAGTGTCCGCCAAAACATATATTTTGTTCTGGAGTTAAATTCAATTGCCAAAATAGCAATACCCTGAATCTGGTGTTCGAGCTGTTGCAGGCCAATTGTAAATCTGTTCATAAAATGATACCTTTCATCCAGGGCCTAAATACTTGCCCTAAAAGAGATATTCCCCTAAATCAGTGGTTACTGCTGTGCCTGGATTAGTGTAATACGCTACATAAATAAATAGGCAGATAGTGTTAGGTGCCTGTAAAAAATGGCCTGAATTTGAAATCAATACATTGGGCCAAATATTTTTTTTCTTATTGTGATGCTTGGTGAACGGTAACAATGAGGAAAACATTTAGTAAGGGACGCGGACGCGGTCGTGGTGTTGTTAGTGTACAATCTTGTGCTGGGAGAAGACGTGGCCATTCTGCCACAGCCACACGTCCTAGTGAACCAACTACCTCAGGTTCCAGTACCCGCCAGAATTTACAGCGATATTTGGTGGGGCCCAATGCCATTCTAAGGATGGTAAGGCCTGAGCAGGTACAGGCGCTAGTCAATTGGGTGGCTGACAGTGAATCCAGCATGTTCACAACATTATCTCCACCCAGTCTTCTGCAGAAAGCGCACAGGTGGCGCCTGAAAACCAAGCCCATCAGTCTGTCACATCACCCCCATGCATATCAGGGAAACTGTCTGAGCCTCAAGTTATGTAGCAGTCTCTTATGCTGTTTAAAGACTCTGCTGGCAGGGTTTCCCAAGGGAATCCACCTAGCCCTTCCCCAGTGGTGGAAGACATAGAATGCACTGATGAGCAACCACTGATGTTTCCTGACGATGAGGACATGGGAATACCACCTCATCGGAGTCCGCACGTTTCTGATGATAACAAAACACAGGTGCCAACTGCTGCGTCTTTCTGCAGTGTGCAGACCGAACAGGAGGTCAGGGAGGAAGACTGTGTGGAAGATGATCCAGGGGACGATGAGGTCCTAGACCCCACATGGAATGAAGCTCGTGCCACTGACTTTCATAGTTCAGAGGAAGAGGCAGTGGTGAGACCGAGCCAACAGCGTAGCAAAATAGAGAGCAGGGGGCAAAAGCAGAACAGCCGCCTCCAAGAGAGTTCGCCTGCTACTGCCACCGCCACCAGGGACCGAGCACCCCAAAGGCAGCTTCAAGGAGTTCCCTGGCATGGCACTTCTTTAAAAAATGTGCTGACGACAAGAGCCTGACGTGCCATCAGAGCCTGAAGCGAGGCATTAACGTTCTGAACCTTAGCACAACCTGCATGACCAGGCATCTACATGCAAAGCATGAACTGCAGTGGAGTAAACACCTTAAAAGCAAGGAACTCACTCTGGCTCCCCCTGCTCCCTCTTCTGCTGCTGCCTTGGCCTCTTCCTCCGCCTCGGGAGGAATGTTGGCACCTGCCACCCACCAAACAGAGGATGTGCCACCGAAAACACCACCTGCGTCACCAAGCATCTCCACCATGTCACACGGCAGCGTTCAGCTCTCCATCTCACAAACCTTGGAGAGAAAGCGTAAATTCCCACCTAGCCACCCTCGAGCCCTGGGCCTGAATGACAGCATTTCTAAACTACTGGCCTTTGAAATGCTGTCATTCAGGCTGGTGGACACAGACAGCTTCAAACAGCTGATGTCCATGGCTGTCCCACAGTATGTTGTTCCCAGTCGCCACTACTTCTCCAAGACAGCCGTGTCTTCCCTGCACAACCAAGTATCCGATAAAATCAAGTGTGCACTGCGCAACGCCATCTGTGGCAAGGTCCACCTAACCACAGATACGTGGACCAGTAAGCACGGCCAGGGACGCTATATCTCCCTAACTGCACACTGGGTAAATGTAGTGGCGGCTGGGCCGCAGGCGGAGAATTCCTTGGCGCACGTCCTTCCGCCGCCAAGGATCGCAGGGCATCATTCTTTGCCTCCTGTAGCCTCCTCCTCCTACTCGGCTTCCTCCTCCTCTGCTTCCACCTGCTCATCCAGTCAGCCACACACCTTCACCACCAACATCAGCACAGCCCGGGGTAAACGTCAGCAGGCCATTCTGAAACTCATATGTTTGGGGGACAGGCCCCACACAGTGCAGGAGTTGTGGCAGGGTATTGAACAACAGACGGACGAGTGGTTTCTGCCGGTGGGCCTCAAGCCCGGCCTGGTGGTGTGCGATAATGGGCGAAATCTCGTCGCAGCTCTGGGACTAGCCGGTTTGACGCACATCCCTTGCCTGGTGCATGTGCTGAATTTGGTGGTGCAGAAGTTCATTCACAACTACCCCGACATGTCAGAGCTGCTGCATAAAGTGAGGGCCGTCTGTGCGCGCTTCCGGCGTTCACATCCTGCCACTGCTCGTCTGTCTGCGCTACAGCGGAACTTTGACCTTCTCGCTCACCGCCTCATATGCGACGTGCCCACCAGGTGAAACTCCACCTTGCACATTCTGGAGAGACATAGTGGAGCTTAAGCTGCAGCACGCACGTGTCAGTCGCACTGCGGAACAGCACCACTTCACCACCAATGATTGGGCCTCCATGCGAGACCTGTGTGCCCTGTTGCGCTGTTTCGAGTACTCCACCAACATGGCCAGTGGCGATGACACCGTTATCAGCGTTACAATACCACTTCGATGTCTCCTTGAGAAAACGCTTAGGGCGATGATGGAAGAGGAGGTGGCCCAGGAGGAGGAGGAGGATGAGGGGTCATTTTTAGCACTTTCAGGCCAGTCTGTTAGAAGTGGCTCAGAGGGAGGTTTTTTGCAACAGCAGAGGCCAGGTACAAATGTGGCCAGCCAGGGCCCACTACTGGAGGACGAGGAGGATGAGGAGGAGGTGGAGGAGGATGAGGATGAAGCAGGTTCACAGCGGGGTGGCACCCGACACAGCTCAGGCCCATCACTGGTGCGTGGCTGGGGGGATACGGAGGACGGTGACGATACGCCTCCCACAGAGGACTGCTTGTCCTTACCTCTGGGGAGCCTGGCACACATGAGCGACTACATGCTGCAGTGCCTGCGCAACGACAGCAGAGTTGCCCACATTTTAACGTGTGCGGACTACTGGGTTGCCACCTTGCTGGATCCCCGGTACAAAGACAATGTGCCCACCTTACTTCCTGCACTGGAGCGTGATAGGAAGATGCGCGAGTACAAGCGCACGCTGGTAGAGGCGCTCCTGAGAGCATTCCCAAATGTCACAGGGGAACAGGTGGAAGCCCAAGGCGAAGGCAGAGGAGGAGCAAGAGGTCGCCAGCGCAGCTGTGTCATGGACAGCTCCTCTGAGGGCAGGGTTAGCATGGCAGAAATGTGGAAAAGTTATGTCTCCACGCCACAGCTAACTGCACCACCACCATATACGGAACGTGTTAGCAGGAGGCAGCATTTCACTAACATGGTTGAACAGTACATCTGCACACCCCTCCACGTACTGACTGATGGTTCGGCCCCATTCAACTTCTGGGTCTCCAAATTGTCCACGTGGCCAGAGTTAGCATTTTATGCCTTGGAGGTGCTGGCCTGCCCCAGCGGCAAGCGTTTTGTCTGAACGTGTATTCTGCACGGCAGGGGGCGTCATTACTGACAAACGCAGCCGCCTGTCCACAGCCAACGTGGACAAGCTGACGTTCATAAAAATGAACCAATCATGGATCCCACAGGACCTGTGCCTCCCTTGTGCAGAATGGACATTTATAACTGCCTCCCCCTCAACCATGTATTCTTGTACTCCGGGGCACTTCTTTATTGAATCCTCATTTTTTTTTAACTTTACCATGATCTTGCGATGCAACCCAAAGTTGAATGAACCTCTCCTCTGTCTGGGTGGTGGGGCCGAAATAACTGAGAGTAGCCTTCTCCCGTGGTGGTTGATATGACGCATGATTCCTTGCTGTGGGACCTTTCTCCTCTGTCTGGGTGCTGGGCCAAAATAACTGAAAGTGGCCTTCTCCAGTGTTGGGTGATATGACGCATGATTCCTTGCAGTGGGACCTCACTCCAATTGATATTGGTTAAATTTTATTTATTTTATTTTATTTTAATTCATTTCCCTATCCACATTTGTTTGCAGGGGATTTACCTACATTTTGCTGCCTTTGGCAGCCCTCTAGCCCGTTCCTGGACTATTTTACAGCCTTTTTAGTGCCTAAAAGTTCGGGTCCCCATTGACTTTAATAAGGTTCGGGTTCGGGATAACCGAACCCGAACATTTTCGGGAAGTTCGGCCGAACTTCCCGAACCCGAACTTCCAGGTGTTCGCTCATCTCTACTCACATTCATTAAAATGAACCAGGCATGGATCCCACAGGATGAGTCCGTACCTTGTATAGACATGTATACCGGCCTCACCCAGCCTTTGTTATACTCCAGCGCACTTTCTCTTTGTTTTCTTTTCTATATTTCTCAATGTTTTGGGGTCTACCCAAATGTAAAAAAAGAAAAAAAAAAGTAAAGTATAAAAAAAAAACTGTGTTGTTGGCGACTACCTCCTCCACCACCGCTTCCACCTACACCGCCACGTCCACCACCTCCTCAACCTCCTACTCCATATGGACCTCCTTCTCCTAGTTCAAGATTATTAATATTATTATTTTTTTTTTAAGTCATTTCCCTATCCCTATTTGTTTGCAGGGCACTTGTCGTTCTCTTACCCACATTTTGCTGTCTTTTGCAGCCCTCTAGCCCTTTCCATGACTCTTTTAGAGCCATTTTAGTGCCCCAAAGTTTGGGTCCCCATTAACTTCAATGGGGTTCAGGGTCAAGTTTGGGTCCCGAACCCGGACTTTGCGGGGAAGTTTGGCCGAACTCGGCGAACCCAAACTTCCAGGTGTCCGCTCAACTCTAGCCACTACACCATTGGTACAACAGTAATACAACAGTCACTTGAAGGATTTCACACTTAAGTAGTTGTTATACATTCCCATAGCAGTCGGCTGTCAAGGACGTATCGAGACATACGGATGTTCCCGCGACAGGTGGCAGGAGATCTTTGAGACTGGCAACATGTGGTTTCATCTGACATGTTTTTCTTTTGGATCAAATGACATCTGTGCTGTTTCTGGTGCTTGCCACACCTTCTTTCCCCAGGTGTGGCTATTTTGGTTATTTAGCCTTCTCTATTTATTGTTGTTTCTCCCAATATGCTATGCAGTTTATAGCTTCTGTTGGACTTGACGTTAGCTTGTGTTTGGTTCTAGGCTGAGTTCCTGGTGCTACTAAAGCTTCATTGAAAATAAGTGTTTTCTCTACCTTTTGTATTTTGTTAATTTATATGTGTGTGTTGCCTTTCCCAGTTGTTTGTCATTCGGCCTGAGGGAGACTCCTGTTCGTCCTTCCCTTTGGAAGTCCTATAGGGTGAGATAGGAGTCTAGGTATACGGTGTATGAACTTGCCTACCTTTGGGGCCTGTTCATACTGGAAGTCTGTCAGGACTGGATGTAGGGTTTTCTTTAGGAGGTGTCCATCTTCCTTCCCTAGTTTCCAGGCCATATTCCGCTATCCCCTTTCTCTCCTATGCTTGGTGTGGTGTTTGCCTCCCACACACCAGCGTGACATTGGCCCAAACGATTTTCTATATCTTTCTTTTTTACACCTTAGTAGGATTAGACGGTTACTGAAGCTGTTCCTCTGCCTCAGATACAGCTCATATAATGGGTGTGAATTATTGTTCGTACATACACTTCTTTCGAATTCTTTACTCCACTACCTCCTCAAAAGTGTCAGATGGCAACCAACAACCAAGCTTGCCTTCCTGATAAGCTTGTTGAGCTTATTAGCACCAGCTACCTGCACACTAGTTCCCCAACATATGATTGCAAAAAAGATGGCACTTACCACAACAGACTGGTAGAACATTTCTAACATTTTGCTGCACACATTAAGTGATCTTAGTTTCCGTAGAAAGGAGAGTCTGCTTACCATCTTTTTTTAAACCCCTTCCGTATTTCCCCTCCAATCTAGTTTGTCCAAGTGGACCCCCAAATATTTCTAACTCTCTACCTGCTCCACTTTCTGACCCGCAATAGTGACAGGTAAATATTCCATCTTTCTCCTGCTATAACTCAACACCAACTCCTTAGTTTTCTTTACGTTTAGTTGTAGATAGTTAGTCTGGCACTACTCCACAAGATCCGACTCCAACTTCCTCCATTTTTTCCTCACCACCGCCCCTCCTAATACATCCGACTACCACAGAGTCATCTTAGAATGTTTGCAGGTGGCAAAAATCATATTTATACTGTAAATGTGCAGTATACAATGTGAAAAGAAAGAGAGACAGCACAATTCCCTGAGGGGCACCTACACTGCTCAATAAACTGCCAGACTCTGCTGCCCCTATCCGCACAAACTGCGGCCTGTCTGACAGGTAGTCAATTATACAATTTATCATCCTCTTATCAACCTTCTTATCAGTCATCTTCTTGCGTAATAAGAGTGGCTGTAAGGTATTAAACACACTACAGAAATCAAAGAACAATGCACGCACAGTGGTTCCAGCATTGTCCAAAAATGAATGTACTGTATGTAAGAAAAGCATAACAGCATTGGCCACCCCCACTTTATGCTGATAAACGAACTGTACGGGGTAAGCTAAAGGCCTCACCCTTGGACTTAAAGGGGTATTCCCATCTTTAAGATCATATTTTAAATGATTCCCCTTGTGCCATTTATCATTTTTGCCAATACATTCTATTATAAATAATGCTGCCCCACTTAAATATAACTTGCTATATATTTGATTGTTTATGTTTGGAAACCTATAGATACGGCCCCTGCTCCTTGGAATCATATGTGGGCCGCGCCTTACGCACACCGCACTCACCATTCAACCAGGCGGCCAGTCTTCTTCACATGAACGCGCACGCTAGCCGCACATGCGCCGTTCTGATAGATTATCTGCCGCGTCTGCTACAGAGCCGCGCATACTCTGTATGCAGCACGGACTTACAGGTAGAGGAGCAGCAGCGCCGGAGTGAGCGGATCCTCAGATCCCCCACCTAAGTGCCATCCACAGACTCCACCCCCCCCCCCCCCCCTACGTGCCATCACATGTGGTCCCGACTCCGGAGCGCATGGCCTCCTCAGTTGCTATGATGCCGTGCGCTCCCTCCAGCCGCCGAAAAACAGTGATACACTCTTATAGATCATAGGAGTGTATTACTGTATACCGGAAGCAGGAGGGAGCGCACGGCATCATAGCAACCGAGGACACCGTGCGCTCTGGTGCCCAGAAGGAGTCCAGGCGGCGATCCACAGATCCCCCCCCCTAAGTGCCATCTACAGACTCCCCCCCCATAAGTGCCACCCACAGATGCCCCCCCATAAGTGCCATCCACAGATGCACCCCCCATAAGTGCCATCCACAGATGCCCCCCCATTAGTGCCATTCACAGATGCCCCCCCATTAGTGCTATCCACAAGTCTCCCTCCCCCCCATAAGTTGGGTAATATGTCAGTGATAATATCTGAGACCGGGAAAGCTGGGCAATAAGTCAGTGATAATATCAGACACAATGGGAAAGCTGGGTAATAGTCAGTGATAATATCTGAGACCGGGAAAGCTGGGTAAACAGTCTGTGAATGTATCGGACATCAGGAAAGCTGGGTAATAAGTCAGTGAATATACCTATCTATATCTAGCACAGATCATATGGCTACTAGCTAACATGCATTTGGGCTGTAGTGATTTATTGTTTTTGCTGCACAGAATGGGTTTGTAACACAGTTATTATTTGTAAAAGTGTATTAGAATGCAGGACAGTCACAAGTTACTACATTAGCTCACTAGCATTGGTCACTGAGTGATTCCCCAGCAGGGGGGATGGGCTTTACATACACTGCAGGCTGCCAGACTGATGACTCATGCACATGAACGAGCACGCAAGGACTGAGCTCTCAGAGTCATGAGGAGGCGTGGCCGGCCTTCACTCAACTGCCTGAGCCAAACCAGGAAGTTAACAGGACATCTACTGCTGGTAAGATTGAAAAGGCAAGATGGGAATACCCCTTTAACTAAGAAAGAACTAATCTTTCCAAGGACTTCATAGCATGCAATGTTAAGGCCTCAGGACGATTGTCACTTAGGAATGTTGGGAAAGTAGTCTTGGGGACCGGCACCAGGCAGGAAGTCTTCGATAACACCGGTACCTTCTGTGATTGTAAGCTCCAGTTAAACAAGTATTGAGAGATCGAACACAGCTTGTTTGTGCACACTTTATAGACACCTGGAGTGAGTCCGTCTGGCCCTGTTGGTTTGCCTATATTCAGTTTCCTAAATTGTCCTCTCACATAATTTTGACTCTGAGACTCTGAAATCAGTTAGTTCATCACCCAATGTCAGTGTTGCTGATCTATCCCCAGATCCATCCTCCCTTCCTGTTGGAGCTGCACATATATTGCTGAACCTGTTGAAGAACTCATTTATTTTCTTAGCCCTGTACAGTCTTCCTCCTTCATGTTCCGGCCTTGCCTTAAACAAAGTCAATAATTTCATACCACACCACACCTCTCTGGAGTAATTGTGTGACCTTTTTTTTCTAGAGTTATTCTGAATGCCTCCTGAACATCTCTTAACCTGCCCTTCAAATCTCGTTGTACCATTTTTATTTTCTCTTTGTCCAACATTTTAAATGCCTTTTTTTATGTTCAGCAAATGCTTGAGGTCTTTTGTTATCCAAGGTTTATTATTTGGAAAACACCTAAACTCTTTTTCTGGCACCAGCATATCAGTACAAAAGTTAATGTAATCAGTAATACTACAACTTCGTTAACACCAACTTCATTACCATCCTCTCTCATTTACCTTCCTTAACCCCTTAAGGACAAGGCCCTATTTCACCTTAAGGACCAGGCCATTTTTTCAAAATCTGACCACTGTCACTTTAAGTGTGAATAACTTTAAAATGCTTTTACTTACCCAGGCAGTTAAGATTGTTTTTTCGTCACATATTGTACTTCACGACACTACTAAAATTGGGTCAAAAAAGTTAATTTTTTTGCATAAAAAAATAAAAAAATTACAAAAAATTTGGAAAATTGTGCAAATTTTAAAGTTTCAGTTTCTCTACTTCTATAATACATAGTAATACCGCCAAAAAAGGGATGACTTTACATTCCCCATATGTCTCCTTCATGTTTGGAGCATTTGGGGAATGCCATTTTATTTTTTGGGGATGTTACATAGCTTAGACGTTTAGAAGCAAATTTTGAAATTTTTCCGAAATTTTCCAAATCCCACTTTTTATGGACCAGTCCAGGTCTTAAATCACTTTGTGAGGCTTACATAATAAAAACCACCCAAAAATGACCCCCTTTTAGAAAGTACACCCCTCAAGGTATTCAAAACTGATTGTACAAACGTTGTTAACCCTTTAGGTGTTCCACAACAGTTCATGGAAAATGGAGATAACATTTCAGAATTTAAATTTTTGGGAAAATTTTCCATTATAATAAATTTTTTACAGTAATAAAGTAAGGGTTAACTGCCAAACAAAACTCAATGTGGGTTGCCCTGATTCTCTAGTTTACAGAAACACCTCATATGTGGTCCTAAACTACTGCCTGGCCAAACGGGAGGACATTGAAGGAGGGGAACGCCATATGGGTTTTGAATGGCAGATTTTGCGGGACTGGTTTTTTTAACACCATGTCCTATTGCAAGCCCCCCTGATGCACCTTAGCATAGAAATTCCAAAAAAGTGACTCCATCTAAGAAAGTACACCCCTCAAGGTATTCAAAGCTGGGTTTACAAACATTGTTAACCCTTTAGGTGTTCCACAACAGTTCATGGAAGATGGAGAAACAATTTTGGAATTTAGAATTTTTGGAAAATTTTCCATTATAATCCATTTTTTTCAGTAATAAAGTAACAGTTAACTGCCAAACAAAACTCCACGTGGGTTGCCCTGATTCTCTAGTTTACAGAAACACCCCATATGTGGTCCTAAACTATGGGTTTTGAATGGCAGATTTTGGGGGACTGTTTTTTTTAACACCATGTCCTATTGAATACCCATAGAAAAATGTGATGTCCAGCTCACCTGCTTGATCTGTTCCCTTCTGGGATCCCTCCTGCACTGACTTTGTGGTAAGTAGCCCAAGGTTGTCAGAGAAAAACATTGAAGTAGTCCAGCAGAAATGTATATAGCTGTGTCTTCTTTATTAAGGTGAAATTCTTACAAAAGGCAGCACAGTATTCACAACAGGATTCACAACGTCAACGCGTTTTGAACAGAGTTCTTAGTCATGACTGTTTTTCTGGCTTCTCTGTCACAGTTTTATAGCTGTTTAAATGGTGGAAAAATCACTCCCACCTGAGTTTGAAGGAGGGGAGTAGTCATTCAGAGAAGCCAGAGAAAATTCAAACAAGGGATTGGTATACTTTGCACTGCATTTAAAATGACATGTTTAAATTGCATATATAAAAAAACATTCCAATTATTATTTGCACATTATAGTACAGTATAGTACATTATATTTTTTTTTATTTTAATTTATTTTATTTTTTTCTCATAGCTCTTCTATTACACATCAACTGCCATCGCTTGAAAGGTATTCTTTGATTTTTTTGATTTTTTGGTTTATATGCCATAGAAGATATGCACTTTGGTTTTTATTTTATTGACATGTACTATAATGTGCAAATAATAATTGGAATGTTTTTTATATATGCAATTTAAACATGTCATTTTAAATGCAGTGCAAAGTATACCAATCCCTTGTTTGAATTTTCTCTGGCTTCTCTGATGTGAATTGATCACATCTGACTACTCCACTCCTTCAAACTCAGGTGGGAGTGATTTTAACACCATTTAAACAGCTATAAAACTGTGACAGAGAAGCCAGAAAAACAGTCATGAATAAGAACTCTGTTCGAAACGCGTTGACGTTGTGAATCCTGTTGTGAATACTGCACTGCCTTTTGTAAGAATTTCACCTTAATAAAGAAGACACAGCTATATACATTTCTGCTGGACTACTTCAATGTTTTTCTCTATTGAAAGCCCCCCTGATGCACCCTAGCATAGAAATCCAAAAAAAGTGACTCCATCTAAGAAAGTACACCCCGAAAGGTATTCAAAGCTGGGTTTACAAACATTGTTAACCCTTTAGGTGTTCCACAACAGTTCATGGAAGATGGAGAAACAATTTTGGAATTTAAAATTTTTGTAAAATTTTCCATTTTAACCCTTACTTTATTAGTGGGAAAAATGGGTTAACAGCCAAACAAAACTCAATATGAGTTGCCCTGATTCTGTAGTTTGCAGAAACACCCCATATGTGGTCGTAAACTACTATTTGGCTAAACGGCAGTACATTGAAGAAGGGGAACGCCATATGGTTTTTGGAAGGCAGATTTTGCTGGACTGGTTTATTTACACCATGTACCATTTCAAGCCCCCTGCTGCACCCCTAGAGTAGAAACTCCATAAAAGTGACCCCATCTAGGAAACTACAGGATATGGTGGTTGTTGTTTTGGGACTATTTTAGGGTAAATATAATTTTTGGTTGCTCTATATTACACTTTTTTGAGGCAATATAACAAAAAATGGAAATTCTAAAATTGTTTCTACATTCGCCATTAAGTTTTGTGGAACACCTAAAGGGTTAACAAAGTTTGTAAAGTAATTTTTGAATACCTTGAGAGGTGTAGTTTTTTAGATGGGGTCACTTTTTGGAGTTTCTAGTCTAGGCTACATCAGGGGGGCTTCTAATAGGCCATGGTGTAAATAAACCAGTCCATCAAAATCTGCCTTCCAGAAACCATATGGCGTTCCCTTCGTTCTATGCCCTGCCTTGTGGCTATATAGCCATTTACGACCACTTATGGGGTGTTTCTGCAAACTAAAGAATCAGGGTAATAAATATTTAGTTTTGTTTGACTGTTAACCCTTGCTTTATTACCGGAAAATATGGATTAAAACGGAAATTTTACCAAAAAATGGGTGTTTTGGCAGTTTTTATTTTATTTTTTTAGCACCGTTCATTCGAGGGTTTGGGTCTAATGTTATAGAGCAGATTATTACGGACGCGCCGATACCTAATAAATAGATAATTTTACTATCTCCATAGCCTGGCAGCTGCAGTTATTTTTTGGGGGGAGGGACTATATAATGTAGGGGCTTATTTTTTTCAGGATGAGATGGCGGTTTTATTGGCACTATTTAGGGGTGCATACGTTTAGATCGCTCACTATTACACTTTTTTTTTATTTATTCAGATTTTACACTATATTATCATTTTAGGAACAAAAAATAGATAATTTTACTATCTCCATAGCCTGGCAGCTGCAGTTTTTTTTTGGGGGGAGGGACTATATCATGTAGGGGCTCATTTTTTGCGGGATGAGATGGTGGTTTTATTGGCACTATTTGGGGGTGCATACGACTTTTTGATCGCTCGCTATTACACTTTTTGTAGTGTTAGGTGACATAAATGGCTAACACTTTTTTTTTTTTTTTTTTAACGCCGGTTATCCGAGGGGTTGGGTATAATGTTATTTTTATAGGGCAGACTATTACGGACGCGCCGATACATAATATGTCTACTTTTTTTTATTTATTCAGATTTATTCAGATTTTACACTATTATCATTTTAGGAACAAAAAATAGATAATTCTACTATCTCCATAGCCTGGCAGCTGCAGTATTTTTATTTTTTTTGGGGGGGGGAGGGGACTATAAATGTAGGGGCTCATTTTTTGTGGCATGAGATGGCGGTTTTATTGGCACTATTTGGGGGTGCATACGACCTTTTGATCGCTCGCTATTACACTTAATTTTGATGTTAGGTGACAATAAAAATGGCTTTTTGGACATAGTTTTTATTTTATTTTTTTTAAGTCGTTTTTCCAAGGGGTTGGGTCAAATTTTATTTTTATAGAGCAGATTTTTACGGATGCGGCGATGCCAATATGTATGGCTCTCAGACTTAAGAGACACTAAAACAGGCATCCTCAATTTGCAGCCCTCCAGATGTTGTAAAACTACAATTCCCACTATGCCCTGCTGATAGCTGTAGCTGGGCATGCTGGGAGTTGTAGTTTGACAACATCTGGAACGCCGCATTTTGAGGATGCCTGCATTAAAACTAATATCCTTTTTGGGAAAAAAAATGTTTCTGTGCCTTCAAAGTCTGAGAGCCATAGTTTTTTATGTTCTCTAGGGGACTGTCGGGAATTATAAAACCTTAGTACTCCATGGAAGTGTGATACTCCCTAAAGCAATTGATAACGCAGAGGCCCGGATGATCGGGGCACGTGTCACATTGAGTGGTGGTGTCCTTCTGTATCCCCCTCTTGTGACACACTCTGCATCTTTTTTGGGTTTGTCCCTTTTTTCCAGTATGGGGGACCACACCTGGAAAATGTTGGTCAGGGACGACCCGGGCGCCTCCAATTCCCGAGGTACTCCAACCTGCTCTTTCCTGGTCTAAAAAGATCAGGTCCTTGAGGACTGCCTCATAGAACTGGAGGAACGTCTTTGTGCTGCCAGCGCTTCGGGATAGTACAAAAGCGTTGTACATGGCAACCTGCACCATGTAGACCGCAACTTTTTTGTACCATGCCCGGGTTTTCCACATGGCATTATATGGTTGGAGAACTTGATCACATAGATCAACTCTACCCATATACCGATTTTAGTCGACAATACAATCGGGCTTGAGGACCATTACCATGGTACCTCGCACAGAGACAGGGGTGATGCCGTTACCATGGATTGTGGTCAGCATAAGGACATCCCTCTTGTCCTTATACCTGACCAACAGCAGGTTTCCACAAGTAAGGGCACGGGTCTCACCCCTGGGGATAGGTACCTGGAGGGGGTGGGCAGGGAGGCCACGCTGATTTTTCCGCACAGTCCCACAAGCGAACGTAGATCTGGCGTAGAGGGCCTGATACAAGGGAATGCTGGTATAAAAGTTATCCACGTACAAGTGGTAACCTTTATCCAGTAGTGGGTACATAAGGTCCCACACGGTTTTCCCGCTAACACCCAGAGTGGGGGGACATTCTGGCGGTTCAAGACGGGAATCTCGCCCCTCGTACACACGAAATTTGTAAGTGTACCCTGAGGTACTCTCACAAATTTAGTACATTTTGATGCTGTACCTCGCCCGCTTAGTGGGAAATGTATTGGCGGAAACTGAGTCTCCCCCTGAAAGCAAAGAGAGACTCATCAACCGCGACCTCCCTTCCAGGTACTTAGGCCTCTGCAAACTTGACCCCGAAATGATCTATGACCGGCCGTATCTTGTACAGCCGGTCATAGGCAGGATCACCTCGGGGGGGACATGCTGCATTATCTGCATAATGCAGGCATTTCCGGATGGCCTCAAACCGTGAGCGCGTCATGGCCATACTGTACAGTGGGGTCTGGTAGAGGATGTCCCCACTCCAGTATTGCCTGACGCTCGGTTTTTGCACTAGACCCATATGCAGCACGAGGCCCCAAAACGTCCTCATCTGGGCTGCACTGACCGGGGTCCAGACACCGGGTCTACCCGAAAAGGAGCCTGGGTGCTGAGCGACGAACTGTTGGGTGTACAGATTCGTCTGCTCCACCATCAGATTCACCAGTGGGACATTGAAAAAAAAACTAAAAAAGTCAATTTCAGTAAATCCCACTGTGGGAATCTGGATTCCTGGATTGCCAACAAATTCAGGAATCACAGGCTCATATTCCCCTGCGGTGCACCAGACTCGTTCACCTGTAGGGGGCTCAGGTGCACTTGGCTGGTGGGCCGGAAAACTAGTACGAGCCCCAGGGCTGCTCGTACTAGTGCTGGCCACAGGGTCCCTAGCATGGGGCTCCTCTGGCTCCACCTGGCAGCATCTCCGCCGCCTTCGGGGCTCATCATCATCAGATGATGATGAGGAGGATGCAGATGACAGGAGGAAGGTGGGGTCATCGTCATCCTCACTGGCGCTCTCGGTGTCGGAGAGCATCTGGGTATATGCCTCCTTCGCCGAGAACATCCTGCGGGCCATGGGAGTGTGTGTGCGCGTATGTGCGTGTGTGTAAAACTTTATTGTATGTGCGTGTGTGTGGGGGCGTGTGTTCGCGTACTAATAAAAGAAGAAAAAAAATGGGACAAGTGTTATGGACAAGTTCAAACTTGCTGATCAGCCGTCTGGCACTGATCAGCGGTGGGGCGGGCGATGCGCTAACAGTGGCCGGACGCTAAGAGTGCCGGCCACAGTAAGCACACGAAAAAAAATTTAAATACCAAAAAAAGTGGTGGTGGAGAGAGGAGGCAGGTGGCAGAGGGGGTGGCGGGTGGTGGAGGGGGGCGGCGAGTGGTGGAGGGCAGCGGGTGGCGGCGGGTGGCAGAGGGGGGTGGCGGGTGGTGGCGGAGGGGGAATCAGAACCCCTGGGTGGGTTAAGGGTCTCACAGCTAAGTGCTGTGGACCCCAACCACCACAACACTAACTGTCCCCTAACACTAACTGTCCCTTCTATCCCTGCCTAAGATACCTCTCCCTCACTGACCCTAACCTACCTGATGGGTGCAGGAGGGTGATGGGAGCCGAAGGGAGGGAGGTCACAGGAACGGTGCGGCGCAATCATCACTCAGGGGCAGCAGCAGCAAGAAGAGGAGGGGAGAGAGGAGCGCCGGGAGTTTGAATCTCCCGCCTCTCTCCCCGGACCAATAAGATCCCAGCACCGCCACCACCGCCCCCAATTCAAGAACGGTGATTGGTGGTGTGATATCACACCACCGATCACCGTTCTTTTCTGGTTCATCGGGTCACCGGAGACCCGAATGGACCGGAAACGCAGCAAACCACAGGTCTGAATTGACCTGCGGTTTTCTGCGATCACCAATACGGGGGGTCACATGACCCACCTCGGCGTTGTAACAGGATGCCCGCTGAATAATTTCAGCGGACATCCTGTTTCTTTTAACCCCTTCAGCGCCGCACTCGTATTTTATTCACATGACGTATCGGTACGTCATGTGTCCTTAAGGATTTGGGAAACATGCCGTACCGGTACGTCATGTGTCCTAAAGAGGTTAATATATTTGGTGAAATGTTTGATAGATATATAGAGTTGAGTGGACACCTGGGTGTTCGGGTTTGAGAAGTTTGGCCGAACTTCACGGAAATGTTCGGGTTTGTGATCCGAACTTGACCCGAACTTGACCCTGTACCCCATTGAAGTCAATGGGGACCCCAACATTTGGACACTAAAAGGGCTGTAAAATAGCCCTGGAAAGTGCTAGAGGGCTGCAAAAGGCAGCAAAATGTGGGTAAGTGCCCTGCTAACAAATGTGGATAGGGAAATAACTTAAAATAAAATAACTAAAAATGAAACAATATTAATTGGCAACTCGGAGGAGGAGGTGGAATAGGAGGTTGGGGAGGCGTCAGGTGGGAATGCCATCAGCAGCGCGTCTACCAGCAAGCATTTTGTAGTCAGTAGTCAAGCATCTATTGATCAGTAACATACGTTTTTACAAAATGCACAGCAATGCACAGCTGTGGCTTATCACTGGCAAAAATGGGTTAATGTCACCCACCAATGGAACAGGTGATACTAAGAAATATTAGGCCCCTGGCACAGAGGAGAGGTCAATGCTCAGCAAAACAGGCTTTATTTCACGCATCAATGTAGCAGTCGATTATCAGAAATGTAGGCCCCTGGCACCCAGACAGAGGAGAGGTCATTGGACGGCAAAAAGAGGTTAATGTCACCCACCAAAGCAACAGGCGATTATCTGAAATGTAGACCCCTGGCACCCAAACAGAGGTGAGGTCAATGCATGGCAAAAAGAGGTTAATGTCACCCACCAAAGCAACAGGCAATTATGATAAATGTATGGCACAGCCACCCAGACACAGGAGAGGTCAATGCATGGCAAAACAGGCTTCATGTCACCCAGCAACGGAACAGGCCACTTCCAGTAATTTAGGCCCTAGAACTCTGACAGAGGAGAGAGTTCCCGTAACAGCAAAACAGGCTTCATGTCACCCAGCAATGGAACAGGCGATTATCATTAATGTAGGCCGCAGGCACCCAAACAGGGGAGAGAGGTCCCGTAACAGCAAAACAGGCTTCATATCACCAAGCAATGGAACAGGCGATTATAATTAATTTAGGCCACAGCCACCCAGACAGAGGAGAGGTCAATGCATGGCGAAAAGAGGTTAATGTCAACCACCAAAGCAACAGGCGATTATCTGAAATTTAGACCCCTGGCACCCAGAGAGAGGAGAGGGCAATGCACGGCAAAAGAGGCTTCATGTCACCCACCAATACAGCAGGCCACTTTCAGTAATTTTGGCCCTAGCACCCTGACAGAGGAGAGAGGTCCCATAACAGCAAAACAGGCTTCATGTCACCCCGCAATGGAACAGGTGATTATTATCAATGTAGGCCGCAGGCACCCACACAGAGGAGAGAGGTCCCGTAACAGCAAAACAGGCTTAATTTCACCCAGCAATGGAACAATCGATTGATGAGCAATACAACCATTAGGAACCCAGCTCTAAGTTGAATTTGCAATGCGAACATATACTCGCATTGCGAATTAAACTTAGAGCTGGGTTCCTAAATGGTTGGCTTGCTAGAATGACGAAGATCACGTCATATTTGTTAGTTCTAGATAGCCATAGCCAAACAATAGTGAAGTAAGGCCTCTTTCACACTGGCATTTTATCTATCCGTCCTAGAGTTCCGTCCTCGGGGCTCTAGGACAGAAAGATACTGTTCAGGATCCTGAATGGAGAGAAATCCATTCAGGATGCATCAGGATATCTTAAGTTCAGTACTGAGACGTTTCTTTGCCGTAGCAAAATCCGCAGCATACTGCGGATTTTGCTCCGGCCCAAAATCCTGAAGGCATGCCGTAAGGACGGATCCGGAATTAATGCCCATTGAAAAGCATTAATCCAGATCCGGCTTTAAGCTAAACTGCCATAGTAACACTAGAAGCATTTTGAAGACTGATCAGTCTTCAAATGTTTTCAGTTGTCTTGCATTGTGACGGATCTGGCGGGCATTTCTTGCGACGGAAGTGCACGCCAGATGCTCACAACGCAAGTGTGAAAGAGGCCTAAGTTGCATATACCGCAATGCAAGAATATTACTTTGCATACTTTATTTTTTTTAACTACATGTCTCTCTTTAAGGGGTAGTCACTCTTAAAGGGCAATGCCGGTTCATCATCAGCTAGGAGATGGCCAAAAAGCACCGTAAAGGGATGCAGAAAATGCAGGAGCTACTTTCCCAACTCACAATGTTGCCATTGAGGCCTTTTTTATTTTGTTAATAAATCATTTTTTCTGAGTTATAACGCGTGATTTCAGATTTTTTATAATGTTATGTTATGGTGTAATTCTTACTGATAACTTTATTGTAAGGCCCCTTTAGTCCAGTGAGGCAAAGCTATGTGTAGGCCTTGAACTACAATGGAAACTTACCATCTGCCTGCTGCTGCTGTTGTCCTGATTTTTGAGAGTTCTGTGTAGGCCTTATACTCCACTATTACCAAGAACTGTTGTAATTATCCAGACCACTATAGGTTCTGCATAGGCCTTATACGCCATCATTAACAAAGACTGCTGCTATTATCCTCACCACTATAAGTTCTGTGTAGGCCTTATACTACCAAATTTCCATGTACCTGCGGCTGCTGTATGTCATGATACTGATGAGTTTTGGCTGAAAATTTTTTTGCCTTAATGTAACCAGAGTTGTTAAAATAAAACAGAAAACCAAAAATGATTTAAAACCAAACCAAACTTTATAAATAAAATATAAAACAATTGTTTAAACAAACAAAAAATAAAAAAGAAATAAATCTAAGGCAGGGATTTCAATTGATTATTCTGGTTGATCAGCTCCGCTATGGCCTTCTGATGCCACTCCTCCATGGCCTTCAGTTCTTGGTTGAACTTCAGCTGCAAAGCCCTCATCCGCCTGGAGTGCTCCCGCTGCAGCATAATTATATTTTTTTTTTCATTTCTTTTATTACTGCCCAAAAAAATAATTATTAAAAATCAGATTAAATAACTTTTTTTGATTAGTGTATAAAGGAGCTGGCCATTAAAATCGCAATCAGTTATATAGTTCTTTACTTTAGGAATATTTAAATAGAGTTTTTTATAAAAAAAAATTGTGGGATCAGTTGACTGTTTGATTGGTACTATTTTGGGGTGCATACGTCTTTTTGATCGCTTGGGGTTGGAATTTATGTCATGGAACGTTACAAAATATGTATACTGTATAAAATATGTCTGTTTTTGACAGTTTTAAAAAAAAAATATTTGTAGGCTTCCGCATATCTACATAGACAGTGGTCTACTTTTGCTACCAACACGCCCCTCTTCTAAACAGTCCTCAGAGCGGTATCAGTCTGATGAAGGCATGTATATGATTTACAGCACTTCTGATTAAAAGAAACTTATCTTCAACGCACAAACTGGAGTTTATTTCCTTCTTGGTTGTTTAAACATGGCAGCTGCTCTTGGCTGATGCGGGCGCCATAGCCGCAACCACCAGTAATGTCGATAAAGAACTTTGAACCCCTCAAACGCCTTGGTCAATAGTTAACATGGCATCTATATGCGCCAAAAAAATAAAGTTTTACTTTAGGCTTTGGGCTGGCAATCTGAGGAGCCGGAGCCTGTATGTAGCAGCCTCGCTCTTTGTGAATGACACATGGCTGCTGCATAGTATTTCCTTTGCCTGTAATAGAGCTCCATAGGAAAGTAGGAAAATACAAGTTTATTGGAGTCTATGATAATAGCAATCAGGTGGCTGATTGTTATAGTTCCCTATGGGAACTATCTAAAAATAATAAACCAAGAATTTTAAATCACCACCCTTTTCCCTAAATTAAAAAAACTACTAAACAAATAAAAAAATACAAATCATAGGATGGCGCAGAATCAAAGGAACGCCATACGGTTTTTGGAAGGCAGTTTTTGCTGGACAGGGTTTTGGACACTATGTCCCATTTGAAGCCCCCCTGATGCACCCCTACAGTAGAAACTCCAAAAAAGTGACCCCCATTTTCGAAACTACGGGATAAGGTGTCAGTTTTGTTTGTACTGTTTTAGGGTAAATATGAATTTTAGTTGATCTATATTAAACTTTTTGTGAGGCAAGGTAACAAGAAATAGCTGTTTTGGCACCGTTTTTATTTTTTGTTATTTACAACATTTATCTGACAGGTTAGATCATGAGGTGTTTTTATAGAGCAGGTTGTGACGGATGCGACAATACCAAATATGACTACTTTGTTTGGTTGTTTGTTTCAGTTATACATACAAAGCATTTTTT
Source organism: Bufotes viridis (assembly GCA_033119425.1). Taxonomy (NCBI): domain Eukaryota; kingdom Metazoa; phylum Chordata; class Amphibia; order Anura; family Bufonidae; genus Bufotes; species Bufotes viridis. The sequence goes on along the minus strand of CM065597.1, from coordinate 55,865,181 downwards.
TTAAGATTCTTTATTGCCTCCACATACTGAAAGACATAGGTTTATTTATTTTTTGGGCGACTGTCTTGTGTAGGAGCTCATTTTTTTTCGGGATGAGATGATGGTTTGATTGGTACTATTTTGGGGTGCGCATGACTTTTTGATTGCTTGCTATTACACTTTTTGTGATGTAAGGTGAGAAAAAATGGCTTTTTACACCATTTTTATTTTTATTTTTTACAGTATTCACCTTAGGGGTTAGGTCATGGAATATTTTTAGAGAGCAGGTTAGTACGGACGTGGAAATACCTAATATGTTTCAAGTGTGTATTACTCATACAGCTTCCTGCCTGTGAGATCCAGGGGGCTGGATCTCACAGGCTCTTCACCGGAAGGCAGCCCCGATGCTAAGGAAGGCATCGTGCTGCCTTCCCTGCTATCGGGTCCCCATTACAGCAGCACGGTGACCCGATAGCCACCGCACCCGCCACCCAATTACACGGAAAAGCCGCAAACCGCAGGTCGGAATTGACCCTCCCGGCGTATTGTCCCAGGGTGCCTGCTGATTGATTTCAGCAGGTACAAAGTTCTGATCACCACCCGCCGCGTAGCGGTGATCGGAACTACACATGACGTACCGTTGCGTCATGTGTCCTTAAGGGGTTACAAACCCGTAAAACTGGGGTGGAATTGCTTTTATTTTGCAATTTTTGTCCATTTTGCATTTTGTTTGGCTTCCCAATGCATCTTATGCAATATTAAATGGCGGAGTTAGAAAGTACAACTTGTCCCGCAAAAAACAAGCCCTCATATCGCTATGTGAACAGGCAAATAAAAAAGTGATGGCTCTTTGAAGGCAGTGAACGAAATAAAAGGCTAACAAAAAAACCTCTGGCTTTGACAGGGTTAATATCTATGCACTGAAGCAAGATAACATGTGAATTTGTATAAATACATTGGAATAACAAGCATGTGATATGTAACACAGTGCTGTAATGTGGAATTACTTACAGTGATCAGGAGATCTTCCTCGACTTCTTTAAAATTGCTTGAGACCATTTTCACAACAGTCACACGCGAGTAATGCACTGCGATTCAAACTTCCACCTGTCAAAAAACTCGCAAGACAAAGCCACGCCCGTATAGGCTCACATGAATATTTCAATGCGATTCTCGCGATAGAAACACCATGTGCATATTGCGAATGCAACTTAGGCAACTTCCTATTGGTTGCCTTGATAGAATGAACGATTATTGAGAATATACCCCGCTGTAAGTTAGATGCGCAATGTGAGTAAACTTACTTAAATTACTCGCATTGCGCATCCAACTTAGTTCTGTGTATAGGCAACGTTCCTATTGGTTGGCTTGTTAGACTTGACGAATATAGAGAATATTGCGCTATATTCGTATTCGTCATATTTGTTTATTCTAGCAAGCCAACAATTGTTAGGAAAACGTTGCCTTTTCACAGAACTAAGTTGGATGCGCAATGCGAGTAATTTAAGTAAGTTTACTCGCTAGTGATGAGCGGCAGGTGCCATATTCGATTTCGACGAAATTCGCGAATATTCGAATGAATATTCGTTTCATATTCGTCGAAATCGAATATTCGTCATTTTTTCTAGTTATCGCGATTAACATGCGATTTAAATAATCGCATATTGCGATTTGTACTTAAGGCTACTTTCCTATTGGTTTCATATCTAGAATTAGCGAGGATGACGAATATGACGAATGTATTCGTCTATTCCTCAAAACGAAGATAACGAAGTATTCTACATCTTCGTTTTAGCTACCTATTCGTCAACTTCGCTAATTCTAGCAATCAAATAGGAAGGTTGACTATAGAGAGTGAGACAGCTGTGTTAAATTCGCTATGCGATTTTTTTTTTTTTTTAATAAATAGAATACTTATAATAATTTTATCAAGTAATATATTTATTGTATTAAAAAATAAATAAAATCGCATAGCGAATTTAACACAGCTGTCTAGTAAGTCAACCTTCCTATTTGATTGCTAGAATTAGCGAATAGCGAAGTTGACGATGACGAGACGAATAGGTAGCTAAACGAAGATGTAGAATACTTCGTTATCTTCGTTTTGAGGAATATGACGAATACATTCGTCATATTCGCTATTCGCTAATTCTACCAAGCCAACCATAACTTCTGTGCTCATGGAGCGTCCCCATCACCATGGGAACGTCTCCATATACTAAAATATACTGTCGGATTTGAGGAATTACGTTGAAATCGCAATGCGATTAATTCAAGTTATATTAATCGCATTGCGATTTCAACTTAGAGCTGGGTTTATAATGGGTCAGCTTGCTAGAATTAACGAAGTTAACGAATATGGAATATAGCAGCAGTGCTAAGTTGAAATCGCAATGCGATTAATTTAACTTAAAGTATTCGCATTGCGATTTCAACTTAGCACTGCTAGTGCATAGCATTAGCTATACTCCATATTCGTTAATTCTAGCCTATGTAAGATAGCAGTGCTAAGTTAGTAATCGCAATGCGATTAATTTAACTTAAAGTATTCGCATTGCGATTTCAACTTAGCACTGCTAGTGCATAGCTATTAGCTATACTCCATATTCGTTAATTCTAGCCTATGTAAGATAGCAGTGCTAAGTTGTAATCGCAATGCGATTAATATAACTTGAATTAATCGCATTGCGATTTCAACGTAATTCCTCAAATCCGACAGTACATTTTAGTATATGGAGATTCTCCCATGGATGGGGACGCTCCACATGAGCACGGAAGTCGGCAGAAGCGGCAACGGGCACTGACTAGAGCAGCCAGGAAGCCAGGAATCCTCAGGACAGGTAAGAACTACTTTTGGGAAGTAGGAAAGAAAAAAATATAACTAAAAAAAAACAAAAAAAAAACGAATATTCGAAATAGCGAATTTATAGCGCTATATTCGAAATATTCGCGAATTAGCGAAGTGCCGATATTCGCTAAAAAAATTTGCTTTTCGAATATTCGCGCTCAACACTATTACTCGCATTGCGCATCCAACTTAGACAACTTTCCGATTGGCAATAGTAAAGTTGCCTGAAGCCTATTCCACGCTCTAAGTTGGATGCGCAATGCGATTAAACTTACTTAAATTACTCGCATTGCGCATCCAACTTAGTTGCCTTGCTTGCTAGAATTAACGAATATGATGAATACGAATATAGTGCTATATTCTCTATATTCGTTAATTCTAGCAACCCAAGTACCCCCCAACCATAAAGAACGTTGACTATACACAAAATTAAGTTGGATGCGCAATGCGAGTAATTTTAGTAAGTTTAATCGCATTGGGCATCCAACTTTTACCATGGTCTAGATAACCGTGATTCTCAAATCTGACAGTACATTCTAGCATGGAGGCGTTCCCATGGTGATGGGGATGCTCCATGCGCACAGGAAGTTGGCACTCGGCAGACGGGCACTGACTGGAGCGGGCAAGAAGCATGGAGTCCTCGGACATGTTAGAACAACTGCTTTTGTTGAAGTGGGAAAAACTTAAAAAAAAAAAAAAAAAGCGAATATTCGAATTTGCGAATATATAGCATTATATTCTAAATATTTGCGAATTAGCGAAGTGCCAATATTCGCGATTTAAATTCGCTATTCAAATATTCACGCTCAACACCATTATTATTAATGTAGAACGCAGCCACCCAGACAGAGGAGATGTTCATTCAAGTTGGGGTAGCCCCCAAAATAATGATACAAAAAAAAAAAAAAAGATTCAATAAAGAAGTGCCCTGGAGTACAAGAATGTATGGTTGAGGGCGAGGCAGTTATAAATTTTTATTCTGTACAAGGTACGAACAAGTCCTGTGGGATTCATGCCTGGTTCATTTGAATGAACATGAGCTTGTCCACATTGGCTGCGGACAGACGGCTGCGTTTGTCTGTAATGATGACCCCCTGCTGTGCTAAATACACGTTCAGACAAAACACTTACTGCAGGGCAGGACAGCACCTCCAAGGAATAAAGGGCAAGCCCAGGCCATGTGGACAATTTGGAGACCCAGGATTTGAATAGGGAAGACCCATCAGTCAGTACGTGAAGGCGTGTGCACATGTACTGTTCAAATGCTGCCTCCTGCTAAGACGTTCCACATCAGCTGGTGGTGCAGGTTGCTGTGGTGCAGTGACAAAACTTTTCCACATGTTGGCCATGATAACCCTGCCTTCTGAGGAGCTGGCCATGACAAACCTGCGTTGAAGACCTCTTGCTCCTCCTTCTCCTCTGTCTTTGCCTTGTGCTTCGACTTTTCCCACCGTGCCAGTTGGGAATGCCCTCAGGAGCGCATCTACCAGTGTGCAATTGTACTCGCGCATCTTCCTAACACGCTCCAGTGCGGGAATTAAGGTAGGCATGTTGTCTTTGTACCGAGGATCCAGCAGGGTGGCAACCTAGTAGTCACCACAAGTTACAATGTGGGCATCTCTGCTGTCGTTGCGCAGGCACTGCAGCATGTAGTTGCTCATGTGTGCCAGGCTGCCCAGAGGTAGGAATAAGCTGTCCTCTGTAGGTGGTGTATCGTCTGTGTCCTCCGTATCTCCCCAGCCACGCTCCAGTGATGACCCTGAGCTGCGTTGGGTGTCACCCTGCAATGAACCCGGTTCCTACTCCTCCGCTACCTCCTCCTCCTTATCTGCCATAACTGTGTCCTGGCTTGGCATATGTGTAACTGGCCTCTGCTGGTGCAGGAACCCACCCTCTGAGCCATTTCGGAATGACCGGCCTGAAACCCTATGAAGTGACCCCTCTTCCTCCTCCTCTGCCACATCCTCATCCATCATGAATGTCATAGATTTTTCAAGGAGACATAGAAGTGGTATTGTAATGCTAACAATGGCGTCATCAGCACTGGCCATGTTGGTTGAGTACTCAAAAGACTGCAACAAGGTACACAGATCTCGCATACAGGCCCAGTCACTGGTGGCGAACTGGTGCTGATACGCAGAGCGACTGACCCGTGCGTGCTGCAGCTGAAACTCCACTATCGCCTGCTGCTGCTCGCACAGTCTCTCCAGCATATGCAAGGTGGAGTTCCACCTGGTGGGCAAGTCGCATATGAGGTGAGCTGGAAGGCCGAAGTTATGCAGCTGGGTGAGAATGCCGAAAGCGAACACAGACTGACCGCACTTTCAGCAGAAGTTCTGACATGTCTGGGTAGTTTTTAAGAAAGTTCTGCACCACCAGATTCCGCACATGCGCCAGGCAAGGAATGCTCATCAAACCGACTAGTCCCAGAGCCCATTATCGCAAACAACCAGTAAAGGCTTGAGGCTCACTGGCAGCAACCACTCATCGGTCTGTTGTTCTATGCCCCTCCAAAGCTCCTGTGCGGTGTGCGGTATGTCACTCAAACAAATGAGTTTTAAAATCGCCTGATGACGTTTACCCCTGGCTGTGCTGAAGCTGGGGGTAAGGTTCTTTCGATGACCCGATGTGGGGGTGGTAGAAGAGGAGGAGGATGCGGAGAAGGAGGCAACAGAAGGCAAAGAAAAATGCCTTGCGATCCTCAGGGGTAGAAGGACATGCGCCAAACCGCTATCCTCCTAGGGCCCAGCCGCCACTACGTTTAGATATAGCGGCCCTGCCCGTGCCTACTGGTCCATGTATCTGTGTTTATGTAGACCTTACCAAAGATGCCGTTGTGCAGCGCACACTTGATTTTATCCTCTACTTGGTTGTGCAGGGAAGGGACGGCTCGCCTGGAAAAGTAGTGGCGGCTGGGAACTATTTACTGTGGGACAGCCACTGCCATCAGCTGTTTGAAACAGTCCGTCTCCACCAGATGGAATGACAGCATTTCAAAGGCCAGCAATTTTGAAATGCTGGCATTCCTGACCAGGGATCGAGGGTGGGTAAGTGGGAATTTTCTATTTATCTCCAGTGTTTGGGAGATGAAAAGCTGAACACTTGTGTGTGACATGGTGGAGATGCTTGGTGATGGTGATGGATGTGGTGGTGATGTTGGTGGGACATTCTCTGTTTGCTGGTTGCCAGGTGCCACGTTGATGCCATAGGTGGAGGAAGAGGCTCAGACAGCAGCAGAAGCGGGAGCAGGAGGAACCTGAGACCTTTCGTGGTTTTTAAGTTGTTTACTCCACTGCAATTCGTGCTTTACATGTAGATGCCAGGTCATGCAGGTTTTGCTCAGGTTAAAAATGTTTATGCCTCGCTTTAGGCTCTGATGGCACAACGTGCAAACAACTGGTGTCTTGTCGTCAGGACATTGTGTGAAGAACTGCCACACCAATTAACTCCATGGAGCAGGCCTTGGTGTGCTCGGTGCCTGGGTGCGGTGGGCAGTAGCAGGCATACTGTCTATGGAACGGCCACTCCGCTTTTGCATCCTGCTCCCTCTTTTGCTGTCATGTTGTTTCTGTGCGACCACCGCCTCTTCCTCAGAACTACACACATCACTAGCACAACCTTCAGTCAAGTCTGGGTCTAGGACCTCATCATCCTCCACATCATCATTAACCCATTCATGACCCCTGCCCTCCTCGTAGGTCTGCACATTGCAGAAAGCCACAGCAGTTGGCACCTGTGTTTCGTCATCATCAGAGACGTGCTGCGGCGGTCTCCCCATTTGCTCATCCTGCAACATAAGTGGTTGGGCATCAGTGCATTCAAGGTCTTGTACTTCTGGGGCAGGGCTAGGTGGCTGGGCTGGGGAAACCCTGCCGACAGAGTCATCAAAAAGCATAAGAGTTTGCTGCATGACTTGGAGCTCTGACTGCTTGGCTGATTTGCAAGGGGGTGAGGTGAAAGACTTATGAGCATGGGCTGCAGGTGCCAACTCTAAGCTTTCTGCAGAGGACTGGGTGGGAGACACTGTGAAGGAACTGGAGGTACTGTCAGCCACCCAATCTACTATCGCCTGTACTTGTTCTGGCCTCACCATCCGTAGAGCAGCCTACCAAATAACGCTGCAGGTTCTGTAGCCTACTCGCACCAGAGGAAGGTGTTTCACTTGGACCGGTAGTTGGTGCTGAACAGCCACATCCTTTCCCAGCAATAAGAGCTCCACCAACACCACCACGACCATGCCCATGTCCCTAATTTGATGCTCTCCTCATTATTTGCGTTCACCCACCAAGCTGAAAGATTATTTCTCTCTGGTGTCAATTTAACTGCCAATTGTCAACAATTAAGTTCACTAAGGCAGTGCCCGTGTCATAAAAATGCTCTGTGGACCAAGAATAATGTTTTTTGGGCCTAAAACACACAGATTCTCAATTTTACTGCAGAAATGTAAAATATGTATTTGTACGCTGTATGCGCAACTGTTTGGTGAACCCAGAACACATATATATTTTTTTTTTCAGTAAAACACAGTAAAGCACTATTTTCGTGCTGCAATTTAAAATTGGTATTTTTACGCTGTATGCACAAGTGGTTTGTGGTCCAAGAACAAGGATTTTTGTAATAAAACACAGAAAAGCAGTATTTCACTGCTATTAATAAAACTTTGCTATTTCTGCGGTTTATGCAAAAGTGGTTTGTGGACCCAGAACAAGGATTTTTTAATAAATCACAGAAAAGCAGTTTTTCACTGCTATTAATAAAACATAGCTATTTGTACGGTTTATGCAAAAGTGGTTTGTGGAACCAGAGCATGGATTTTCTTAATAAAATACACAAAAGCAGTATTTCACAGCTATTAATAAAACGTTGGTATTTCTACGCTGTATGCACAAGTGGCTTTTGGACCCAGAACAAGGATTTTTTTAATAAAACACAGAAAAACATTGGTATTTCTATGCTGCATGCACAACTGCTTTGTGAAGCAAGAATATAGCTTTTTTCCCACACAAAAAATTCACTATTTCACTGCAGAAATGTAAAATGTGTATTTGAATGGTGCATTTGGAACTACTTTGTGGACAAGGAACACTTCAATGTTTCCCAAAAATAAACTGAGGCTCTATTTCACAGCAGAAATGTCAAATGTGGATTTGGGCAGGGAATTTCAAACTGTTTTGTGGATCAGGAATAGCGTTTTTTCCCCACTATTTCCCTGCAGAAATATTAAATATGTATTTGTACGCTGTCTGCACAACTGTTTTGAACACCAGGAATACGTTTCTTTTGCCAAAAATACACTGATTCTCTATTTCACTAAAGAAATGTAAAATATGTATTTGGGCGGTGTTTTTAACACTGCTTGGTGGTCCAAGAATATTTCTATTTTTCCCAAAAATAAACTGAGGCTCTGTTTCACGGCAGAAATGTCAAATGTGGATTTGGGCGGTGTATTTCAAACAGTTTTGTGGACCAAGAATAACGTTTTTTTCCCCTTAAACACAGTCATGCACAATTTACCTGCAGAAATATTAAATATGTATTTGTACACTGTATGCACAACTGCTTTGTGAAGTAAGAATATTGCTTTTTTCTCACAAAAAAAAATAAAAAATATTCACTATTTCATTGCAGAAATGTCAAATGTGTATTTGTGCAGTGTATTTCAAACTGCTTTGGGGACCAGGATCACAGCTTTTTATCACAAAAATACAGCAGAAATTAAATATACGGTTTAGTGCATTGTATACACAAGTGCTCTGTGGCACCACAGGTCCCAGACTATAAATCAACAGAAAAAGAATAGATGATCACCATGGAAGTTTGAGTTTCTGCTCCACCACAATTCACAAATTAGTGCATAAATATTTCTAAAATTCCATGACAAATACTTACAGTACAAATCTAAATAAGTGCTTAATTTAAAATAAATATTATGTTTAGCAAAATACAATCAAATATACCAAATAAACCAAAGTATGGAGTTAACATCATAGTACAAGAACTTCATTAAGCGCAACAGGCTGTAAACAGGCTAGCTTGTACATCCAAAAAGATTCTGCTTCAACTTCAAGAATCTGTTTGAAAAACGTGTTTGTTTAATAAATAGTACATTTCTTTTTTTTTTTTTTACAAAATGTATAACATTTTTACATGAATTATCTTTAGATAAAGCATTAAACACTAAAATGATGATTATAACTCACACCCTTTGTGGATAATTGTATTTTTTTTATCAAACATCAGAAGCAATATTTTTCATAGAGATTTTTATATTTTAAGACATAGGTAAACATTTGTTATTAGAATGATGTCCGTTTTTTGTATAAAATTTGCTTGAAGTGTCACACAACTTACTTTGCAGTAAATTTGCAACATTTGCATAGGTATGCCACTTGACTCTACTTTTCATAATGTTCTGTGTTTAGGACAAGGGAATAGCTTTACACTTGTTTTAGAATAAATTGATCATTTACAACATTTTCACAAAAATGTTATAACCTACGCCAGACAACCCCCTGGTGTATTTTTTTTACACTAAGTCATACAACACAATGCAATTGCACAATATACATGAAAGCTATATGTCATTATATAAATTTCGTGCAACCACACAAAACCAGACTTAAAGGGGTTGTATCATCATGGACAATGGGGGCATATCGCTAGGACCTGCACCTATATCAAGAACAGAGCCCCGCAAGTGAAGGAGAGTGCACTGTGCATGCGCAGACGCCCTCCATTCATTTTCTATGGGACCGGCATAAATAGCCGAGGGCTGGCTCGGCTACTTCCGTCAGTCCCATAGAAACAAATAAGAGCTGGGGCCGCGCTTGCGCGGTATGCTACCATTCACTTCTATGGGGAGCCGGCTTTGTGGTGGCTGGACCGGGGTCCTCCAGCCACCACCTTGCGAGGCTCCGTTCTCGATATAGGTGCGGGTCTGCACCTATAAGACAATGGGAGCATATCCTAGCGATATGCCCCCATTGTCAATGATGAGCCAAACCCTTTAAAAGTGATGCAAGTATGATCTCAAATGATAAATTCCCCCATTAATTGTCTCATAGAATTAAAAATGTATTTCAAAACAAAATGTACAATTTTATAAAAATATTATAAATTGTATACATAAAATCTAAGTAATCTTCACCGAAAAATACCTAATTTAATTTACTTTCAAATCCAAAGCTTTCACTCAAATTCTCTAACGTCCAGTAAAGAAATCATCTTAGCTGACAGGAAAGCTAATTTAAAGTCTGACTTTTTCTTTTCCCTTATGGATTGCTTTTCATTATCAGCATGAAGAATTTCTAAAGGTGTATTATGAGATTTGAACAACGCTTTGCACCATTTCATAATCTGTCTTAACATTTATTAGCTGGCATGATAGTAGTTGAGAACATTAAGAATAGTCCCAGCAAACCTTTCATTGAGAAACTTGGGCTGCAAAGTAAAAACAGGCATGCTTCCACCATCATGATCTAAGAATCCAAAATGAATATTTATCATAGATTCTTCCCTTGTTTAAAGCAGGTAGTACATAACTTATCTCATAGAGAAGAAAATTGTTTCTCCATGTTGTAATCAAAGAGCATATGAGTTGAAGAGAACTGAGAATGGAGACACTTTATGTAAACTATCTTGGAATTTAATACACAATGATTCTTTTGTACTTAAGATTTAGTGGAATTTGAATATAGAGCAAAGTAGCTTCTGGATGTCAGGAACCAGCTCTAATTAAGAATATGCACGTTTATCCGATTAAAAAAAAAAAATGCAAACCCCATATTTGTGACTTTTTAAACACCATTGTGCAAGTGATGTTTTCATGCTGCCATCATTACTTTCCAAGAGGAGGCATGCAAGGGTGGGGGTCTGCAAGGGTGGTGGCAGGGTCATCGGGACCAACATATTTATCTTCTTTTACACCAGTTTTCTGGTGTAAAGTAAGACTGAATAATAATAAACATAATTGGTGTTGCTGCATCCATAAAACCGAAGCTACATATTAAATGGACCCATTATTTAACCCACATGAGGAACACCATAAACAAAAGTCCCACTGCTTGAATTGTAATATTTTGTTACCTTAAATGGGTTCTCCGGGACTTAAGAAGATCAAAATATTTAAATATTACTTTATTATAAATATATTTCCAAATACCTTTCATTAGTTATAATGGCTCGTTTGGTCTGGGGAGCAATTATCAGTGGAAATAAAATGGCCGTCATCACATTAATACACACAAAATGTGTCCTAATCACACAGCAGGCCAAGTTACTTCTCAACACTGAGCTAAAGAACTGCCTCATCCCCCTCTCTGCTCAACTTGTTAGGGATTATGATCCTGAATACAGCTGATAAGATCTTCAACTGAATCTCTGTAGGAATGGAGTTCATGAGAAGACATGAAATATAGAGAGGAGGGTAGAAGTGTGGCTAATGAGCAGCAGCTCTTGTATACAGTTTTCATTACAACAGCCCTACATTACCACAGTCTGTCCTGTCCATCCTCTCTGTACTTCATGTCTCCTCATGAACTCAATTCCAACAGAGATTCAGCTAAATTTCTTATCAGCTGTATTCAGGATCATAATCCATGACCAGTAGAGTAGAGAGGAGGGTGAGGCAGCTCTTTACCTCAATGTTGTGATGTAACTTGTCCTGCTGTGTGATAAGGACAGGTGTCGGGTGTACTAATAGGGCAGAGACCATTTTATTTCTTCTAAAGGTTGCTTCAGAGACAAAATGAGCCATTATAAGTAATTGAAGGTATTTGGGAACATATTTATAAAAAAGTCATATTTAAGTATTTTCATTTTCTTAATACCTGGATAACCCCTTTAACTCCCAAAAATTGAATAAAGAAGGTTGCATATATCACAAAATTGTATCAATAAAAGCTATAAATCACGACGCAAAAACAAAAATTGGTAGAAAAAATAAATAAATGCCAGAGTATGGTAACACAAAGCAAAATTTTTTTCTTAAAAAAAAAAAACTTTGTAGAAGTAGTAAAATAAAATCAAAGCCATTGTACTGCAGAAAAAGTTTGCATTTTGTTCTTACTGTGAACACTGAACAAACGAAAACCTTAAAAACAGACTGGTGAAAAGAATTGTGCTATTTTGTACACTGTTGTCTCCAAAACATTTTTATAAGTTTTTATAAAATGGTGCCCTTTAAAATCCAAATTGCTCCACATAAGCAAGCTACTATATGATTATATTTACATTAAAAAGTTATGACTTTCGAAAAGTGGAGGTAAAAAAAAAATGAAAGGAATCGCTAAAACCTTACTTATCTAAAGAGGCTGCGTCCTTAGGGAATTCAATTCTTAACTTCACCTTCACTGTGACCACTGTAATGACTGAATCTTTATAATACTGTTTTATTTTTAATACAGAAGTGAATAACTGTCAATGAATGTATAAATACTAGATTCTGAAATGTAAAATCCATTTATTTGGGTGCACTGTATGTGCACCAAGTAAAATGTGAAACACTTACAAACATAGATAATTTTTGCTACTATTATTTATACTGTGAACGTTAAACAAAGCAAAATATCATTGAATATTTATACATGCATGCTATGCACACATATGCTGATTCCAAAAGCCATGAAGCACCTTTCAGCAATTTAGCATTTATATTTCATTAAATGATGTCTTCCTTCCTGCAGATTTTACATGCTATATACAAAGTTTGCCTCAATTTATTTAATTTATTGATATTGCTGCCATACTTTTTATTTACTGGGTATGTTGAATGTATAGCACAATTTTATTTTTATTACTGATTGTATGAATGATTTTATTTATGTCCAGATATATATATATTTTTTTACTATAGCTTTATGTCTTAGTTAGGTATTAAAACCAGCCGCTTATGACTGGTGTGAAAGCAGTCACAGTTTGGGCTGCCCTGAAGAGGAGATTCAGGTGGATCCCATGTATAGCTGTGTTAATGGTGGTGGTAATAGTGGCATCTGTAGCCATGGCATTGATGGTGGGGGGCAGTGAAAGTGGCAGTCAGGGAAAATACAGAGCAGTAGAAAGGGGCCCAGGAGATATCTATAACGGAATGTTTGGCCAAGAAAAAACTTTTCTCCACCAGCAATTAGCTTATCTACAAGCTGAACACCCACCTGGCCAAGTTGCTGGCGGTACCGTCGCTGCAGTACCATAGTAGAAGTACCTTATACTTAGGGCCGGTGTTGCCCAGGGTCCCCATCATCTAAGGGGCCCCCTGCTGTTCATCTGAATGTCTGTGGAAGCAAAATGGCGGACAGCTAAAAAGCTGCACTTTACAATGCAGTGTAAGGTCCCCTCACATATAAAAAAAATCAATACCCTAGTGATGAAAGCTCCGGACACCATCAGCACTCTTCTACTGGAGCAGTAGGACCTGTGATGATGTTAGATGCAGGAGGCAGAGCTCAGCAGAGAATAGGGGATGAAGGACCTGTGATGACCTCATGATCATATGACCACAACAGAAGGCGGAGCTCAGCAGTGCATTATAGTAATGAATAAGAAGACCAGCAATTAGAATTGAGCGGACACCTTGAAGTTCGGGTTCGACGGGTTTGGCCGAACTTTACAAAAAAGTTTGGGTTCGGTACCCGAACCTGACCCGAACTTTACCCCGAACCAGAACCCCATTGAAGTCAATGGGGACCCAAACTTTAGGCACTAAAATGGCTGTAAAAAATCCTGGAAAGGGCTAGAGGGCTGCAAAAGGCAGCAAAATGTGGGTAAGTGCCCTGCAAACAAATGTGGATAGGGAAATAACTTAAAATAATATAAATAAAAATTACAAATTATTAACTTGCAACTCGGAGGAGGAGGTGGATGTGGAGTCAGAAGTTACAGAGGCAGTGAATGTAGTGTTGTGGATGGAAACGGCGATGGAGGAGGAGGTAGCCAGCTAACAAAGTATTTTTTATTTTTTTTAATTGGGACTTAAAATGGGACAGATAAAAAAAAGAAATCAAAGAATAAGAGCACTTGAGTAGAAGAATGTATGGTTAAGGCGTGTATAAATGTCAATTCTGCACAAGGTACAGACAATTCTTGTTGGATCCAAGCCTGGTTCATTTTAATGAACGTGAGCTTATCCACGTTGGCTGTTGACAGGCGGCTGCATTTGTCTGTAATGATGCCCCCTGCCAGGATAAATACACGTTCAGACAATATACTGGCACCTCCAGGGCATAAAAGGCAAGCTCAAGCAATGTGGACGATTTTGAGACCCAGAAGTTTGATGGGACAGAACCATCAGTCAGTATGTGTAGGCATGTGCACATGTACTGTTCCATATCAGCTGGTGGTGCCGGTTGCTGTGGCGTGGTGAAAAAGCTTTTCCACATGTCGGCCATGTTAACCCTGCCTTCTGAGTTGCTGGCAATTACCCAGCTGCGTTGACGACCTCTTCCTCCTCCTCCTCCGTCTCTGCCTTTGCCTTGTGCTTCCACTTGTCCCCCGCTGTCAATTGGGAATGCCCTCAGGAGCGCGTCTACCAGCATTCACTTGTAGTAGCGCATCTTCCTATCACGCTCCAGTGAGGGAATTAAGGCACACTGTCTTTGTAATGGGGATCCAGCAGGGTGGCAACCCAGTAGTCAGCACAAGTTAAAATGTGGGCAACTCTGCGGTCGCTGCGCAGGCACTGCAGCATGTAGTCGCTCATTAGTGCCAGGCTGCCCAGAGGTAAGGATAAGCTGTCCTCTGTAGGTGGTGTATTGGCTGTGTCCTGTGCACCCCCCACCCACGCTCCAGAGCTGTGTTGGGTGCCACCCTGCAGTGAACCCGGTTCCTCCTTCTCCTCTACCTCATCCTCCTCCTCCTCCAGAACTGTGCCCTGGTTGGCCACATGTATTCCTGGCTTTCTGCTGGTGCAGGAACCCACACTCTGAGCCACTTATGAATGACTGACATGAAACCCAGGGAAATGCCCCCTCTTCCTCCTCCTCTTCATCTTGTGCCACATCCTCTTCCATCATCGCTCTATTTTTTTTAAGGAGACATAGAAGTGGTATTGTAACGCTAAGAATGGCGTCATTGGCACTGAACATGTTGGTTGAGTACTCGAAACACTGCAACAAGACACACAGGTCTCTCATGGAGGACCATTCATTGGTGGTGAATTGGTGCTGTTCCGCAGAGCGACTGACCCGTGTGTGCTGCAGCTGAAACTCCACTATCGCCTGCTTTGTCTCTTCAGCATATGCAAGGTGGAGTTCCACCTGGTGGGAATATCGCATTTGAGACGGTGAGCGGAAGGCTGAAGTTACGCTGTTACGAAGTTATGAAGCTACGAATTTAAAGGCGAGCAGCGGCAGGATGTGAACACCGGAAGCGCACACAGATGGACCGCACTTTATGCAGCAGCTCTGACATGTCGGGGTAGTTGTGAATGAACTTCTGCACCACCAAATTCAGCACGTGCGCCAGGCAAGGGACATGCGTCAAACCGGCTAGTCCCAGAGATGCAACGAGATTTCGCCCATTATCGCACACCACCAGGCATGGCTTGAGGCCCACCGGCAGTGACCACTGGTCGGTCTGTTGTTCAATACCCCGCCACAACTCCTGCGTGGTGTGGGGCCTGTCCCCCAAACATATGAGTTTCAGAACGGCCTGCTGACGTTTACCCCGGGCTGTGCTGAAGTTGGTGGTGAAGGTGTGTGGCTGACTGGAAGAGCAGGTGGAGGCAGAGGAGGAGGAAGCCGAGTAGGAGTAGGAGGCTACAGGAGGCAAAGAATGATGCCCTGTGAACCTTGGCGGCGGAAGGAAGTGCACCAAAGAACGCTCCGCCTGGGGCCCAGCCACCACTAGATTTACCCAGTATGCAGTTAGGGAGATATAGCATCCCTGGCCGTGCTTACTGGTCCACATATCTGGGGTTAGTTGGACCTTGCCACAGATGGCGTTGCGCAGTGCACACTTGATTTTATCGGATACTTGGTTGTGCAGGGAAGGCACGGCTGTCTTGGAGAAGTAGTGGCGGCTGGGAACAACATACTGTGGGACAGCCATCACCATCAGCTGTTTGAAGCTGTCTGTTTCCACCAGCCAGAATGACAGCATTTCACAGGCCAGTAGTTTAGAAATGCTGGCATTCAGGCCCAGGGCTCGAGGGTGACTAGGTGGGAATTTACGCTTTCTCTCCAAGGTTTGTGAGATGGAGAGCTGAACGCTGCCGTGTGACATAGTGGAGATGCTCGGTGACGCAGGTGGTGGTGTCGGTGGCACATCCACTGTTTGGTGGGCGGCAGGTGCCAACATTCCTCCCAAGGCTGAGGGAGCAGGGGGAGCCTGAGTGAGTTCCTTGTTTGTAAGGTGTTTACTCCACTGCAGTTCATGCTTTGCATGTAGATGCCTGGTCATGCAGGTTGTGCTAAGGTTCAGAACGTTAATGCCTCGCTTCAGGCTCTGATGGCACAGCGTGCAAACCACTCGGGTCTTGTCGTCAGCACATTGTTTAAAGAAGTGCCATGCCAGGGAACTCCTTGAAGATGCCTTTGGGGTGCTCGGTCCCTGTTGGCGGTGGCCAGTAGCAGGCGAACTCTCTGGGCAGCGGGTGTTCTGCTTTTGCCCCCTGCTCCCTCTTTTGCTACGCTGTTGGCTCGGTCTCATCACTGCCTCTTCCTCTGAACTATGAAAGTCAGTGGCATGACCTTCATTCCATGTGGGGTCTAGGACCTCATCGTCCCCTGCATCGTCTTCCACACAGTCTTCCTCCCTGACCTCCTGTTCGGTCTGCACACTGCAGAAAGACGCAGCAGTTGGCACCTTTGTTTCGTCATCATCAGAGACGTGCGGACTCTGATGAGGTGGTATTCCCATGTCCTCATCATCAGGAAACATAAGTAGTAGAATGCACTGATGCACAATGTCTTCCACCACTGGGGAAGGGCTAGGTGGATTCCCTTGGGAAACCCTTCCAGCAGAGTCTTTAAACAGAATAAAAGACTGCTGCATAACTTGAGGCTCAGATAGTTTCCCTGATATGCATGGGAGTCATGTGACAGACTGATGGGCTTGGTTTTCAGGCGCCACCTGTGCGCTTTCTGCAGAAGACTGGGTGGGAGATAATGTTGTGAACGTGCTGGATCCACTGTCGGCCACCCAATTGACTAGTGCCTGTACTTGCTCAGGCCTTACCATCCTTAGAACAGCATTGGGCCCCACCAAATATCGCTGTAAATTCTGGCGGGTACTGGAACCTGAGGTAGTTGGTTCACTAGGACGTGTGGCTGTGGCAGAATGGCCACGTCCTCTCGCAGCACCAGATGGTCCAGTAACCGCACCATGACCGCGTCTGCGTCCTTACTAGATGTTTTCCTCATTGTTACCGTTCACCAAGCACCACAATAAGAAAAAAAAAATTTGGAACCAATGTATTGATTTCAAATTCAGGAATTTTTTTACAGGCACCTAACACTATCTGCCTATTTATTTATGTACCGTATTACACTATTCCAAGCACAGCAGTCACCACTGATTTAGGGAATTATCAATTGTAGGCCTAGTATTTAGGCCCTGGATGAAAGGTATCCTTTTATGGACAGATTTACACTTGGAGATGCACAGTAGCGTGTGAAAAAATATGTAGGATTATGTCTTCAGTAATTGTATTTTAACATTTTTTGTAATATACCCTTTAACGGACAGAAATACACTTGGAGATGCACGGTAGCATGTGAAGTTATTAAGGATGACCCTCTCAGCACTTGTATATACACCTTGAGTGTAATATACCCTTTTACGGACAGAAATACACTATGAAATGCACAATAGTGCGTGCAGATTTACAGGATTATGCTTTCAGCAATTGTAATGTAACACTTTTTGTAATATACCCTTTTACGGAAAGAAATATACTTGGAGATGCACGCTGAGGGTAATATACCCTATTACAGACAGATTAACACTTGGCCTGCAACAGCTGGAACACCAGATTCAGGGTATTGCTATATTGGCAATTGAATTTCACTGCAGAAAATAATAAATCCTTTGACGGACACTATTAATCTTGGCCAGCCACTGCTGGGACACCAGATTTACAGTATTGATATTTTGGCAATTGAATTTTAATTATTTTTGTAATATAACCTTTTACGGAAAGAAATATACTTGGAGATGCACGCTGAGTGTAATATGCCCTATTACGGACAGATTAACACTTGGCCTGCAACAGCTGGAACACCAGATTCAGGGTATTGCTATATTGGCAAGTGAATTTCACCCCAGAACAAAATCTATCCTTTGACGGATACTATTAAACTTGTCCAGTCACAGCTGGAACACCAGATTTACTGTATTTCTATTTTGGCAATTGAATTTCACCGCAGAAAATAATAAATCCTTCGACGGACACTATTAATCTTGATCCATGATCAATCGCTGGCAGGCTGTAGAAGTAAAATAAATGAAATCAAACAGGTATATCAGACGCTGTTTTTTTAACAGCATCTGATATATCTGCTACCTGGTCCTCTGGTTGTCCCATTTGCTGGGATCGACCACCAGAGGACCAGGTAGCTGTGTAAAGTAGCACCAAGCACCACACTACACCCCTCCCCTGTCACTTATTAACCCTTTATTAAAACCTGATCACCCCATATAGACTCCCTGATCACCTCCCTGTCATTGATCACTCCCCTGTAAGGCTCCATTCAGACGTCCATATGTGTTTTGCGGATCCACGGATCCGCGGGTCTGCAAAACACGGACATCGGCAATGTGCTTTCCGCATTTTGCAGATCCGCACATTGCCAGAACTATATCGAAAATGCCTTATCTTGTCCGCAACTGCGGACAAGAATAGGACATGTTCTAAATTTTTGCGGAATGGAAGTGCAGAGCCGGAAGTGTGGATCCGCAATTCCGGATCCAAGCAGGACAAAGTCTGTCCCCATAGAAATGAATGGGTCCGCAATTCCGTTCCGCAAACAGAATTGGGGACGTGTGAATGGAGCCTAAGCATCCCTTATGACCGCCAGTTAGTTAGCTACTTATTAGGTAGTTAGCGCCCAGCCCACCGCACCGCAGTCACTGATTTTGGAAGAGATTTTTTCATCCACATTGATCGATGCGAGTGAAGAAATCTGTGCCGGTAATTTTTTCTTTCAGCCCAGGGGCTGAACGGGAAAAAAAATCTCAAAATCTCATTACCCGTATGCTCAATATAAGGAAAATAGCAGAAACTCCAAATGCTAGACATATATGTAATGATTGCGGAGACCCTAAAATGCCAGGGGAGTACAAACACCCCACAAGTGACCCCATTTTGAAAAGAAAACACTCCAAGGTATTCAGTGAGGGGTATGGTGAGTTCATGTAAAATTTTTAAAAAATATATATTAATTTCCGCTAACTTGTGCCAAAAAAATAATAATTCTGTGAACTCGCCATTCCCCTCACGGAATACCTTGGGGTGTCTGCTTTCCAAAATGGGGTCACATGTGGGGTATTTAAACTGCCCTGGCATTTTAGGGGCCCTAAACCGTGAGAATCCAAATGCTTTAAAATGCCCTGTGAAATTCTAAAGGTACTGATTGGAATTTGGGTCCCTTTGCGCATCTTGGCTGCCAAAAAGTGGCACACATGTGGTATCACCGTACTCAGGAGAAGTAAGGCAATGTGTTTTGGGGTGTATTTTTATATATACCCATAATTTGTGTGAGAAATATCGCTGTAAAGGACAACTTTTTAAAAATTTTATACATATTAAAAATACACCCCAAAACACATTGCCCTACTTCTCCTGAGTATGTCAATACCACATGTGTGACACTTTTTTGCAGTCTAGGTGCGTAAAGGGGCGTAAAGTCCAACGAGTACATTTAGGCTTTACAGGGCTGCTCACAATTTTGCCCAGCCCAAAATGCCAGAACAGTAAACACACCCCACAAATGACCCCATTTCGGAAAATAGACACCCCAAGGTATTTACTGAAGGGCATAGTGAGTCCGTGGGATTTTTTTTTTTTTGCCAGAAGTTAGCAGAAATGGAAACTTTATTATTATTTTTTTCCTCAGAAAGTGTCATTTTCTGCTAACTTGTGACAAAAAATGAAATGATACATGAACTCACCATGCCCCTCCGCGAATACTTTGGAGTGTCTTCTTTCTAAAATAATGTCATTTGGGGGGTATTTATACTATACTGACATTCTAGCACCTGAAGAAACATGACAGGTGCTCAGAAAGTCAGTGCTGCTTCAAAATGCGGAAATTCACTTATAACGCTATAACTTTTACCCAAACCAATAAGTATACACTAATTGCATTTTTTTTATCAAAGACATGTAGAACAATACATTTATAAAAAAATTATATAAAAATGTAGTTTTTAAAAAAAAAAAATTTACAACAGAAAGCGAAAAATGTAATTTGTTTGCAAAAATGTCGCTAAATGTTTATTAATAGCAAAAAAAGTAAAAATGTCAGCAACAATGAAATACCACCAAAAGAAAGCTCTATTAGTGAGAAGAAAAGCAGGTAAAATTCATCTTGGTGGTAAGTTGTATGACGGAGCAATAAACGGTGAAATTAGTGTAGTGCAGAACTGTAAAAAGTGGTCTGGTCATTAAGGGTGTTTAAGCTAGGGGGGCTGAGGTGGTTAAACTTGGCCAGCCACAGCTGAAACCACTGATTTATGGTATTGCTATTTTGGCAATTAAATTTCACCCCAGAAAACATTATACCCTTTTACAGACAGATTTAAACTAGGCCTGCAACAGCTGGAACACCAGATTCAGGGAATTGCTATTTTGGCAATTAAATTTCACCCCAGAAAAAGGTATACCCTTTTACGGACAGATTTAAACTAGGCCTGCAACAGCTGGAACACCAGATTTACTGTATTTCTATTTCTGCTACTGACTTTCACCCCAGAAATAAATATATCCTTTGACGGACACTAGGGAAATTGTCCAGTAACAGCTGGAACACCAGATTCAGGGTATTGCTATTAAGACAATTAAATTTCACCCCAGAACGAAATCTATCCTGTGACGGACACTATTAAACTTGGCCAGCCACAGCTGAAACCACTGATTTATGGTATTGCTATATTGGCAATTGAATTTCACCCCAGAAAAAAATATATCATTTGCCGGACACTATTAAACTTGTCCAGCCACAGCTGGAACACCAGATTTACTGTATTTCTATTTTTGCTACTGTATTTCACCCCAGAAAATAATATATCCTTTGACTTACACTAGGGAATTTGTCCAGTCACAGCTGGAACACCAGATTCAGGGTATTGCTATTTTGGTAATTAAATTTCACCCCAGAAAATAATATATCCTGTGACGGACACTATTAAACTTGGCCAGCCACAGCTGAAACCACTGATTTATGGTATTGCTATTTTGGCAATTGAATTTCACCCCAGAAAAAAAATCTCCTTTGCCGGACACTATTAAACTTGTTCAGTCACAGCTGGAACACCAGATTTACGGTATTTCTATTTTTGAAACTGAATTTCACCGCAGAAAATAATAAATCCTTTGTCGGACACTATTAAACTTGTCCAATCACAGCTGGAACACCATATTTACGGTATTTCTATTTTTGCAACTGAATTTCACAGCAGAAAATAATGTATCCTATGACGGACACTATGAAACTTGTCCAGTCACAGCTGGAACACCAGATATACGGTATTTCTATTTTCTGGGACACCAGATTTACGGTATTGCTATTTTGGCTATTGAATTTCACCCCAGAACAAAATATATCCTTTGCCGGACACTATTCAACTTTGCCAGCCACTGCTGGGACACCAGATTTAGGGGATTGCTATTTTGGCAATTGAATTTCACCACAGAAAAAAATCTATCCTTTGCCAGACAGCATACAGTATTACACTTGGCTAGCCACAGCTGGAACACCAGATTTAGGGGATTGCTTTTTTGGCAATTGAATTTAACCCATTAATAAAATATAGAAATTTCTATCCTGAGTTTCTAGGGATGACAATAAGCACAGCCAAGCCCCTGATATCGGATATAGCAAAAAAAAAAAAAAAAACCCTAGTATTGATGGATTGATGGACATGGTGGCAGCTTGTGCTGGTGCACCACAAGACACAAAATGGCCACAGATCAAAGTGACAGAAAAACGCTCTGTGCAGCCTAAAAACCAGTGAGTAATTAACTAGCAGAAGTTGAATGATTCACAGCTGTAGATCGATCACTTCATTAGGTGTTTTTGCTGACTTTTCCCTGCCTAATCTCGCCCTCACAGAAGCTGCGTCCTCTCCCTACACTAATCAGAGCAGAGTGAAGTGCGGCGCTATGTGACTCCAGCTTAAATAGAGGCTTGGTCACATGCTGCACTTGGTCAATCACAGCCATGCCATTAGTAGGCATGGCTGTGATGGCTTCTTAGGGCAAGAAGTAAAACGCTAGCTAATAGGCTGCTGTACAGCCCTTCAGAAAGCCGGAAGAAATCGCCGAACAACGGACCCGAACCCGAACTTTTTTGAAAATGTTTGTGTCCGGGTCCCGAACACCCTAAAATTCAGTACGAACCCAAACTATCCAGTTCGGGTTCGCTCATCCATAATCACTATCAACAAAAATTTGATTTTCTAAACCAACAATGTAAATGCAGAGGTAAACTGTTTAATTTGACTGTCAGAAATGCAGCGTACACCACATATGTGCTATCTACCACAAAACGGTGTTTTTGCAACCATATAAATGCGGAATTCCACAGGTTACTTAAAATGACTGAAATACAGGGTAGGCCTCAGATCTGCTATGTAGCACAAAACCAGTGTTTATTGCAACAAACCCCAAAAATTATAAAACATGTTTTTCAGCATTGTATGCAAACGTGCTCTGTGGCACAACAGTACGGGTTTATTGCCCCAAATACAGAAATGCAGTATTTCACCCCAAAAATGATATAACAGGTTTTTCAGGGTTGTATGCAAATGTGCTCTGTGGCACAACCGTATGGGTTTATTCCCCCAACTACAGAAATGCAGAATGTCACCCCAAAAATTATAAAACTGGTTTTTCAGCATTGTATGCAAACGTGCTCTGTGGCACAACAGTACGCGTTTATTCATCCAACTACAGAAATTCATTTTTTCACCGCAAAATTTTAAAACTGTTTTTTTGCGTTGTATGCAAACATGCTCTTTGCCACAACAGTACGGGTTTATTCCCCCAAATACAGAAATGCAGTATGTCACCGCAAAAATTATAAAACAGGTTTTTCAGCATTGTATGCAAACGTGCTCTGTGGCACAACAGTACGCGTTTATTCACCCATCTACAGAAATGCAGTTTTTCACCGCAAAATTTTAAAACAGTTTTTTCAGCGTTGTATGCTCTGTGGTACGACAACTCCTAGCATTTCCCTGGCACTTACATTGAATCTTTCCTTCTTTAATTCTTCCGGTAGAGTTGAGCGAAAGCGAACTGTATAGTTCGTACTAAACTTTATGGTTTTCCGCACTGGAGCCGAACCCGAACATTTCCGTAAAAGAAGGCCAG
This sequence comes from Bufotes viridis, assembly GCA_033119425.1. Lineage (NCBI taxonomy): Eukaryota > Metazoa > Chordata > Amphibia > Anura > Bufonidae > Bufotes > Bufotes viridis. Next base: position 55,841,827 of record CM065597.1, on the reverse strand, counting down.
ATCTCTTTAAGCCCACAACGCACAATTATGTGGGACTGGCTCCTGACATAGGCGCTTATCTGGCTCCTCCTCACCCATCCACAACCACAGCAGGACAAAGTGGTGTTCGCATTACCAATTCTTCCTATCACATGTGTCAAGTCAAGCATTGCCATGCCATGTTGAAGCTGATCAACCTGGATGAGAGTAGCCACTAGTGATGAGCGGCAGGGGCAATATTCGAATTCGCGATATTTCGCGAATATTTGGGCGAATATTCACCATATATTCGAAAATTCACAAATTTGTAATCTCCAGTTATTATTTTCTGATTGCAAAAATTTGCATAAAAATGTGCATACATTTGCATAAAAATGCGCATAAACTGGCATTTAAGATACCTTTTAAATACCAGTTTATGCGAATTTTTATGCAATTTTTTATGCAAATTTATGCACATTTTTGCGATCAGAAAATGACATTTACTTGCTTGCGAAAATTTGCATAAAAAAATTTGCATAAAACCAAATATTCGCAATTGCAAATATATTTTGCAATATTCTAAATATTCGCGAATTCTCGAAGTGCCGATATTCGCGATTAAAATTCGCAATTCGAAAATTCGTGATCAACACTAGTAGCCACCCTTGCAAACAGTTGCTAAAGTACATCAAGCAGCAAACATCCTGCTGGCTGTCACCCTTCCGACTCCAACTTGGCAAGGTTCTCAGCGACAATGGTCGCAACATCCTGGCTGCCCTAAACCTGGGGTAATTAACACTTGCTCCCTGCACTGGCTTGCACAAGGTGTTGGCAATGTACAGGAGACTGTCCCTCTTTTCAGCCATTCTCACGTGGTGAGAAATGCTCTTCTAGATTTGTAGTGTCAGAATAGTCTGCAGCTACTCCACTTAATCTGCAACGTTCCAGCAGTGGAAAGCCATGAACAATTTTGTCTTGTATCAGCAGAAAGCATGTGTTATTTCCAGGTTGGGCAATGGCAGCTCATGCCGTTAATGCTGCAGTTGTCCCTCATCCACCTCATATGTATTTTTGAGATACTTGTATTTTTTATTTTGAGACACTGACACTTATGCAACAGGTGACGATAAAGGAGGAGGAAGAAGAACAGCTAACATATCATGCTGTCTGCTCTGTAGCTTTTGGGGACCCATAACGAGATCCCATTGGGGGAGTTGGAGTTGGAGAAGCAAAGATGATAATGATGATGAAGGTGACACTGGCTATGACACCCAATCATCTCAGTGAGGGTGGAGTTAGAAAGAACTGGCAGTAGCCCTTAAAAGGAGCAAGCAGCAAGATATTTTAATTTTATACCTATTAGTGACATATCTTGTACATAATCTGCAGACTGACTCTTTAATAATCTTGGTCACATCTAGTGTCCATAATCTGTGGTGTTCTCTGTAACCCATACTGTCTTGCATCATAAAACACTGCCTGTATTATGAATTCCAATATTCTGGGCATAACAAAATATGTGGTGTTCTACAACCAATACTGTCCTGCATCAGAAAAAACTGTCAGTATTACAAATTCCAATAATCAGGGCCTAATATAGTGTCTATAATCTGTGGTGTTCTATAACCAATACTGTCCTGCCTCAGAAAACACTATCTGTATTACAAGTTCCAATAATCTGGGCATAATATAGTGTCCAAAATCTGTGGTGTTCTACAACCAATACTGTCCTGCATCAGAAAACACTGTCAGTATTACAAATTCCATTAATCCCGACCAAGTATAGCGTCCTAAATCTGTTGGGTTTGGTAACCAATACTGTCCTGCCTCAAAAAACACTGCCTGTATTACAAGTTCCAATAATCTGGGCATAATATAGTGTCCAAAATCTGTGGTGTTCTACAACCAATACTGTCCTGCATCAGAGAACACTGTCAGTATTACAAATTCCATTAATCCCGACCAAGTATAGCGTCCTAAATCTGTTGGTTTTGGTAACCAATACTGTCCTGCATCATAAAACACTGTCTGTATTACAAGTTCGAATAATCTGGGCATAATAAAGTGTCCAAAATCAGTGGTGTTCTACAACCAATATTGTCCTGCAGCAGAAAACATTGTCAGTATTACAAATTCCAATAATCAGGGCCTACTATAGTGTCCGTAATCTGTGGTGTTCTTTAACCAATACTGTCCTGCCACAGAAAACACTGTCAGTATTACAAATTCCATTAATCTGGGCCTAGTATAGTGTCCTAAATCTGTTGGTTTTGGTAACCAATACTGTCCTGCATCATAAAACACTGTCTGTATTACAAATTTCAATGATCTGGGCATAATATGTTCGTATTTTTGTCAGTCTGTAAAAGTGGCGTACAACTCGGACAAAATGGTTCCCAGCAGCGACCTGAGAGTCCAAGATGCATCCAGACATTGTCCCCATGCTGTTCCCAATCCATTAGGTTGGTGTTTCTGTCACTTTCTGACCTTTTCCAATGGACCAGGCACCCTCTCCTCTTCAAAGCAGGGGGTGCCTGGTTGTCTACCATTGAATTCCATTATACTCGGGTGCTAGGCCGATCACAAAAATATAGCAATGTGATCGGCCCAAACATCCGAACATCCAAATACTTTGGTGCTCGCTCATCACTAGTTATTACTCGGAAACATTGTGTACGCAGCTTGCACCGAGCAAATGTCTGCTTTTAGCATCTTTGAAAAAAGGCCCATCTCCACCCTCTGAAGAGCCAACCCCTTACTGCCACCAGAAGCAGCAGCAGCAGCAGCCATTTCAGTCTCTTCAATATAATGGAGCAGTTTTTCCATGTACCACGCCAGGCTGAGGCCAATCACCGAACCTCGCAACTCTATGTCCAGGTTCAAGCCTATCCACACTCTGTCCAGGCTCTGGTGCATACCCTTTTCTTATAACCTCATTGGGTTGGTAGACTGGAACAGTGGCCCAAACTGGCACATGATATTTTTCTTATTTCTTGCCCAGCCTTCAGTGTCATCTCAGAGAGGATTTCCAGGGCTACGCTGACAGTGCCCCATATTTACATTGTTGTTTACATCACAGGTCCTTATAGGTGCACCTTCATAACCTGTGATCTACACCATTCTCTGAGTACTTTCTTTACTAGATGGTGCAGGGTCTGTGGTGATAATGATGATGTCATCACAGGTCCTGACAGCTAAACTTCCTTAGCTGGAAACTACACAATTCTCTGTTTAGTTCCTTTAGTAGATGGTGCAGGACTGTGATGTCATCATCACAGGTCCTTTAGCTTCCTGCACTGATAACAGGGACTCTGGACTGGAGACAGATGGGAAATTGTATTGAATGTAATTAGTGGACAGATCCTTTTGTTTACTGTAGGACCCTTTTCCCCATAGGCCTTATAGGAGCTGCTTGATCTGCTTCTATTGGAGGTATGCCACCGCCCATAGCACCATCCAACCTACATTCTGTGACTAGGTTACCTTGTTGGCGGAGTGAAGGTAGGAGTGAAATAAACTCTCTGGTACTGCCCCGCTGCTGAACAAAATACTAGGCACATGCCCTTAGGTGTCTAATTGCAAATATGGCCCTGGCTTTTCCCAAACACTTTTTGGACTAGCTAATGCTTCTTTCGATACTAGCATATTTGTGTCTAAACACAGGCAGGCATTTGTTCCTGTTGAAGCAGCATTTTTGGCTGCTTGTTCAGAGCAAGCCACATGTCAGCAAGAAGCAGTCAGAAGGTTAGACCTCCTGACTGCTTTCTTGATGATCAAGCCGAGTTCTCATACAGCTCTTTGCACGATCAGTGAGAGAAGTGTAAGTCTGAACACTTCTCAATCTCCCTTCCTGACACCAATCTTCACCGAGAGAAATATTCACTTAAAAAATAACTTTTATTGATCATTGATTAAAAGATTCAATTGATATCGAGCCTCCCAAATAGGATAATCACGGAAGGAGACCCAAGGAAATAAATATCCCTATAGATGTCCCTCATCCGCTGTTGGCCCTGCCTAAAAAACGGAATGGCCGCCCCGATAGGGGCGATCCCGTATCAGGAACCTCCTAGATACCCTACACCGTCCCTGATACAGGACAGAACCCACCACCGAAATAGATAGGACAGGTGTCAATTGCAGGTCAAAATTAGAACCGTCTCTATAGTCACAAATTTAGGCTAAACATGATTATCAATATATATGGTATCGAGATACTTTCAAACCATAGTTTATCATAAACTCTCGTGCTGGTGCAACGACGCCTATATAAAACAAAGTGAAAAATAACGATGTAGTTATTCAAGTCCCAATTAGTATAATCTTATCCCAACGCTGTTTCACTGTGTAAATATTCAATTCGCAGATCCTCAGGGGACTTAAAAAGCACACAAATGGTCCAGATGACCCCAATATTTTTCTGCACCAACAAATTGATAAGCCTCATATTCAGTAAACGAACTTGTTGAGGCAAAAAACGATGTAAAGTGTTCACATATTAAGTATAAAAGGCCAAAGTTTTCTGCACCAACAGATTAATAGATATTCTGCTCAATAACACAACCTGTATACACCGCCAGTCCGGACACAATGTCATATGTACATATAAACATCATAATCAAGTGGGCAAATCCCCACAGAACTCCAAAAAGAAACAAATCCAATCAAACCCCTGAAAACAGGGGGCTGCCCCGGTATGGCAGTACAATTTGTAAGGTGCAGTCCATCAATGAATAGTAGGGCACACAAGGCAGGTACTTGCGTGTCCAAGGCTCACAGGTTGATTACATAGCGCTGGTGCCGATCGCAGTGTATGATATGAGAGGCGGGGAGGTATGTAACTCACCAGGCGCTCTTAAATAGCGCGCTAGTCGGGTATTCCAGTTCCGGCTTCCGATCACGTGTGCGGTCACCTGACTGTGACGCCCACAGTGATCCAAACCGCTGCGTTCCACCGCCGTCCGTTTGCGTGTCAGGAGGCTGAAGATCACGTGTCAGGATCACCTGACACGTAACCAGGAAACGCAATAATGCTTCCCTGCAAGTTTGCGTTCCACACAAGCCGGAAGTGCCTTTTATCGGTAATATATTAGTAATCAAATCAAACAGATACACCTAAATTAATTACTAATACCTAATACAGCAATCCTAAAATCAAATACTTATGGGGAGCCTCAAAAATGACCTAAATCTGAACACTCTACAACCAAACAAAACAACTCCAGATAAATATAACAGAAAAGTGACAGAGTGTAATTTCTGTAGAGGCTCTAATAGAAATATCATTATTCATGCAAATCTGCAGGTAAAATTTTATAAACCAAAGCAGATGAACATGGAGAATGGCTAGGGAAAAAGAAAAAGAAAAAGTAAAGCAGCTACACTGCAACAACGGTATATTGATAGTACAATGTCCTAGCCTGGATACCAAAAAGGTCACCTCTATATAAAGCACGAAAAGTCAATGCTATCGTTTAACCCGTGTGGTACATGTGTACCCAGCCTATAGATCCACCTCGCTTCTTTTTGCTTCAGAACCTGATCCAAATTACCCCCTCTCTTAGAGGGTTGGATCACCTCAATGGCTGAAAAACGAAAAGTGACATTGCCACCTTCATGGACATCCGCTATATGCCTTGGAATCGGTTTGTCCCGTTTATTGCGTACATCGCCCACATGTTCCAAAATTCTCACCTTAAACTCTCTACAGGTCTTCCCTATGTAGAGTTTCCCACAGCAACATCTCATCTGGTAAACGAGACCTCTAGTGTTGCAATTAGCAAAGCCCCTCATTTGAAAATGTGATTCACCTCTTGCATCACTGAACACGTCTCCAATTTCAATGTATTTGCAGGCCTTGCACCGGCCACACCTAAATGTCCCTGTAGATCTATTCTGAAGCCAGCATTTTTGGTAGCAGCTTCAAAATGGCTTTTAACTAGCCAGTCCCTTAGGTTGCGACCTCTCCTGTAGGTAATTGAGGGACGATCTGACAGACAGTTGGTTAGATCTGAATCAGTCTTTAGTAGAGACCAATAGCGGTCTATAATGTCCCTCACCAGATGTGATGCTGAATCAAAAGTACCAACTATTCGCACCAAATCGTCCCTCTTTTAGGTCTTACTTGTAGTAATTCAGCTCTATTTTTACTTCGTGCTTGATCCAGAGCTTCATTAAGATAGGGATACGGGTAACCCCTTTGTTTAAACCTCTCATGGAGTTTGGAGGCCTCAATCTCAAAATCTGCCAATGTAGAGCAGTTACGTCTTAACCTAAGGAACTGACCTTTCGGGATGCCCCTCCGTAGTGCTTTCGGGTGAAAGCTCTTCCAACCTAAAAGGCTATTAGTGGCCGTCTTTTTCTAAACAGGGTAGTTTTTAAAGTTTGATGTTCAGTTTTAGTAATTCTTACATCCAGAAAGGAAATTGTCTTATCGTTAATCTCAGATGTGAAGCGTAAGTCGATATGGTTCACATTTAGATGTTCCATAAACTGATGGAAACCCTCCCTGGGTCCGGCCCATAACAACAAAATGTCATCTATGTATCGGACCCAGAGAGGGATAAAGCGAGTCCACTCACCACACTCATCTGTGAAGACCACAGTGTCCTCCCACCAGCCCAGGAGCAAATTTGCGTAGGTCGGCGCGCATGGACTGCCCATGGCAGTGCCCCTGAGCTGGTGGAAGAACTTGGAATCAAAGATAAAGTAATTCCGGGTCAAAATGTACGAGAGGGCTCGCAAAACGAAGTTACTGTGGTTTTTTGCATTAATGCTTCTGGATTCAAGGTAGAAACTAACTGCTTGTAGACCCTTCTCATGGGGTATCAATGTATAAAGGGCCTCTACATCTATCGAGGCCAAGAAAGTGCCATCCTCCACATGTATCCCTTCTAAACGTTGTAGAAGGTCTGTCATATCGCGTAGGTACGAGGGTAATGATAACAAAAAGGGGCGTAAAATCTGATCCACATAAGTTCCTAGATTCTGGGTCAGGTTGCCTATTCCAGATACAATTGGGCGGCCTTTTAGTGGGTCTAAGCCCTTGTGTATCTTTGGCAAACAGTAAAAGGTTGCCACTCTTGGGTACTGTGGAAAAAAAAAGTCATATTCTCTTTTGTTAATGAGCTTGTTAGATAAGGCCTCTTGGAGTATGACTTCCAGTTCTTTCTTAAAGTCCTGTGTAGGATCCTGCTTCAAAATCTCGTAGTTGGTCCTATCACTCAGAAGATCCATACACATAGACCTATACTTTCCAGAATCTAAGATGACTATATTTCCCCCTTTATCAGAGGGTTTGACTATAATTTCTTTATTTTTAGACAGATTCTTCAGAGCCTCCATTTCATGGAAAGTATAGTTCTTTTGCGCAGAAATCTCCCGCAGGTTCTCCAGATCTCTAACCACAGACCTGAGGAATAGATCAATGTGAGATTCATTACCTTTAGGTGGATTTTTGTGCTTTTATTGCACAGATCTGTAAAAGGACCTTGATCCACTGGTCTGTCGTTCTCGCCTAGGAGACCTACCAGCTCATTGAACCCCTGTAGGTCAGACAGCTCAAGGCCCATCTCAGTACATTTTTGTTTTTCTAACTGTATAAAGGTTTTTCTCCATTTAATTTTTCTAATAAAGAGATTAATGTCCTTTATCCAGCTGAAACAGTCAAAGTGGTTAGTCGGAACAAATGAAAGGCCCTTAGATATTATGGATATTTCCTCATCCGAGAGTGTTTTCTTTGATAGATTCACTATTAAATTATCCTCCACTAATTTCAATGTTTTACTGGACGGTCCCTTAGGCCATATGGGTCTCGAGCTGTCTGGCCTAAAAAACCGAGCCATCTGTCACATTCCCTCTCCCAGAGGAGGTAGATAAGGAGCCCGATGATGAGGGATTGTAAGGGCCTCTTTCCTCTCCTGAATGTTCCACTCCTCTCATAGAACCGGAATCCCATGTTGGCTGATTTGGTTTCCAAGATTGTGTATAACCCCTGTTCTCACCTCTAGACGACTGGAAATTTCTATTTAAATGCCGCCCTCCCCTACGTCTCCTGCCTCTCTGTTGGTAACCCCTTTTATAGTGAGGTGGAAGACTTGTTTCCTGATCCGATTGTTCAGGTTCTGAAGCTGAGGTTTCTGTGGCTGAGTCCCTGACTTCACCACTCCCAGTATATGCTGTTTTATTTCTAAATTCAGTAAGGTCACTCAAGAATTGTCTGTGTTTTCTCTCAATAAGAGAGCTCTTAAATCTTTCTATATTATTCTCCAATTCTACTTGCCTATTGGGGAATTCAGTGTGATCTTTGAATTTATCAGCTATCTCGATTAATTTATTCAATTGTACCTCCAAATCTGTCAGCTTTTTAGATTCATGCACTAAAAGCAGTTTCATAAATCTGACAGAGCTGGAAGTGGCTTCCTGTTCCCATTCTAGAAGTAGCTCAGGGGACGAAATACGTTTCGCTGGATGGATAAATATTCTAAGTCCCCTTGGTACTATCGAGTTTTTAATATAATTTTCAAGGGACTGTGTTTCCCACCAAGATTTTAAATATTCTTTGTGGGCTAAGTACAAATCCTTGAACACAGTTTTGATAGATGCACGTACTGGGGTGGAGAAGTTAATCTCTTTTTCTGAGAAAACCTGGTTGGCTTCAGTCAGCCATTTAGTTTTATCCAATAATGAACTTAGAGGTTGAGCCATAATCCCATCATTTATATTTAATCAAATACAAAGAGTAACGTACCGACCTGTAGACCGTCAGAAAAGTCAGATAGACAGTAATATTTCTAAAGTAGACACACCTTCACCGAGAGAAATATTCACTTAAAAAATAACTTTTATTGATCATTGATTAAAAGATTCAATTGATATCGAGCCTCCCAAATAGGATAATCACGGAAGGAGACCCAAGGAAATAAATATCCCTATAGATGTCCCTCATCCGCTGTTGGCCCTGCCTAAAAAACGGAATGGCCGCCCCGATAGGGGCGATCCCGTATCAGGAACCTCCTAGATACCCTACACCGTCCCTGATACAGGACAGAACCCACCACCGAAATAGATAGGACAGGTGTCAATTGCAGGTTCTTGAGTGACCTTACTGAATTTAGAAATAAAACAGCATATACTGGGAGTGGTGAAGTCAGGGACTCAGCCACAGAAACCTCAGCTTCAGAACCTGAACAATCGGATCAGGAAACAAGTCTTCCACCTCACTATAAAAGGGGTTACCAACAGAGAGGCAGGAGACGTAGGGGAGGGCGGCATTTAAATAGAAATTTCCAGTCGTCCAGAGGTGAGAACAGGGGTTATACACAATCTTGGAAACCAAATCAGCCAACATGGGATTCCGGTTCTATGAGAGGAGTGGAACATTCAGGAGAGGCAAGAGGCCCTTACAATCCCTCATCATCGGGCTCCTTATCTACCTCCTCTGGGAGAGGGAATGTGACAGATGGCTCGGTTTTTTTAGGCCAGACAGCTCGAGACCCATATGGCCTAAGGGACCGTCCAGTAAAACATTGAAATTAGTGGAGGATAATTTAATAGTGAATCTATCAAAGAAAACACTCTCGGATGAGGAAATATCCATAATATCTAAGGGCCTTTCATTTGTTCCGACTAACCACTTTGACTGTTTCAGCTGGATAAAAGACATTAATCTCTTTATTAGAAAAATTAAATGGAGAAAAACCTTTATACAGTTAGAAAAACAAAAATGTACTGAGATGGGCCTTGAGCTGTCTGACCTACAGGGGTTCAATGAGCTGGTAGGTCTCCTAGACGAGAACGACAGACCAGAGGATCAAGGTCCTTTTACAGATCTGTGCAATAAAAGCACAAAAAATCCACCTAAAGGTAATGAATCTCACATTGATCTATTCCTCAGGTCTGTGGTTAGAGATCTGGAGAACCTGCGGGAGATTTCTGCGCAAAAGAACTATACTTTCCATGAAATGGAGGCTCTGAAGAATCTGTCTAAAAATAAAGAAATTATAGTCAAACCCTCTGATAAAGGGGGAAATATAGTCATCTTAAATTCTGGAAAGTATAGGTCTATGTGTATGGATCTTCTGAGTGATAGGACCAACTACGAGATTTTGAAGCAGGATCCTACACAGGACTTTAAGAAAGAACTGGAAGTCATACTCCAAGAGGCCTTATCTAACAAGCTCATTAACAAAAGAGAATATGACTTTTTGTTTCCACAGTACCCAAGAGTGGCAACCTTTTACTGTTTGCCAAAGATACACAAGGGCTTAGACCCACTAAAAGGCCGCCCAATTGTATCTGGAATAGGCAACCTGACCCAGAATCTAGGAACTTATGTGGATCAGATTTTACGCCCCTTTTTGTTATCATTACCCTCGTATCTACGCGATACGACAGACCTTCTACAACGTTTAGAAGGGATACATGTGGAGGATGGCACTTTCTTGGCCTCGATAGATGTAGAGGCCCTTTATACATCGATACCCCATGAAAAGGGTCTACAAGCAGTTAGTTTCTACCTTGAATCCAGAAGCATTAATGCAAAAAACCACAGTAACTTCGTTTTGCGAGCCCTCTCGTACATTTTGACCCGGAATTACTTTATCTTTGATTCCAAGTTCTTCCACCAGCTCAGGGGCACTGCCATGGGCAGTCCATGCGCGCCGACCTACGCAAATTTGCTCCTGGGCTGGTGGGAGGACACTGTGGTCTTCACAGATGAGTGTGGTGAGTGGACTCGCTTTATCCCTCTCTGGGTCCGATACATAGATGACATTTTGTTGTTATGGGCCGGACCCAGGGAGGGTTTCCATCAGTTTATGGAACATCTGAATGTGAACCGTATCGGCTTACGCTTCACATCTGAGATTAACGATAAGACAATTTCCTTTCTGGATGTAAGAATTACTAAAACTGAATATCAAACTTTAAAAACTACCCAGTTTAGAAAAAAGACGGCCACTAATAGCCTTTTAGGTTGGAAGAGCTTTCACCCGAAAGCACTACGGAGGGGCATCCCGAAATGTCAGTTCCTTAGGTTAAGACGTAACTGCTCTACATTGGCAGATTTTGAGATTGAGGCCTCCAAACTCCATGAGAGGTTTAAACAAAGGGGTTACCCGTATCCCTATCTTAATGAAGCTCTGGATCAAGCACGAAGTAAAAATAGAGCTGAATTACTACAAGTAAGACCTAAAAAGAGGGACGATTTGGTGCGAATAGTTGGTACTTTTGATTCAGCATCACATCTGGTGAGGGACATTATAGACCGCTATTGGTCTCTACTAAAGACTGATTCAGATCTAACCAACTGTCTGTCAGATCGTCCCTCAATTACCTACAGGAGAGGTCGCAACCTAAGGGACTGGCTAGTTAAAAGCCATTTTGAAGCTGCTACCAAAAAATGCTGGCTTCAGAATAGATCTACAGGGACATTTAGGTGTGGCCGGTGCAAGGCCTGCAAATACATTGAAATTGGAGACGTGTTCAGTGATGCAAGAGGTGAATCACATTTTCAAATGAGGGGCTTTGCTAATTGCAACACTAGAGGTCTCGTTTACCAGATGAGATGTTGCTGTGGGAAACTCTACATAGGGAAGACCTGTAGAGAGTTTAAGGTGAGAATTTTGGAACATGTGGGCGATGTACGCAATAAACGGGACAAACCGATTCCAAGGCATATAGCGGATGTCCATGAAGGTGGCAATGTCACTTTTCGTTTTTCAGCCATTGAGGTGATCCAACCCTCTAAGAGAGGGGTAATTTGGATCAGGTTCTGAAGCAAAAAGAAGCGAGGTGGATCTATAGGCTGGGTACACATGTACCACACGGGTTAAACGATAGCATTGACTTTTCGTGCTTTATATAGAGGTGACCTTTTGGTATCCAGGCTAGGACATTGTACTATCAATATACCGTTGTTGCAGTGTAGCTGCTTTACTTTTTGTTTTCTTTTTCCCTAGCCATTCTCCATGTTCATCTGCTTTGGTTTATAAAATTTTACCTGCAGATTTGCATGAATAATGATATTTCTATTAGAGCCTCTACAGAAATTACACTCTGTCACTTTTCTGTTATATTTATCTGGAGTTGTTTTGTTTGGTTGTAGAGTGTTCAGATTTAGGTCATTTTTGAGGCTCCCCATAAGTATTTGATTTTAGGATTGCTGTATTAGGTATTAGTAATTAATTTAGGTGTATCTGTTTGATTTGATTACTAATATATTACCGATAAAAGGCACTTCCGGCTTGTGTGGAGCGCAAACTTGCAGGGAAGCATTATATGCGTTTCCTGGTTACGTGTCAGGTGATCCTGACACGTGATCTTCAGCCTCCTGACACGCAAACGGACGGCGGTGGAACGCAGCGGTTTGGATCACTGTGGGCGTCACAGTCAGGTGACCGCACACGTGATCGGAAGCCGGAACTGGAATACCCGACTAGCGCGCTATTTAAGAGCGCCTGGTGAGTTACATACCTCCCGCCTCTCATATCATACACTGCGATCGGCACCAGCGCTATGTAATCAACCTGTGAGCCTTGGACACGCAAGTACCTGCCTTGTGTGCCCTACTATTCATTGATGGACTGCACCTTACAAATTGTACTGCCATACCGGGGCAGCCCCCTGTTTTCAGGGGTTTGATTGGATTTGTTTCTTTTTGGAGTTCTGTGGGGATTTGCCCACTTGATTATGATGTTTATATGTACATATGACATTGTGTCCGGACTGGCGGTGTATACAGGTTGTGTTATTGAGCAGAATATCTATTAATCTGTTGGTGCAGAAAACTTTGGCCTTTTATACTTAATATGTGAACACTTTACATCGTTTTTTGCCTCAACAAGTTCGTTTACTGAATATGAGGCTTATCAATTTGTTGGTGCAGAAAAATATTGGGGTCATCTGGACCATTTGTGTGCTTTTTAAGTCCCCTGAGGATCTGCGAATTGAATATTTACGCAGTGAAACGCGTTGGGATAAGATTATACTAATTGGGACTTGAATAACTACATCGTTATTTTTCACTTTGTTTTATATAGGCGTCGTTGCACCAGCACGAGAGTTTATGATAAACTATGGTTTGAAAGTATCTCGATACCATATATATTGATAATCATGTTTAGCTTAAATTTGTGACTATAGAGACGGTTCTAATTTTGACCTGCAATTGACACCTGTCCTATCTATTTCGGTGGTGGGTTCTGTCCTGTATCAGGGACGGTGTAGGGTATCTAGGAGGTTCCTGATACGGGATCGCCCCTATTGGGGCGGCCATTCCGTTTTTTAGGCAGGGCCAACAGCGGATGAGGGACATCTATAGGGATATTTATTTCCTTGGGTCTCCTTCCGTGATTATCCTATTTGGGAGGCTCGATATCAATTGAATCTTTTAATCAATGATCAATAAAAGTTATTTTTTAAGTGAATATTTCTCTCGGTGAAGGTGTGTCTACTTTAGAAATATTACTGTCTATCTGACTTTTCTGACGGTCTACAGGTCGGTACGTTACTCTCTGACACCAATCTGTGTGAGATAGGAGAGAAGAATGAACTGAAGGACTGTGCTAGTAAAAAAAGAAAGAAAAAAAACTCTGGTAGATGGGCCTTCCCAAGCTGTGTAATAAAATCTGGATAAAGTCTCTGCAAGGACCTTCCATGATGTCACCGGTGGAAAACCCAGATGAGAAATGCAGGGAAATGAGATATACCTTATGTCTATTGTTTAAGATGTAGCCTACATGATTGTCTATTGCTAAATATGTACCCTATGTCTTTGTGTATGTGTGCTGAAGTGTTGTGTGTGTGAGTGTATATAGCAGAGCTGTGTGTGTATATAGCATAGCTCTGTTTTTTCTGTGTATATTTGTTGCGTGCATTTAACAGAACTTTGTTTGTTCTCTGCATAAAGCAGTACTGTGTTTATTGTTTTCATGTAGTAGCACTGTGTTTGTTGTGTGCAAGTAGCAGATCTGTGTTTGTCAGGTGCATAAGCAGAAGTTTTTGTTTAAACCTGCAGTGTGTCTTATCGTCCGGTGTGGAAAATACAATATATTTATACAATATACACTACTCACAAAAATTTGAGATATTTTGCTTTCTAGGGAAATTTATGGAAAACATAAAAAGTTCACTCTGCAGTCATATTATATAATGAAAGTAGGGCATTTAAGTAGAAGCATGCAATGGTGATTTCCTCATCTCAAACAATGTATTGAAACAAAAGCCAACAACAGTTGTGGGTATACCCCCACAAAAATGTCAATGTCTCGATAACTTGTCATGTTACATTGAGCATCAATTACGGCTTGACAATGATGTCTCATGCTGTTAAGTCAACTTATTGTCTGCTGAGGCATGCCATCCCACTCTTCTTGAAGGGCACCCCTCAGGTCATGGAGGTTCTGGGGTAAAGAGTTACAAGCCTCTGCACGGCAACTAAGCTGATCGCATAAGTTTTCAATGGGATTCAAGTCTGTAAAAAGTGCAGGCCACTCCATTTGAGGTACCCTAGTCTCCAGCAGCCGTTCCCTAATGATGCAACCTTGATGAGCTGGTGCATTTTCATCCATGACGACAAAATCAGGCCTGTGTTTTTCCTGCAGATGCAAAAAGACTAATGATATTAATCATGGTATTAATGATAATAATTATGTAGTATGGGCTTGCCACAGTTCCATTTATAAAGTGTAGGGCATTTCTGTATTGACTAGACACACCTGCCCACACTTTGTAACACCACCAACACCAAAGGCTCGCAAGTGGCTGATGCATAGTGCTCTCCTCGACGTCTTCAGCATCATTGATGGCCATAATTTCTGTTAAGCATGGATTGACTTTCATCAGTGAACAGCACTGAGGCTCACTGGACCCTCATCCAGCGTAGATGCTCTCTGGCCTATGTAAGACGATGACACCTGTGCCTGGTGGTGTGGTCGGGTACCCCTGCAGGTTGTCTACCACACAGACCACACTAATGTAAACTGTTTTGAACGGTATGATGTGGCACTTGGGTGCCTCTCATCTCCCATAAATGTGCCTAGGCCTGTTTGGCATTCATCATCTGTTTCCACAGGGCATTATTCACAATGAAGTAGTCATCAGGGTGGGATGTGGCCAAAGGATGTCCACTTCTATGCCTTTCTGTGACTCTTACAGTCTCTCTGTATCTCTGTTGTAACCTGCTGATGACACTCTGTGACACTCTAAGCTCAGTGGTCACTTGCATCTGAGAACATTCTGCTTGAAGCCTCGCAATAACGAGGTACTGCTGATCAATTGTTAGGTGTCTTCTTGGTCTCATGATGTCAAAATGTGAACGGCATGATGAGAAGGACTGTTTAAATACTAATTCTAATTGAACCAAGAAATTTATTGGGCGATTCATAGATCAAAAAACCTCTTTTGAATTTTGCTGTTGCTCTTTGTTAGAGAACAGCAAGTTGTGCAAAAAGTACTGAAACATTGAACAGCTGGACATGTGCATTCACTATATCTTTTATATAAAATATAAATATTTTATATAAGAGATAAAATGTCAATCAAATATGGAAAACAGTCAGGAAATCCACTAGGCGGACATAAAAATGCCTTTTTCTTTTATCTTGAGACTCTAAATTAAATTTATGCACTCAATAAAACGAAGGGGCAATCAATTATGCAAATTTTTCAGACACACATATTTTGAATTGCAATACCCATTAATCACCACTAGATGGTGCAATCAAACACCACCACTTCACCAGCATAGAACAACTTAAAGTTACCTATGATAAAATAAAAATGCTATATTTTTAGCAAAAACACCAATGATTAATATATCAGGAGAAACTCAGGATCTTTTGTTTATCAAACAGGCTATAACATCACAAAACACGGATTAATACAGAAACAATAAATGTTATCCCTTGACTCTGTCTCAGGCTATGACAATCAAAAATATATATGATATTAAAATGATAAAATATCCGACTCGACAATCAGACTATGGAATATAACTTTCCAAAGGTTTAGTCCTCTTTTCCAATAATGCCAGATTTTCAATTAACAATATGCATCTTTGCTAAGAGAATAATAAACATTACGGAGGCGCTTAACACTATGTATTCCCACAATATGGGGACTTTTATCTATATACCGAGATAAATATCTTATTAATATCACAAGCAATAAGCACAATATACGTTACCAAGTCAAGGATGGACAGAGTCTTGGATGGGACCAGTTCTCAGGAGTTTTCTAGTAGTCAAAATATAAATCAAGTTTCTTCTGGTATATCTTGCTTATGATCAGCTTCCTTTGTGGATCTTTTCTTCTTGTGACGACCCTGTTCCTGGAGATGATCTGATGATGATGATCTGATGATCTTGATCTGATGCCCCTCCATGTTCCTACCCCAGCAGTACTTATCCTCCCTGTTATTTTACGTTACCTCCTCCTGTTTATGATCTCCCAATCAACTGTGGAGGGTGTAACGTATGTTAATACCATTGTGATGTCATCTTAACCCTTGATATGCTAAATGGGATGCTGTCCATTTGCCTGCAGAGAGCACTGTTGCATTACAGATGAATATCACAACTTTAAAGGGAACCTGTCACTGGGATTTTGAGTATAGAGCTGAGGACATGGGCTGCTAGAGGGCCGCTAGCACATCCGCAATATCCAGTCCCCATAGCTCTGTGTGCTTTTATTGTGTAAAAAAACTGATTTAACACATATGCAAATTAACCTGAGATGAGTCCTGTACGTGACTCATCTCAGGGACAGGACTCATCTCAGGTTAATTTGCATATGTATCAAATCAGTTTTTTTTACACAATAAAAGCACATAGAGCTATGGGGACTGGATATTGCGGATGTGCTGGCGGCCATCTAGCAGCCCAATCCTCAGCTCTATACCCAAAATCCTGGTGACAGGTTCCCTTTAAACATTAATTCTAAATACCTAATAATACGTTCACATGACCTTCTTAACCTCTCCAATATACATCAGTAATGAGGGTTTCTTCCTGACACTTTTAATTACCCATAACTTAGACTTGTCGGAGTCACTGTCCTCTCCCATCTTTTTAAATTTATAATAAAGGACAACGGGACAATGGGCCTTCTGACTCGGCATCCGGGTTTGTATATTTGACTTGTTCACATGGATGACTAATAACATTCAGTTCTTCTCATGAAATCCAATTAGTAGGAAGACAACTTCAATACTTTCTAGACCTTCTAATGCTATATTCAGTCAGTGAGATACACACGGCATAAAGTATACATTCTAAATGACACATACATTGTACAATATATATATATATATATATATATATATATATATATATCTTTATACATTGTTACACATGAATAACACATTATATAAATCATTGGTTGAGATATGTTGCAAATCTAAATATACCACACAGAAATATATAGAATATTAATATGAATACATGAATTGGGCATCACACAGCAGATGTTTCCCATAAGGCATGACTTCCTTTATGACCTTGTAAGGAAGTAAAATAATACGTTGCTATTTAAAAGGTTATCTCTCACAGATACATTTCTGTAAGAACCATTATAAAATTAACAGATACACTATATCTGCTCACAATAATTTTTAAGAGACAAAACACTATGTCCGCTATGAACTTTTTACCAAACTGAATTCGGCATGAACTCATCTTGGCCTAGTTCAATCTTGCCGGAAGACTTTTTAATTCTGGTTAAGTGTGTCTTTACATTTAATGGCAATGAGCATTGATATTTAGGCTATAATATCATCAGATAACACTGTACACTTATGAAAATGCACGACATATATATACTGTAAGTTTGCAAAATAACTTCTATACAAGCCTGGTGCATGTTGGAAATAAGTCTGGTGGACTGATGAGGTTAAAATAGAAATCTTTGGCCACAACGAGCAACGGTATATTTGGAGAAAAAAAGGCACAGAATTTAATGAAAAGAACAAGTCTCCAAACATTAGGCTTTGGGGTGGATCTATCATGCTATGTGGTTGTGCTGTAGCCAATGGCATGGGGAACACGTCACATATGGAGGGAAGAATGGATTCAATGAAATTCCAACAAATTGTGGAAGCAAACGCCAACTGTAAAAAAGCTGAGTTTGAAAAGAGGATTGCTTCTACAAATAGATAATGATCCTGAACGCACCTAAAAACCCACAACACACTACCTCAGAAGGTAAAAGCTGATCTAAACATCATTGAAAATCTGTGGATAGATCTGAAAAGAGCACTGCATGCAAGGCGGCCCAGGAATCTCACAGAACTGCACGACTTCTGCAAGAAAAAATGGATAAGAATCCCTTAAACAGGAATTGAAAGACTCTTGGCTTACTACAAAAAGCATTTACAAGCTGTGATACTTGCCATAGGGGATGCTAATAGGTAATAACCATGCAGGGTACCCAAAGTTTTGTTCACCTCTTTTGCTTTTTTGTTATTTTGAAAATGTAAAACAGAAAAATAAAAAATAGTTTTCAATTAAAATACTGTACAAAGGGAATGTGTCATCTTTAACCTTATGCTTTTTGGAGATCATTTCATCTTCAACTTCAACTTCAAAATCCAGTGATTTTGACCACGGGTGCCCAAACTTTTGAGTTCCACTGTATATATATTCTTTTTGATATATACAACAAACACCTGTAAATCTGCAACTGAAAAATATATTGGCCCTTCATCCCTCAACAGTTTTCTCATGTAGCCCAGCCTCATGTCTGTCACATTCCTCTCACCTGCAGTTCAGAGGTACATTACTGCACAGAGGAAAACTGTCCATTTAATTTTAAAATTCTACTCTAGCAAGAGTCGCCTTGTAACCCTGGTTACATTTTGTGACAGTGAAATGGAATGTAAGATCAAAGAACTGTAGAGACATGGGGCTTACTATTTTATTATGCAATTTTCTATAACTTCCTATTGTAAGTTGTATGAGGCCTGGAAAACTGTACCATTTAAGTTCGTTTTAGATTTAATTAAATATTGAATGCTTCAGGGATGTAATCTTCCTTTTGATAGAGGTGAATTCTGAGCCCTTTATTCAGGATTGATTTTACGGAAAAATAATTTTGCTTATGCAGAGGAAGAATATGGAATGATTGCTCCATTGAGTCTGACATTAACTAAAGGGTTTTTCATAGAAAAGGAGTAAAAAAAAATCAAAGAGGTCACAATTATGCCACAGGCAATCTTTAGTTTCATGCTGTTGTGGTTTTAATAAGCAGGTATACCTGGAGAAATTTGTAGCTCTTTTCATTAACCACTTTGATCAGTCATGGTACTCTTTATGATTAGACAACTCAAATGTTTGCCACTTGCTATGGTAGTTACATTTAAAATTTTAAGCGTCCTATTGATGAAGCATTTAAAAAATGTCTGTATTGTAAAGAGTCAATTTAGATATAGTATACATACATTCTCTCCAACCTGAAGCATTAGGACATGTACAATATACTGCTCATTGTAGACCAAGCATTTTCTGGATTTTGGCCTGGAATATGTCAGGAATTAAGATATTTTACAAATGTTTACATTTTTATAAGTTTTTATTTTATGTTTTATATGTTATTCATTTAAGTTATTTAGTTTGAATGTACAAAAATTCGACAACTATGATTTTCCATTTGCTTTATTTTCTACGATTTGCTCAGGGTCTGTTGCTAGAAAAATGTATTCAGGATTTTATTTATTTTTTGTGTGTGTTATAGCAAGTATTTTTAGCTCCAGGGTAACATGCCTAAGGAGCTAAGGCTTAAGCCCACCCAGGGAAGGCCCTAGATACTT
This sequence comes from Bufotes viridis, assembly GCA_033119425.1. Taxonomy (NCBI): domain Eukaryota; kingdom Metazoa; phylum Chordata; class Amphibia; order Anura; family Bufonidae; genus Bufotes; species Bufotes viridis. The sequence continues at coordinate 55,822,062 of CM065597.1, read as the reverse complement.
AATTTGCCTAATCTTAGCCACCTTGCAGTGTTAAACACTCCTCTTATACTTTATTGGCAGGGCCAGGCGCCATCAGCATCATCTTGTATGGCCCTGTTAACCCGCACTACTTGGGGTGGCTCCCCAGGTCATCACACCAGCAGTTGGGGCCATGTGTAACTCCACAGCAAAGACAGGATTGAAGCATTCACTGTGAGGCCTCCATACTCAGACCCAACTTTTTCTTTAATGACGCAACTGCAAAATAAGTTGACAGTGGCCTGCTGTCAATGGCAGAGCAGGTGATATACAGAACACTGTAACACCGAATTTCCTAGTGCTAAATGTCTGGAAATGGTGTACAATGAAGGTGCCACCCATGTCTGGATGGTGGACAATAAAACTGTGGGAGCTGCCTATGCTTGTCAGTGGATCAAACAATTCTCTCTATTGGTGGTCTGTCTAGGCCGTCTGCACTCTGTTTGCCATGTGTATGTGCTCATAACCATTACTCCCCACACCACCAACACAACAACCCCTCTCAAAGTCTGTTTACTGGACAAAAAGTCTTTGAGTGCATCGTCTAGCAGTCAACAATCTCTCACTAAGATGTACACAACCAATGGGTAGCCTCTGAGCACATTTTCATAGGGCAGTGGTGGAAGCAAATTTACAGCCTTTTTTTGGCAAAACCCATTGTCTAATCAGACCACACCTGTAATCATTTACATATCTGCCTGAGACAGAGCTACACACTAAATTGTACAACATAAATGCTACATATACATATGTAGCCAAGCCAAAACTGACTCTGATAACACATGGCACAGTGTTATCTTGGTTATCTAATGGCAAAAGCCATTGAAACAATTGAAAAAAAACATTACCCATGTACTGTTGTGTCCCACTATCCAAGATCGCACCTGCCCCAACATGCTTTTCAGTGTGCTTGCATTTCGGCGTGCAGCACTCTGCATGAATAATGTTGACTTTATGTTCTATCTGCAATTTTTTATAGGTTTGCTTAAGTTCTTATTTCTATTTTGGTGCATTTTTTGTCAATGCATCTATTTGTATATATATATATATATATATATATATATATAGAAACATAGAAACATAGAATGTGTCGGCAGATAAGAACCATTTGGCCCATCTAGTCTGCCCAATATGCTGAATACTATGGATAGCCCCAGGCCCTATCTTATATGAAGGATGGCCTTATGCCTATCCCATGCATGCTTAAACTCCTTCACTGTATTTGCAGCTACCACTTCTGCAGGAAGGCTATTCCATGCGTCCACTACTCTCTCAGTAAAGTAATTCTTCCTGATATTACTTTTAAACCTTTGCCCCTCTAATTTAAAACTATGTCCTCTTGTAGCAGTTTGTCTTCTTTTAAATATTCTCTCCTCTTTTACCGTGATGATTCCCTTTATGTATTTAAAAGTTTCTATCATATCCCCTCTGTCTCTTCTTACTTCCAAGCTATACATGTTAAGGTCCTTTAACCTTTCCTGGTAAGTTTTGTCCTGCAATCCATGTACTAGTTTAGTAGCTCTTCTCTGAACTCTCTCCAAAGTTTCAATATCCTTCTGCAGATATGGTCTCAGTACTGCACACAATACTCCAAATGAGGTCTCACTAGTGCTCTGTAGAGCGGCACGAGCACCTCCCTCTTTCTACTGTTAATGCCTCTCCCTATACACCCAAGCATTCTGCTGGCATTACCTGCTGCTCTATGACATTGTCTGCCCACCTTTAGGTCATCTGATATAATGACCCCTAAATCCCTTTCCTCAGATACTGAGGTTAGTACTGTATCACTGATTTTATATTCTGCTCTTGGGTTTTTACGTCCCAGGTACATTATCTTGCACTTATCGACATAAAATTTTAGTTGCCAGATTTTTGACCATTCCTCTAGTTTTCCTAAATCCTTTTCCATTTGGTGTATCCCTCCAGGAACATCAACCCTGTTACAAATCTTTGTGTCATCAGCAAAAAGACACACCTTACCATTGAGGCCTTCTGCAATTTCGCTGATAAAGATATTAAACAATATGGGTCCCAGAACAGATCCCTGAGGTACCCACCTGGTAACAATATCATGGTCTGAATATACTCCATTGACTACAACCCTCTGTTTTCTGTCCTTCAGCCACTGCCTAATCCATTCAACAATATGTGAGCTCAAGCTCAAAGACTGCAGTTTATTGATAAGCCTTCTATGTGGGACAGTATCAAATGCCTTACTAAAGTCCAGATAAGCGATGTCTACTGCACCTCCGCCATCTATTATTTTAGTCACCCAATCAAAAAAGTCAATAAGATTAGTTTGACATGATCTCCCTGAAGTAAACTCATGCTGTTTTTTATCAATCAACCCATGGGTTTTTAGATGTTCCACAATCCTCTCCTTGAGTATGGTTTCCATTAATTTCCCCACTATTGATGTCAGGCTTACTGGCCTATAGTTGCCTGATTCCTCTCTACTACCTTTCTTGTGAATTGGCACAACGTTTGCTAATTTCCAATCTTCTGGGACGACACCTGTTACCAGTGATTGGCTAAATAAATCTGTTAATGGATTTGCTAGTACACCTCTAAGCTCTTTTAATAGCTTTGGGTGTATCCCATCAGGCCCCTGTGATTTATTTGTATTCATTTTGGACAGCTGACTTAGAACCTCTTCCTCTGTAAAGACACATGCATCAAAGGATTCATTAGTCTTCCTCCCTAACTGAGGTCCTTCTCCTTCATTTTCCTTTGTAAAAACTGAACAGAAGTATTCATTGAGGCAGTCAGCTAGTTCTTTATCCTCTTCCATATACCTTCCTTCTTTTGTTTTTAATTTGGTAATTCCTTTTTTAATTTCCTTTTTTCATTTATGTATCTGAAGAATGTCTTATCACCTTTTTTCATTGACTGAGCTAATTTCTCTTCTGCCTGAGCTTTAGAAGCTCTTATAACTTGCTTGGCCTCTCTCTGCCTCATCTTATAGATTTCCCGGTCATCCTCGTTTTGGGTGTTTTTATACTTGCTAAATGCCATCTTTTTGTTTTTAATGATTTTGGCCACTTCTGCTGAGTACCACAGTGGTCTCTTCCTTTTTGCCTTTACTGACAAGCCTAATGCACTTTTCTGTTGCCTTCAGTAGTGCCAATTTTAAGTAGTCCCATTTCTCTTGGACTCCATTGAAATTGTTCCAGTCTGATAGGGACTCGTATACCACTGATCTCATTTTAGAAAAGTCTGTTTTCCGAAAATCTAAAACTTTTGTTTTTGTGTGGAGTGACTCAGTCACTGTACTTATAGTAAACCTCACTGACTGGTGATCACTGGATCCTAAGCTTTCCCCTACAGTAATATCAGATACCAAATTGCCATTTGTGAACACCAAATCTAAAATGGCCTCCTTCCGGGTTGGCTCCTCAACTACTTGCTGTAGAGATAATCCCAGTAGGGAATTTAGAATGTCTGTACTCTTGGCAGAACTAGCTATTTTGGTTTTCCAGTTTATATCAGGAAGATTAAAGTCTCCCATAATGACAACTTCCCCTTTCAATGTCATTTTAGCCATTTCCTCAACTAGTAGATCATCCAATTCTTTGACTTGGCTTGGTGGTCTGTATATGACACCTACACGAGTTACCTTGTCTATATATATATACGCACACATACATACACATGCAGAGACAGTATATAAATTTCTCAACATGTTTTCTTCTAAGCTAAGAGCAGAGTTTAGACACACTATAAGCTTGCCTTCAGATACTTTATTAGTTGTAAAGTTCAGTTTAAATGGTGGCATTTGCAATTTTACTTGCTTCAGTTTGTGTCAATGTTTCATTTTGTACTCTAGACTTTCAATTCTTTCTTAATTTAGATAATTAGTCAAGTACAGTGGATTCCCCTGGAGCCAGAGTTTGTGATCTGGAATAATATAGAAATACTCATTCAAAAGAAAGTAAGAGATTCAAATATACACACATGATGTAATATTATTAAATGAACATCAATGTGCTCTAGAAAGAGAGCATCTACAAGCTTTAAAATGTTTTCAGAGATTTTATTACTGATGACCTATCTTCTTGATAGGTCATCAGTATGTTATCTGTGGGGTCCAACACTTGGGACCCCTACCTCTTCCACCCATCTGCAAGACCTCCTAAAAATGGGCAGGCAACTTTGCATGCACTTCAGCCCTCGTACACCACAAAGCACACCCTCCTTGAGCTGCAGAGGCAGAAAGGCATCCCCCAACATAGGCTGATATTTTCAGCCTATGGAATTCCACCCTCCATATGTTGGACATAATATACGAACAGAGAAAGGCCTTCAATGATTTCTTGATGATGCAAGCGGATAGGAGTATTCCCCTGTGTAACTTTGATGTCAGCCAGTGGCAGCTCATGCATGACACCTGCCGTTTGCGCAGGCTCTTTGATGACGCCATGGTATTTGCCAGTCACCAAGACTACGGTATGAATGAAGTCCCTTAACTGCAACATGTCCTGGAACAGTTGGTGGTAACAATAGCTGTTCAGGGGACAGGAGACGTGGTGCCTCAATCTCACAGCCACAATAGCCCTGTGGGGGCTGAACTGGAAGAGGAGGAGGAGGACATTGGAGCACAGGAAATGTGTAGCCAAATGATTGATTCTTCTACTCAGCTGACAGGACAGGAGGAGCAGAAGCAGTCAGAGGAGCTATAGGGAAATGAGGAAGACTAGACAGAGGACCTGGACACACAGTGGCAGTATGCAGTGGAGATCGAGGCAGGAAGTCCCACCGAGTCACTTGCACAAATGGCATGATACATGCTCACTTGTTGCGTAGTGCCAGCTGAATTTTAACTATTCGATAGAGGGATGATTTCTGGCTCTCTAGCTTCTTGCACCCTCGCTACCGGTCCAGAATGGGGGCTGGTGGTGGCATACTTGGTCAGCCTCTGGCACCCCACATTGAAGATCCACTGGGTAGCCAAACTAGACTTGTGGCCGCAACTAGCAGAGTTTGCCATGGAAAAGCTGTCCTGCCCAGCCAGTAGTGTGGTATCAGAACAGGTGTTTAGTGCGGCCGGGGTCATATTTACCCCAAAAAGAACTCGCCTGTCCATCCAAAATGTGGAAAGACTGAACCTTGTCAAGATGAATCAGGCGTGGATCAGCCAGGATGTCCAACCACCAATTCCTGATGCATCAAAATAGATCATCCATGGTGCCACACCAACACTTTGATACAAGAGACCGGTTTCTTCTGACTACCTGCCTCAGCTACTACTTTGATGCCTCAACCCTCCATCCTGATGCCACACATCTGATGCCAAGTGCTCCTTATTTCACCCACCTTCGTCAGCGGGTACTGGTATTGCTATCCACCTCCCCACTCTGTTACTGTGTCATTTTGTGGTCTCCTGCTACTACTGCTACTGCAATCTCCACATTATGTCACCTAGCCACTCTGTGGTCTCCTCATGCTGCTGCTGCTGCTACTGCCATCTACACATTATGTCACCTTGCCACTCTGTGGTATCCGGCTGCAGCTGCTGCCATCTCCAAAATTATGTCACCTTGCCACTCTGTGATCTCCTCATGCTGCTGCCATCTCCACACTTTGTCACCTTGCCACTCTGTGGTATCCTTCTGATGCTGCTGCCCCTGCCATCTACACACTACGTATGTCACCTTGACACTCTGTGCTCTCCTCATGCTGTTGCCATCTCCACACTAGAACCTTGCCACTCTGTGGTCTCCTGAAGCTGCTGCCATCTCCACACTATGTCACCTTGCCCCTCTGTGGTCTCCTCATGTTGCTTCCACCTTCACACTATATCACCTTGCCACTCTGTGGTATCCTCCTGATGCTGCTCCTGCTACTGCCATCTCCACACTATGTCACCTTGCCACTCTGTGGTCTCCTGATGCTGCTTCCATTTCCACACTCTGTCACCTTGCCACTCTGGGGTCTCCTCAGGCTGCTGCCATCTCCACACTATGTCACCATGCCACTCTGTGGTATCCTGATGCTGCTGCTGCCATCAATTAACTATGTCACCTTGCCACTCTGTGGTTTCCTCATGCTACTGCTATCTCCACACTATGTCACCTTGCCACTCTGTGGTATCCTGCTGCCATATCCACACTGTAACCTTGCCACTCAGTGGTCTCCTCATGCTTCTACCATCTCCACACTATGTCAGCTTGCCACTCTATGGCATCCTCCTGATGCTGCTGCTACTGCCATCTCTACACTATGTCAACTTGCCACTTTGTGGTATTGTGCTGCTACTGCCATCTCCACATTATGTCACCTTGCCACTCTGTTGTCTCCTCATGCTACTGCCACCTCCAGACTCTTTAATTGTGCCGCTCTGTGGTCTCCTCATGCTGCTGCCACCTACAGCCTCTGTCATTGTGCCACCCAGTGGCCTCCTCATACTGCCGCCACCTCAAGACTCTGTCATTGTTCCGCTCTGTGGCCTACTGATGCTGCTGCCACGTCCAGACTCTGTCATTGTGCTGATCTATGGTCTCCTCATGCTGTTGCAACGTCCAGACTCGGTCATTGTGCCACTTTTTGGCCTACTCATGCTGCTGCCACCTCCACACTCTGTAATTGTGCCACTCTGCGGCCTCCTGATGCTGCCTCCACCTCCAGACTCTGTTATTGTGCCGTGAGTCAAGAGAAAAAGAATCCAGCACTGGAATCACAACTTGAAAAAGCCAATATATTACCTTTATTCCGTTGCATTAAAATACAAGCGACAGCTATGCCTTAACACATGGAAACACTCTGGACTACGCGTTTCAGACACACCTGTCCTTAATCATGACCACCTCATCTCTTCTGTTAGCAAGGGCATTTAAACACACCGACACCAATCACTTTCCTTCAGTATTAAAGATATAAACTCTCTCCTGGTGTGGAAATATGCCCCGCAAGAAGCTGATTCAATGTCATTCAGTTACATATGCTCCATTAAAATATTCCCCATTTGAATTAGGAGCACCATATCTTTACTTAACAAAACTTCATATACAAGTAATTTCATACTCCCACATTACGTGTACATTCTGAGTTCTACCTTGTTGTTCTCTCAATCGAAAAAAACCGCAAGGTGTGAACCCATGTGTAACATAAAATCCAAAAAAACATGCTTATGACACACGCTGATGTTATGGATTGTGGAAAAACTTTTACCAGACTGCAACTTATCAATAATAGTGCATGAATTCTCTTTTATGATTCAAACCTTTGGGATATCTTGTTTTGAGATTATACATTCCCCGGATCAGAGAATGGGGAAAATTAACCAGTGACGTCAAAACACAAACTTACTACTATCACCTAGTCCACTCTGTCGGGGGGCTCTACTTGTATAATCGTTTAATAGAACAGGTTATGTAGAGATCTATGTGGAATCAGCTGACTACAGTATAAAAGGAGTGCACTTCTTCTTGACGCTAACATCTACCTGTTAGGCTGAGTTGATACTTCAGTTATTTGGTCAGTTTTAGCCCCGTGTCTGCCCAAATAAGTGAAGTATGCAGTTATTCTAAGATCGAACCCTGTCATCTGCATTCCATACTGACTCACAGTATTATTTCACTACCAGAGCAGACTCCCTATGCGTGTTACTGCAAGGCAAAGTGTTCTACACGCCTATAAAGGCTCTCTGTAGCCAGGAAATAAATGCTTTTTAACGCGATTCACCACGAATAAATTCGGATCAAAGCAAATTTTTCAGAAAAATTTGCCGAACCGGACCTAATCAAATTTTTGAAAAATGTGCTCATCTCTAGTAACAAGCGTTAACTTGAGACTAAGGGGGACATTTTTTAAAATTGGTGCAAAGAGAAACTGGCAGTTGCCACTAGCAACCAATCAGATTTCCCCTGTCATTTTCCAAACAAGGTAGAATCTGATTGGTTGCTGTGGACAACTGCGTTCTGCGTTCCGTTATGGCTTTCTGTTATAACGGATCCGTCCTGGTTTTCATTATGCAGGTGTCCAGTCCTACATAACTGAAACGGGTGGATCCATTATGCTGCCAATAGACTTGTATTATGATGGAATGCACAATGGAAGCCTTTATAAGGCATTCCATTTTGCTTTCATAATAATAGAAGTCTATGGGGATTATAACGGATTTGTCCCATTTCTGTTATGCATAACGGAAAAAAAAAGTCCTGTCCACAAGACTTTGTTTTCTGTCTTGCAAACCGGGAACCAGGCGGAACTGTTATGATTCTCATAGACTTCTATTATGAAGGCTCAAAACGGAATGCCTCTTAAAGGCTTTAGTTTTGACTTCCGTCTTAAGGATTCCGCTATTTTCCGTTATAACCATGTTATAAGGGAATACATAACGCTGATGTGAACCTACCCTAAGCCAGTTTTCCTTTGCACTAGTTTTGATAAATGTCCACCTAAATGTGTCAAATATAGTTTCAGCAAACTTTGAATTGACACTAAACACAACAAAAACCATTGAAAGTGTTATGATTTGCTTAAACACCAAGTTTAACATGGTAAATTCAAATACTTTTTACTGATTAACTACTGTAGTTATTAACATATTTTACGGCTCTGCAGCTTCTGTCAGTAGGTTTAGGCCAGGGATGCTCAACCTGCGGCCCTCCAGCTGTTGTAAAACTACACCTCCCATCATGCTCGGCTGTAGGCTGATGGCTGTAGGCTTACCGGGCATGCTGGGAGTTGTAGTTTTGCAACAGCTGGAGGGCCGCAGGTTGAGCATGCCTGGTTTAGGCCATGTTCACAGGTCAGCATATCTTTATGCATTGTAAAATAATGTGGAAAATATCTGTCACACATAATAAATACTGCAGATTTTAACCTTTAGAGGACCTTGCAATTTTCTGTTTTTGCGTTTTCATTTTTTAATCCTTCCGAGAGCATTAATTTTTATTTTTTTTATTTTAGAGTCCTCTTAGCCTTATAAGCTGTACTTTCTAATGCCATTATTTAATGTTGCATATAATGTAGTGGGGAGATGGAAACAGATTTCAGTTGGGGTGGAATTTGAAAAAAAAACACAATTCTGCCACAGTTTTTTTTTTTTTTTTTTTTCCTTTGGTGCTTCCTATGTGGTAAAATGGACCTGTTACTTTCATCCTCCAAGTCAGTATGATTGCAACAATACCACACTTGTATAGTTTTTCTTGTGTTTCAATACTGGAAAAAAAAATGGCATTTTAGCTATTTTTATTTTTTTCCATTATGCCATTCACCTTATGGCATAAATATTGTTATATTTTACTAGTACAGATGTTTTTGCATGTGGTGATGCCCATGATGTGTATTTTTTTATTGCCTATGTATTTTTATATGGGGAAAAGGGGAGTGATTTAAACTTTTATATGCTTATTTTTTTTTAGACTTTTTTTTTTAACTTTTTTTAAGTTATCTTGGGTTATCATTAGATTGCCCAATATGTGTTTTTCCATCACAGAACACTTAAATTTCAGTATACCAATATTGTTCTGATACCTCCTGGCTTGCATTGGTATACTCTAGTTATAGCTATCGAAAACTGCTTGCGGCTTAGGTCTATTATTGTAACATAAAAGCTTCCCGGGTCTCAGCCAGACAACGATGTTACGTGCGCGGTAGAACATGGCTCCCACTTCCAGACCATTTAGATGCCTTGGTCACATTTGACCACGGCATCTGAGGGGTTAAATGTATGCAATCAGCCATAGGGCTGATTACATAAATCTCCCACGGGTCCCTGCTGTTTGAAACAGCAGAAACCCAGAGGCTATGGTGCCCACTGCACACATACATGTATGGCGTAGGTCTCCATGGAGTTAAAATTTGCAGCATGCTTTCAAGTCCACATAGATCCAACAGCATATTCTACAAAACCTCATGTAGTTTGGACTACACTTTACTTTGCTTCAGATTTTTGGTGAAAAATGGCATTGATATTTTAATTCTAATCATCCGCCTTCCTACCCAACACCAACTAATTATTAAAACTTAGCTTTTATTGATATTCTTTATTATATCAATCGAGGATTGGCTAAAACTATCAGTTAATACATCTCTGCTATTACATTTCCCCAAATCCCTTATCCCTTACACTCCTGCTGTGGACCTAACAGGCTCGGAGTTACTCCTCTTTGTGGCTGCGCGCCGCCACTTGCTAGAGGAGATTATTGTTTGCTGTGGGAATTTCTACCGTATAATTAGGGCTGTTGCAGGGATGGTAACTGTTTCTAAAATCTAACAGGCGCTGCCACCCAACATGTTTCACTGCAGATTTGGCATCTTCAGGGCTATCGCAGTATATAGTATGTGTGCGCTGTGAATGCCGGCTTTTATTAACTATGATCTTTTCCCTCTTTCTGAGCATAATAGGGATTTATTCAACGGGATTATCTATTAGAATGGTATCTGTATTCCTCCTTTCAATCTGCATTCTCATAGGTTGCAGTATGTTAGCTTGTCATTCTTTCATTTGCATATTCCCTCCTTGTTTTGTGATTCGCCCATCATGTATAGACATCATAGAATAGTTACCACGCATGCTCAGCCTATTATGCTTTGATTCATTTGAAGTTATTTCTGTGCATGTCTGAAGACTTCGATTTTTTTGAGGAGGTGATTTTAGCTATTATCTGCGCATGTCTGTTGATTTCTCAAACTTGTTCATCTACTGCGCATGTCTTTATACTTAGAGTTTTTCCCTCTCTCTATTTTCCATTGTCCTACAGTGCGTATGTCTGTGGTGTTTGTTATTATTAAGTTTCCTTTTCAACTGCGCATGTCTTGGGACTTCGTTTTATTTCTCAGCTTTTTCTCAGAGTAAAGTTATTCATTGGACGTTATTGCGCATGTCTGGGGACTCAGTTACATCCCAGATAGTTGTTTTTTGACTGCGCATGTCAGAAGTCTTTGTTGCGAATTTCTAGTCCCTTATCTCTTTGCGCATATTCTGGTTAGAGATGTCCCGAAATATTCTCCGTGGAACAGTTCCCAGCGAACATTGCTTGTTCGCGTTTGCTGCGGCGGGCGAACATATGCAATGTTCCGTCCGCCCCCTATACATCATGATTGAGCAAACTTTGACCCTGTACCTCACAGTCAGCAGACACATTCCAGCCAATCAGCATACCCTCCCTCACAGACCCTCCCATCTCCTATCAAAAAGCAAGGACAGCATCCATCTTAGATTCATTCGGAAGCTGCAGTGTTAGAGCAGGGAGAGTGCTGCTGCTGCTGAATTAATATAGGGATTCTAGGGAAAGCGTTAGCTACTAGTGTTCTGTGTCCACTCCAGTCCTCAAAGACAGCATCCTTACAGCACCCCAAAAAGCCCTTTTTAGGGCTGGTACATCAGTCTGCTTTTATATTTTTTTCTATATATATATATATTGCAGTTGCCTTCCCGTGTGTGAGAGGCCGCAGGCCCACAGACTGTACTGTGTGCACACCACTCATATAGGGTGGCACAGTACCTTGCAGATAAAAAAGTCATTTAATTTTTACCCTTTAATATAATTGCATTCGCCTGCCAGTAAGTGTCAGGCCCACAGACTGTACTGTGCCCACCGCCAGTGCCCACCACTCATATAGGGTGGCACAGTATCTTGCAGATAAAAAAAGTCATCTAATTTTGACACTTCAATATAATTGCATTTGCCTACCAGTGTGTGTCAGGCCCACAGATTGTACTGTGTGCACACCACTCATATAGGGTGGCACAGTACCGTGCAAGCATAGTACCACTAATCTAAAAAAAATAATTACAGGCAGAGTCAGGCCACTCCGCAGGGGCTGTCGTGGTCGTGGTGCTGTGATTTCCTTTGGCCATAGAATAATGCCCAGTGTTCAGAGGCCACATACCCTGAATTTGAAAAATTCTGAGGACATAGTTGACTGGTTTACAAAGGACAACCAATCTTCTACAGCTTCCGCTCGGAACCTTGACGCACCATCCTCCTCCAGCTCAGCTTCGGAAACCTCTCAAGTTACCACTCGCCCGCTCGCCGCCACCACCAACACGAGCACCACAGCTGCTTCACTTAATCAGTCAGAGGAGTTATTTAAACATCAGTTGGAAGAAATGAGTGATACGCAACCATTATTGCCAGAGGATGTAGATAACAGGGATATGTCTCAGTCAGGCAGCACACATGGAAGTACGGTGTGATGATGATAATGTTGTACTCGCTGTTGCTTCCTCTGCTGAGTTGTCAGATACAAGTGAAGCGGTTGATGATGAAGATGTGTCCGTGGATGTCACGTGGGTACCCGCTCGAAGAGAAGAAGAACAGGGGGAAAGTTCAGATGGGGAGACAGAGAGGAGGAGGAGACGAGTTGAAAGCAGGGGGAGGTCTTCACAAGGAGCTAGTGGCACAGTCAGACAGCATGTATCGGCACCCGGGGTCAGCCACACAGCACACCAATCAACGCATGCTGTTGCCACCCACCAGAATGCCATCATTGCAAAGCTCAGCAGTGTGGCATTTTTTTGGTGTGTCTGCCTCTGATAACAGCAATGCTATTTGCAACCTGTGCCAAATGAAACTGAGTCGTGGGAAGTCCAACACCCACCTAGGTACAACTGCTTTGTGAAGGCACATGATCTCACATCATAAACGCCTATGGGATCAACACATGAGTACAAGCAGCACACAAACTCAAAGCCACCATCCTCCTCCTGGTCCAGCATCTTCAGCCAAGTCAACCACTGCTGTCCTCCTTGCCTCCTTTCAACCACCCGTCACTCCGCCTCTAACCTTCAGCAGTTATTGCTCATCTGCCCACAGTCAGGTTTCTGTCAAGGAAATGTTTGAGCGTAAGAAGCCAATGTCACAGAGTCACCCCCTTGCCTGGCGTCTGACAGCTGGCTTGTCGGAACTCTTAGCCCGCCAGCTTTTACCATACCAGCTGGTGGAGTCTGAGGCCTTCAAAAAATTTGTCGCTATTGGGACACCACAGTGGAAGGTAACCGGACGAATTTTTTTTTCAAAAAAGGCAATCCCAAACCTTTACTAAGTTATTGAAAAGGAAGTCATGGCATCTTTGGCATACAGTGTTGGGGCAAGGGTCCAACTGACCACTGATACCTGGTCTGCAAAGCACGGTCAGGGCAGGTATATCACGTACACTGCGCATTGGGTAAACCTGCTGATGGCTGACAAGCATGGAATGCGTGGCTCTGCAACGGAGTTGGTGACACCGCCACGACTTGCAGGCAGGCCTGCTGCCACCTCCTTTACTCCTCCTACTCCATTCTCTTCGCTATCCTCCTCAGCTGAGTCCTCTTCTGCTGCTGCGTCTTGCTCCACATCAACTGCACCCCCCCAGCTCCCCGGGGGCTATTCCACATTCCGGATATGACAGTGTCACGCCGTCTTGGGGTTGACTTGCCTGAAAGCAGAGAGTAACACCGGACCAGAACTCCTGTCCACCCTGAACGCACAGGTGGATCAGTGGGTGACCCCGCACAAACTGGAGATCGGCAAAGTGGTGTGTGACAACAGAAGCAATCTGTTGGCGGCATTGAATTTGGGCAAGTTGACTAGAGATGAGCGAACACCTGGATGTTCGGGTTCGAGAAGTTCGGCCGAACTTCCCAAAAATGTTCGGGTTCGGGATTCGAACTCGACCCGAACTTTATCCCGAACCCGAACCCCATTGAAGTCAATGGGAACCCGAACGTTTAGGCACTAAAAAGGCTGTAAAATAGTCCAGGAAAGGGCTAGAGGGCTACCAAAGGCAGCAAAATGTAGGTAAATCCCCTGCAAACAAATGTGGATAGGGAAATGAATTACAATAAAATAAAATATATAAAAATTAACCAATATCAATTGGAGAGAGGTCCCACAGCAAGGAATCATGCGTCATATCACCCACAACTGGAGAAGGCCACTCTCATTTATTTCGGACCAGCACCCAGACAGAGGATACAGGTCCCACAGCAAGGAATCATGCGTCATATCAACCACCACCGGAGAAGGCCACTCTCATTTATTTCGGCCCAGCACCCAGACAGAGGAGAGAGGTCCCACAGCAAGGAATCATGCGTCATATCAACCACCAACGGAGAAGGCCACTCTCATTTATTTCGGCCCAGCACCTAGACAGAGGAGAGAGGTCCCACAGCAAGGAATCATGCCTCATATCAACCACCAACGGAGAAGGCCACTCTCATTTATTTCGGCCCAGCACCCAGACAGAGGAGAGAGGTCCCACAGCAAGGAATCATGCGTCATATCACCCACCACCGGAGAAGGCCACTCTCATTTATTTCGGCCCAGCACCCAGACAGAGGAGAGAGGTCCCACAGCAAGGAATCATGCCTCATATCAACCACCACCGGAGAAGTCCACTCTCATTTATTTTGCCCAGCACCCAGACAGAGGAGAGAGGTCCCACAGCAAGGAATCATGCGTCATATCAACCACCAACGGAGAAGGCCACTCTCATTTATTTGGGACCAGCACCCAGACAGAGGAGAGAGGTCCCACAGCAAGGAATCATGCCTCATATCAACCACCAACGGAGAAGGCCACTCTCATTTATTTCGGCCCAGCACCCAGACAGAGGAGAGAGGTCCCACAGCAAGGAATCATGCGTCATATCAACCACCAACGGAGAAGGCCACTCTCATTTATTTCGGCCCAGCACCTAGACAGAGGAGAGAGGTCCCACAGCAAGGAATCATGCCTCATATCAACCACCAACGGAGAAGGCCACTCTCATTTATTTCGGCCCAGCACCCAGACAGAGGAGAGAGGTCCCACAGCAAGGAATCATGCCTCATATCAACCACCAATGGAGAAGGCCACTCTCATTTATTTTGGCCCAGCACCCAGATAGAGGAGAAAGGTCCCACAGCAAGGAATCATGCCTCATATCAACCACCAACGGAGAAGGCCACTCTCATTTATTTCGCCCAGCACTCAGACAGAGGAGAGAGGTCCCACAGCAAGGAATCATGCCTCATATCAACCACCAACGGAGAAGGCCACTCTCATTTATTTCGGCCCAGCACCCAGACAGAGGAGAGAGGTCCCACAGCAAGGAATCATGCGTCATATCAACCACCAACGGAGAAGGCCACTCTCATTTATTTCGGCCCAGCACCCAGACAGAGGAGAGAGGTCCCACAGCAAGGAATCATGCGTCATATCAACCACCAACGGAGAAGGCCACTCTCATTTATTTCGGCCCAGCACCCAGACAGAGGAGAGAGGTCCCACAGCAAGGAATCATGCGTCATATCAACCACCAACGGAGAAGGCCACTCTCATTTATTTCGGCCCAGCACCCAGACAGAGGAGAGAGGTCCCACAGCAAGGAATCATGCGTCATATCAACCACCACCGGAGAAGGCCACTCTCATTTATTTCGGCCCAGCACCCAGACAGAGGAGAGAGGTCCCACAGCAAGGAATCATGCCTCATATCAACCACCAACGGAGAAGGCCACTCTCATTTATTTCGGCCCAGCACCCAGACAGAGGAGAGAGGTCCCACAGCAAGGAATCATGCGTCATATCAACCACCACCGGAGAAGGCCACTCTCATTTATTTCGGCCCAGCACCCAGACAGAGGAGAGAGGTCCCACAGCAAGGAATCATGCCTCATATCAACCACCAACGGAGAAGGCCACTCTCATTTATTTCGGCCCAGCACCCAGACAGAGGAGAGAGGTCCCACAGCAAGGAATCATGCCTCATATCAACCACCAACGGAGAAGGCCACTCTCATTTATTTCGGCCCAGCACCCAGACAGAGGAGAGAGGTCCCACAGCAAGGAATCATGCCTCATATCAACCACCAACGGAGAAGGCCACTCTCATTTATTTCGGCCCAGCACCCAGACAGAGGAGAGAGGTCCCACAGCAAGGAATCATGCCTCATATCAACCACCAACGGAGAAGGCCACTCTCATTTATTTCGGCCCAGCACCCAGACAGAGGAGAGAGGTCCCACAGCAAGGAATCATGCCTCATATCAACCACCAACGGAGAAGGCCACTCTCATTTATTTCGGCCCAGCACCCAGACAGAGGAGAGAGGTCCCACAGCAAGGAATCATGCCTCATATCAACCACCAACGGAGAAGGCCACTCTCATTTATTTCGGCCCAGCACCCAGACAGAGGAGAGAGGTCCCACAGCAAGGAATCATGCGTCATATCAACCACCACCGGAGAAGGCCACTCTCATTTATTTCGGCCCAGCACCCAGACAGAGGAGAGAGGTCCCACAGCAAGGAATCATGCGTCATATCAACCACCAACGGAGAAGGCCACTCTCATTTATTTCGCCCAGCACCCAGACAGAGGAGAGAGGTCCCACAGCAAGGAATCATGCCTCATATCAACCACCAACGGAGAAGGCCACTCTCATTTATTTCGGCCCAGCACCCAGACAGAGGAGAGAGGTCCCACAGCAAGGAATCATGCGTCATATCAACCACCACCGGAGAAGGCCACTCTCATTTATTTCGGCCCAGCACCCAGACAGAGGAGAGAGGTCCCACAGCAAGGAATCATGCGTCATATCAACCACCACCGGAGAAGGCCACTCTCATTTATTTCGCCCAGCACCCAGACAGAGGAGAGAGGTCCCACAGCAAGGAATCATGCGTCATATCAACCACCACCGGAGAAGGCCACTCTCATTTATTTCGGCCCAGCACCCAGACAGAGGAGAGAGGTCCCACAGCAAGGAATCATGCGTCATATCAACCACCACCGGAGAAGGCCACTCTCATTTATTTCGGCCCAGCACCCAGACAGAGGAGAGAGGTCCCACAGCAAGGAATCATGCCTCATATCAACCACCACCGGAGAAGGCCACTCTCATTTATTTCGGCCCAGCACCCAGACAGAGGAGAGAGGTCCCACAGCAAGGAATCATGCGTCATATCAACCACCACCGGAGAAGGCCACTTCATTTATTTCGGCCCAGCACCCAGACAGAGGAGAGAGGTCCCACAGCAAGGAATCATGCGTCATATCAACCACCAACGGAGAAGGCCACTTCATTTATTTCGGCCCAGCACCCAGACAGGAGGAGGAGACGAGGTTGAACCAGGGGAGGTCTTCACAAGGAGCTAGTGGCACAGTCAGACACTGTGATCGGCACCCGGGGTCAGCCACACAGCAACCAATCAGCATGCTGTCTGCACCTGCCAGAATGCCATCATTGCAATGGCTCAGCACGTTGGATTTTTGAACAGTGTCTGCCTCTGATAACAGCAATGCTATTTGCAACCTGTGCCAAATGAAACTGAGTCGTGGGAAGTCCAGCACCCACCTAGGTACAACTGCTTTGTAAGGCACATGATCTCACATCATAAACGCCTATGGGATCAACACATAGTACAAGCAGCACACAAACTCAAAGCCACCATCCTCCTCCTGGTCCAGCATCTTCAGCCAAGTCAACCACTGCTGTCCTCCTTGCCTCACTTTCAACCACCCGTCACTCCACGCCTAACCTTCAGCAGTTGTTGCTCATCTGCCCACAGTCAGGTTTCTGTCAAGGAAATGTTTGAGCGTAAGAAGCCAATGTCACAGAGTCACCCCCTTGCCTGGCGTCTGACGCAGCTGGCTTGTCGGAACTCTTAGCCCGCCAGCTTTTACCATACCAGCTGGTGGAGTCTGAAGCCTTCAAAAAATTTGTCGCTATTGGGACACCACAGTGGAAAGGTAACCGGACGAATTTTTTTTTCAAAGAGGCAATCCCAAACCTTTACTAAGTTATTGAAAAGGAGAGTATGGCATCTTTGGCATACAGTGTTGGGGCAAGGGTCCAACTGACCACTGATACCTGGTCTGCAAAGCACGGTCAGGGCAGGCATATCACGTACCACTGCGCATTAGGTAAACCTGCTGATGGCTGACAAGCATGGAATGCGTGGACTAGCCATGGAGTTGGTGACACCGCCACGACTTGCAGGCAGGCCTGCTGCCACCTCCTTTACTCCTCCTACTCCATTCTCTTCAGCTATCCTCCTCAGCTGAGTCCTCTTCTGCTGCTGCGTCTTGCTCACATCAACTGCACCCCCCAGCTCCCGAGGGCTATTCCACATTCCGGATATGACAGTGTCACGCCGTCTTGGGGTTGACTTGCCTGAAAGCAGAGTAACACCGGACCAGAACTCCTGTCCACCCTGAGCAGCACAGGTGGATCAGTGCGGTGACCGCACAAACTGGAGATCGGCAAAGTGGTGTGTGACAACAAGAAGCAATCTGTTGGCGGCATTGAATTTGGGCAAGTTGACTAGAGATGAGCGAACACCTGGATGTTCGGGTTCGAGAGTTCGGCCGAACTTCCCGAAAATGTTCGGGTTCGGGATTCGAACTCGACCGAACTTTATCCCGAACCGAACCCCATTGAAGTCAATGGGGACCCGAACTTTAGGCACTAAAAGGCTGTAAAATAGTCCAGGAAAGGGCTAGAGGGCTGCCAAAGGCAGCAAAATGTAGAGTAAATCCCCTGCAAACAAATGTGGATAGGAAATGAATTAAAATAAAATAAAATAAATAAAATTAACCAATATCAATTGGAGAGAGGTCCCACAGCAAGGAATCATGCGTCATATCACCCACCACTGGAGAAGGCCACTCTCATTTATTTCGGACCAGCACCCAGACAGAGGAGACAGGTCCCACAGCAAGGAATCATGCGTCATATCAGCCACCACCGGAGAAGGCCACTCTCATTTATTTCGGCCCAGCACCCAGACAGAGGAGAGAGGTCCCACAGCAGGAATCATGCGTCATATCAACCACCACCGGAGAAGGCCACTCTCATTTATTTCGGCCCAGCACCCAGACAGAGGAGAGAGGTCCCACAGCAAGGAATCATGCGTCATATCAGCCACCACCGGAGAAGGCCACTCTCATTTATTTCGGCCCAGCACCCAGACAGAGGAGAGAGGTCCCACAGCAAGGAATCATGCGTCATATCAACCACCACCGGAGAAGGCCACTCTCATTTATTTCGGCCCAGCACCCAGACAGAGGAGAGAGGTCCCACAGCAAGGAATCATGCCTCATATCAACCACCACCGGAGAAGGCCACTCTCATTTATTTTGGCCCAGCACCCAGACAGAGGAGAGGTCCCACAGCAAGGAATCATGCGTCATATCAACCACCACCGGAGAAGGCCACTCTCATTTATTTGGGACCAGCACCCAGACAGAGGAGAGAGGTCCCACAGCAAGGAATCATGCCTCATATCAACCACCAACGGAGAAGGCCACTCTCATTTATTTCGGCCCAGCACCCAGACAGAGGAGAGAGGTCCCACAGCAAGGAATCATGCGTCATATCAACCACCACCGGAGAAGGCCACTCTCATTTATTTCGGCCCAGCACCCAGACAGAGGAGAAGGTCCCACAGCAAGGAATCATGCGTCATATCAACCACCACCGGAGAAGGCCACTCTCATTTATTTCGGCCCAGCACCCAGACAGAGGAGAGAGGTCCCACAGCAAGGAATCATGCCTCATATCAGCCACCACCGGAGAAGGCCACTCTCATTTATTTTGGACCAGCACCCAGACAGAGGAGACAGGTCCCACAGCAAGGAATCATGCGTCATATCAACCACCAACGGAGAAGGCCACTCTCATTTATTTCGGCCCAGCACCCAGACAGAGGAGAGAGGTCCCACAGCAAGGAATCATGCGTCATATCACCCACCACCGGAGAAGGCCACTCTCATTTATTTCGGCCCAGCACCCAGACAGAGGAGAGGTCCCACAGCAAGGAATCATGCGTCATATCAACCACCAACGGAGAAGGCCACTCTCATTTATTTCGGCCCAGCACCCAGACAGAGGAGAGCGTCCCACAGCAAGGAATCATGCGTCATATCAACCACCAACGGAGAAGGCCACTCTCATTTATTTCGGCCCAGCACCCAGACAGAGGAGAGAGGTCCCACAGCAAGGAATCATGCCTCTATATCAACCACCAACGGAGAAGGCCACTCTCATTTATTTCGGACCAGCACCCAGACAGAGGAGAGAGGTCCCACAGCAAGGAATCATGCGTCATATCACCCACCACCGGAGAAGGCAACTCTCATTTATTTCGGCCCAGCACCCAGACAGAGGAGAAGGTCCCACAGCAAGGAATCATGCGTCATATCACCCACCACCGGAGAAGGCCACTCTCATTTATTTCGGCCCAGCACCCAGACAGAGAGAGAGGTCCCACAGCAAGGAATCATGCGTCATATCAACCACCAACGGAGAAGGCCACTCTCATTTATTTGGGACCAGCACCCAGACAGAGGAGAGAGGTCCCACAGCAAGGAATCATGCCTCATATCAACCACCAACGGAGAAGGCCACTCTCATTTATTTCTGGCCCAGCACCCAGACAGAGGAGACAGGTCCCACAGCAAGGAATCATGCGTCATATCAACCACCAACGGAGAAGGCCACTCTCATTTATTTCGGCCCAGCACCCAGACAGAGGAGAGAGGTCCCACAGCAAGGAATCATACCTCATATCAACCACCAACGGAGAAGGCCACTCTCATTTATTTCGCCTAGCACCCAGACAGAGGAGAGAGGTCCCACAGCAAGGAATCATGCCTCATATCAACCACCAATGGAGAAGGCCACTCTCATTTATTTTGGCCCAGCACCCAGATAGAGGAGAAAGGTCCCACAGCAAGGAATCATGCCTCATATCAACCACCAACGGAGAAGGCCACTCTCATTTATTTCGGCCCAGCACTCAGACAGAGGAGAGAGGTCCCACAGCAAGGAATCATGCGTCATATCACCCACCACCGAAGAAGGCCACTCTCATTTATTTCGGCCCAGCACCCAGACAGTGGAGAGACGTCCCACAGCAAGGAATCATGCGTCATATCAAACACCAACGGAGAAGGCCACTCTCATTTATTTCGGCCCAGCACACAGACAGAGGAGAGACGTCCCACAGCAAGGAATCATGCGTCATATCAACCACCAACGGAGAAGGCCACTCTCATTTATTTCGGCCCAGCACCCAGACAGAGGAGAGAGGTCCCACAGCAAGGAATCATGCCTCATATCAACCACCACCGGAGAAGTCCACTCTCATTTATTTCGGCCCAGCACCCAGACAGAGGAGAGAGGTCCCACAGCAAGGAATCATGCGTCATATCAACCACCACCGGAGAAGGCCACTCTCATTTATTTCGGCCCAGCACCCAGACAGAGAAGAGACGTCCCACAGCAAGGAATCATGCGTCATATCATCCACCACCGGAGAAGGCCACTCTCATTTATTTCAGCCCAGCACCCAGACAGAGGAGAGAGGTCCCACAGCAAGGAATCATGCGTCATATCAACCACCAACGGAGAAGGCCACTCTCATTTATTTCGGCCCAGCACACAGACAGAGGAGAGACGTCCCACAGCAAGGAATCATGCGTCATATCAACCACCAACGGAGAAGGCCACTCTCATTTATTTCGGCCCAGCACCCAGACAGAGGAGAGAGGTCCCACAGCAAGGAATCATACCTTATATCAACCACCAACGGAGAAGGCCACTCTCATTTATTTCGGCCCAGCACCCAGACAGAGGAGAGAGGTCCCACAGCAAGGAATCATGCGTCATATCAACCACCACCGGAGAAGGCCACTCTCATTTATTTCGGCCCAGCACCCAGACAGAGGAGAGAGGTCCCACAGCAAGGAATCATGCCTCATATCAACCACCACCGGAGAAGTCCACTCTCATTTATTTCGGCCCAGCACCCAGACAGAGGAGAGAGGTCCTACAGCAAGGAATCATGCGTCATATCAACCACCACCGGAGAAGGCCACTCTCATTTATTTCGGCCCAGCACCCAGACAGAGAAGAGACGTCCCACAGCAAGGAATCATGCGTCATATCAACCACCACCGGAGAAGGCCACTCTCATTTATTTCGGCCCAGCACCCAGACAGAGGAGAGAGGTCCCACAGCAAGGAATCATGCCTCATATCAACCACCACCGGAGAAGGCCACTCTCATTTATTTCGGCCCAGCACCCAGACAGAGGAGAGGTCCCACAGCAAGGAATCATGCCTCATATCAACCACCACCGGAGAAGGCCACTCTCATTTATTTCGGCCATGCACCCAGACAGAGGAGAGAGGTCCCACAGCAAGGAATCATGCCTCATATCAACCACCACCGGAGAAGGCCACTCTCATTTATTTCGGCCCAGCACCCAGACAGAGGAGAGAGGTCCCACAGCAAGGAATCATGCCTCATATCAACCACCACCGGAGAAGGCCACTCTCATTTATTTTGGACCAGCACCCAGACAGAGGAGAGAGGTCCCACAGCAAGGAATCATGCCTCATATCAACCACCACCGGAGAAGGCCACTCTCATTTATTTTGGCCCAGCACCCAGATAGAGGAGAAAGGTCCCACAGCAAGGAATCATGCCTCATATCAACGACCACCAGAGAAGTCCACTCTCATTTATTTCAGCCCAGCACCCAGACAGAGGAGAGAGGTCCCACAGCAAGGAATCATGCCTCATATCAACCACCAACGGAGAAGGCCACTATCATTTATTTCAGCCCAGCACTCAGACAGAGGAGAGAGGTCCCACAGCAAGGAATCATGCGTCATATCAACCACCACCGGAGAAGGCCACTCTCATTTATTTCGGCCCAGCACCCAGACAGAGGAGAGACGTCCCACAGCAAGGAATCATGCGTCATATCAACCACCAACGGAGAAGGCCACTCTCATTTATTTCGGCCCAGCACCCAGACAGAGGAGAGACGTCCCACAGCAAGGAATCATGCCTCATATCAACCACCACCGGAGAAGTCCACTCTCATTTATTTCGGCCCAGCACCCAGACAGAGGAGAGAGGTCCCACAGCAAGGAATCATGCGTCATATCAACCACCAACGGAGAAGGCCACTCTCATTTATTTGGGACCAGCACCCAGACAGAGGAGAGAGGTCCCACAGCAAGGAATCATGCCTCATATCAACCACCACCGGAGAAGGCCACTCTCATTTATTTTGGACCAGCACCCAGACAGAGGATACTGGTCCCACAGCAAGGAATCATGCGTCATATCAACCACCACCAGAGAAGTCCACTCTCATTTATTTCAGCTCAGCACCCAGACAGAGGAGAGAGGTCCCACAGCAAGGAATCATGCCTCATATCAACCACCACCGGAGAAGGCCACTATCATTTATTTTGGCCCTGCACTCAGACAGAGGAGAGAGGTCCCACAGCAAGGAATCATGCGTCATATCAACCACCACCGGAGAAGGCCACTCTCATTTATTTCGGCCCAGCACCCAGACAGAGGAGAGACGTCCCACAGCAAGGAATCATGCGTCATATCAACCACCAACGGAGAAGGCCACTCTCATTTATTTCGGCCCAGCACCCAGACAGAGGAGAGAGGTCCCACAGCAAGGAATCATGCGTCATATCAACCACCAACGGAGAAGGCCACTCTCATTTATTTCGGCCCAGCACCCAGACAGAGGAGAGAGGTCCCACAGCAAGGAATCATGCGTCATATCACCCACCACCGGAGAAGGCCACTCTCATTTATTTCGGCCCAGCACCCAGACAGAGGAGAGAGGTCCCACAGCAAGGAATCATGCCTCATATCAACCACCACCGGAGAAGTCCACTCTCATTTATTTCGGCCCAGCACCCAGACAGAGGAGAGAGGTCCCACAGCAAGGAATCATGCCTCATATCAACCACCAACGGAGAAGGCCACTCTCATTTATTTCGGCCCAGCACCCAGACAGAGGAGAGGTCCCACAGCAAGGAATCATGCGTCATATCAACCACCAACGGAGAAGGCCACTCTCATTTATTTCGGCCCAGCACCTAGACAGAGAGAGAGGTCCCACAGCAAGGAATCATGCCTCATATCAACCACCAACGGAGAAGGCCACTCTCATTTATTTCGGCCCAGCACCCAGACAGAGGAGAGAGGTCCCACAGCAAGGAATCATGCCTCATATCAACCACCACCGGAGAAGGCCACTCTCATTTATTTCGGCCCAGCATCCAGACAGAGGAGAGAGGTCCCACAGCAAGGAATCATGCCTCATATCAACCACCAACGGAGAAGGCCACTCTCATTTATTTTGGCCCAGCACCCAGATAGAGGAGAAAGGTCCCACAGCAAGGAATCATGCCTCATATCAACCACCAACGGAGAAGGCCACTCTCATTTATTTTGGCCCAGCACCCAGACAGAGGAGAGAGGTCCCACAGCAAGGAATCATGCGTCATATCAACCACCACCGGAGAAGGCCACTCTCATTTATTTTGGACCAGCACCCAGACAGAGGATACAGGTCCCACAGCAAGGAATCAAGCGTCATATCAACCACCAACGGAGAAGGCCACTCTCATTTATTTGGGACCAGCACCCAGACAGAGGAGAGAGGTCCCACAGCAAGGAATCATGCCTCATATCAACCACCACCGGAGAAGGCCACTCTCATTTATTTTGGACCAGCACCCAGACAGAGGATACAGGTCCCACAGCAAGGAATCATGCGTCATATCAACCACCACCGGAGAAGGCCACTCTCATTTATTTCGGCCCAGCACCCAAACAGAGGAGAGAGGTCCCACAGCAAGGAATCATGCCTCATTTCAACCACCACCGGAGAAGGCCACTCTCATTTATTTCGGCCCAGCACCCAGACAGAGGAGAGAGGTCCCACAGCAAGGAATCATGCCTCATATCAACCACCACCGGAGAAGGCCACTTTCATTTATTTCAGCCCAGCACCCAGACAGAGGAGAGAGGTCCCACAGCAAGGAATCATGCGTCATATCAACCAACAACGGAGAAGGCCACTTTTAGTTATTTTGTCCCACCACCCAGACAGAGGAGAGGTTCATTCAACTTTGGGTTGCACCGCAAGATCATGGTAAAGTTAAAAAAATTAGGATTCAATAAAGAAGTGCCCCGGAGTACAAGAATACATGGTTGATGGGGAGGCAGTTATAAATGTCTATTCTGCCCAAAGGAGGCACAGGTCCTCTGGGATCCATGACTGGTTCATTTTTATGAACGTCAGCTTGTCCACGTTGGCTGTGGACAGGCGGCTGCGTTTGTCAGTAATGACGCCCCCTGCCGTGCTGAATACACGTTCAGACAAAACGCTGGCCGCCGGGCAGGCCAGCACCTCCAAGGCATAAAATGCTAACTCTGGCCACGTGGACAATTTGGAGACCCAGAAGTTGAATGGGGCCGAACCATCAGTCAGTACGTGGAGGGGTGTGCAGACGTACTGTTCAACCATGTTAGTGAAATGCTGCCTCCTGCTAACACGTTCCGTATCAGGTGGTTGTGCAGTTAGCTGTGGCGTGGAAACAAAAGCTTTCCACATTTCTGCCATGCTAACCCTGCCCTCAGAAGAGCTGGCCGTGATACTGCTGCGTTGGCGACCTCTTGCTCCTCCTCTGCCTTTGACTTGGGCTTCCACCTGTTCCCCTGTGACATTTGGGAATGCTCTCAGGAGCGCCTCTACCAGCGTGTGCTTGTACTCGCGCACCTTCCTATCACGCTCCAGTGCAGGAAGTAAGGTGGGCACATTGTCTTTGTATCGGGGATCCAGCAGGGTGGCAACCCAGTAGTCCGCACACGTTAAAATGTGCACAACTCTGCTGACGTTGTGCAGGCACTGCAGCATGTAGTCGCTCATGTGTGCCAGGCTCCCCAGAGGTAAGGACAAGCTGTCCTCTGTGGGAGGCGTATCGTCATCGTCCTCCGTATCCCCACAGCCACGCAACAGTGATGGGCCTGAGCTTTGTCGGGTGCCACCCCGCTGTGAACCTTCTTAGTCCTCATCCTCCTCCACCTCCTCCTCATCCTCCTCGTCCTTCAGTAGTGGTCCCTGGCTGGCCACATTTGTACCTGGCCTCTGCTGTTGCAAAAAACCTCCCTCTGAGCCACTTCTAACAGACTGGCCTGAAAGTGCTAAAAATGACCCCTCCTGCTCCTCCTGGGTCCCCTCCTCTTTCATCATCGCCCTAAGCGTTTTCTCAAGGAGACATAGAAGTGGTATTGCAACGCTGATAACGGTGTCATCACCACTGGCCATGTTGGTGGAGTACTCGAAACAGCGCAACAGGGCACACAGATCTCACATGGAGGCCCAATCATTGGTGGTGAAGTGGTGCTGTTCTGCAGTGCGACTGACACGTGCGTGCTGCAGCTGAAACTCCATTATGGCCTGCTGCTGCTCGCACAGTCTCTCCAGCATGTGCAAGGTGGAGTTCCACCCGGTGGGCACGTTGCATATGAGGCGGTGAGCGGGAAGGCCGAAGTTACGCTGTAGCGTCGACAGGCGAGCAGCGGCAGGATGTGAACGCCGGAAGCGCGCACAGACGGCCCTCACTTTATGCAGCAGCTCTGACATGTTGGGGTAGTTGTGAATGAACTTCTGCACCACCAAATTCAGCACATGCGCCAGGCAAGGGATGTGCGTCAAACCGGCTAGTCCCAGAGCTGCGACGAGATTTCGCCCATTATCGCACACCACCAGGCCGGGCTTGAGGCCCACCGGCAGAAACCACTCGTCCGTCTGTTGTTCAATACCTCGCCACAACTCCTGCGCGGTGTGGGGCCTGTCCCCCAAACATATGAGTTTCAGAATGGCCTGCTGACGTTTACCCCGGGCTGTGCTGAAGTTGGTGGTGAAGGTGTGTGGCTGACTGGATGAGCTGGTGGAAGCAGAGGAGGAGGAAGCCGAGTAGGAGGAGGAGGCTACAGGAGGCAAAGAATGATGCCCTGTGATCCTTGGCGGCGGAAGGACGTGCGCCAAGGAACTCTCCGCCTGGAGCCCAGCCGCCACTACATTTACCCAGTGTGCAGTTAGGGAGATATAGCGTCCCTGGCCGTGCTTACTGGTCCACGTATCTGTGGTTAGGTGGACCTTGCCACAGATGGCGTTGCGCAGTGCACACTTGATTTTATCGGATACTTGGTTGTGCAGGGAAGGCAAGGCTGACTTGGAGAAGTAGTGGCGGCTGGGGACAACATACTGTGGGACAGCCATGGACATCAGCTGTTTGAAGCTGTCTGTGTCCACCAGCCTTAATGACAGCATTTCAAAGGCCAGTAGTTTAGAAATGCTGGCATTCAGGCCCAGGGCTCGAGGGTAGCTAGGTGGGAATTTACGCTTTCTCTCCAAGGTTTGTGAGATGGAGAGCTGAACGCTGCCGTGTGACATGGTGGAGATGTTTGGTGACGCAGGTGGTGGTGTCGGTAGCACATCCTCTGTTTGGTGGGCGGCAGGTGCCAACGTTCCTCCCGAGGCGGAGGAAGAGGCCTAGGCAGCAGCAGAAGAGGGAGCAGGGGGAGCCTGAGTGAGTTCCTTGCTTTTAAGGTGTTTACTCCACTGCAGTTCATGCTTTGCATGTAGATGCCTGGTCATGCAGGTTGTGCTAAGGTTCAGAACGTTAATGCCTCGCTTCAGGATCTGATGGCACAGCGTGCAAACCACTCGGGTCTTGTCGTCAGCACATTGTTTAAAGAAGTGCCATACCAGGGAACTCCTTGAAGCTGCCTTTGGGGTACTCGGTCCCTGGTGGCGGTGGCCAGTATAAGGCGAACTCTCTTGGAGGCGGCTGTTTTGCTTTTTCCCCCTGCTCCCTCTTTTGATACGCTGTTGGCTCGGTGAAACTATGAAAGTCAGTGGCACGACCTTCATTCCATGTGGGGTCTAGGATCTCATTGTCCCCTGCATCGTCTTCCACACAGTCTTCCTCCCTGACCTCCTGTTCGGTCTGCACACTGCAGAAAGACGCAGCAGTTGGCACCTGTGTTTCGTCATCATCAGAGACGTGTGGACTCCGATGAGGTGGTATTCCCATGTCCTCATCATCAGGAAACATCAGTGGTTGTGCATCAGTGCATTCTATGTCTTCCACCACTGGGGAAGGGCTAGGTGGATTTCCTTGGGAAACCCTGCCAGCAGAGTCTTCAAACAGCATAAGAGACTGCTGCATAACTTGAGGCTCTGACAGTTTCCCTGATATGCATGGGGGTGATGTGACAGACTGATGGGCTTGGTTTTCAGGTGCAACCTGTGCGCTTTCTGCAGAAGACTGGGTGGGAGATAATGTTGTGAACATGCTGGATCCACTGTCGGCAACCCAATTGACTAGCGCCTGTACCTGCTCAGGCCTTACCATACTTAGAACGGCATTGGGCCCCACCAAATATCGCTGTAAATTCTGGCGGGTACTGGAACCTGAGGTAGTTGGTTCACTAGGACGTGTGGCTGTGGCAGAATGGCCACGTCCTCTCCAAGCACCAGAGGGTACACTAACACCACCACGACCGCGTCCGCATCCCTTACTAGATGTTTTCCTCATTGTTACCGTTCACCAAGCACCACAATAAGGAAAAAAATATTTGGCCCAATGTATTGATTTCAAATTTAGGCCTTTTTTTACAGGCACCTAACACTATCTGCCACTTTGTTTATGTAGCGTATTACACTAATCCAGGCACAGCAGTAACCACTGATTTAGGGGAATATCTCTTTTAGGGCTAGTATTTAGGCCCTGGATGAAAGGTATCCTTTTATGGACACATATACAATTGGCCTGCAACTGCTGGGACAACAGATTCAGGGTATTGCTATTTTGCCAGATTAATTTCACCCCAGAACAAAATATATGTTTTAGCAAACACTATGAAATCTGGCCTGCAACTGCTGGGACACCAGATTCAGGGTATTGCTATTTTGCTAAATTAATTTCACCCCAGAACAAAATATGTGTTTTGGCAGACACTATGAAATCTGGCCTGCAACTGCTGGGACACCAGAATCAGGTTATTGCTATATTGGCAGGTTAATGTCACCCCAGAACAAAATATATGTGTAAGCGGACACTATGAAATCTGGCCTGCAACTGCTTGGACACCAGATTCAGGGTATTGCAATATTGGCAGGTTAATTTCACCCCAGAATAAAATATATGTGTAAGCGGACACTATGAAATCTGGCCTGCAACTGCTTGGACACCAGATTCAGGGTATTGCTATATTGGCAGGTTAATTTCACACCAGAAAAAATATATGTGTAAGCGGATACTATAAAATATGGCCTGCAACTGCTTGGACACCAGATTCAGGGTATTGCTATATTGGCAGGTTAATTTCACCCCAGAACAAAATATATGTGTAAGAGGAAACTATGAAATCTGGCCTGCAACTGCTTGGACACCAGATTCAGGGTATTGCTATATTGGCAGGTTAATTTCACCCCAGAACAAAATATATGTGTAAGCGGATACTATGAAATCTGGCCTGCAATTGCTTGGACACCAGATTTAGGGTATTGCTATATTGGCAGGTTAATTTCAACCCAGAACAAAATATATGTGTAAGCGGATACTATGAAATCTGGCCTGCAACTGCTTGGACACCAGATTCAGGGTATTGCTATATTGGCAGGTTAATTTCACCCCAGAACAAAATATATGTGTAAGCGGACACTATGAAATCTGGCCTGCAACTGCTTGGACACCAGATTCAGGGTATTGCTATATTGGCAGGTTAATTTCACCCCAGAACAAAATATATGTGTAAGCGGACACTATGAAATCTGGCCTGCAACTGCTTGGACACCAGATTCAGGGTATTGCTATATTGGCAGGTTAATTTCACCCCAGAACAAAATATATGTGTAAGCGGACACTATGAAATCTGGCCTGCAACTGCTTGGACACCAGATTCAGGGTATTGCTATATTGGCAGGTTAATTTCACCCCAGAACAAAATATATGTGTAAGCGGACACTATGAAATCTGGCCTGCAACTGCTTGGACACCAGATTCAGGGTATTGCTATATTGGCAGGTTAATTTCACCCCAGAACAAAATATATGTGTAGCGGATACTATGAAATCTGGCCTGCAACTGCTTGGACACCAGATTCAGGGTATTGCTATATTGGCAGGTTAATTTCACCCCAGAACAAAATATATGTGTAGCGGATACTATGAAATCTGGCCTGCAACTGCTTGGACACCAGATTCAGGAGTATTGCTATATTGGCAGGTTAATTTCACCCCAGAACAAAATATATGTGTAAGCGGATACTATGAAATCTGGCCTGCAACTGCTTGGACACCAGATTCAGGGTATTGCTATATTGGCAGGTTAATTTCACCCCAGAACAAAATATATGTGTAAGCGGATACTATGAAATCTGGCCTGCAACTGCTTGGACACCAGATTCAGGGTATTGCTATATTGGCAGGTTAATTTCACCCCAGAACAAAATATATGTGTAAGCGGACACTATGAAATCTGGCCTGCAACTGCTTGGACACCAGATTCAGGGTATTGCTATATTGGCAGGTTAATTTCACCCCAGAACAAAATATATGTGTAGCGGACACTATGAAATCTGGCCTGCAACTGCTTGGACACCAGATTCAGGGTATTGCTATATTGGCAGGTTAATTTCACCCCAGAACAAAATATATGTGTAAGCGGATACTATGAAATCTGGCCTGCAACTGCTTGGACACCAGATTCAGGGTATTGCTATATTGGCAGGTTAATTTCACCCCAGAACAAAATATATGTGTAAGCGGATACTATGAAATCTGGCCTGCAACTGCTTGGACACCAGATTCAGGGTATTGCTATATTGGCAGGTTAATTTCACCCCAGAACAAAATATATGTGTAAGCGGATACTAGGAAATCTGGCCTGCAACTGCTTGGACAAAAGATCCAGGGTATTGCTATATTGGCAGGTTAATTTCACCCCAGAACAAAATATATGTGTAAGCGGATACTATGAAATCTGGCCTGCAACTGCTTGGACACCAGATTCAGGGTATTGCTATATTGGCAGGTTAATTTCACCCCAGAACAAAATATATGTGTAAGCGGACACTATGAAACCTGGCCTGCAACTGCTTGGACACCAGATTCAGGGAATTGCTATATTGGCAGGTTAATTTCACCCCAGAACAAAATATATGTGTAAGTGGACACTATGAAATCTGGCCTGCAACTGCTTGGACACCAGATTCAGGGTATTGCTATATTGGCAGGTTAATTTCACCCCAGAACAAAATATATGTGTAAGCGAACACTATGAAGTCTGGCCTGCAACTGCTTGGACACCAGATTCAGGGTATTGCTATATTGGCAGGTTAATTTCACCCCAGAACAAAATATATGTGTAAGCGGACACTATGAAATCTGGCCTGCAACTGCTTTGACACCAGATTCAGGGTATTGCTATATTGGCAGGTTAATTTCACCCCAGAAAAAATATATGTGTAAGCGGATACTATAAAATATGGCCTGCAACTGCTTGGACACCAGATTCAGGGTATTGCTATATTGGCAGGTTAATTTCACCCCAGAACAAAATATATGTGTAAGAGGAAACTATGAAATCTGGCCTGCAACTGCTTGGACACCAGATTCAGGGTATTGCTATATTGGCAGGTTAATTTCACCCCAGAAAATAATCTTTCCTTTGCCAGACAGCAGACAGTATTATACTTGTCTAGCCAAAGCTGGAACACCAGATTTAGGGGATTGGTATTTGGGCAATTGTATTTAACCCCTTAATAAAATATAGAAATTGCTATCCTGAGTTTCTAGGGGTGACAATTAGCACAGCCAAGCCCCTGATGTAGGATATAGCAAAAAAAAAAAACTAGTATTGATGGATTGATGGACTTGGTGGCAGCTTCTTCTGGTGCACCACAAGTCACAAAATGGCCGCCGATCAACCCAGAAAATAAGTGACAGAAAAACGCTCTGTGCAGCCTAAAAACCAGTGAGCAAGTAACTAGCAGATGTTCAATGATTTGGAGCTGTTGATCACTCACTTCATTAAGTGTTTTGGCTAAGTTAATTCCTTCCTAATCTCGCCCTAACACAGCAGCTGCATCCTCTCCCTACACTAGTCAGAGCAGTGTGACGTGCGGCGCTACGTGACTCCAGCTTAAATAGAGGCTGGGTCACATGCTGCCCTTGGCCAATCAGAGCCATGCCATTAGTAGGCATGGCTGTGATGGGCTCTTAGGGCAAGAAGTAAAACGCTAGCTGATTGGCTGCTGTGCAGCCCTTCAGAAAGCGGGAAGTAATCGACGAACACTGAACCCGAACCCGAACTTTTTTGAAAATGTCCGGGTTCGGGTCCGGGTCCCGGACACCCCAAAATTCGGTACGAACCCGAACGATGCTCGAACTGTTCGCTCAACACTAAAGTTGACACATGTGCAGTGCATGCCATATGTGTTGAATCTGATAGTACAACGCTTTGTGTATAATTACCCAGGCTTACAGGACGTCCTCAAGCAGGCCAGGAAGGTGTGTGGCCATTTCAGGCATTCCTACATGGCCATGGCGCACTTTTCGGATATTCAGCAGCGAAACAACATGCCAGTGAGGCGCTTGATTTGCGACAGCCCGACACGTTGGAATTCAACACTCCTAATGTTCGACCGCCTGCTCCAACAAGAAAAAACAGTCAACGAGTATTTGTATGACCAGGGTTCTAGGACAGCCTCTGCGGAGCTGGGTATTTTTTTTGCTACGTTACTGGACACTCATGCGCAATGCCTGTAGGCTCATTCGTCCTTTTGAGGAGGTGACAAACCTAGTCAGTCACACCGAAGGCACTGTTAGCCAACTCTTCCCATTTGTTTTCTTCCTTGAGCGTGCCCTGCGAAGAGTGCTGGATCAGACCATAGATGAGCATGAAGAGGAAGAGTTGTGGTCACCATCACCACCAGAAACAGCCTTATCACCGTCGCCTGCTGGACCTGCGTCAACGCTGGAAGGTGAGTCTGAGGAAGAGGAGTCAGAGGAGGAATGTGGCTTTGAGAAGGAGTAAGACAAACCACAGCAGGCATCCCAGGGTGCTCGTTGTTGTCACCTATCTGGGACCCGTGGTGTTGTATGTTGGCTGGGGGGAAGAACAGACCTTCAATGAGATCAGTGAGGACGAGGAACGGGAGATGAGTAGCTCCGCATACAACCTTGTGCAAATGGGGTATTTCATGCTGTCATACCTGTTGAGGGGCCCTCGTATAAAAAGGCTGAAGGAGAACATCCTGTACTGGGTGGCCACGCTACTAGACCCCCGGTATAAGCAGAAAGTGGCTGAAATGTTAGCGAATTACCGGAAGTTGGAAAGGATGCAGCAGTTTCAAAACAAGTTAAAAAGTATGCTTTACACAGCTTATAAGATTGATTTCAGAGCACAATGGGAATCTAACAGGGGAGAGGTGAAAGTAATCCTCCTCCTACCACGATCACGCCGGCAAGGACAGGACGATTTACAGACGTGTTGTTGATGGAGAACATGCAGAGCTTTTTAGGTCCTATGCATCGCCACAGCCCTTCGGGGACCACCCTCAGAGAACGACTCGACCGACAGGTAGCAGACTACCTCACCTTAACTGCAGATATCGAGACTCTGAGGAGCGATGAACCCCTTCACTACTGGGTGTGCAGGCTTGACCTTTGGCCTTAGCAATCTCAATTTGCATTAGAACTTCTGGCCTGCCCCGCTTCAAGTGTCCTGTCAGAAAGGACCTTCAGTACAGCAGGAGGTATTGTCACTGACAAGAGAAGTCGCCTAGGTCAAAAAAGTCTAGATTACCTCACCTTTATTAAAATGAATGAGGCGTGGATACCGAAGGGACTGATAGTGGAGGATACATTTGACTAAAAATGGCCTGATGAGATGCCTTGGGCTAAAAATGGTCCCCACGCTGCTGTATTTAATCTCTGCATGCCGGATGACTTGCGTGACTTCTCTACCATTAACTAGGGTTCAGCAGCTGCGACAATATCTAATTTTTCAGGCATGTGTACATGCCTAATTTTTCTGGCCTCTGGTGCTGCACTGTGGCTGCAAAAACAAATGAAAAAAAAGGCACATACATGTGTCAATTCCTCTTCATGATTGTTACCTTGTTGTGGTGAAGGGGCTTGCATATCACAATGAAGTGTGTTGGCAATGTTGGCAGACCCCAGATGATAAGGTCGTTGCTTCATTGTGAACAGATCAAAAGCGATCGGCTGGATAATTTTTCATAGAAAAAACATTAATTTTCTTTGTGATCATCTACGGTGATCATTAAAGCCTACTAGGCCAACAATGGGCCACACTGCAGAATCATTGTTTTCTGGGTCACTTAACTGTCACTAAACTACCTACGCACGACCATAGGCTTTGAAAAAAAGCCATCACCTGCAATCTCCCAAACGTGTACACGAGCACAGTCATCGCTACACACAGATTGACGCATAGAGGAATAAAATTTATGTCATGAGTGTGTCAACTATTGACAACTCTTTGCGGTTGTCTAAAATCTATTTGATACACGTTTCCTGATAGGGGAAGTAACAGGGATTAAACTGATAAGAATAGTACTACTTAACACACCACTCATATAGGGCGTCGCAGTACATTGCGCGGCGCACGCGCAGTGCCCCAAATTGGAAGTAAGAGGACCGACCAATCATCTTTTTCCATCTCCCGATTCCTAAAATCTATTTACGTCCCCTGATAGTGGACGTAACAGGGATTAAACTGATAGGGATAGTACTATTTAACACACCACTCATATAGGGTGTCACAGTACATTGCATGGCGCACGTGCAGTGCCCCAAATTGGAAGTAAGAGGACCGACCAATCATCTTTTTCCATCTCCCGGTTCCTAAAATCTATTCGATACACATCCCCTGATAGGGGATGTACCGGGATTAAACTGATAGGAATAGTACTACTAACAGTGACACACCACTCATATATGGTGTCACAGTACATTGCACAGCGCACGCGCAGTTCCCCAATTTGGAAGGAAGAGGACCGACCAAGCATCTTTTTCCATCTCCCGGTTCCTAAAATCTATTCCATACACCGGCCCCTGATAGAACAGAGATTAAACTGGTAAAAACAGATTTTTTTTCATTTAAAAAAAAGAGGACAGCCTCTGCGGAGCTGGGTATTTTTTGGCCGCGTTACTAAACGCTCATGCACAATGGCTGTAGGCTCATGCGTCCTTTTGCGGAGGTGACAAGTCAAAACCCAAGGTCAGTCAAACCCAAGGAAACATCGTCGACCCCATCTCATTTGCGTTTTTTCTGGATCGTGCCCTGCGAAGAGTGCTGGATCAGGTCGTAGATGAGCATGAAGAGAAAGAGTTGCGGTCACCATCACCCCCAGAAGCAGCCTTGTCGTTGTCGATTGCTGGACCTGCAGCAACGTAGAGAAAGGAGTCTGAAGAAGAGGAGTCAGAGGGGGAAGGTGGCTTTGAGGAGGTGGAAGACCAACCACAGCAGGCGTCCCAGGGGGCTTGTTGTCGCCTTTCGGGGACCCTTGGTGTTGTACGTGGCTGGGTGGAGGAAGAGACCTTCAATGACGTCAGTGAGGACAAGGAACGGGAAATGGCTAGCTTGGTATCCAACCTTGTGCAAATGGGGAGTTTGCGGTTGTGCAAATGGACTGTTTGCGGTTGTTTGCGGTGTGTTAAATGGGGAGTTTGGTCTGACAGAGTTTGGTCTGTCACTGTAAAGCGGGCGTAACCCTTAAACTACCTGATCGATACAACATCATACCTGATCGTATACACACACTGGATGTTTTAAAGCACGTTATTCCAAACAATTTAGGAATGTTAGGTGATTTATGCCCTTTATGGATTAAAACCCGACTCTGCGTCAACTACATAATTTTCCATGGGAGTTTTGCCATGGATCCCCCTCCGGCATGCCACAGTCCAGGTGTTAGTCCCCTTGAGACAACTTTTCCATCACTATTGTGGCCAGAAAGAGTCCCTGTGGGTTTTAAAATTCCCCTGCCAATTGAAGTCTATGGCGGTTCGCCTGGTTCACCCGTTCGCGAACATTTGCTGAAATTCGCGTTTGCCGTTCGCGAACGGAAAATTTTATATTTGCGACACCTCTTGTATCCAGTACATTACAGCAAGCCAATACAGTGTGTATTGTAAAAATTACATTATCTTTGGGCTAGTGTATTGCTGAAAATCTATATTTTTTCTGTATCCAGTACTGTCCTGCATCAGAAAACTCTTTCTTTAGCGGACAGTAAAACAATCTGCAGCACATCTGCAGACAAAGCCATTAATATGAAGAAGGCGAGCAAAAAGGGAGGGGGAAGTGGGCGTGATACTAATGGTGCAAGCAGAGGCCGTGGCCTTGGGCGTAATGCTGATGGTGCATGCAGAGGCCGTGGCCCTGGGCGCAATTAAACTTTACCTGCTGCCAGTGCACAACAAAAACAAAAATCCGCCTTACCCAGCTTCATGTACAACTTAGCTGGGCGGCGCAGGACAACACTGTCCAATTCGGACCAGTGCGAACAGGTGATCGGTTGGATTGCAGAGGATAATGCTTCCAGTCGGTTAAACACCACCCTCTTCTACAAAGTCCAGTCTCTGTAGCCAAGAGTCTAGTCAACCAAATCCTCACTCTCATCCTCCTTCCTCCCACCATGTTGCATCTGGCCAAACAAGTGATCTCACACTCGGATATTCACATGACCTCTTTTCATTGCCAGTACTTGGTTTGGATCTCTCGCCAAGCATGCTTGAAGAGGTACCTGAGATATTGTGCCCTCATTCCCAACCTCTTGAGCCTTCACAGTCTCAGGAAGATGGCGGTGGTGAACGGCAATCATTTGTTCACGAGGTGGATGATGATGAGACACTGTTGCCAATCACTGAGGTCGTGGTTAGGTCAAGTCAGGAGGATGATCAGAGTGAGGAAGTGGAAGAGGGGGTGGTGGATGATAAGTTCACTAACCCAACATGGGTGAGGGCAGCAGTACAGAGGGGGAGGGATCCGTAGCACCGCAACAGTCTGGAAGAGGCAGTGGGGTTGCAAAAGGGAGACGTCGGCCTGCATCAAACAGGCCCACAACCGTTGCACCGAGCACCCCCATGCGTAAATCTGGGGTAGGTGTTCTGCAGTCTGCAGCTTTTTTGAGAAAAGGGCAGACGACAAA
Organism: Bufotes viridis; assembly: GCA_033119425.1. Lineage (NCBI taxonomy): Eukaryota > Metazoa > Chordata > Amphibia > Anura > Bufonidae > Bufotes > Bufotes viridis. The sequence continues at coordinate 55,785,044 of CM065597.1, read as the reverse complement.
AGAGTGGTAGTTTGCAACCTGTGCTGTACCAAATGAGCCGGGGCATGAACACTAGCAGCCTCACCACAACCAACATGACCTGCCACTTGGCATCCAAGCGCACTATTAAGTGGGCCAAACGCCTCGGTCCACACTCTGTGTCTGCGGGTCCCACCACTGCCTCAACTTCCCCTGTGTTACGCACTGCTGGCCAATCCCCTGTTGAAGGTGCAGGCCCGGATGCCCGTTGCCCTGCATCTGGACCTTCGCATGAACTGTCACCAACGGAATCTACTTTCCTGTCCCAGCGCAGCATCCAATTGTCGATAACACAGGCATTTGAACGCAAGCACAAATACCCACCCACAGGCCATATGACTAAATGCAGAACTTTCTAAATTACTGGCCCTTGAAATGTTGCCATTTAGGCTGGTGGACACTGAGGCCTTCCGCAGCCTGATGTCGGCGCCATCCCTCGGTATGCAGTCCCCAGCAGCCACTATTTTTTACGATGTGCCGTGCCCGCCTTGCACCAGCATCACCCGTGCCCTGACCAATGCACTTACTGTGAAGATCCATCTCACCACAGACACATGGACAAGTGCTGGTGGCCAGGGACGCTACATTTCCCTGACCGCACACTGGGTGAATGTTGTGGAGGGCGGGAGTGAGTCGTACCATGAGATGGCACAGGTGCTACCCACGCCCATATATTGGACCGACTATATGAACAGAGAAAAGGCATGAACGAAATCTTGATGATCCAAGCGGACAGAAGTACTCCCCTGTGTAACTTAGATGTCAGCCAGTGGCAGCTCACCCGTGACACCTGCCTTCTCCTTATGCCCTTTGAGGAGGCCACGTTGTTTGTCAGTCACCAGGACTACAGGATGGAAGACGTCATTCCACTTCTTCATGTCCTGGAATAGATGCTGGTAAATCTGGCTGGTCAGGAGACTGAAGGCGTGGCACCGAATTCTTATGTTCACATGAGCTCTGTGGGGGCTGAACTGGAGTAGGAGAAGAAGGACATTGGAGCATAGGGCAATATGTAGTGAAATGGTTTTTCTACACAGGTGAGAGGACAGGAGGAGCAGGAGCTGCAAGAGGAGCTACAGGGTGGTAAGGAAGAGGAGGCAGAGGACCCAGACACACCGTGGCAGTATGCAGAGATGGAGGCAGGGAGTCCCTCCAAGTCACTTGCACGATGGCCCGATGCATGCTCACTTGCTTGCATAGTGACAGCCTAACTGTCACCATTCGGCAGTGGGAAGACTTCTGGCTCTCCACCTTGTTGGACCCTCGCTACCGGTTCAAAACGGGGGCCTTTTTTTACATCTGCTGAGAGGGAGGATAAACTGAACTACTATAGAGACATTCTATTTAGTCAGTTTTCCTCTGCATATCTGAGCCATCGTCCATCCTCTCGCAGTTTTGACCGGGGGGCTCTCGCTGCTCTCATTCCACTGCCATGGCTGCTGGGGAGGGGTGGGGTGGCAGGAGCAGTACCAGCTCTATCAGCAACAGCCTAAGTCTACAGTCGCTGATGAGCAGCTTTCTTCACCTGCCTAGTGAAGAAACTACTCACTAGCATCAGCAGCTTGACCTGGATCAGGACCTGAACCAGCAGGTGGTGGCATACTGGGACAGCACCCTGCCACTCCGAATTGAAGATCCGTTGGACTACTCCTGATTCTGCTGTCACCTCCAAATTCTGTAATTTGGCCACTTTGTGGTCTCCTCATGCTGCTTCTATCTCACAAATATGTCATAGGGCCACTCTTCTCATGCTGTTCCCACCCTCCCCACTTCATAACTTGGCCACCTTTTTGCCTTTCGGCCTGGCTAACATCATCATTTATTTGACCCTTCTTCTGATCTGTCAGAAGGAAGGAAAAATGAGACGCACAACACATCCTGTCTGTGTAGCAGCTGTAAGTCCTGTATGGTCCCATCAGAATTGGCTTGTGATTTGGTAGCCAAAAGCAGGAGTGGGTAAAAAACACAGAAGACATGCAAATATTCCATTCAATCTCTGTTTTGGATCCACATCTTTTTTTTTTTTTTTGGCAGTACTGATGGATTACTGACCAAATGCTGACCGAGTGAAAGCGGATGCTCCACAGACAGGATCCAGTATTTGGGTGTTATTGTTCTGGCGGATCAGAGAAAGGGCAAAATATTCAGTGACGTCAGCACAAACTTAGTGCTGAAACCCTCTCCACTCTGTCGGGGGGCTCAACTTGTATAAGCGTTTAATAGAACAGGTTCTGTAGACATCTATGCGGAATCAGCTGACAATGATGTAAAAGGAGTGCTCTTTATCTTGAAGCTAACATCGACCTGTAAGGCTGATTTCATACTTGAGTTATTTGGTCAGTTTTGGCCCCATGACTGCCCAAATAAATGAAGTGTGCAGTGATTCTAATAGCAATGCCTATCATCTGCATGTCATACTGACGCACAGTATTATTTCATTACCATAACAGACTCCATATGCGTGTTACTGCAGGGCACAATGTTCTACACCACTAGAAAGGCTCTCTGCAGCCAGGAAATAGCCATTTTTTAACGCCATTTGACGAAAACAAATTCGGCTCGAACTCTAATTTTTCAGAAAATTCGTCGAACCGGCCGAATCTAATTTTTGAAAAATTCGCTCATCTCTAATATTGATAGGAAAAATACTGGGCAAGTTGAAATCTACCATAAGGAAAAGTCAAACCATTCCATATATATTAGATGGTTCGTCAGTCCCGCCAAACTTAATTATCCAGAGTGTACATCCTCCTTAAAACTCAGCTTATTCTGTATTTTTTTAACCACCCCACTGTTGTTTCTATTCAGAACTTTGGATAATGTTTAGCATCTATCTAATCTAAATGCTTTTATCAGACTATTGGAGTTTATCCAAAGCTTGCCGGCATATGAATAGGTAGAAGGTCCATTTTTGTTTATTGTACAGTTTAAGTATATAAGCAGTATCTACAGCAGCTGGTTACATCCAGATGGTAATAAAATGGAAGTACTTTATTGCTTTGTCATTCAGAGGCGAATCAATAATTCAGTTTAATTTTTACATTCTGGCAGATGTCCAGGAAGTGCTCTGAATTTTAGGAAAGGTCAAATACTTTTATGAAAACTTTGACTAACCTTTGAAGTGGAATCAGATAAAACTCAGTAGCTAATCCTGCGTCCTGCTGACATTACATTTTAAAGGTCTTAAACTTTGTTCATCACAATGTTGTTTGTGCTTCTCTGAATTAGCCTAGTTTAAAAGCTCTTTTACACAAGCTGGTGATTCGGTGAATGTTTGCACACATGTTTATTTGCAATTATTTTCCCAAGTAAATATGCCCACCAGTCAGCCAATAAAACAAGTAAATCCTTGTTTGTCAGCTGACTGCATAGATTATGGCCATGTTATGCTAAAAATAATGAAACTGTATGTGAATAAACAATTATTCAGTCACATACAATCATGATGATTGCTTCTTGTAAATTATGTTAAAGGAGCACCGATGGACTTGCTATATTGTCGATTGGCACTTGTTATGGGCAGGAAATCTGTTTGTGTAAACAGAGCATAAGATATATTAATTTATACAATTAGACCATATTAACTCAGGTTGAAGCTGGTTATTTCTTCTAAACTCCCCATATACATTCATGTGTTTGCTGAGTATTAGTTTTTCATAAGAGTTTCCCCTGGTGGTAGACTCTTGTGGAGTCAGTGGTCTTCAGTTTGTCAGAGATCATTGTTCTCTTTAACATCAATCTGAGATTTTTATAATTACAAAATATAAATAAACCAAATGCTGAAGCAGTTTGGCTCATAGGTTATATTTTGCAAACAAATGGATGAAGTCCAGCTTCTTTAAAATGCAATTTTCTTTATTTCAAGCGGTAACATCTATTTGCAGAATAAAGTGTAAATCTATATGTTTCGGACCTCATAATTCTGGTCTTTACTCATAAACTCATGATTATGAATTTTGAAACACGTAGATTTACACTGTATTCTGCTTAAAGATTTCACTGCATGAAATGAAGAAAATTGCATGTTAAAGCAGCTGGACTTCATTCATTTGTTTGCAAGTTGTACAACGGCCGAGTCCAGGCTGTGTCCTTGCTTCGGAAGCATTCAACGTAGGTCCAGTCCAAAATGAGGGCTGTTTTTACACCTTCTGAGAAGGATGAAAAACCCAACCACTATTGAGACATCCTTTGTAGTTGGTTGGTCATTGCTGAAACTCCCCATCACCCATTTTCACATAAGTCTATCTGGGGTGACACTCTGAGCTCACACTCCAAGACCATGTCTGCTGAATGGGGGTTGGGGCAGGAGCAGCACCAGCTCTATCAGCAGCAACTTAACTCTTGAGTCTCTGATGAGCATTTTCTTTAGCCACCTACTGAAGAAACCACCCAGCAGCAGGAGGTGGCATAGTTGGACTGTACCCTGTCACCCAGATTCAAAATCCCCTGGACTACAGGGCAGCCATACCTGAATTGTGGCCTCAACTTATACAGTTTGCTTTGGGCAAGCTTTCCTGCTCGGCCAGTAGTGTGGCATCAGAGCGGAGGTTTAGAGCGGCAGGTGGCATATTTTCCCCCAAGAGAACATGCCTTTTAGAGATGAGCGAATTTCTCAAAAATTTGAAACAATTTGGTTCAATCTGAATTTATTTGTGGACAATCGCAATAAAAAACAGCTATTTCCTGGCTGCAGAGGGCCTTTATAGTGGTGTTATAGTGTTGTAGAACACTGTGCCTTGCAGTAACACGCATAGGGATTCTGCTGTGGTAGATAAACAATACTGTGAGTCAGTATGACATGTAGATGACAGTCATCACTGTTAGAATCACTGAACACTTCTTTTATTTGGGCAGTTACGGGGCCAAAATGACCAAATAACTCAAGTGTGAACTCAGCCTTACAGGTCAATGTTAGCGTCAAAAAGAAGCACACTCCTTTTACACCGTTGGCAGCTGATTCCACATAGATGTCTACAGAACCTGTTCTATTAAACGCTCATACAAGTAGAGCCCCACAAAAGAGTGGAGTGGGTGTCAGAAGTAAGTTTGTGTTGACGTCACTGATTATTTTGCCCTTCCTATGACCTGTCAAAACAATAACCCCCAAAAAATGGATCCTGTCTGTGGAGCCTTCACTTGGTCAGTATTTGGTCAGTAATCCATCAGTATTGCTAAAGCCAAAAAAAAAAAAAAGGAGTGTATCCAAAACAGAGATGACACGTGAATGGAATATTTGCATGTGTTCTATGTTTTGTACCGACTTCTGATTTTAGCTACCAAATCATAAGCCAATTTTGATGCAAAATAAGGACCATGTAATGAAGGCCTTACATCTGTTGCATAGACAGGATCCATTGTGCGTCTTATTTTTCCTTCCTTCTGACAGATTGTGGAGTTGGGGGCAGAAGCAGCATCAGCATCAGATGGAGGACACAGAGTGGCACAATGACAATGTAGAGGTGTCAGCAGCAGCAGCAATATGAGGAAACCACAGAGTGGCACAATGACAGAGTGTGAAGGTTGTAACAGCAGCAGCATCAGGAGGAGGCCACAGGGTGGCACAATAACAGTGGGGAGGTGGCATCATGAGTAGTTCACAGAGCGGCACAGTTACAGTGTGTGGAGGTGGCAGCAGCAGAAGCATCAGGTGGAGGCCTCAGAGTGGCACAATGACAGTGTAGAGGTGGCAGCAGCAGCATCAGGAGGCCACAGAGTGGCACAATTACAGAGTGTGGAGGTGGCAGCAGCATCAGTTGACCACCGTGTGGCAATGTGACACAATGTAGAGGTGGCAGCAGCAGCATCAGGAGACCACAGATTGGCAAGTGACATAGTGTGAAGGGGGCAGCAGCATCAGGAAACCACAGAGTGGCAAGGTGACATAGTGTGGAGGTGTAAACATCATTAGGAGACCACAGAGTGGCAAGGTGACATAGTATGGAGGTGGCAGCAGCATCAGGAGACCACAGAGTGGCATGGTGACATAGTGTGGAGAAGTAATGCCAAAGCAACTAAATCAGAGTACAATGCGTGACTACACAATACATCACCAAATAACCATAAAGGGACACGCAATAAAATTTCAAAACTTTATTAGTTGAATAATATATATATATATATATATATATATATATATTTGTCAATATCAAGGAATATATGGCGGCAGCACAAATGGTAGCCAAGATATGTGGCTCCCCTCCCATGCACAGAGGAACTAAATGATATCTCTCGTATAGGGTAAAAAAAAAACTATCACTCCCTCTAACCCCTTAACCCTTTAAGGACCAGAGGTTTTTTTACTTTTTGAGTTTTCGTTTTGCGCGTCCCGCCTTCCCACAGACATAACTTTTTTATTTTTCGTTTCACATAGCCCTATGAGGGCTTGTTTTTTGCGGTACAAGTTTTGCAGCTTTTTAAATTCTGACGTTCGATGTGCGATGTGCGATAAAACTGACTGGTTAATTTTACTCTACAGGTCAGTATGAATATGCCGATACCCTATATGTATAGGTTTTCTTGCGTTTTGGAAAAAATCAGTTTTACTTTTTTGTCACCATGTTTTGACCCCTACTACTTTTTTGAAATTATATGTACGGAGCTGTGTGGGGGCTCATTTTATGCGTCATAATCTTATCTTTTTATTCATACCATTTTGTGGTGTGTATGACTTTTTTATCACCTTTTATGTAATTTTTTGTGAAAAATGAAGCGACCAAGAATGGCCAATCCGCCATTTGTACTCTTTTTTCCGTTTTACAGTTTGACGTATGGGGAATATTTTTTATTTATATTTTTATACTATGGGCGTTTTCTCACATTTCAACACCCATGATGTGCATTTTTTTAATTTTTTTAATTTTTTAATTTTTATTTTAGCAAAAGGGGGGTGATTTGAACTTTTATGTTTTATTTATTTATTTTTTAAACTTTTTTTTTTTTTACACTTTTATATAGTTCCCAGAGGGAACTATAACATACAATCATCTGATTGCAATTTTCATACATTCCAATGCAATAGCAAAGGAATATATGAAAAAATCGCAAATTTCCTATGAAGCCTATTACAGGCAAGGCTCCATAGGAAATACTACAGAGCAGCCTGGGTTTCATTCATAGAAACCCAGGCTACTACAGGCATGCTCCGGCTCCTCCGATCGCCACACGGGGGAGCCGCAGCGCAAACCGAAAGTAAAACTTTCGGTTTGTGCGTGCTCTGATGCCATGGTCAGGATTGACCACGGCATCTGAGGGGTTAAATGTCCGCAATCGGAATCTCTGCCGGTCATGGACATTAGCCGCGGGTGTCTGCTACAGAAACCATGCGGACACCCACAGCTAAGGCGCCCGCATGGAATAGGAGTACATCCTGTGTCCTTAAGAGGTTAATATATCCATATCCCTCAAGTGAAATATAACACACATGTGTGTAATTGGACTGACCTCACTAACAGGTGAGTATTGGGGGCTTACCATACTATCGCGCCATCCCGCTGCCGCCGTTGACGTCATGTTAACGCGAGATGACGCCTGCCAGATAGCTAGCCGGCCGCATAGTCTCGCAATGTCACGCTATCATCGCGCGAGTAGGCACATAATGAAAGGCATATACGGCAACTCAACCACATCGGTGACACTACAAGGCAAGCCCCACAAATACTCTCGAGATTTCACCCGCACCTATATGGGGTGACATAAGGCAGATCCCACAAATGCTTGCAAGATTACACCAGCGGGCTCTCCTGTCATCCAGGGCCATTTGTGCAAGTGTCTCGTAAGGACTCCCTGCCTCCATCTCCACTGCATACTGCCATGGTGTGTCTGGGTCCTCTGCCTCATTTTCCTCATCTCCTAGCTCCTAAGGCTGCTCCTGCTCCTTCTCTTCTGTCCCCTGTGTAGAAAAACCACCCATTTCGCTACACGTTGCTTGTGCTCCAATGTCCTCCTCCAGTTCAGCAGCCACAGGGCTCATTTGACCATGAGATCTAGGCGTCATGTCTCCAGTCCACTGAACAGCTAGATTTACCAGCATCTGTTCCAGGTTATGAAGCAGTGGAATGACGTTGTTCATCCCATAGTCCTGGCAACTGACAAACAACGTGGCCTCCTCAAAGGGCCTGAGCAAACGACAGGTGTCACGCATGAGCTGCCACTGGCTAACATCAAAGTTACATAGGGGAGTACTCCTGTCCGTTTGGATCATCAATAAATCGTTTATGGCCTTTCTCTGTTTGTATAGTTGGTCCAACATATGGAGTGTAGTAGTACTACGGGTGGAAAAGTCGCATATCAGCCTTTGTTTGGGGATGCCGTTCTTTTTTTTTTTTTTTTTTTCAAATTATTTTTATTAATTTTATAATAAAGTAACTTTTACAAAAAGCAGTATAATGGTATACATTTTCGTACAATTTCAGAGGAAGTCAGCAAGTGGTCACAGCTGAAGCAATCAAAGATTAACAATACGTTTCAGTGGTATTCAAGTCTATGGAAAACAAAGAGGACGAACCTCCGAGCCGTGTTCAGCTATTAAATATAGTATGCATACAGTAGTGAATGACAGAAACAGTAGGAGGGGAGGGAAGGCAGGGGAAGGGGGGGGGGGTTAGACAGAACCAGCTTCTAGTGCATAATATAATCAAGTAGAGAAATGTCGAAAAGACGCCCAGGGAGCCCAAACCTGTTCAAAGGTTATGTGTGTTTTCGATTCCCAGCAAGCGAGTTCCTCTAATCTGTATAATGAGTCTACCTTGTCCAACCACATAGAAAGCGTGGGCGGATGAGTTGCTTTCCATAACGTGGGTACCAGAATACGAGCAGCAGCTAAAAGATGTCTAATTAGTCTAGATGTAACTTTGGACAAATTGACTGGGAGCAGATGGAATAAGCAAATCTCAGGGGTCGTAGGTAAGCGTGTTTTAGTTATACTATTAATCTGAGTTATGACGGACGCCCAGTATGGCACTATACGTGGACATGTCCACCATAGGTGATAGTAAGTTCCTAATTGTTGGCCGCATCTCCAACAGGCAGGGTTGTATCCGGGGTTATACTTGTGTAAAAGAACCGGGGTCAAATGCCACCTGGTTAATATCTTATAACCACTTTCCTGCATTCTTACACAGCGTGACGTTTGCTTCGGCATCTCAAGGAGAGATCGAATTTCTGAGTCCGAAAATTTCCTAGAGAGGTCCTCCTCCCATCTTTTTATGAAGGAGTGTGTAATGGGTAATAGGGGGGTGGATAACAGTTTGCAATAGGTTGAAAGAACTTTCTTAGGGGGCTTGGTTTGAGCCAAGGAAGTTTCAAAAGGGGTCAGAACTCGTGAAGGGTCAATATTTTTGACAAGTATTTTAAGTGAGCACACTATTCTATTGTATATCAGGGGAGGTAATAAGGAGCAGTCTAGCAAATTGGACAAAGCCTCCCTAGAGGGTATCGTGCCATCTCCAATGACGGAGTCTACCGAGGTACTGTTAGATCGTATGTCTTTGGGGATCGAGGCGTTTGAAGTAGGGTCTGCTGTATAAAGCAGATCTCTAATTTGCAACAATGGAGAGGGATAAGGGGCGCATCTATGACGTATAGCAGTATCAGTCCATACTGCACAGGTTTCAGTGATTAGCGCGTTAGGGGCCCTTAGGGGAGTTTTGTAGGGGTTGTGGGAGAGGAGAAAACAAGATGTCTCAATGGGTATTGGAGGATATCTTCCTCTATGTGTACCCATAACTTATGCGAGGGTTTCCGTACCCAGTCGAGGATTCGATTTAAATGGACTGCCTGTACGAAGAGGCGGGGCGTCGGCATATCAATGCCACCATATTTCCGGGGCAGCTGAAGGGTCGAATATTTAATTCTAGGTTTTTTACCGTTCCAAATATATTTAGATAAAATCCTATTTAGTTGAGTATAGAAACTCCCAGGGATATGTATTGGGAGGGCTTGTAATAAGTAAGTCACTTTGGGCCAGATGAGGCATTTTGCAATGTTTTTCCTCCCAAACCACGAGATGTAAGGTGTAGGCCAGTTTTCGAGAATGTTTGAGATGTCTGCCAGGAGAGGGACAAAGTTATTTTTATATAATGCTCGTGTGTCAGGGGCGATTTTTATTCCGAGGAACTTAATGTGGGACTGCGTCCAGTCGAAAGGTGAGCTAGTCGCTAGACTAGAGGCTACCGAGGCAGGGAGGGATATGTTCAAAGCTTGGGACTTACTCATGTTAACTTTAAAATTGGAAATGGTACCAAACACATCAAAAATATTGGTCACTACCGGCAAAGCTGTGGTAGGATTAGAGGTCAGCAGCAATAGATCGTCAGCATATGCCGCCACCTTGTGCTCCCTACCTCCGCAAGATATCCCGGAGATGTCAGGTTCTTGCCTCAGTCTCTGTAGGAGTGTCTCCATAGTCAGCACAAAAAGTAACGGAGATAGGGGACACCCTTGTCTAGTGCCGTTCGAGATAGGGAACACAGGTGACAGAACCCCGTTGATCAGAGCTCTGGCTGTAGGGCGTTCGTACATGGTAAATATGGCTCGAACGAATAGGGCAGGAATACCGAAAGCAAGCAAAGAAGCTTCCAGGAATCCCCAATCAACCCTATCGAACGCTTTCTCGGCGTCGGTGCTGAGGAGCAGGAGGGTTTTTTGGGGATGCCGTTCTGCTGATGCAGCTCAAGGAGGGTGTGTTTGGCGGAGTACGAGTGGTTGAATTGCATGCAAAGTTTCCTGGCCATTTTTAGGAAGTTTTGCAGATGGGTGGAAGACTTCAGGAACCGCTTGATAATCAGATTCTACACTTGTGCCATGCAGGGCGCATTGCACTGCCCTCCTTGACGCAGTGCTGACACCATGTTCTTCCCGTTGTCGGTCACCATGGTTCCGATTTTGAGTTGTCATGGAGAAAGCTAGGATTTGATTTCTTGATGAAAGAGACGGAGCAGTTCCTCCTCTGTGTGACTCTGTTCGCCCAGGCAAACGAGGGTCAGAACAGCGTGACGCCACCGAGCCCTGCACATGTGGTATGCTGGAGGGGCACTGTGAATTGTCCCTGCAGTGGAGGCTGAGAACACGGTGGAGGATAAGGAGGCAGATGTGGAATTATCACAAGACGAATGGCGTGAGAACGTGGAGGCAGAAGCGGCATCACCTGGCCAAGATGTTGGTGTGGCAGTGCAGGAACCACATTCACCCAGTGAGCTGTAAAGTTCATGTATTCTGCCATTCACTTTTGCAGACACCGACAGGTTCAAGGACTGGCCCACCTTCTGTTCTACATACGTGTGCAGGGCTGCTACTGCATTTTTGGCAAAGAGATGACGGCTTACTACTCTCCACCTCAGCTTGGCACAAGCTATCGGTCCTCTGATAGGTGCAGAGTCCACCACTTGGAAAGAGAAGGGACTGTAGCACCAGCAACTTGGCCTGGAGCACATTCAGCTTCTGCGCCGTTGGATGAGTGTACGCATACTGTTGTCTATTGCCAATTGCTTCGGTAATTCATTGCTGACGGAATGACTGATGAGAATAAGGAGGAGCATCAGGACCGGCAGATGATGGGAAGAAAAGACAGCTCCCTTCGGCTGAAGTGGTGGAGCCTTGATTGCCTGAAATTGGGTCCGTGCCACTGGGTGATGCAGCGGTTGCTGCAGCAGGCTGGACCACCACATCCGAGCCATGGTTCTCCCAGGCCACTTTATAATGAGGCTGCATATGTTGATGCAGGGCCGTGGTGCCAACATTGGCACCCTGGCCAAGCTTCACCTTCTGCCCACAGATTATACAAATGGCCATGTTCACCTCCTCAGGCAGCTTAAAAAAAAAAACTACCACCCCGCCGAGTAGGTGATTTTACCCCCAATACTCCCCACTGACTAACTACTACCGCCGCTGCTTCCGTGAACCCCTGTACCACTACTTTCCTGGTAGGTAGACTCCTGAGAAGCGGGTGGTCTACCCCATGCACTTTTGGCTCTCATCCTCCCACTGCTGCCATCCTGCTGACTCCCTGCCATGCTAGTGACTTGCTGGCTCCGCTGCTGCCTCACGGGCAAGCTTCCACCCTCTTTTCCCAATGATGATGACGCCCCTAATTCACCCGGTTCCCAAGTGCCATCAGCTACATCATCATCATTGAGTAGTGTCTGCATGTTACTGATGTCTTCCTTAATGGTCTCTGGGTCAGGAGCCTGACGGCTCGCAACACCAGCTCCCACAATACTCTCCTCATCACTACTTGCCGGCCTACCGGAGGAAGGGGCGGATGTCTCCTCCACATCTCGGCTGGCCAGTAGCTGCTGACTGTCCTCGTCCTCATTGTATAGTAGGGAGGTTGAGGACAGGTGAGGGCACAGGTCCTGCTCCCGGGCCATGCCAACTAAGGGTTGTGTCTGACAAACCGACCGATTCTTGGCTAGGGGTGTCTGATGTCACTTGGGATGAAGGGAATGACCGAGTCAACTATTCAAGAACCGCTGGGTTGCTGGTCAAGACACGACCACTAGATGACACCGGGAGCTCAGGCCTCTCACTGCGACTCCTGATGCCATGCCTCTTACTCTGCTTTCCATGGGCCTGCTCCAGAAACATTTAGGCCTCTGCCACTCCCCTGTGCAGGCCTGGCACTTCTCTGCCTTTAGAACATATAACTTCACCCCTGAACGGCAAATAATATATATATTTTTTGCCACTAATACATGCCAAAAAGGGCTTTAGAACATATAACTGCACCTCTGAATGGCAAATAGGCCCTTATTTTTTTTACTTATACACACCACAAAAGGCTTTAGAACATATAACTGCACCACTGAACAGCAAATAATATATATCTTTTTGCCACTAATACATGCCAAAAAGGGCTTTAGAACATATAACTGCACCTCTAAATGGCAAATAGGCCCTTATTTTTTTTACTTATACACACCACAAAAGGCTTTAGAACATATAACTGCACCACTGAACAGCAAATAATATATATCTTTTTGCCACTAATACATGCCAAAACGGGCTTTAGAACATATAACTACACCGCTGAATGGCAAATAGGCCCTTACTTTTTTCCACTTATACACTCCTTAAAAGGCTTTAGAACATATAACTGCACCGCTGAACGGCAAATAATATACTTTTTTTTTGTCACTAATACATGGCAAAAAGGGCTGTAAAGTTCCACACAACGCTAATAAGCCCTTTTTTCCCACTAATACAAGCTAAAAAATGCTTTAAAACATATAACTGCACCGCACAAGGGCAAATAAGACAGAAATATTTTCTTGTAATAAACCCTGTTAATGGCTGTATCAAAAAGCACTTGCACCTCAAAAACAAGAACAGTTTGCTGAAATTACAGATCTGTATAAATGCAATTTGGATTCCCAGTCAGTGCAGCAATGTGTAATAGGATTGTTCCTATTACCCAGCCTGTAAACTCTCCTACTGAACCCTGTTCTGCTTCAATACTGTGGAATGATTCCTCCCTATCCTTTTCCTGAACTTCTACACAGCAAAATAAAAAAATGTAAGTCTTTTCTACCACTGTCCCTAGCGCCTGCTGACATCTCTCCCTTCACTAAGTACACTGGAAAATGACTGAATCCAAGATTGCTGAGACTATTTATAGGGCTACTAGACATGAAGCCCGTTACAATAACGGGCGATAGAACAGTAGTGCATAAACATTAGTAGGAACAGTCTATATTAAATGGCAAGGGGGTGGCTGGCACTGACTGGGGGTGCTGAGACTGCTGGCAACGACTGGTGGCTGAGACTGCTGGCACTGACTGGTGTCTGAGACTGCTGGCACTGTGACTGGTGGCTGTGGCTGGTTGCACTGACTGATGGCTGAAATAGCTTGCACTCACTGGTGGCTGAGACTGCTGGCAGCGGCTGCTGTCTGTGGCTGAGAGTGCTGGGACTGTGCGGCTTTGTGATGCAAGGACAGTAATGGCGGGGCTCCGACGTGGAGACCACAACATAACCTGCAAGCAGCGGCAATAATTGGCCGTGTGGAGTGCCGTGTGATGATTGTGTGGCACTCTGCGAATGTGCAGTTAAAGGATGGCTGAGACCTAGCCTTGTGATGATTGTTCGGCTCGCTGTGTGGGCCACGAGATTGCGTGTGGGCAGGCAGTGATTGGGCGGTGCGCTGGTGTGGGTGGTGCGGGTGCATGCGCAGTTTAATTATCGGCACACACGCACAGACATGCCGCCCTGAGGGCTTTTATTATAAGAGATAGCTTGTACCATTGATTCCCTCAAACACAATCTTCTATAATAATAAAAGCCCTGTGTGCTTGCTTAGGGCGGCGTGTCTGTGTGTGCCAGCGGCTGTGATCGTTCATTCAGTAAGTAGCATAAATATATTCCACAGCACTCCCAAGTTTGTGCATCAAACTAAGCATTCTTTAATCACCAAAGAAACATTTATTGGTAAATAGATAGATTGATAATCAATAGAAAGCAAAGAACAGCACACTTGTAGATATCTTGGGTGCAATTCCTCCAAACAGACTGGAGACCAAGGATTACATACAGTAATTAAGCAGTGATTCATACAAATTTTGGATATAAAAAGTGAAACTCATAGTGTCCATAATTCCATAATCCACTGACATGATCCATAAAGTGTCCGTTACGTGATGATCAAAATAGTGTCGATATTTCATCCTCATTTCATCCATAGCTTTTTACTTTGCAGATGTTACAACCAAAAGGTCTTAATGTAGAATTTAAGGTATTTTGAGAAAATGTATGTTACATGTTCACTTACCTTCTGTGGTGTCTTCTGACTCTTCCTTGTATAGGGTTGGACTTGTGCTATTATACATTCTAATACTTTATTATTTTTCTATAGGAAACCGTTCAAGATTTGAATAAGATGGATGGTCACACTGGAAGCCGACGATCAGGAACATACAGGCTATTGGGTACAGTTAATTTTGGATTGAGACATGTGAGACCACACTTGGCAGTGACTTTTACTTTTATTTTTTACTTATGAGAGTGTTCTTAATTTTGCCCTGCATCTCCCTTCCTTGGAGACATGTTTGGGATGGATTTGAGAAATATTGTCTGTGAACAGTTATGAGAGTTGCAGCTTCCTTGAAATGGTGGGAGTTTCTGATCCTCAGGAATGTGGGACTCCTAATAGGGCTTAGTGACTCCTCAGGATGCCCCCTGGGTGGTCATTTTGCCCCTCGGACACTATGCAGCCAGTTTGTTGCGGGACATATTCGGTTGTTATGGTAACAAGGGAGCGACCTCTGACATAGACATGCAGAGGTTAGCTCCGCTTTTATACCTGACATTGGAGGTGACTGTGAGAGATCATGGCCACGCTCTGATGGCTACACCCGTGTCCCCGCTAGAATTTTCTATGTTATTTATTGTCTTGGATCTAAGAGCGATCATGTGATTAAAGCTGTGGGTGTAACTATGCTGTATGGGCAGACGCATGCGCCCGATGGATTTGTGAAGCCGCGGTAATTTTTGTTGTGGTCTATCATGTTGCTAGTGTAAATCCTGTCTCCCGCGAGAGGATGGAGTGGCTGCGATTGCGCAGACCGCATTTCCTGACGCCGACTGAATTCCTGATGCTTACGGCTCCAAGTGAGACTACCATGAGGTTTTTAATTATGTTTTTATTACACCAATTATGTACACACCTGAGTTTTTTTTACTGGACAATCATGCTATGGATGAAATGAGGATGAAATATGGACACTATTTTGATCATCACGTAACGGACACTTTCTGTATCATGTCAATGGATTATGGAATTAAGGACACTATGAGTTTCACTTTTTATATTCAAAATTTGCTTAATTATATAATCATATTTTCTAATTGAAGCTGCTATATATAGTATGCACTTTTGCACATGTCTGCACAGCTTGACAAAGGCTCCAGTGAGTGAGCTGAAACGTTGCTGGCTGATGGGTTAATAAACCATCCACATTTTTTCACATATTATTGGAGTGCTGCCTTTTTTCTACTATAGATAGATAGATAGATAGATAGATAGATAGATAGATAGACACTATAGAAAGACAGACATATAGATAGACACTATAGATAGATAGATAAAAGATTAACACTATAGAAAGACAAACAGTTAGCCAAAGACAGACAGATAGGTAGATAGGTCAGTGTCCTTCTGCAGGACCCGGCACCACTGCAGGGAGGACAGGCCATTCAGCACTCTGCACCCCCTGAAGAGAACATGCTGTGCCTGGCACGTGTCGGTCCGTTCAGATGACTGCTGGAGCAGGGATTACACAAGGCTACATACATGAATAGCCAGCACCTGCTTTCTGCACAGAAATTCACACAGTAGGAATGCGCTGCACATAACGCAGATATAACACACCCGTGTACTCTCAGCTGCTGCTCCAGGACTTCAGCAGAGACTTGATGCTGATCTCGAAGAACACCGAGTCCTGTAGGCTCAACATCATGCCTCCGGCTGCTGGGGGTAGTAGTAGTGTTCGCTCTCCTGCAGTCTGTCAGAGTGCCGGCCTCCAGCACCACCACTTCATCACTATGCAGTGTCTCAGTGACGCACGGATATGGTAAAACTGCTGCTTAGTGCAGGATGGGGAGAGCGAAGGGGTAGGCTGGAGGACCGAGGAGAAAGCCTCAAGTTTTCTGCCGGGATTATCTGAGGAACATGGTCACATCTTCTCTGTCACCTGCCACAACTCGTTAGAAAACAGGCGCTGCATTGTCTCAAAAGGAAAGTGTGAGCAGGTGTCATGTGTGGCCTGGCACGCGGCCATTCTCCCATCACACACCTGCCAGTGGCGGAGCACAGGCCCATGTGACTCATCGCTGCTGGCTAATGGACTGCGAGGTGATGTCATGGACGCCGCTGCTGGGGGAGAGCTCTGATGGCAGCCATTTAGGAGAACTGGGCACTTACTGCACGGCCACTTACCGGCAGGACAGTTGCAGGACTGCGGTTCGTGTGGCGTGTGGAGCGCCGTGTGTTGATTGGCCAGCTTGCCGCGCATGCACACTTCAATAATCACCACACACACGGACGCACACACACACGCACAGAGGGTTTTTATTAGTATAGATGATATCACAGGGCTTGCTTGCGGCTGATTGGCTGCATGCATGGCATTGTGGGTGATCCTTCGTTCCCAGAGTTCCTTGCTCCATGTCCTAACACGTGCAGCAGCCATTTTAGGAGAAAATGCGATTCATTACCACGAAGTGTGAACAAATTCGTATTCAAGGAAAATTGAATTTTTCCTAAAATTCAGATCAAATTCTACTTCGTCAACTACTATTCACTCATCTCTAATAAATCAGGCATGGATCAACCAGGATTTCCAGATGTCAGTGCCTGATGCAACAGACTAGATCATTTTGGCAGTAATGATCTGTAGTGTGCTGCCATACTGGAACATTTTGATAATTCGCCTGTTAAATGTGCTGCTGCAACTATTCTGATGCTTCCACTTGCCCATATTCCATACTCCTGCTGACTATACTTCCATCTGCTTCTACTGTCATCTGCCACCACTTGTGCTGTTACTGCCACTGCTGTTGCCCCCACCTTCCCACTCTGTCCTGAGGCCACTATTGTGACTCTTCATGCTGTTGTCATGCTCACCAGTCTGTTACAGGACCACTAGTGTCTCTGTTTGGCTGTTGACCATTTATTTTTCAGTTCTTCTGATCTGTCAGAAGAACAGGGGAAACAAAAAAAATTATCTTTTTGTTTGATCATTCATAAAGCCTCAACCAGTTAGTATTTTACATCAGGATTTGAAAGCAAAAAACAGGATAGGGTCCATAACACAGAAGACATGCACATATTTCCATCATATTTTATATCTGTTTTGGACTCCGGTTTTTGCCTTATCAATACTGATTAAACCTTAATGCAAAAAAAAATGACCAAATACTGACCATGTGATAGAGGCCATTAAATTCCTGTATGCAGGACTTCTTTTTGGACCCATTCCAGTTTTTGCCTTACAAATTCTGATCAAATGCATACCAAATACTGACCATGTGAAAATGGATGTTCAAAATACAGGAACCACTTTTTTGGCTGTTTTTCTGACTTATCAGAAGAAGGGAACACAACATTACTGTTGACACCCTCCCTTCTTTGTCACAGGGCCACTACTTGAATCTTGGGCCACTGCCCTGTTCTGTCCACGCGTACAAATTAGACTTGACACGAACATTGACCTGTAAGGTTGAGTTCACAGTTCTGCTATTTGGTCAGTTATTTCCATTAGTTTTTGTGAGACAAATTTAGGAGCCAAGCCTTCTCTCATTTTAGGTATCATGAATAGATCTACACCTGTTCTGTGGGTTGGACCCACACCTGATTTTGGTTGACAATAAATGATAAGAATAACTGACCAAATAATTGAAGTGTGAACTGAGCCTAAAAGCATGTGTTTGCACTGCCACAACATGAATTAAAAGAACCTTTTTTTTTCTCTTCTACTTTATGGGTGCTGCCTCTATGTCTTTATTTTGGTCCACTAAAGAGTCATTTGGACAAAGCTCCAGCAGGGGCGTGCAACATTTTTTTTTTCTTTACTGAAATACGCTATATGCTTTTCTTTTGGTTTAACGGAATAGATTTAGCTAGGAATGTTAGTTACCTGCACAATAATGTTTCGATACCAGAAAGGATTAGTTATGCATGTTGGTGCAATGTACACCCATGTATACCGAGATACAGTTAAGTGCAGGCCGGGATAGACACAATGTAACATATTCATGACAAATTAATGAGTAACAGAGCAAATTTTTTGGCAATATTTGACGAAGTGTCCGAATCAAATTTTTGAAACCTTCACTCCTATCTAGTCCTAGTCATCAAACTTTTGAAAAGTTCAATTCAAACCTGAATGAATTCTAGATCAAAATTAATCAAATATGCTCTAATTAGCCTAAAAATTAGTGTATAACCTTTTACTGTTCTCCTAAAACTCATATTTATTTATTTTTTCTAAAAAAGCCGCACTAAATAGACATAAGTCTAGAAGAGGAGAGAGACTAATTCTAGTGGTATTAGATTGGATACCCCCATTCTTTTTGTTTTGTCATCTCTAGTATGTACGGGTAAAACTAATATATGAGATAGACTCATTACATGCAACACAAGATATTTCAAGGCTTTATTTGTTATAATTTTGATGATTATGGCTCACAGCCTATGAAAACCCCAAATTCACAATTTTAAAAAGTTAGAATACTACATGAAATCAATAAAAAAAATGTTAAATAGAAAAATGTACGACCTCTGAAATGTATAATCATGCATATGTACTCAGTATTTGGTTGGGGCCCCTTTTGTATCAATTGCTGCTTCAATTTGGCGTGGCATGGATGCTATCAGCCTGTAGCACTGCTGAGGTGTTATGGAAGACCAGGATGCTTCAATAGCAGCATTCAGCTCTTCTGCATCATTCAGACTCATGTCTCTCATCTTTCTTTTGGCAATGCCCCATAGATTCTCTATGGGGTTCAGGTCAGGCGAGTTTGCTGGCCAATCAAGCACAGTAATCCCATGGTCATTGAACCAGGTTTTGGTACTTTTGGCAGTGTGGGCAGGTGCCAAGTCCTGCTGTAAAATAGTCACCATCTCCATAAAGCTTGTCTTTGGAAGGAAGCCTGAAGTGCTCCAAAATCTCCTGGTAGACGGCTGTGTTGACTCTGGACTTAATGAAGCAAAGTGGACTAACCCCAGCAGATAACATGGTTCCCCAAATCAACACAGACTGTGGAAACTTCACACTGGACTTCAAGCATCTTGAATTGTGTGCCTCTTCATTCTTCCTCCAGGCTCTGGGTCCTTGGTTTCCAAATGAGATGCAAAAGTTACTCTCATCAGAAAAGAGGACTTTGGACCACTGAGCAACAGAGCAGTTCTTTTTTTCTTTGGCCCAGGTAAGACGCTTCTGACGTTGTTTGATGCTCAGGAGAGGCTTGACAAGAGGAATACGACATTTAAAGCCCATATCCGGGATCTGTCTGTTTGTGTTGGCGCTTGATGCACTAACTCCAGCCTCAGTCCACTCCTTGTGAAAGTCCCCAACACTTTTGAATGGCCTTTTCCTGACAATCCTCTCCAGGCTGCGGTCATCCCTGATGCTTGTGCACCTTTTTCTTCCACACTTGTCCCTTCCACATAACTTTCTATTAGTGTGCTTTGATATAGCACTTTGGGAACATCCAACTTATTTTGCAATTATCTTTTGAGGCTTTCCCTCCAAATGGAGGGTTTCAATGATTGGTTTCTGCACAACTGTCAGGTCAGCAGTCTTTCTCATGATTGTGATTCCTACTGAACCAGACTGAGAGACAATTTAAAGGCTCAGGAACCCTTTGCAGGAGTTATGGATTCATTAGCTGACTAGAGTGAGACACTTTGAGCCTAGAATAATGAACCTTTTCACAATATTCTAATTTTCTGAGATTGTGAATTTGGGGTTTTCATAAGCTGTAAGCCATAATCATCCAAATAAAAATAAATAAAGGCTTGAAATATCTTGCTTTGCATGTAATCAGTATATCTCATATATTAGTTTCACCTTTTAAGTTGCATTACTGAAATAAATGAACTTTTGCAGAATATTCTAATTTTTGAGTTTCACCTGTATGTCCTTGTGTTTTATTGATCAATTTTCCCCAAACATTGTTTTTAATAAGTTTTTGGCGGTAGCCTCAAACTGTTCAATCTGTGCTTTTTTTCAATAAGATATCTTATATATTACTCTAATTACATCTTTCACATAATTATTCTCTGGAAAAGAGACAAGCAAGCTAGTCTCTTTTCAGAAAAAAAGAGTCCAGCTCTTTCTAGATAACTACCCTTTACAAACGCTGAGCAAAGAAAACTAGCTTGTCTGCTTGAGCTGCCTTTTTTTTCGGGTAGTATTGCTCCTTGTAGAGGGTGCCAAGTATGCATAAAGAGTATTGTTATAAGCTAGTCAGTACTCCTCTGTGTTACTAGGAAAAATATTTGAAAATTAGCATATCTTACATCTGCTAATATGAGATTGGCTTAGAAAAGCTCATTTAAATTTGCCTGGCCTACAATACTCCACACACATACTATGCATATTGTCGATAAAGAGAAAAATACCCCAGACAACACATATATTTAACCTAGAAACACGGAGTAGCATACTAGGCTCTCTCTCTCTCTCTCTCTCTCTCCCTCAAACATTTAAAAAATATCGGCAAATCTGACCTTAAACTAATTCAATCAAATTTGCTCATCTCTAGTGGACACATCTGTAAGTTGATCGGGTGGCTTAAAACAAAAATGTATTTGTTTAATTAGATGTTCATTGCCTGGTTTCTTTACTTTGTGATGGAAATTCGAAATGTAATACTAAGGGCATTGGATTATACTTAATGGGATTCAGAAAGCGTTTCCAAAAACACGCTTTAGGAAAGACTTTTTTGTTCTAACAGGACACATGATCCCATTCTTGGCTTCAAATACATGGCTCCTGCACAAAGTCATAATACAACTATGTGTATATCGATTAGAGATGGGTTTATAATGCTACAATTATGCCAAAATATGATTTGCATTCCAATTATTATTGTTAAAACAATGATTGCAAACTGGAAATTTGATATAATATGAAAAAAATCATCCCTTTGTAGATATTTCAGTTAAAACAATATGCTGTAAGAATGGTGTAGCTAAAAATGTTCATGTGTCAATACCATGTGCTTCTATAGCAAATATCAGATAAAAATAGAATTACCATACTTCTGATAACTATTTTCCAAAACTGAATAACATTTATGGATTTATTGACCTAAACATTTTTTAATTACTTTGTATCTGTCAACCTGTGTGTTCTTCTTGTTCCTTGGCATTGTGAAATTTATTCCCCCATTATCTTATGTGCGAATCGAGTTACTCTTTAACAAGTCAATATGTAGCAGTATAATGTATTTATCACATGCATTGAAAGCTTCTTTGGGTTGTTAACCAGGTCATGTAAATATTTGCAAAATAATTATTTTCTCTGCTCATTATTTGTTTAATCGTAGTATTAGTGTGGATTTAGAGTCTACCTCCAGGTATAGACAAGTTTTCAGAAAGTAATAGTACTGACGAATATAAGAAACATTATAATATATCTTATTAAATAATGTTGGTTTTTCCTGTTCTTTTCAGGCTGCTTTCCTCATCTATCTTCCGCCCCAAACAACAAACAGTAAAGGCTATGGAGAGAGGAGGGATGAGGAGTGCTGCTGCCAGCTAGTAAGTGATTCATACCTCAATCTGACCAGTGGTAGAGCTTTATCTTACTAGGTACAGCATAGTCAAAAGTGCTAAGTGTAGCAGAGCTAAGAAACTGCAGTTTGTGTGTCTCTCATCCAGCAGCCTCCTCATTACCCTCCTCTCTCATCAAAATTAAAAGCAGGAAGGAGAAAGCCTGATAAAAGCAGATAGAAGCCCTTTTAGTTAATAAAACATATAACAAAGTTTCAAATATTTGTCTGCCCTACTCAATTTTAAAAGTTGATTTAAAACTGGAAGCATGCTTCAAGGAATCAAGAAGACTCCTATGCTTTTACAAAAAAAGTCATGAGAACTCCTGAAAATAAATATAGATTTTTGGTATACAGATAATACTCTTCATATCCTTATTCATCAACTGTAATTGTAACAGCGGCTGCTGTGTGCCGCTGTTCCCCTGCTTTCTGCCGCTGTCCCGGGCACCATGTTC
The DNA here is from genome assembly GCA_033119425.1 of Bufotes viridis. Taxonomy (NCBI): domain Eukaryota; kingdom Metazoa; phylum Chordata; class Amphibia; order Anura; family Bufonidae; genus Bufotes; species Bufotes viridis. Next base: position 55,762,299 of record CM065597.1, on the reverse strand, counting down.
AGCGGTGATCTGCGGCCGGTGCTTCCCATTCACCGCTGCAGTCCTGAACTCTGTATGTGTGGGTGCTGTTGTTCTGGGATCCGCGCCACAGTTTGCTCTCAGTCCTGGACACAGCATGCTTTCTGATTGTTTCCTGCAGCACTTCCTTAACCGCTTACCGAACGCCTAACGCAGGATTGCGTCCTGCGGGCGGTCGGTTTGTTCCTCTTTGACGCGCGGGCGCGTCATCTCACGAGACGCGAGATTTCCTGTGAACGCGCGCACGCGCGTGCGCGCGTTCACAGGATCGCGTCGGGGAGAAGGTAAACTACAGCCTGCCAGCGCTGATCGTGCGCTGGCAGGCTTTAGAAGTTAAAAAAAATCACATATCAGACGCTGTTTTGTTAACAGCGTCTGATATGCTTGCTGATCGTTCCTTTGGTGGTCCCTTTTGCTTGGGACCACCAAAGGAAACTTTTATAAGTGCACCAATCACCACACAGACCCCCCATCCATCCCCCCACCCCGTCACTGATTAACCCCTGATTAACCCCTTATTAACCCCCGATCACCCCATGTCACCCCCCTGTCACCCCCCTGACACTAATCACCCCCCTGTAAGGCTCATTCAGACGTCCGTATATGTTTTGCAGATCCGCGGATCCGCAAAACACGGACACCGGCAATGTGCTTTCCACATTTTGCGGATCCGCACGTTGCCAGAACTATATAGAAAATGCTTTTTCTTGTCCGCAATTGCGGACAAGAATAGGACATGCTCTATCTTTTGCGGAAGTTTGTGGCCGCAGCTCCGCCAGCCCCATTCACACTGAATGGGTCCGCATCTATTCCGCAGAATTGCGGAATAGATGCGGACATTTTTGCGGACGTGTGAATGGGGCCTTACTACTTTTTTTTTTTGCACATTTTTTGGCAGAGATTTATTCATCCACATTGATCGATGCGAATGAGGAAATCTGTGCCGTTCATTTTTTTTTTTTGCACATTTTTAGGCAGAGATTTTTTCATCCACATTGATCGATGCGAATGAGGAAATCTGTGCCGTTAATTTTTTTTCTTTTTTCAGCTCCGAGGCTGAACGGAAAAAAAAAATCTCATTACCCGTATGCTCAATATAAGGAGAATCGCAGAAACTCCTAATGCTGGCCATACGTGTAATGATTGCGGAGACCTTAAAATGCCAGAGCAGTACAAAAACCTCACATGTGACCCCATTTTAGAAAGAAGACACCCCAAGGTATTACGTGAGTGGTATGGTGAGTTCATGCAAAATTGTATTTTTTGTCACAAGTTAGTGGAATATGAGACTGTAAAAAAATATTTAAAAAAATCAATTTCCGCTAACTTGTGCCAAATTCTTTTTTTTCTGTGAACTCGCCATACCCCTCACAGAATACCTTGGGGTGTTTTCTTTCCACAATGGGGTCACTTGTGGGGTATTTATACTGCCCTGGCATTTTAGGGGCCCTAAAGCGTGAGAAGAAAATGCGTAAAAATGCCCTCCTAAAAGGTACTCATTGGAATTTGGGCCTCTTTGCTCATCTTGGCTGCAAAAAGTGTCACTCATGTGGTATCGCCATACTCAGGAGAAGTAGGGCAATGTGTTTTGGGGTGTATTTTACATATACCCATGCTGGGTGAGAGAAATATCTCTGTAAATTGACAACTTTGAATAAAAAATGTAAAAAGTTGTCGTTTACAGCGATATTTCTCACACGCAGCATGGGTATATGTAAAAATACACCCCAAAACACATTGCCCTACTTCTCCTGAGTACGGCGATACCACATGAGTGACACTTTTTTGCAGCCAAGATGCGCAAAGGGGCCCTTAAACCAATGAGTACCTTTAGGATTTCACAGGCCATTTTTACGCATTTGGATTCTCAGCTTTAGGGCCCTAAATGCCAGGACAGTATAAAAACCCCACAAGTGACCCCATTGTGGAAAGAAGACGCCCCAAGGTATTCTATGAGGGGTATGGCGAGTTCACAGAGAAAAAAAAAATTGGCACAAGTTAGCGGAAATTGATTTTTTTATTTTTTTTATTTTGTTTTTTACAAAGTCTCATATTCCACTAACTTGTGACAAAAAATAAAATTTTACATGAACTCACCATACCCCTCACGGAATACCTTGGGGTGTCTTCTTTCCAAAATGGGGTCACATTTGGGGTATTTATACTGTCCTGGCATTTTAGGGGCCCCTAAAGCGTGAGAAGAAGTCTGGAATCCAAATGCGTAAAAATGCCCTGTGAAATCCTAAAGGTACTCATTGGTTTTAGGGCCCCTTTGCGCACCCAGGCTGCAAAAAAGTGGCACACATGTGGTATCGCCGTACTCAGGAGAAGTAGGGCAATTTGTTTTGAGGTGTATTTTTATATATACCCATACTTTGTGTGAAAAATATCACTGTAAACGACAACTTAGAAATTTTTTTATACAAGTTGACAATTTACAGAGATATTTCTCTCACCCAACATGGGTATATGCAAAAATACACCCCAAAACACATTGCCCTACTTCTCATGAGTACGGCGATACCACATAAGTGACACTTTTTTGCAGCCTAGGTGCGCAAAGGGGCCCAAATTCCAACAAGTACCTTTAGGTTTTACATGGCGGCTCACAATTTAGCCCCACCCAAAATGCCAGAAAAGTAAACACACCCCACAAATGACCCCATTTCGGAAAGTAGACACCCCGAGGTATTCACTGAGGGGCATAATGAGTCCGTCTGAGATTTTTTTTTTTTTTTGCCAAAAGTTATCAGAAATTGAAACTTTTTTTTTTTCTCAGAAAGTGTCATTTTCCGCTAACTTGTGAAAAAAAATGAAATGATACATGAACTCACCATGCCCCTTCGCGAATACTTTGGGGTGTCTTCTTTCTAAAATGGTGTCATTTGGGGGGTATTTATACTTTCCTGGCATTCTAGCACCTGAAGAAACATGACAGGCGCTCAGAAAGTCAGAGCTGCTTCAAAATGCCGAAATTCACTTTTTTGCACCATAGTTTGTAAACGCTATAATTTTTACCCAAACCAATAAATATACACTTATTGGACTTTTTTTTTATCAAAGACATGTAGAACAATAAATTTAGAGAAAAATTTATATAGAAATGTAGTTTTGTTTTGAAAAAATTTACAACAGAAAGTGAAAAATGTCATTTTTTTGCAAAAATGTCGTTAAATTTGTATTAATGGCAAAAAAAGTAAAAATGTCAGCAACAATGAAATACCACCAAATGAAAGCTCTATTAGTGAGAAGAAAAGGAGGTAAAATTCATTTGGCTGGTAAGTTGTATGACGGAGCAATAAACGGTGAAAGTAGCGTAGTGCGGAATTGTAAAAAGTGGCCTGGTCATTAAGGGTGTTTAAGCTAGGGGGGCTGAAGTGATTAAGGGCCGGCGCATCACTTCCTGGGCTTTATGGTTTAGGTCAGGTGACCTCGGTGACCAATCCTAGCCCTCCTGAGCATATATAAGTGGCTCAGCCCTCTTCCCAGATGCATCAGTGTCAAGTTCCTTGTGTCCTGCTAAGGTTCCTGTTTTCAGCTTGTGTTTCTGTGTTCCTGACTTGTATTTGTATTTCTGGACTCTGCTACGTGTTATATACCTATATGCTTGCCTTGACTCTCCTGTTGCGGACCCGGATTGCCTGACCTGTACCTGTGCCGCCTGCACTGACCTTTTGCCTGTCTGACTATGCTTCTGCCTCAACCTTCGGTCCTGCACCTCTGGTACCTTTCTCAGGTACCTCCTGGTCCTCCTGGACCAGTGCTTCGTGTGCCTATCCTCCTCAAGAGGTAGCAACCTGCTGTTCCCCTTGGGAAAGTCTATCCCCACCATTTGGGGTACTGTGAAGATCCAGTGTTTCAGTTAGACAAAGCCCTTAGAGGAGGTAGTATACAAAAATCACAGCAAAATAGATGTTTTTCTTTGGTCTGTGAAGTATTTTATTTCTTTGAAAAAGCGGCAATATACAAGTGCAAACGTTTTCGGCCTTACTCGGCCTTCGTCAGGCACTACAAGGTGTAAAAGGTAAATAAAGTTTTATCTCTTTACCTATAAATAGCTTGATCTATGGGAAAATGTATTATATGATCACTTAGTATATTTTATATCCTATTTCCAAGATATATCTATATCATAACAGTTCCTACTATACATTCAATCATATATTTATTAATCTATAATGAGCCAGGAGGAAAAGTGAGCACCGATAATGGTTGTTCTAATATCTTACCTAAGCCGCCAGAGGTAGAAGTGAAAAGGATGGTAAGAAATGCGTGGAGTGCTCCGGCCGCCAAGTAGTACATCTGCCATGGTGTACACTATTCCAGTGCCGCTTTTTATCATGTTGGCGGGACCAGTATGCCATCTGCAACAGGAAGAGGAGGTGCGGCCGGCGTGCGTTTCACATAAGCGGAAGAAAGGCAGTGGAACGCAAAATGCGCTCCAAGTAGCAAGAAGTAGAGAGTATGTGCGTTCCATAGACCGGAAGTGAGGCTGGTGGAGCGCACTAGATAGAAACTAATAAAGTAAAGGTGCTGTTACAAGGACAGAGGAGAATTTATTGAAAAATGATACCTCCTGGCATGGTCCTTAGGAATCTAGTTCGGGTACCTATAAGGATTGTGAAAAATATGAAATATTAGTATTTATGAAAATACTCACGAGGATATTCAGACTATGGTAATATGTAAATTCTGGCAATACAGGAATAAACCACCTGGATAGCACTTGTCATCATAATCTTATAGAATAACCAGCCCATAGTTTTGTCATCCACATTATTAATTAATGTAAGGACATGATAAATATTAAACGTCATAATCAAGTCAGAGGTTACATAAATGCATATAGTTCATACTCTCTGTTCAGTCCGTTGAGGGACAGGGTTTGTAGAGTGTGGATCCAGAATGCCTCCCTATGTTTCAACATTCTGGATCTATCTCCTCCTCTTCTTGGTGGTAACACATGTTCAATAAATTGAAATTTCAGTTGTAAAATATTGTGTTTGGCTTGATCAAAGTGATATGGGAGTGGTAATAGCAGATTCTGACGGCGTATTCTGGATTTGGGTTGACATATCCTATCCCTGATTGTTTGTGTGGTTTCGCCTACATACATTAGACCGCAAGGACATGTTATGGTGTACACTACGTAGTCTGTGTCACAAGTAAAATAACCCTGAATTTTGAACGATTTGCCTGTATCTGGGTGAGAAATGATTGATCCTTTTTGAACATCGCTACATTGTGCACAGTGTAAACATGGAAAAGTGCCGGTTTTCTGAGTCTGGAACAATAAATGTCTTGGATGTGATTTGGATGGGCCTATGTCTGCGCTAATGAGGAAATCCTTGATACTCTTTGGTCTGTGGTTACATGGAAGAATCGGATTCTGAAATTCCTCAATTTCCGGAAAGGCCTTTCGTAAGAGAGGCCAGTGGGATTTTGAATATATTGATTATTTTAGCACTGGGATGAAATTTATGGACAAAGGCAAGACGTTTGCCATCTGTGGTTCGTCAAATTTTCTTTTTTGTTGGGATCTGTAAGGTATGTGACGGATAGCCCCTTTCTCTGAACCGGTCCTTCATTTCCATCTCTCATTCCTTCCTAAGTAAAGCATCAGTGATTATTGTCTGTACTCTTCTGAGTTGTGAACCCAGTAAGGCTTTCTTTGTTGTTGGAGGGTGAAAACTGGTAAAATGTAACAAATTATTTCTATCTGTTGGTTTACGAAAGAGATCAGTGGAACATTTGCCTAATGAGTCCTTGTGTACCGTTGTATCCAGAAAACTGATGGATGTCCTGTCATGGTGTATGGTAAATTGTAACTCTGGATAGATGTTGTTGAGAAACTGATGAAATTGTATGAGGGTGTCCATGGGTCCTAACCAGATGCAAAAAATATTTTCTATGTAAAGCTTCCATAATCGGTTATATTGTTGAAAGAGTGGATTGCGATAGATATGTGACTCCTCTACATCTGTCATGTAACTGATAGCGTACGGGGGGGCTACATTAGACCCCATTGCCGTTCCTTGTGTCTGCAAATAATAGGTATCTTGGAAAAGGAAGAAATTGTTATGTAGAGCAAGAGTCAATAAATCTATACTGAGTGAAATGATGTCCTGGTCTGTCTGGTTGTTCACAAGTAGTTTTTGTACTGCAGATATTCCTTTGGAATGCTGTTTTGACGTGTACAAGCTTGTAACATCCCATGTCACCAATAGATTATCTGGGGAAAGTGGTTCTAAACCAATGATTTTAAGAAAGGATGTGGTGTCCAAAAGAAAGGACTTAGTATTTGTGATCAGGGGAGTGAGTGTTTTTTCAAGAAAAATAGCTAAAGGAGATAATAGTGAGTCCGTTGAGGCCACTATTGGTCGTCCTGGTGGGTTGGTCAGGTCTTTATGGATTTTCGGGAGAAAATAAAAAAACTGGAGTGATGGGATAGTGATCAAAGGTGATGGGTTACTATCTAAAATTGTGTATACTGTGGTGTCTTGGAGTTGACGTTGAATCTCAGTGATATATCTTGCTCTGTCCATTATTACCAATGCTCCCCATTTATCTGCTGGTTTGACTATTATTTGTTTGGACTTTTGTAAAGTAGTAAGTGCTTCTCCTTCTATGTTATCAATGTTGTTTTTCTATTTATAGCTCCCTTTTCGTTCTCCGAAATGCGCGGTTCGATTGTCTTGATTGTTCACTGCTGGAAGTAGACACTTGTGAGTCTCTGGACAAGGATCTGTCTCTAGTGCGTTGGCTTCCTTCTGACCAATTGTAGACGTTATTATTTCTGTAGTCATCACAATCTTGTAGGAATTTTTTCCTTTTAGTTGTTTTAATTTCCTTTCTGGCTGACATTAAAGATGGAGCAATTACTATTACCACTCCCAGATCACTTTGATCAAGCCAAACATAATATTTCACAACTGAAATTTCAAATTATTGAACATGTGTTACCACCAAGAAGAGGAAGAGATAGATCCAGAATGTTGAAACATAGGGAGGCATTCTGGATCCACACTCTACAGACCCTGTCTCCCAAAGGAATGAACAGAGAGTATGAACTATATGCATTTATGTAACCTCTGACCTGATTATGACGTTTAATATTTATCATGTTCTTACATTAATGAATAATGTGGATGACAAAACTATGGGCTGGTTATTCTATAAGATTATGATGACAAGTGTCATCCAGGTGGTTTATTCCTGTATTGCCAGAATTTACATATTATCATAGTCTGAACATCCTCGTGAGTATTTTCATAAATACTAACTTTTTTATATTTTTCACAATCCGTATAGGTACCCTAACTAGATTCCTAAGGACCATGCCGCAGGAGGTATCCTTTTTCAATAAATTCTCCTCTGTCTTTGTAACAGCACCTTTACTGTATTAGTTTCTATCTAGTGCGCTCCACCGGCATCACTTCTGGCCTATGGAACGCACATACTCTCCACTCCTTGCTACTTGGAACGCATTTTGCGTTCCACTGCCTTTCTTTCGCTTATGTGAAACGCACGCTGGCTGCACCTCCTCTTCCTGTTGCAGATGGCATACCGGTCCTGCCAACATGATAAAAAGCAGGACTGGAACAGTGTACACCATGGCAGATGTACTACTTGGTGGCCGGAGCGCTCCACTCATCTCTTACCATCCTTTTCACTTCTACCTCTGGTGGCTTAGGTAAGATATTAGAACAACCATTATCGGTGCTCACTTTTCCTCTTTGCTCATTATAGATTAATAAATATATGATTGAATGCATAGTAGGAACTGTTATGATATAGATAGATCTTGGAAATGGGATTTCAAATATACTAAGTGATCGTATAATACATTTTCCCATAGATCAAGCTATTTATAGGTAAAGAGATAAAAGTATATTTATGGTGGATTTTTTCCTTATTACCGATATAACAGACATGACTGTCACAGTATTTCTGCAAGCACATAATGTTTGTAATTATACGGAAGAGACGTCTAATTTTTTGCAAATTGATGTATCATATCTGCAATGTAAAACATATAAGCTGACAATAATGTTCACATGTATTGATTTATGCCAATATTACTTCTTGTAGTGCCTGACGAAGGCCAAGTAAGGCCGAAAACGTTTCCACTTGTATATTGCCGCTTTTTCAAAGAAATAAAATACTTCACAGACCAAGGAAAAACATCTATTTTGCTGTGATTTTTGTATACAATTATCACGGGTGGGAACCCTATCCACAGCATCTAAGGAGGCAGGTGGCCACAAAGCCTTAGAGGAAGTAAGACACGTGGCACAGTGAGTTCACATCCGTTGGTTCATGACAGTCATCAGCACTGACTTTAGCACCTGGCAAACTTATGCCGATGCTAGGGCCAATTATGCTTAAAGGGAACCTGTCACCACGAAAATGCAATGTGATAGGCTGCATGTTTTAAAACAGAAGGACCTGAGCAGATTTATACATACATTTATGGGAAAAGATTCAGTAAAATTTGAAATTTATTCATTTAATTTCCTGCTAATTTTGGTTTTGAAGTTGAGGAGGCGGTCCTATCAATGACTGACAGCTTTCCCTCTTTGGCTATGCATGCAGAAAGAGTTGTCAATCACTGATAGAACTGCCTCTTTGACTTCAAAGCCCAGAAGAAGCAGGAATTTAAATGAGTAAATAACAGGATTTACGGAATAGTTTCCCATAAAACTAGATATCAAGCTGCTCAGCTCCTCCTGCTCTATAACCAGGGGTGGATTGGCCAAAGACCTCACAGGGAAATTTTATGGTGGGGCAATGCCCAGAAAGGCGGCCAGTGGAAGTTTTGGGGGATGTATTTTGTGCTGCTGGCAGTATTGTGCTGCAGGCCACTTTAAGTTCCCTGTCTGTCTCTGTCTATAACATGCTGTCTTTATCTCAGACACCAACATGACAGGTTCCCTTTAAGTAAGCTATATGGAAGCTCAATTTTCCTTTTTGGAGACCTGCAAACTTTCACTGTTGCCTCTTCATTGCCAAGTTGTGTCATTAGATACAATTATTACAGCTGTGCCTAATGAACTAAACATACTCTCTAGTGCATAACACCCAAAACTACGAACAAAAAGTCAGTTTTATTTGAGTTTGCTTTGAAGATATATATCAACCATTACAACTACATAGAAGACAACTGATTAGTGTGAGAACGACGAGATAGAGAGAGAGAGAGAGAGAATTTCCAGGCACTTTTGATTCAGGTAGAATCTCTTGTCTGATTCACCCAAATTGGACTGAAACAAATTTCTGGAAATTTGTTCACCTCTAATTATAACAAGGACACTTTTGTCTATAGATATTACTCAATTTTATACACTACCCCATACTAGAATAAAAATTTACCTTTTGTGATGTCTTAAAAAGTGGTTGCCCCGGGGGCTTGGGATAAGACTAGTGATGAGCGGGCACCAAAGTATTCGGATGTTCGTGTCAAACACATAGCTATGTTCGTGTGCTCGACCGAGCACCCGAGTATAATGGAAGTCAATGGGATACAACCAGGCACCCCCTGCTCTGAAGAGGGGAGGGTGCCTGGTCCATTGGAAAAGGTCTGAAAATGAGAGAAACACCACTGAAATGGATCAGGAACAGCATGGGGACAAAGTCTGGATGCATCTTGGTTGGACTCCAAGGTGGTTGGGAACCATGTTGTCCGAGTTGTACGCCACTTTTACAGACTGACAAAAATATGCCCAACCGGCCCCCCCCCGAAAAAAAATATATATAAACAAATATATATATATATATATATATATATATATATATATATGTATATATATATACATTTTTCAGAAAAAAATGTTAGTAAACGTTCTTTCCTGTATATTCAATTGTATATAAAGTGCTTCCAAAAATTACAAAGAAGAGGCACTAGGAAACAGCCTGTATATCACATAAAGGAGGGCCCCGTTCACATTGTGGTATATAATTGTTTAGGTAGTGGGACTCCTACACTCATATAGTCTATGCACAAAGTGAAAGGGCTGGCAAAAATTACAAGGAACCGGCACTACAATACACCCTTTATTACACACAAAGGAGGGCATCATAAACACCCTTGAACAATTATGATTGGTGGCCTGCTGGTGACCCCATAAACATTTGGAGCAAGGGCCTGCTGGTGACCCTCTAAAACATTACAGGCTAGGGCCTTCTGCTGAGCTGACCCTCTAAAACATTAGGGGCGAGGGGCTGCTGGTGAGCTGACCCTGTAAAACATTATGGTTGAGGGGCTGCTGGTGAGCTGACCCTGTAAAACATTATGGTTAAGGGCCTGCTGGTGAGCTGAGCCTCTAAAACATTAGGGGCGAGGGGCTGCTGGTGAGCTGATCCTCTAAAACATTATGGTTGAGGGCCTGCTGGTGAGCTTTCCCTCTAAAACATTATAGGTGAGGGCCTGCTGGTGAGCTGACCCTTTAAAACATTATAGGTGAGGGCCTGCTGGTGAACTGACCCTCTAAAATATTATGGTTTAGGGCCTGCTGGTGAGCTGACCCTCTTTAAAAATTGTAGTGGAGGGAATATATACAATCTGGATGAGGAGGAGGAGGAGGATAAAACAAGATTCAACCATATACACTTTTTTGTGATGGAAAAAGTGCATGGGAATACACTACAGTAGACTGAGTACATTATAAACAATACATTGAAATTGTATTTCTGTTCATTATCAGCTTAGCTCTCCTCTGGGGGAGTTGAGAAGTCAGGGGCAATCCATGCCTTGTTCATTTTTATCTGAGTCAAACTGTCAGCAGACAAGCAGATATGCATATCAGTTATAATGCGACCAGCAGCACTAAATACACGCTCAGACAAAACGGTGGCAGCATAGCAGACCATCACCTCCAAGGCGTAGAGCGCAAGTTCGTGCCAGGTGTCCAGCTTGGACATCCAGTAGTTGTAAGGCACCGAGGGATCATTAAGGATGCTGACACGGTCTGCGATGTATTCCTTCACCACCTTCCAAAACTTTTCCCTCCTTGTGCCAGTAGGCCGAGCTTCAGGATGAGGTTGCTGGCGGGGTGTCATGAACGTGTCCCATGCCTTGGAGAGTGTTGCCCTGCTTTTGCTGGAACTGCTGTGTGTTCCCATTGTCTCCCTTCTTCGGTTGCCTAAGGAAGTACGGACTGTTCTGGCCACGTTGTCAGATGGAAAATTTTGGAGTAATCCCTCAACTAGAACCATCTGGTATTGCACCGTTTTACTCATCCTCTCCACCACAGGAATGAGAGATGAGAAGTTCTCTTTGTAGCGGGGGTCGAGAAGGGTGAACACCCAGTAATTTGTTTTATCTAAAATGTGTATAACACAAGCGTCTTGGGTAAGGCAGCCTAACATGAAGTCAGCTGTATGCCAAAGTACCAATAGGCAAGAAGTCAATGTCAATATCAGGATGAAATTCCATTCTCTCCTCCTCTTCTGCCTATCCACGCTGAACAGATAGAATTAAGGTTCCATGGGTACTACCCTCTGTAGCAGCGGCAACTGTCTCCAGGCCCTCCTCCTCTTCATGGCCCAATTTGCGCTGAGAAGACGAACTTTGGGTAGTCTGGCTATCACCCTGTGTAATGTTCTCCCCCTTTTCCTCATCTGCCACATTCAGAGCGTCATACTTAATTGTAAGCAGCGATCGTTCAAGTAGAGACAGCAGTGGGATAGTTACGCTGATAATAGCGTTATCGCAACTAACCATATGTGTGATTCATCAAAGTTTTTTAAAACCTCACAGAGGTCTGACATTAATGCCCACTCCTTGTTTGTGAATAGTGAAAGTTGACTGGAAAGGCGACAACCATGCTGCAGCTGGTATTCCACAACTGCCCTCTGATGCTCGCAAAGCCTGCCCAACATGTAGAATGTAGAGTTCCAGCGCATGCTCACGTCGCACAACAGTCGGTGAGCTGGAAGACGCAAGCGCTGCTGCAGCGTTGACAGACCGGCTGAAGTTGTGGCCGAAATGGGCACACATGAGGTGCGACCCTCACTAGTAGCGCTGCTAAATTGGGGTAGGTTTATATAAACCGCTGAACCACTAAGTTTAAGAAGTGGGCTAGCCATGGGATTTGTGTCAGGTTGCCAAGCTCCAGAGCCGCCCCCAAGTTACGGCCATTGCCAAACACAACCCTACCTGGTTATAGGTTGAGTGGCGAGAATCACAGCTCGGTCTGATCCCTTATACCCTGCCAAAGCTTTGCGGCAGTGTACGGTTTGTCCCCTAAGCAGATCAGCTTCAGCACAGCCTGTTGATGCTTACCCACAGCAGTGCTACACTGCTTCCATCTAGCGAGTGATGGCTGACTGCTGCTGGAGGTGAAAGTGGAGGAGGAGCCGGCAGAGGAGAAGAAGTGGGGGTTGGATCCAGTAACATAGCTGCTGGCGGAGACCCTGATGGACATAGGGCCCACAATCCTGTGTGTGGGTAGCACCTGTGCCATCTCAGGGTACGACACCCAGTGTGCAGTCAGGAAAATGTAGCGTCCCTGGCCACCAGCACTTGTCCATGTATCCATGGGGAAGTGGACCTTCCTAGTAAGTGCATTGGTCAGGGCACGGCTGATGTTGTGGGACACATGTGGGTGTAAGGCTGGCACGGCACAATGTGAAAAAAAGTGTTGGCTAGTGACTGCGTACTGAGGGACGGCCACCGACATCACATAGCACATTTAGTGCTATGGCTTGTGGGTGGGTGGTTGGGTATTTGCGCTTGCGTTCAAATGCCTGTGTTTTTGACACATGTACAATGCGCTGGGACAGGGAAGTTGATGTTGTTGCTGATGGTTCATGCAAAGGTCCAGGTGAAGGGCTAGGGGTATCCGGGCCTGCACTTTTAACAGGGGATTAGCTAGCAATACGTAACACAGGGGAAGAGGAGGCAGTGGTGTGACCCGCAGACCCAGATTGTGGAACCAGGCGTTCGGCCCACTTATTCAGGTGCTTGGATGCCATGTGGCAGATCATGCTGGTTGTGGTGAAGTTGTTAGTGTTCACGCCCCGACTCATTTTGGTATGGCACAGGTTGAAAACTACCACTCTTTTTTCGTCTGCACTTTCCTAAAAAAAAGTGCCATACTGCTGAACACCTACCCCTTGGTAAGGTAGATTTCCGCATGGGGGTGCTCTGTGTAACGGTTCTGGGCCTGTTTGCGGGGGGCCGACTTCTTCCTTTTGCGACCCCACTGCCTCTTCCAGACTGTTGCGGTGCAGCGGATCCCTCCCCCTCTGTACTGCTGTCCACGCTCAGCTTTTCACCTTCCCATGTCGGGTCAGTGACCTCAACGTCCACCATCTCCTCTTTCACTTCCCCACTCTGCTCATCCTCGTGACTTGACCTAACCACAACCTCAGTGATTGACAACTGTGTCTCATCATCATCCACCTCTTGAACGAATGATTGCCATTCACCACCGTCATCTTCTTGAGACTGTGAAGGCTCAATAGGTTGGAAATAAGGGCACAATGTCTGAGGTACCTCGTCAAGCGTGCTTGGCAAGAGAGCCAAACCAAGTACTGGAGATGAAAAGAGGTCATATGAGGATTCGGTTGACCAGACTCTTGGCTACAGAGACTGGACTTAGTGGAAGAGAGGGTGGTGCTTAACCAACTGGAAGCATTATCTTCAACAATCCAACCGACCACCTGTTCGCACTAGTCCGACTTGGACAGTGTTGTCCTGTGCCGCCCAGCTAAGTTGGACATTTTTCTGGTGCGCTGACAGCAGGCACATTTGCATTGCGCTCAGGGCCACGGCCTCTGCTTGCACCATCAGCACCACGCCCACTTCCCCATCCTTTTGTGCTCCCCTTCTTCATATTAATGGTTTTGTCGGTAGATGTGGCATAGATTATTTTACTGTATGCTAGAGACACAGTTTTCTGATGCAGGACAGTATTGGTTACAGACCACAGATTTTGGACACTATACTAGGCCCAGATTAATGGAAGTTGTAATATAGAAAATGTTTTTAGATGCAATTTACGATTGGATACAAAAACCCACAGATTTTGGACACTATACTAGGCCCAGATTAATGGAAGTTGTAATATAGACAGTGTTTTTAGATGCAGTTCAGTATTGGATACAAAAACCAACAGATTTTGGACACTATACTAGGCCCAGTTTAATAGAAGTTGTAATACAGGCAGTGATTTTAGATGCAGTTCAGTATTGGATACAAAAAACAACAGATTTTGGACACTATATTAGGCCCACATTAATGGAGGCTGTAATATACACAGTGTTTATAGATTCAGTTCAGTATTGGATACAAAAAACAACAGATTTTGGACACTATACTGGGCCCAGATTAATGGAAGATGTAATATACACAATGCTTTCAGATGCAGTTTAGTATTGGATACAAAAACCCACCGATTTTGGACACTACACTATGCCCAGATTAATGGAAGTTGTAATATACACACTGTTTTTTTATACAGTTAAGTAGTGGGTATACAACACCACAGATTACGGATACTATATTCGTCCCAGATAATTGGAATTTGTAATACTGACAGGAACAAGTACAACAGCGACTTAAAAATATTAAAATAGGCAAATCGCCAGGATCGGATGGCATACAACATCACTTAATTCCCTTAGGATAAGGGGGTGTATGCCATCCGATCCTGGCGATTTGCCTACAGTGATAAAATGAGGATGCTCAGACTGGAAGAAAATATCTGTAAGTGGGTAAGTAACTGGCTGAGTGACAGAAAGCAGAGGGTGGTTATTAACGGTACACACTCAGATTGGGTCACTGTCACTAGTGGGGTATCTCAGGGGTCAGTATTGGGCCCTATTTTCTTCAATATATTTATTAATGATCTTGTAGAAGGCTTGCATAGTAAAATATCAATTTTTGCAGATGACACTAAACTGTGTGAAGAAAATAACACTGAAAAGGACAGTTTTCTGCTACAGAGGGATCTGGATAGATTGGAGGCTTGGGCAGAGAAATGGCATATGAGGTTTAACACTGACAAATGTAAAGTTATGCACATGGGAAGGAATAATGCAAGTCACTCGTACATACTAAATGGTAAAACACTCGGTAATACTGACATGGAAAAGGATCTAGGAATTTTAATAAACAGCAAACTAAGTTGTAAAAACCAGTGTCAGGTAGCTACTGCCAAGGTCAATAAGATAATGGGTTGCATCAAAAGGGGCATAGATGCTGGAGTGTAATAATATTACAGGTTATAGCTACTAGAGAGGGGTCGTTGATCCAGGGAGTTATTCTGATTGCCTGATTGGAGTCGGGAAGGAATTTTTTCCCCATAAGTGGGGAAAATTGTCTTCTGCCTCACAGGGGTTTTTTGCCTTCCTCTTGATCAACTTGTAGGAAACAGGCCAAACTGGATGGACAAATGTCTTTTTTCGGTCTTATATACTATCTTACTATTAAATGCAGCAAATTTCTGTCCCTGCACTATCTGTCCCTTCCTTAGCATGGAAGTCCCTGACACTGCTGTTAAATATACTGTTGATCTAAAACACACAATAGTCCTTAAAAGGACTTTTGGATCTTTCAAAGGTTTTCTCTAATTAAAATCGCTGACATTCGTTCAGATATTTGGCCGAGCATGCTCGCACATCACTAGATGAGACAAGGGTTCATCTTATAAAATTAAACATGCACTCTGTGGCAATTTATGCAATATTGTTATGCACATATCGCTGAAATCAGATTAATGGGACGTGCAAGCCCTCTTTAAGAATCAAATATTTCAAACTATATATATATATATATATATATATATATATATATAGTCATGTTTTGAGCCTGAATCATGGGAAGAGAGCTGGTCGGCCCCTTGAGGGTTCCCAAAGGTGAAGATGACCTCTGCAAAGTATGTGGAGTCTCTGACTGACCACTTTATTCCCTGGTACAGAAGGAAGAACTATGCTTTCCGTAATAAAATCATCTTCATGCATGACAATGCACAATCTCATGCTGCAAAGAATGCCTCGGCATCAATGGCTGCTATGGGAATAAATGGAGAGAAAGTCATGGTGTGGCATGGTGTGGCCTCCATCCTCCCCTGACCTGAATCATATTGAGAACCTTTGGAGCATACTCAAGCAAAAGATCTATGAGGGTGGGAGGCAGTTTACATCCAAACAGCAGCTCTGTGAGGCTATTCTGACATCTTGCAAACAAATTCAAGCAGAAACTGTCTAAAAAGTCACAAGTTCAATGCATACAAGACTTGTGAAGCTGCTATCAAATAATGGTCCTATGTTAAAATGTAACGTGACCTGTTAAAATGTTTAAAAAGTTAAAATGTTGTTAAAAGTTTGATTAAATTAGCTATTGATTTCAGTAAATATGCTGCAAACACAATACATGAAAATTTTCTGTTCTTTACAACCTATAAAGTGCTTTGAAACTTACTGTGCGTAATAATTTGGAACTGTGCATTGTACGTTTTTTATGTTTATAAAAAATACTGTTATTATTAGGAGGTTTGTTCAACATAATTTGAATTGTACTCTTAATAGTTGATAACATGAAAATTATGCTGACTGTTATTTACATCAATTACTAGAAAAATATAATTTGCATAATAATTTGGAACAGGGTGTAAAGTGTCTGAAGAAATGCGAGCAAAGACATTGGAATAATTGTCCATTTCCTCCAACGTGACCTCATTGTTTAATTTATGAATATCATTCCAGAAAGTCTTGAAGTCCTCTGCGTGAATGGGATAAGAAATGTCCTTGCGAGGATCGACGGACACAGAGAAAACAAGCTCTGTGGCCGACAATGATCCAGACACGTCATACCAGGTCCACATCCCTGCTAGCCACTTAATGTCCTGAGAACTGATCACCAGCTTACCGAAACAACAGTCAAAGTTTCTTTAGAACCACGTCCCTATGATAGTCATGAGCGCCTCGGAGCCGTTATACAGGAAGAGCGAGAGGCAAGTAAATGTTTCTGGTAACACCTGAACCAACCTGTCCACACAATCCGGTCTTCTGTGCTTGCCTTGGTGAGTAGAGGCTTGGATGAAATCTGTATCAGCACAGCCAGTGGATCTCTGTCCATTCCTTTAAGTCCAGGTAAACAGGAAAATTTGGCTTTCAGGTTCAGTTCTGAGCCCACTTCAATGGCAAGACCATTCTGCTTCTCGGCAGCTATGTGGGCAGACAGGTGCTTGGAATATTCTTTCAGTCTGGTGTATGAGAAATTATACATCGGTGTCACGCTGTACAAAGTCTATTGTTTTTTAAGAAGCAAAGCAGCCTGTGCCGGATCAAGAATTTCCTCAAAGGGGGTGCACTGCGGGATTTTTCTTTTAGACAAGCTTCGCAATGCAGACCGTCGATGTGCAGAGGTCAAGCTTCAGGGAGGATACCTCGAGCTGTGAAAATGACTTCTCCTTTGTGCCGATGATCTTCTTCTGGGGATTAACACCCCATAGGTAGGTGTTTGCATATCCTTGCCATAAATGATGTTCCCATTAACTTACTGTAAACAAAGATCTTGACAGACAAATGTATCAAACTCTGCTGCCATCTATCTAGGCACTACGTTTCCAGTCCCCTGACCAGCCAGATTTACCAGCATCTGTTCCAGGACATGAAGCAGTGGAATGACGTTGTTTATCCCGTAGTCCTGACAAATAACTTGGCCTCCTCAAAGGGCCTGAGAAAACAGCAGGTGTCACACATGAGCTGCCACTGGCTGACATTGAAGTTACAGAGGGGAGTACTCCTGTCCGCTTGGATCATCAAGAAATCGTTTATGGCCTTTCTCAGTTCGTATAGTCAGTCCAACATATGGAGAGTGGAATTCAAATGGGCGGAAACATCGCATATCAGCCTATGTTGGGGGATGCCGTTCTGCCGCTGCAGCTCAAGGAGGGAGTGCTTGGTGGTGTACAAGTGCTTGAAGTGCATGAAAAGTTTCCTGGCCATTTTTAAGATGTCTTGCAGATGGGTGAAAGACTTCAGGAAACACTTGTTTGTTTGAAACTGAGCTGTTATCCCAGGCAAATGAGGTGTAGAACAGCGTGACAGGAGCACTGTGAATTGTCCCTGCAGTGGAGGCTGAGGACACGGTGGAGGATGAGGAAGTAGAGGAGGACATTGTCGCAGGACCAACGGCGAGATCGTGGAGGCAGAAGTGTCGTCACCTGGCCAAGTTGCTGGTGTGGCTTCGCAGGAACCACATTTACCCAGTGGACCGTAAAGGACATATATTGTCCTTGACCATAGTTACACCTACAGACCAATTTTCCCAAAAAAGGCTGTATCACAAAAAATTTCACCACTGAATGGCTAATCAACGTAATTCGGTTCAGACAGAAGAAGGTCTACGATTACCCATCAATTTTCCCATATTCTTTTTCCTATTAATACACCCCAAAAAATAAATATAACAATCACAATTCACCGCAGAACGGCTAATAGGACGTACGTGTCTATCCTATTAATAAAATGTCACGATAGGGAGTGGGGGAAACCCCCACCGTGCAATGTCCGCGGCTGCTATTCCGGAAAGCAGGGAAAAGGGAGCAGGTCACCTCCTGAAGCATCCCTTATACTCGCCCTGGTCTCCTAACAGTATGATCCAACCCAGAAGGTAGGAGGGCCCATACTACTGGAACCTAATAGTCCTGGCATCCCTGTATCGCCCTAGGATGGTGAGAGGGCAGAGACCACACACTCATCCAGGACAACGGATGAGCAGGCGTCTCCAGAGGCCCCACAGCAGACAGGAACCAGACAGTGTACGCCCGCATGACAGTTAAGTAACAGAGCAAACCAAATCCACAAAGCCCACACTTACCTGTCGCACTGGAGAAAGCTGAAACAGCACCAGGACCTCCTGGACCCCCTTGCGGACACCAGATGCATGGGGGAGATCCTGGCAGGGCAGCACACCATCTGGTTTAGGCTATACCCCTCCGGGTAAGAAAGCCCCTTCCGGAGCACACACTGAAACACATACCTCCACGAAAACCCACACCAAAACATACACCAGGTGGGGAAGGCAAGCAGATGCACACAGGAGGGGAAACCAAATACAACAAGCAATATGAACAATTAATATAACAAATAAGGGTCACACAGACAATATAGGGGAAACAACCAGCAAACTCCAGCACATGCTCACACCATGGCTGAAGACAATCAAACTGACTTCAGGCTCCAACACACAAACATATAAAGAGGCCTGAGGTCACACCCACCAAACCCAGCACACACATTAACCCTGTGCACACCACACCCAGGGAAAGTGCACATGAACAAGAAAACAAACAAGCATGCAAACCTATCCTGTTGCCAGCGGCAACCGCACGTGAGGCTACAACAGAATAGCACTCACATGCGGCAAACCACGCCGCTGGCAACTGCATGCGACACAGAGTCACAACCGAACAACCGGTCGTGACATACAACCTGTAAATGGCTGTAGTACAATGGAACTTCACCGCTGAACAGCAAATATATATATAATATATAAGGGCAATCATTTTCTCACTTCAACACACATCGGCTAATAAGCCCTTTTTCCCCACTAATACACGCCAAAAAGGGCTTTAGTAAATATTCGCAGAATGGCAAATATATATATATTTTTGGTTTTAGAACATATAACTGCACCGCTGAACGGAATATATATATATATATATATATATATATATATATATATATATTTTTTTTTTTTTTTTTTCCACTAATACATGACAAAAAGGGCTTTAGAACATATAACTGCACCACAAACGGCAAATATATTTTTCTTTTGCCATTAATAGACACCAAAAAGAGCTTTAGAACATATAACTGCACCACTGAACACTAAATATATTTTTCTTTTGCCACTAATAAACAACAAAAAGGGCTTTAGGACATATAACTGCACCACAGAATGGCAAATATATTTTTCTTTTGCCACTAATACTGTACATGACAAAAAGGGCTTTAGAACATATAACTGCACCGCTGAACGGCAAATAGATTTTACTTTTGCCACTAATACACGCCAAGAAGGGCTGTAATTTTCGCACTTCACGAATAGAGTTGAGCAAACCCGAACTGTAAAGTTCGGGTTGGTACCGAATTTTGGGGTGTTTGGGACACGGAACATTTTCAAAGAAGTTCAGGTTCGGGTCTGTTGATCGGCGATTTCTTCCCGCTTTCTGACATTTTTGCGGGGAAATACAGAATCCGTGTAATTTTGGAAGAAAAAACGTATTCCTTGTCCACAAAACAGTTCTGCATACACCGCCCAACGACATATTTTATATTTCTGCAGGGAAATAGTGTTTCTTTGTTTTTTATAGAAAAAAAAAAACCTTATTCAAGGTCCACCAAACAGTCTACCCATTCCAACCACCTATTTCACATTGCTACTGTGTAATACAGCATAAGTGTATGTGTTTTGACAAAAAAGTGGAAATCCTGATCCACAGAGCATCTTGAAATAAACCGCTTAAATACAGATTTCACATTACAGCTGAGCAATAGTGCATTATTCTTTTTTGTGTGAAAAAAGCTATATTCTTGCTTCACAAAGCAGTTGTACATACACGGTATAAATATCAAATTTAAATTTACAGCAGTAAAAAACTGTATTTTGGGGTTTTATTGAAAAAAAGCTGTGTTTTAGGACAAAAAACAGTTGTGTATCCGTCGTTTAAATAATTATCTACAATTTATAGCAGTTAAATACTGCATTTGTGAATTTTGGTGACCAAATCCGTGTTCTCGGTCCCCAAATCTGGTGTCCATACATAGTATAAATATCTACTTTTAATGTACAGCTAACAGCAGTTAAAACTGCATTTTGGGGTTTTATTTAAAAAAGCCGTGTTTTAGGCCGAAAAAACAGTTGTGCATCCATCGTTTAAATAAATATTTCCAATTTATAGCAGTCAAATACTGCATTTGTGCATTTTGGTGACCAAATCCGTATTCTGGGTCCCCAAATCTGGTGTCCATACATAGTATAAATATCTACTTTTAATGTACAGCACTTAAAAACTGCATTTTGGGGTTTTATTAAAAAAAGCCGTGTTTTAGGCCGAAAAAAACTGATGTGCATCTGTCGTATAAATAATTATTTACCATTTATAGCAGTCAAATACTGCATTTGTGCATTTTGGTGACCAAATCCGTATTCTGGGTCCCCAAATCTGGTGTCCATACATAGTATAAATATCTACTTTTAATGTACAGCAGTTAAAAACTGCATTTTGGGGTTTTATTAAAAAAAGCCGTGTTTTAGGCCGAAAAAACTGATGTGCATCTGTCATATAAATAATTATTTACCATTTATAGCAGTCAAACACTGCATTTGTGAATTTTTGTGACCAAATCCGTGTTCTGGTCCCCAAATCTGGTTTCCATACATAGTATAAATAACTACTTTTAATGTACAGCAGTTAAAAACTGCATTTTGGGGTTTTATAAAAAAAAGCTATATTTTAGTACGAAAAAACAGTTTTGCATATGTCGTTTAAATAATTATTTCCAATTTATAGCAGTCAAATACTGCATTTGTGAATTTTGGTGACCAAATCCGTGTTCTGGGTCCCCAAATCTGGTGTCCATACACAGTTTAAATATCTACTTTTAATGTATAGCAGTTAAAAACTGCATTTTGGGTTTTTTATTGACAAAAGCTGTGTTTTAGGCCGAAAAAACAGTTTTGCATCCGTCGTTTAAATAATTATTTCCAATTTATAGCAGTCAAACACTGCATTTGTGAATTTTGGTGACCAAATACGTGTTCTGGGTTCCCAAATCTGGTGTCCATACATAGTATTTTGATGTACAGCAGTTAAAAACTGCATTTTGGGGTTTTATTGAAAAAAAGCTGTGTTTTAGGCCAAAAAAAAAAATTATACATCCAACGTATAAATAATAAATTTAAATTTACGGCAGTGAGATACTAATTTTCTGTATTTTATTACAAAAATACTTGTTCTTGTTCCACAAACCACTTGTGCATACAGCGTACCCAATTTTGTTTTACATTTCCGCATAGAAATTAAGAATCAGTGTATTTTGGGCCCAAAATACATTATTCTGGGTCCACAGAGCATTTTTAGGACACAGACACTGCTTTAGCGAACGTAATTGTTGACTAGTGGTAGGTAAATTGACACCTGAGAGAGACCAATCTTTCAGCTTGGTGTGTGAACGCAAATAATGAGGAGAACATCAAATAAGGGACATGGACATGGTCGTGGTGGTGTTGGTGGAGCTCCTGTTGCTGGGAGAGGATGTGGGCATTCAGCACCAACTACCGCTCCAGGTCAAACACCTTCCTCTGGTGCAAATAGATAACAGAATCTGCAGCGTTATTTGTTAGGCCCAAATGCCGCTCTACCGATGGTAAAGCCAGAACATGTGCAATCAATAGTAGATTGGGTGGCTGACAGTGCCTCCAGTTCCTTCACAGTATCTAACACCCAGTCCTCTGCAGAAAGCTCAGAGTTGGCACCTGCAGCCCATGCCCATCAGTCTTCCACCTCACCCCCTTCACCCCTTTGCAAATCAGCCAAGCAGTCAGAGCCCCAAATCATGCAGGAAAGTTTCATGCTTTTTGATAATTCCGTTGGCAGCGTTTCCCCAGCTCATCCACCTAGCCCTGCCCCAGAAGAGGAAGACCTTAAATGCACTGATGCTCAACCACTTTTGTTGCAGGATGAGTACATGGGAATACTGCCGCAAAACGTCTATGATGATGACGAAACACAGGTGCCAACTGCTGTGGCTTTCTGCAATGTGCAGACCTACGAGGAGGGCAGGGGTCATGAATGGGTGGAAGATGATGTGGAGGATGATGAAGTCCTAGACCCTACCTGGACTGAAGGTCGTGCTAGGCAACTGCACAGCAAAAGAGGGACCAGGGTGCAAAAGCGCAGTGGCCGTTACAGAGACAGTACGTCTGCTACTGTCCACCGCATCCAGGCCCCGAGCACACCAAGGCCTGCTGCACACATGAGCGACTACATGCTTCAGTGCCTGCACAACGACAGCAGAGTTGCCCACATTTTAAGTTGTGCTGACTACTGGGTTGCCACCCTGCTGGATCCCCGGTACAACGAGGACAGGACAATGACGGCCCACCTTAATTCCCTCACTGGAGCGTGATGGGAAGATGCGCGACTACAAGCGTACGCTGGTAGACACGCTCCTGAGGACATTCCCAACTGACATGGGGGTACAAGTGGAAGCACAAGGCGAAGGCAGAGGCGGAGGAGGAGGAGGAAGAGGTCAACAACGCAGCTGTGTAATGGCCAGCTCCTGAGACAGCAGGGTTAGCATGTCAGAGATGTGGAAAAGTTTTGTCACCGCGCCACAGCAACTGCACCACCAGCTGATAGGGTACGTGTTAGCAGGAGGCAGCATTTCAACAACATGGTGGAACAGTACGTGTGAACACGCCTGCACGTACTGACTGATGGTTCTGCCCCATTAAACTTCTGGGTCTCCAAATTGTCCACATGGCCAGAGCTTGCCCTTTATGCCTCTGAGGTGCTGGCCTGGCCTGCGGCCAGTGTATTGTCTGAACGTGTATTTAGCATGGCAGGGGGCGTCATTACAGACAAACGCAGCTGTTTGTCCACAGCCAACGTGGACAAGCTCACGTTCATTAAAATGAACCACGCATGGATACCACAGGACTTGTCCGAACCTTGTGCAGAATAGACATTTATAACTTCCTCGCCCTCAACCATACATTCTTGTACTCCAGGGCACTTCTTTATTGAATCCTCTTTTTTTAATTGTACCATTATTTTGGGGGCAACCCCAAGTTGAATGAACCTCTCCTCTGTCTCGTGCCAGTGGCCTACATTTCAGCTAATCGCCTGCTGCTTTGGTGCATTACATTATCCTCTATTTTCTGTCAAATGACTTCGCTTCTGTCTGGGTGTCAGGGGCCTATATTTCGTTTAATCGCCTGCCGTATTGGTGGAAGACATTAACCTCTTGTTGCTGACAAATGACCTCTACTCTGTCTGGGTGTCAGGGGCCTATATTTTGTTTTATCGCCTGCTGCATTCGTCCGTGACATTAACCTCTTTTTTACTGTCAAATTACTTCTCCTCTGTCTGGGTGTCAGGGGCCTACATTAATGATAACCGCCTGCTGCATTGGTGGGTGACATGATGCCTGTTTTGCTGTTATGATACCTCTCTCCTTTGTCTGGGTGTCAGGGCCTGCATAAATGATAATGGCCTGTTCCTTTGCAGGTTGACCTAAGGACTGTGTTGCTGTTATGGGACCTCTGTCCTCTGTCTGGGTGCCAGGGACCTACATTATTTGATAATCGCCTGCTGCATTGGTGGGTGACATGATGCCCGTTTTGCTATTATGGTACCTCTCTCCTCTGTCTGGGTGCCAGGTAATGATAATCACCTGCTGCATTGGTGGGTGACACAATGTCTGTTTTGCTGTTATGGGACCTCTCTCCTCTGTCTGGGTGCTAGGGCGTAAATTGCTGAAAGTGGCCTGTTCCACTGCTGGGTAACATGATGCCTATTTTATTGTTATGGGACCGCTCACCTCTGTCTGGGTGCTAGAGCCTACAGAAATTATAATTGCCTGTTCCATTGCAGGTTGACCTGAGGCCTGTGTTGCTGTTACGGGACCGCTCTCCTCTTTGCTGGAGCCATGGGTCTGAATGAGTGATTGTTGCCTGTGGCACTGCTGAATGAAATCAATACGGTTTTGTCATGATTTGAACTCTCCTATTTGTGAGTGCCAGGAGTCTGTGTATGAGGCCTGTGACACTGCAGGCAGGCATGAATTCTTTTATGCTGTGATGACAACTTCTCCAACTCCCATGTATGGTTGTCTTGGGCCTGAGTCTGTGAGTGAGGCCTGTGGCACTGCTGGCAGACATGAATCCTTTTTGACTGTGATGAGAACTTCTCCAACTCCCATGTAGGGTTGCCTTGGGCCTGAATCTGTGAGTGTGGCCTGTGGCACTGCTGGCAGACATGAATCCTTTTTGACTGTGATGAGAACTTCTCCAACTCCCATGTATGGTTGCCATGGGCCTGAAGCTGTGAATGAGTCCTGTGGCACTAGTGATGAGCGGCAGGTGCCATATTCGATTTCGACGAAATTCGTGAATATTCGAAAGAATATTCGCTTCATATTCGTCGAAATCAAATATTCGTCATTATTCTAGTTATCGCGATTAATATGCGATTTAAATAATCGCGTATTGCGATTTTAACTTAGGCTACTTTCCTATTGGTTTCATATCTAGAATTATAGCGAAGATGACGAATATGACGAATGTATTCGTCATATTCCTCAAAACGAAGATAACGAATTATTCTACATCTGCTTTAGCAACTATTGTCAATCTCGCTATTTCTAGCAATCAAATAGGAAGGTTGACTATAGAGACAACTGTGTTTAATTCGCTATGCGATTATACAATTTTTTTTTTAATAAATAGAATAATTATAATAATTATCAAGTAATATAATTATTCTATAAAAAATAAATAAATCGCATAGCGAATTTAACACAGCTGTCTCTATAGTCAACCCTCCTATTTGATTGCTAGAATTAGCGAAGTTGACGAATAGGTTGCTAAAACGAAGATGTAGGATACTTCGTTATCTTCGTTTTGAGGAATATGACGAATACATTCGTCATATTCGCTAATACTACCAAGCCAACCATAGTAAACCAGGTCTAAGTAGAAATCGCAATGCGATTAATTTAAGTTATATTAATCGCATTGCGATTTCAACTTAGAGCTGGGTTTATAATGGGTCAGCTTGCTAAAATTAACGAAGTTAACGAATATGGAATATACAGATGTAGCAGGGTTAGCACTCCCTCTCTTAACTCAAATTTCTTAACTCATTTCATTATCTTGAGAAAAAAGCCATTGAAAAGCAATTGAAGGTGTTTGCTTAGATTAGATAACCAAACTCAGAAATCTCAGAAAAAAGGAGTGCTAACCATGCTGCATCTGTAGCAGTGCTAAGTTGAAATCGCAATGCGATTAATTTAACTTGAAGTAATCGCATTGTGATTTCAACTTAGCACTGCTAGTGCTATATTCCATATTCGTTAATTCTAGCTTATGTAAGATAGCAGTGCTAAGTTGTAATCGCAATGCGATTAATATAACTTGAATTAATCGCATTGCGATTTCAACGTAATTCCTCAAATCCGACAGTACATTTTAGTATATGGAGATGTTCCCATGGTGATGGGGACGCTCCATGAGCACGGAAGTCAGCAGAAGCGGCAACGGACACTGACTAGAGCAGCCAGGAAGCAAGGAATCCTCAGGACAGGTAAGAACTACTTTTGGGAAGTGGGAAAGAAAAATATATAACTAAAAAAAAAAAAAAACGAATATTCGAAATAGCAAATTTATAGCGCTATATTCGAAATATTCGCGAATCAGCGAAGTGCCGATATTCGCTAAAAACATTCGCTATTCGAATATTCGCGCTCAACACTATGTGGCACTGCAGGCAGACATGAATCTTTTATGGCTGTGAGGAGAACTACAACTACCATAGCATTCCTACCTGAAGCCACCCCAACATCCTATTCCACCTCCTCCTCCAAGTTGCCAATTAATATTGGTAAATTTTTATTTATTTTATTTTATTTTAAGTCATTTCCCTATCCACATTTGTTTGCAGGGGGTTTACCTACATTTTGCTGCCTATTGCAGCCCTCTAGCCCTTTCCAGGGCTATTTTACAGCCATTTTAGTGCCCGGAAGTTCGGGTCTCCATTGGCTTCAATGGGGTTCGGGGTCAAGTTCAGGTCAAGTTCGGATCCCGAACCCGAACATTTTCGTGAAGTTTGGCTGAACGTCTCAAACCAGAACATCCAGGTGTCCGCTCAACTCTATGCATGACAAAACGGCTAATAAGCCCTTTTTTCCAACTCATACAAGCCAAAAAATGCTTTAGAACATATAACTGCACCGCACAAGGGCAAATAAGACATAAATATATCCTTGTAGTAAACCCTGTTAATGGCGGTATCAAACAGCACTTGCACCCTAATAACAAGAACGGTTTGCTGGAAATACAGGGCTGTATAATGGCAATTTGGGTCCCCAGTCAGTGCAGCAAGGTGTAACAGCATTGTTGCTATTACCCAGGCTGTAACCTCCCTTACTAAACCCTTTTCAACATAAATGCTCTAGAATGATTCCTCCCTATCCTTTCACTACACCTTGAATAATCTTTCCCTGAACTTGAAAATATTTTTTTAGCACAATTAAGTTTTTTTAGAACTGTCCCTAGTGCCTGCTGACGTCTCTCCCTGCACTAAGTACACTGGAAAGTGGCACAATACAAGATGCCTGGGGCTATTCATAGGGCTGTGACATCACAGGGCTAGCTGGCTGCTGATTGGCTGCATGCATGGCATTATAGGTGATCCCAACTTCCCAGAGTTTCTTGCTCCATGTCCTCACACGTGCAGTAGCCATTTTAGGAAAAAATGCAATTTGTTACCACAAAGCATAAGAAAATTCGGATTCGGTAATCGGTACGAATTGATTGTTTCCTGAAATTTGGATCAAATTCAACTTAGTCAACTTCGATTCTCTTATCTCTAATATATATTATATATAAGGATGAGCGAATTTTTCAAAAATTCGATTCGGTCGGTTCGCCGAATTTTCCAAAAAGATTTGATTCGATCCGAATTTATTTGTAGCGAATCAAGTTAAAAAACAGCTATTTTCTGGCTGCAGAGAGCCTATATATTGGTGTAAAACACTATGCCTTGCGGTAACACACTTAGAGAGTCTGCTGTGGTAGTGAAACAATACTGTGAGTTAGTATGACACGCAGATGACAGGCGTCACTCTTAGAATAACTGCACACTTCACTTATTTGGGCAGTTAAGGGGCCAAAACTGACCAAATAACCCAAGTAGATGTTAACGTCAAGAAGAAGCACACTCCTTTTACACCGTCGTCATTTGATTCCACCTAGATGTCTGCAGAACCTGTTCCATTAAACGCTTATACAATTAGAGCCCCCAACAGAGTGGAGAGGGTGTCAGCAGTAAGTTTGTGTTGATGTCACTGATTATTTTGCCTTTGCTCTGATCCGTCAGAAACCACAAAGTGTTGATATTGCAGCTGGCACAATGACAGAGTGTGGAGGTGGAAGCATCAGCATGAGTAGACCACAGAGTGGCCCAGAGATAGAGTTGTGAGTTGGCAGCAGCATGAGGAGACCACAGAGTGGTCCACAAACAGAGTTGTGAGTTGGCCGTAGCATGTGGAGACCACAGAGTGGCCATCTGACATAGCATTGAGGTAGAAGCAGCATGAAGAGACCACAGAGTGATGATTTGGCAGCAGCATGAGGAGACCACAGAGTGGCCCAGAGACAGAGATTTGAGTTGGCAGCAGCAAGAGGAGACCACAGAGTGGCACAATGACAGCGTGTGAAGGTGGCAGCAGCAGCATGAGGAGGCCACAGATTGGCAAGGTGACATAGTGTGGAGGTAGCATCATTATGAGGAGGCCACAGAGTGGCACAATGACAGAGTGTGGAGTTAGCACCAGCAGCATGAGGAGAGCACAGAGTGGCCCAGAGACAGAACTGTGAGTTGGCAGCAGCATGAGGAGACTACAGAGTGGCAAGCTGACATAGTGTGGAGGCGGCAGTATGACAAGACCACAGAGTTTTCCCGGTGATGATGGTAGGTATAAGAAGGAGCACTTGACATCCGATATGTGGCATCAGGCAGGTGGCAGCATCAGAATAGTAGCTGAGACTGGTAGCCAGAAGAGACCAGTCTCTTTTGTTAAGGTTTGGGCGACGCAGCATGACTGATCAAATCTGATGCATCAGGCATTGGTGGATGGAAATCCTGACTGATCCATGTCTGATTCATCTTGACATAGGTCAGTCTCTCCACATTTTGTGTGGACAGGCGAGTTCTCCTTGGGGTAACTTTGGCCCCCTCCACACAAAACACTCGCTCTGATGCCACACTACTGACCGGGCAGGACAGCTTTTTCAGAGCAAACTCGGCCAGTTGTGGCCACAAATCAAGCGTGGCTGCCCAGTAGTCCAGCGGATCTTCAATGTGGGGTGGCAGGGTGCTGTCCACGTATGCCAGGTCTAGCTGCTGCTGCTAGCAAGTATTTCTTCACTATGCGGGTGAAGAAAGCTGCTTCTCGTTGACTCTAGACTCAAGCTGCTGCTGATGGAGCTGGTACTGCTCCTACCCCCCCACCCCCCACAGCATCAATGGCAGCGGACCGAGAGAGCAAGGGTCCCCCGGTCAGACCTGCGAGAGAATCGACGATGGCGCATATAGGCAGCGGCCAACTGACTACAAAGGATGTCTATATAGTAGTTCAGTGTTTGTCCTCCTATTGCTTCTATTACCCAGGCTGTACACTTCCCTATTGGACTCTGTTCTCCTTTTATAGTGTGGAATCATTCCTCCCTATCCTTTCCCTACAATTCTGATGATCTTTCCCTGAACTTCAATCCAGCCTCAAAACGTTTTAAAGTCTTTTCTATCACTTTCACTAGCGCCTGCTAAAGTCTTTCCCTAAGTACACTGGAAAATGACTGAATCCAAGATAACTGAGGCTATTTATAGGGCTGTGACATCACAGGGGCTGGCTTGCTGCTGATTGGCTGCATGCATGTCATTGTGGTGATCCCTCATTCCCAGAGTTCTTTGCTCCATGTCCGAACACATGCAGCAGCCATTTTAGGAAAAAATGTGATTTATTTACCACGAAGGGTGAGGAAATTCAGATTCGGTGTGAATCAAATTTTTTCTGAAATTTAGATCAAATTCTACTTCATCAACTTTGATTCGCTCATCTCTATTTTTATATTAGTTTCAACAGTCTCCAACTACTGGAGAATTTATATTGCATCTTTGCATATGTCTGAATTGAACAAGAAAACATTTTGTTTCTTATAATGAATTTATCATAAACATTTTCTCAAATTTTTTTATCAGAACAGTTTATATTTGGAGAATTACATCAATACATTGTTATGCTAAAGGTTATACAATTATTTACATAGCAATAAATACATAGATTGGAACGCTCAAAGTAAGCAATGCATCACATATTCTATTATTTTAACCCCTTCAGCCACCGTGATGCATCGGTATGTCATGATGGCTGAGGTAATATTCGGAGCTGGCTGCTGCAGTGGGCCTGCTCCATATGCCGTGGGAGCTAGCTGTATAATACAGCCAGCCTCCCGAGTGTGGAGGTGGCGGCAGCAGCAGCATGAGGAGGCCACAGATTGGCAAGGTGACATAGTGTGGAGGTGTTATCATTATGAGGAGGCCACAGAGTGGCACAATCAAAACAATAGCTGATCTCAGGGAGACCAGCCACAAAAACACAGCGGAGCCTCATTTAAGAGTCTCAACACAGCAATCCAAAGTGCAAAGCTCCTTGGGAAACAGTAATATGTAAAATAAATGTGGAGCCCCAGTATTGGCTCTACAGACACAATGAAAGCCAGGTATCCCTCAAAGGAAGGAAAACCCAGCAAAGGGGTGTCTCCATTACAGAGATCACCAAATCCACCATATTAAGTGGCCCCTATGTCAAGATCCCGCTGAGTGGCACAATGACAGAGTGGGGAGTTGGCACCAGCAGCATGAGGAGAGCACAGAGTGGCCCAGATACAGAGCTGTGAGTTGGCAGCAGCATGAGGAGACTACAGAATGGCAAGCTGACATAGTGTGGAGGCGGCAGCAGTATGAGAAGACCACAGAGTGGCCCAGTGACGATGGTAGGTGTAAGAAGGAGCACTTGACATCAGATATGTGGCATCAGGCAGGTAGCAGCATCAGAATAGTAGCTGAGACAGTTATCCAGAAGAAACCAATCTCTTTTGTTAAGGTTTGGGTGACGCAGCATGAATGATCTAATCTGATGCATCAGGCATTGGTGGGTGAAAATCCTGGCTGATCCATGTCTTCTAACATCCTAAAAAAAAAATATGACATTTACTAAATGATACCAACATAAAGCAGATATGTGGGGAATGAATACTGATAACTATTGTATAAGGCATTACTATCTGTCATTACTATCTGTCATTACTACTGTCTTAAAAGTAGAGAAATTCTAATATAGAAAATTGTGAATTTTTCCAAATTCTTGGTAAATTTTTGATTTTTTTTATAAATAAAGGAAGTACAATGTGTCACGAGAAAACATTCTCAGAATGGCCTGGATAAGTAAAAGTGTTCCAAAGTTATTACCACATACCACACAAGTAACACATGTCGGATTTGCAAAAAATCGCCTGGGCAGGAAGGTGAAAACTTGCCCGGGTTAGAAAGGGTTAAAATAATACTCAGACCATCGATTTATATGACTCATTCATGTGCTGTATTATACCTCTGTGCAGCCTATGGGCTTTTTTGAGCCATATTACATATTACAGCCATAGACTTTTTGGGGTCCTAGTGTGCCTATATGGGCCTCAGATTTCATTCAGAGGTATACATAGGGTTTTTATCTGGAATCAGAAACAAGATCTTCCATTTTCCACAGAATTTTATAAATGGGGGGCATTCAATTATGTCTATAATACTGTGCCATAAGGAGGCGCCATTTGGTAACACACAGAATGCCTATGGCTTTGAGGAATAGAGAAACAGGGACTCTTGACTTTTCACTTGCATACATTATCTGTACATATCAATGTTCTAAGGTATTACAGTGGTTGAAGTTGGTTGCATAATTCAATATTGGGCCTTTAATTCAACTATCAACTCTTTGATTTTCTGATACTTGACAGATGAACGTAACAATTCACATTGTTATTGTGTATTTTGCTTGTTATTTCAAGCTCAACTTAAAATACATGGTACTGTATCATATTATGTAATATAATATGTATATTATGTATTATAATATGATCTATATTAGTCCTTATAATAATATTATTAATTTTATTATTATTATTATTATTATTATTATTATTATTATTATTATTAGAGATGAGCGAATTTCTCAAAAATTTGATTCAGCTGGTTCGAGGAATTTCCCCAAAAAATTGCTTTGATCCAATTTATTTGCGGCAAATCGTGTAAAAAAAACGGCTATTTCCGGGCTGCAGAGAGCCTTTATAGGGGTGCAGAACACTGTGCCTTGCAGTAACACACATAGGGAGTCTGCTTTGGTAGTGAAAAAATACTGTGAGTCAGTATGAAATGCAGGTGACAGGCGTCGCTATTAGAATCACTGCACACTTCACTTATTTGGGCAGTAATGGTGCCAAAACTGTCCAAATAACTCAAGTATGAACTAAGCATTACAGGTCGATGTTAGCGCCAAGAAGAAGCGCACTCCTTTTACTCCATAGTCAGCTGATTCCACATAGAACCTGTTCTATTAAACGCTCATACAAGTCGAGCGCCCCCCCCCCCCCAATTAACAATGCAGACCACCTAAACAATGTTGTCTTTATTAGTTTAACTAGAGCCCTTTATGGCCCAGACAGCCACGTGGTAATTGAACACAGCACGACAACGTCACAAGCACTACACAAGCATGTCATTTTGTTGTGCCCTGTAGTCACAGGGAGCCCACAGGACACAAGATGCTCACACAGAGGCCTAAGGGGCACAGGCAAAACACAGAGTTGACAGTGGAAACTCACAGGTCAGTGACCATCAGTACTTGAGGGCAGTGCAGGGCTGCTACAATGAGAGTGTGACCCCAGCAGCCCTGCACCGCCTCCTCCTTGTTACCACAAATCGCGAGGAAATCCGGATTCAGTGCAAAGCAAAGAATCATTCCAGAAATTTCCATCGAATTCCACTTCGTCAGCTTTGATTTGCTCATATCTAATTATTATTATTATTATTATTACTGCTACGACTACTATTATATCTACTGTGTAGGTATTCCAAAAACAGCCTGTACATGTTCTCTTTTCCAGAAGTAATTGACCTACTTTCTTGACCTTTTTAACTTTATCTGTTTCATTTACTTTTCCAAAGATTAACTCAAGGCATCTCAAATACTCATATTTGACTAGCAAGACTGTCAGATGAACTCTACTCACATGAAAGTTATTCTACTGTTTTATTAGAAAGAATGAAATAGCAGAAGAATATCTACTATTAAATGAAAGGTGAAGAACAGAATCATAAAGAATGATACAGAAAGATATGTTCAATACTAGACAAGAACATCTGGATAGGTTGTTCAAGGAAAAATGTATAAAATCTGAAAGGCTTTGTCATTTACTGTCACATGCATTATATCACCCTTTTCCCTTGAGTTTTAGTACATTCCATTTACCTGCTGTCCCTGAACTTTATAATTTTCCTTCCTCTAGAATTTAAACTGGGATGAACTATTGAAAGTCTTTAACAGTGTCAAGTAAATAATAATAATAATAATAATAATAATAATAATTATTATTATTATTATTATTATTATTATTATTATTATTATTATTATTATTATCATTATTATTACTAGCTGAAGGACCCAGCTTTGACCAGGTATATTTAGTCTATTTCATTTAATGTTTGTGTGTGTCGTTGAAAGATACCAACAGTATCCACTATAATGGTGACATCTACATCACCCCACCCCTTAACAGTTAGCCCCCACAGTGCCCTGTCCCTTAAAATGGGACCTCCACAGCAGCCCACCCCCTTAACGTTGACCTTTACAGCAGCCTTCCCCTTTAAGAGTGAGTTTCACAGCACACCACCCCCTTGACAGTGACCCCCACAGTGGCCCTCCCCCTTCAAGAGTGGCTTTATAGCAATCTGCCCCTTAACTCTGATTTCTATAGCGGACCATTTCCTTAACTGTGACCTCCACAGCAGCCTGCTCCTAGGGTGACCAGAGGTCCAGTTTTAGGCCGGACAGTACGGCTTTCAGACTCCATGTCCTTTGTCTAGCGCAGGGCCAAGATGGACACAGGGATGACCCTTTGAACAGCTCACTCTCAGACAGCAGCAATGTCCTGTCTGAGAGTGAGCTGCAGAGAGAAATTCACCGTCCCACCCACCTCTGCAGCTGACAAAAGATGATTAGTAACTTCATTTTGGCAATCCCCGTCGGCTGCGGATGGGGAGAGGCATGGCCTAACAGGGGTGTGGCTTAGCAGGACCTAGAAGTTGATTTTTAACCTAATTTTTTCAATCCCTGTTGGCCGAGGAGAGAGATGGTGCATGGCCTAACTGGATCAGGGGCGTGTCCTTTTGGACAGCTCACCCTAAGACAGCAGCACTGTCCTGTCTGAGAGTGAGCTGCAGAGAGAAAGTCACCGTCCCTCCCACCTCTGCAGCTGACAGAAGTTGATTTTTAACTTCATTTTGGCAATCCCCATCGGCTGCGGATGGGGAGAGGCATGGCCTAACCGGGGTGTGGCTTAGCAGGACCTAGAAGTAGATTTTTAACTTCATTTTTTCAATCCCTGTTGGCCGAGGAGAGAGATGGGGCATGGCCTAACTGGATCGGGGGGGGGGTGTCCTTTTGAACAGCTCACCCTAAAACAGCAGTACTATGCTGTCTGAATGTGAGCTGCAGGGAGAAAGTCACCGTCCCTCCCACACCTGCAGCTGACAGAAGCTGATTTTTAACTTTATTTTTAAAATCCCTGTAGACTGAGGAGTGGTAGGGGGTGTGGCCTAACCAGATTTGGGCGTGTTTTAGCAGGACCTGGGGTTTTAAGGGTGACTTGAATGGCCACCCTACCTGCCCCCTAAACTTTGACCTCCACAGCACTCTGCTCCCTTAACAGTGTCATCCACGGAGTTGTTATGGAAACCTCAGGAAATAAGGTACTAAGTGCTATTAGGACCTGGCTTTACTTCAATAGCGATTATCCTTGTGAAAGATTTAATTTAAAGCTCATCTAAAGCTGTGAATAAACATGGCTGGGTTGTTATGGTTACCTGGAGTAAAGCTGTGTGTGTGGAGATGAACTGCCAGTGAGCTTCTATTGGCTGATAAGGGTCATGTTACCAGGATTCTATTGGCTAATGCATTTTTTGGGAATATCTCAGAAACGGTACTTCCCAGAGGGCTGAGACCTGGTCGAAAACCTTCCCGGACACCTAATGTACCTGTGTGCCAAATTTTGTGATTGTAAATGCGACTATGCAGATTCCTTTAACGGACATACATACACTTTGCTTTGTATATTAGATTATTATTTAGAACAGTAAATTAAAATTATAACAGCAATATTTAGCAATCTGCAAAAAGCCTAAGGGCTCTGTCACACGAGCGGATGCCAAGCATGGAAGCCACTTTTTTACTCCAAGTCACAGACAAAAAAAAAAAAAAAAGCCAAAGGAATAGCTTAATAGAGAACCTCACTTTGGTTTCTAGGACTCTTGTTGTCAGGGCAGGCCTTGTATTTCATGGCTCCCAATGCAAGATTATTTGTTGATCTCCCCCCATACACACTTTACTATCAGCTGGAATAGTGAGTAGTTTTGATATGTAATAATTATTGTGCCTCTTCTAAAAAAAACAAAATAAAAAACAAAAAACACAGACACATACATACAGATACATATTAGAGAGGAGAGGAGTGAAGGAGGATACCCTTTCACTAGAGAGAGGGAGGAGCGGTGACCCCTAACTCACCGAGAACTGGCACCTGGTTGTCCTGACGTCCCTATGCCGATCAAGTGCCTTGTCCCTGGCTTACCCTAAAATAAGCCCTAGGTAGTGTGTAGTGCAATGTGAGCACTAGTCCTCACCACTGACACCTAGGGTAACAACAGGGAAAGGACAAACAACACAAACACCACATATAATCCCCGAAGGGAGACAAAAAACAGGAGAGAACCGGAGATCCAACAGTACCAGTTCCAACTGTTCCAACAGCTCCACAGCAACTCCAACTCTACCAGAGGTCAGAATAGAAAATCTGGAAGGAAGGTCTATATCTGGCAACAAGGTAAGCAGAATGGAAGTAATAATTACTAGCTGGGAGTGGCTGACAAAGGACAGCTGAAAGGAAAAGCTATCAATTCATAAATGGGACAAATAGGATCGCAAACCAAAGCAGGAAAACCTGGACCAGAATCCATTCCCACAACTAGGTCATGGAGCATTCCCTTGAAACCGAGCAAGTAGCCACCCACTGCAACCTTCTGACCCCAGGCACAACAGCGTCAGCAATAGGTCGTGACACCCTTGTGACATATATAATAAATACACAAGCTTGTCTCTAGTATAT
Source organism: Bufotes viridis (assembly GCA_033119425.1). Taxonomy (NCBI): domain Eukaryota; kingdom Metazoa; phylum Chordata; class Amphibia; order Anura; family Bufonidae; genus Bufotes; species Bufotes viridis. The sequence goes on along the minus strand of CM065597.1, from coordinate 55,726,049 downwards.
AAATAAATATTCACACACAGGCACAGACATACACAGCTATACACATCAATGAACATCTCCAATTGGCACTTGCCTCACATAGGCTTCTTTCTTGCAAGAGAGGGTTTATATCTTTTACTTTATCTCAAATAAAAGAATGCTGGCTCTCTGGTTCTCTTTAAAGTGAAAAGCAGTTTCTGGACATCTGACATGGAGCAGTTGCACAGATCCCCCCCCCCCCCCCTAAGTTTAGCCTTGTCAGTAGGACATGGGTGGTGAGTTGAGGGCTGCTGCTGTCAGCTCCAGATAAGGCAAATTAAGTTGAAATAAAGAAAACCCCCAACTTGAAAATGTTTGCATAGAATCCCTAGTTCGTCAACTTTCAAACTCTAGGTCTTATTGATCAAAAGTGTATAACAGCAAAATTGCTCTTATTGTCTATAGCAGTGGTGGCGAACCATTTAAAGTGCCAACGCGGCAATTAAACCGTAAAACTACAGTCCAAAAGGGTTATCATTTAACTATAATAGTGTCACAAACCTGCCTGTCCGAGCTCCAGCGCTGCAGTATGGGGTTCGGACTCTGCAATGCGGTGCCAGACACGCTGTAAAGCCACGCCCTTTAGTGGCGCTGTGCTTAGGCCATGCCTCTCTCAACGCCACATAGGCCATACCCCTCTTGGAGACCACACACCCGGATGATGTCACACCAGAGTCACGCCCCCCGGTGATGTCAGCACTTAGGTGATCATCCTCTGCCAGTTATAGGTTTTCCTTGTGGAGTGGACCAGGCCAACTTTGCTTAAAGCCCTTCAACGGTTCCTAGGCTTTGCCAATTATTATGGGAAATTCATTAAGAATTTATCGGTCATTGCCAAACTGTTGACGGATTTGACCAGGAAGAGTGCTGATGTTCTCCACTGGGGTCCTGAGGCTGTGTCTGCCTTTGAAACTCTTAGGCCTATTGCACACGACCGTATGGTTTTGCGGTCTGCAATTAACGGATCCGCAAAAAAAATGGATGATGTCTGTGTGCATTCCATTTGTTGCGGAAAGTATTATCCTTGTCCGTGATGCAGGCAATAATAGGACATGTTCTATGTTTGAACGGAATGGAAATACGGAAATATGGAAACGGAATGCATAAGGAGTACCTTCTGTTTTTTTTTTGCGGACCCATTGAAATGAATGGTTCTATATACGGACCGTACACGGAACACAAAAAAACGTTCGTGTAAAAGAGGCCTTAAGATGAATTTTATTCAGGCACCTGTGCTTGTAAAGTCTGATGTTACACAACCCTTTGTGGTTGAGGTGGACGCCTCTGAGATGGGTGTTGGAGCTGTTCTATCTCACGGGCCATCCTTCCTGACTAACCTGAAACCATGTGCTTTCTTTTCCCAGGAATTCTCTCCCACAGAGAGAAACTACGATATTGGTAACCATCAGTTGTTGGCTATCAAATGGGCTTTTGAGGAGTGGCAGAATTTCCTAGAAGGAGCTCGGCACAAGATCGTTGTGCTGACTGATCAGAAAAACCTTACCTATCTGGATACTGCCAAGCACTTGAATACCCGGCAGGCAAGGTGGGGTCTATTCTTTACGCATTTTAACTTTGTTGTTACCTATTGTCCCGGGGCTGCTAATTTAAAGGTAGATGCCTTATCACAGAGTTTTGATGAGGAGCAGAGTGTTGTTATGGAGCCTGAAAATATTCTGCCTCCTGGTGTCGTGCTTGCTGTTATTAATTCAGATTTGGCCACTAAGATAGGTGGCTGTCAAGATTCAGCTCCCAATGGTCTTCCTGCTGGCAATTTGGCAAACTGTTTGTACCTCCAAATTTATGCCTTAAGGTACTGGAGGATTTTCATTGTTCTGTGTTGGCAGGTCATCCAGGTATTGCGGGGACTAAGCATCTGATATTGATATCTCTGGTGTACTGGTGGCCTACCTAGTCACATGATGTGACGTCTGTGCTAGGGTCTAGGTAGCCAGGAGACGTCCTGCTGGTTTGCTTTGGTCCTTGCCCATTCTTCAAAGGCCCTGGACCCACATCTCTATATACTTTATCACTGACCTACCCACCCTCCCAGGGTAGGTCGGTCATCTGGGTTGTAATAGACAGGTTTTCGAAGATGTGTCATCTTATCCCATTAAAAAAAAAAACTCACCAATGCTAAAGAGTTGTCTACCTTGTTTATTGATAACATCCTTAGGTTGCATGGAATTCCAGACCCTATCGTCTCTGATAGGGGTGTCCAATTTCTTTCAAATTTCTGGAGAAGTTTCAGCACAAAACTGGGAATTAGGCTTTCCTTCTCATCCGCCTTCCACCCTGAGACTAATGGGCAAACGGAGAGGGTCAACCAGGTACTGGAGTAATTCTTGAGATGCTTTGTGTTGGATCACCAAAATGATTGGAGAAAGTTCTTATCTTTTACAGAGTTCTCTATTTACAATCATGTGAGTTCCTCTAATGGCATATCTCTGATCTATTGTAACTATGGTTTTAATCCCCGGTTTTCATCAGTGAGTAGCTCTAGTTCTGTAACTTCTGCTGTGGATGTTATCGTAGAAGATCTGTGCACAGTTTGGGCCCAGGCTTGCAAGAAAGCCTAAAGCATCCAGTCTAGACAGGCCAATAAAAGACGGTCCAAGGGGCCAAATGTTGTGTTTGGTGAACTAGTATGGTTGTCTACCAAAAATCTGCATCTCAAGGTGCCTTCAGGTAAACTGGCGTCTAAGTTTATTGGACCTTACAAGATTATTTCTGTCATCAATACAGTGTCATTTAATCTGCAGTTACCTGAATCTTTCAGAATTCATGATGTCTTTCACATTTCTTTGCTAAAAAAATTTGTTCCACAGGCAATTCCTCCTTCTAGGCCTTTTGACCCTATTATTATTCTCGATGAACTTGAGTATGAGGTGGAGAGAATCCTTGATTCCCGGATGGTTCAAGGTTCTCTTCAATATCTGGTACAATGGAAAGGGTATGGTCCTGAGGAGAGGAAATGGGTATCCGCTCAAGATGTCCATGGTCCTCGTCTCATTAAGAAATTTCATCCTAAATTTTCATATAAGCCTGTGCCCTGTATTGAGGGTCCGGTGGCCTCTCATAAAGGAGGAAGGGGTAATGTCACCAAGCTGCCTGTCCAAGCTCCAGCGCTGCAGTATGGGGTTCAGACACTGCAGCGTGGTGCCAGACGCGCTGTCAGGCCATGCCCCTTGGTGACTCTGAGCTTAGGCCACGCACCTCTCAATGCCACATAGACCACACCCCTCTTGATGGTCATGCCCCTAATGATGTCACTCCTGAGTCACGCCCCCAGTGATGTCAGCGCTCAGGTGATTAGCTCCCTATTTAAGACTCAAGTGTTGACTATAACCCATCAGAGGGTAATGTAACTAGTAATGGTTATAGCAGGATTTAAACAAAATCACAGGTAAACCATACTCTAAAACTTAGCCTTTATTTGTGATTCTAAATAAAAATAAAATCTAATTAATTTTATTTTTATTTAGAATCACAAATAAAGGCTAAGTTTTAGAGTATGGTTTACCTGTGATTTTAGTTCCCTATTTAAGGCAGCTACTAGCAAAGCAGAGCCACTGGTTGAGGATTGAATAAACAGACTGTACATGTAAAGACTGCTGTGAGCGGGGCCTGGTGTAATGGAGTACAGTGACTGCACCGGGCCCTGCTGCGAGTGCAACAGCAGTTGCCGACTTCCAGCCTCTCCGCCCACCCCGCTTACTGTAACTGATACATCGCAGGCCACGCTGTGCAGCATAGCGGTCGGCGATATATCAGTGTCAGCCATGTACAAATTGCACCATTCACTTTATAAGACGCACTGCAATTCCCTTCCCACTTTGGAGCGTCTTATAAAGCAAAAAATATTAATATTTAATATTTTTTTGTTCTTATATTCCAGGTTGGTACCATCCGATAGTCCCGCTGTGCAGCCAACATTTTGTAGGCTACAGGTTTTATGATAAGATATATTAGATTATTAGTGTTGCAGTTGATGTAAGCAAGATTTTATATTACATTACCAAGTTTGACCTGTTTTTTTTTTTTACTTTAGTTTTTCCTATGTATATAGCTGGTTGTGTCTGCTGTATCTGAGGTTAGTGGGACTCATTCACTGTGAGGTATTGTCACACATGCAATATATTTTTTAAGTAATTGAATTCAGCTCCACCCAACCCCAGATATAAGCAGCACCAGTAATCACACCACGTTGTTAGTGTTATATACATCCAAGACGCGTCACAGGTGTGTTTTTTGTGTCTGGCATACCAGGATTTTATTATAATTTTTCCATAAAGGATTCCGTTATTTTATCCGGAGGCTGGAATGGACGTTTTCATTTGTTAGGCCTCTTTCACACGGGCGAGTTTTCCGCGCGGGTGCAATGCATGAGGTGGACGCATTGCACCCACACTGAATCCGGACCCATTCATACGCTTTTCTGTGCCCCGGAACTCTGCACTAGAGCTGGCCATAATTTTCACTATTAACACTAAGTACACTGTGGCAGATAATTATTTTAATTGGTGGGACTTTGGGGATCTCCATTACCGTGGGGGGCACTCCGACACAGTACCAGCTTAGCACAATTATTTTTGGGGGACATTATTAGTGATGAGGGGCAGGGGCAATAATCAAATTTGCGATATTTCTCAAATATTTGGACGAATATTCATCATAAATTATTTTCTTGATTGCGAAATTCGGCAATGTGTTATGCGCGTATTGCGTCCACAATAGGGGCGTGGGACACTATTGCTACATTTTTTGAGATGCTAGAAGTTTCCTGAGACTAGAGAAAATGGTTGGCACGGCATAACATTACAATAGCTTTATATGCAGATAGAGTGCTCTGATATATTCGCGATTTCGCAAATCAGTAATTAATGCTGCACATATTTTTGCGCAATACGTGCAACTTCACATTTTAGCAGGTCTGACTACATATTAGTGATAGGAGCTATAAGTATTGTTGTGAACTTGACATCACAGCGCGATACACTATATCACAATCTAACCTACACGGGCTATCTCCCACTACTAACTATCTGTATTATATATATAAGGTAACTAACTATCTAATGTAATGTGACAGCAAAGCACAGAGCACAGCAATAACACTGTTCTCTCTCAGAAATGGAAAAAAAAAAATGCAGAAAATGGCAGCTGGGGAGGTTCTTATATAGTAAGGGGTAGGCGACTTTCCTATTGGTTGCTAGGAATGTTGCTAACCTCAGACAAAGACATTGCAGCTTTCTCATTGGCCCACAAGCAAGAAGCAGGGAGGGATCATGGGTTCAGAGGGAAAAAAAAAATCTAGTATATTCGAATAGAAAAATATAGCACTATATTAGAAATCTTTGCGTATTCTCGAAGTGGCGATATTCACAAATAAAATTTGTGATGCGAATATTCCCGCCCAACACTATACATTACGTTTACACTATTAGTAACTGGAACATTATTTGCTGGGAGTAGTTATTTTTTAGGGCACTGTGTGCCAATAATTATTGAAGGGGACACTATCTGTGTGGTACTAGTATTTTCAAGGGGACTGTTTCTGTAGTACAGTATTGGGGAGTACAGTGTGCACATTATTGGGGGTGCTAGGATGGGATGTTGAGAAGTTGGGGAGGATGATTGAAAAGTAGGAAACTAAAAAGTCTGTTGTCAAACTCTGCAGAGACAAGAGATAGCTGAAAGAAATCAACATGGTGGTCTGGTCTGAAGATGAGGAAAGAGACTGTCTAAATCAGAGGAGACGTGATGGGATATAAGAGGTATGCGGCATTGTTTCAGTTTTTTGCCTCAGGCGGCAGAAAGGCTACATGCTCCCCTCTCCCTTGCCACAAATCACTGAGAGAAGGGGGGCCCAAGCTAAACTCTTACACCAGGGCCCATAAGCCTTTAGCTACGTGGTGTACAAGTGTATGGATTCCAAAGCACTAGAGGCATCTTATTTTCAGTGCCCATTTCATATGGATATGTGAAATAAAGTATATTACAGAAGTTCATATTACAGCATTTATAATATATTTTAATAAAGTTATTCAAAGGTTTAGATACAGTTTAATATTTTGAAACTACCCCTTTAATGTTGGTTATACAAATAAATTATTGATCCTTTGCCAGTTATATTTGCAAGACTTCTACACTTTGTATACAGTACACTATTTTTTAGTATGGTTTGCTTTAGGTTTCTACCCTTTCCATAATTCATTTTTACTATTCTTTCTGCTCACACTGTCTTATTCACATTGGACTTGGGACAGTTTTCTCCAGTTTTTTTGTGAACTAAGAGGATCCATTTTCATGTAAAGGTGAGATGGAACTTGTGAGATGGGACATTTTCCATATATTGTATTTCCATTTCAGAACACTACTATTTAGTTAATCAAAAATATTTTGTTATGTCATGTTGTCTATTTACTTGTGTGTTACAAGGATTTAAAAGCTTGCCCCCCCCAAAAAAAAAAAAAAAATGCATTCAGTTGTTGCACTTGTCAATAATACTGTAACATTTTTAATACCTGCAAGAATCTGATATAAACTGACATACGGGAATTTCTCTGTTATATAACACAATAGAAGGTGAAGTTACAGCATGGAAGGTTAAATGTCTCATCTTCTTTCCATTTACTTCACATCCAGCAAGCACTGGCATGGTACAGCAACACTTGTGTGTGATTATTCTTTCACCTTTCCAATAAAATATCAAACACCTATATCACAGTTGAAAATATGCTGTGTTTGCAAGATAAGCCTAATGTATGTTGAGCTTGAAATGTCTCAAAATGAAAACATAAAGCTACAACACATTTTAGATCGAGGTGGAAAGAGAAAATAACAGTTCTGTGGCTATATATATATATATATATATATATATATATATATATATATCCACCTCAAGATTGAAGTTGCAACAGCAAGAAGGAAAAGTTGTGGAATTATGGAAGTCACAGCATTGATACACATGCTAATGATGTACAAATGAAAATAAATAAATAAATGAAAACAAAATATTCAAAACATTTCAATTCATTTAGTATTGAGTATGAGTGCTATATGCAGAAATACACGCACTTAAAGGGGTTGTCTCACTTCAGCAAATGGCATTTATCATGCAGATAAACTTAATACAAGGCACATACTATTATATTGTTATTATCCATATTGCTTCCTTTTCTGGTTGATTCATTTCTCCATGCTCTTTTCATTTCCATGGTTACGGCCACCCTGCAATCCAGCAGCAGTGGTCACACTTGCACAATATCGGAAAAACTAACAGCCTACTTGTGCATCCAGGGTCCCGGCCACCAATGAGGTCGACACTTTTTCCTATAGAGCACAAACACGGCCACTCATGCTGGATTACAGGGTGGTCATAACCATGGAAACAAGCAGTGTATAATGTGATGGAAAAATGAATCAAGCCAGCAAATAAGGCAATATGACTAATATTAAATCATGAGTGCCTTGTATTAACTTTCTCTACATGATAAATGTTACTTGCAGAAGTGAGACAACCCCTTTAAACACCTTGGCATGCTATCAATAATATTATGAATGGTTGTTTGAGGAATATTTTGCCACACTGAAGGCATATATCATATATTAAGATTAATATTTAAGATTCACTGCTGGCATCTGACTTTGCAATTGACGGCCAATAATGGGATACAAGACCAAAGAAGCTACAGGTCATGATAGTACATTTAGAATGCTTATAGTAGCATGAGCAGCCTGCAGCCTGGATTGTGCTGTTTATAAATGGCTCCTGGGACACTTTAGAGTGTACCACTGGTTCTGTGACAAATCAATGTAATGTCCAAGCTGTTAGGGTACCTAAAATGTAGAATAGAGGGGAGCGGCTTCCATACATTATGCCACCCAATACTACAATGCCAGGAGTAGGACCGGTGTGACAACTTGTGAAGGCCTCTTTATGGGATTGCCCACGTGGTCCCCAGACCGATCTCAAGCTATAGTTGCATGCAAGACAAAAGCAGGAATTTTCATGGGAGAGTATAGACCTTCTTTTCCAGTCTCCTTTGCCTCTTGCTGTTCATCATAATAGCATACTGTAGGAGAGCAGTGGTGTGAGGTCAATGGAACACCTGTAGCTTGACATCTGCCTTCTGATTGTTTGTGTAGACACTGTTTGTCACCCAAGGCTTGGGATGTGATGTTTAGTTTTACTTGAGATACTGAATGGATCCCTACACACCATTGTTCTAATAATATGATCTGTATGTGCAGAGTTTTGTAAAACAGTGCTAACATCTTGGAATAGGCAAATAGCGATGTCATGGAATGTTAAACTAGGGTCTCTCAGTTTAAAGGGGTTCTCCAGGAATTAAAAAAATGAAAATACATAAATATTACTTTATTATAAATATATTCCCAATTACCTTTCATTAATTATAATGGCTCCTTTTGTCTAGGGAGCAATCATCAGGGAAAATAAAATGGCCACCATCCTACTAGTACACACAAAACCTGAAGTTACTTCACAACACTGAGGTTAAGAGCTGCCTCATCCTCCTCTCTGCTCTGCTTGTCAGATATGATCCTGAATACACTTTAATATGATATTCAGCTGTATCGCTATAGGAATGGAGACATGAAGTACAGAAAGGAGGGTGGGGGTAATAAGCAGCAGCACTTGTATGTAGTCTCCATTACCACAGCCCCACATTAGCACAGTCTGTCCTGTCCATCCTCTCTGTACTTTATGTCTCCTTATGAACTCCATTCCCAGAGATTCAGCTACAGATCTTATCAGCTGTATTCAGGATCATAATATCTGACAAGTAGGAGAGGAGGATGAGGTGGCTCTTTAGCTTAGAGTTCCAAAGTAACTTGTCCTCCTGTGTGATTAGGACATGTTTTTTGTGTAGGCATCAGACAATCATCCTACATGAATTGATCTGATATTTTAGAAACCATTTCGAGCTATATATTATATATGTCAGGGGACAAACATCAGAGAACAAACCCTGGGCTGGAAAAAGACAAGGAGGTGGCAACAGCGTTAATGTCTGGAGAATGTTTTTGTGGCCTTATCTAGGCCCACTCATCCATGTGAAAGAAACACTTAACTGATTTTGGTATGAATCATCCTTGCAGATTACATACACCCATACTGTACATGCTAACTGTCTTCCCTGGGGCTTATGGGATCTTCCAGTAAGACATTTGGATGTGTCATATGGCTAGAAATGTCCAATTACCACCCTGGCCCCCTAATTTCAAAGACTTGAGCACAATTCAGCATGTGTGGGACCATTTTGTTTTTTGTATTTGCTCTATGGATCCTCCCCCACACACCCTCCAACAACAACAATTAAACAGTTATTCTTCTAGACTCTCAGATATATACAGTATAGAAACAGCATCATGTGTGAACACACTGTAATAATTGACCTGACTTCAATGGATTAGAGCAAATGTAATTGTATACCATGTTTTCACATGGTGTAAAACACTATTAAGATATATTGCTAGGAGTTACAGACATGCAAATATATTTTATGTACACTGTCCCATTGCTGCTGTTTTATACAGTGCAGAAATACAGCTCCTATTATAACACATGTGCTTTTACCTTTACATTTTTTTACCTTCACATGTTTTATACAGTGTGATGTACAGTTTATTTTCTTTCATCAGGTCCTGTAAAGAAGGTATGCAAATGAGCTCTTAGCAAGCTCTGTGTCTGATGCCACCATATGTAATGTAGCTATTCTATATGTAAGAGCGTTATGTATTCCTTTATTGCTTTCCATTATAACATGGTTTTAACGGAAAATAATGGCATTTGTAAGATGGAATTCCAAACGCAAACCTTTAGAGGTTTGATCCATCATAATAGATGTCTTTGTGCAAACATAAAGGATCTGTCTGGTTGGTTATGCAAGATGGAAAAGAAAGTCTTGTCAGCAGTTTATCTATGACAGATGTTAAACTTACTGGTCTATAGTTTCTGAGCTCTGTTTTTGACCCCACGTTTGCTAAGCGCCAATCATGTGGAACTTTCCCTGTCAAAATAAAGTCCCTAAATATCAGAAATAACATTGCTTAATTCTCTTAGGATGCTGGGTGTATGCCATCTGGTCCCGGTGATTTGTTTATTTTAATCTTTTTAAGACGCTGCTGCACTTCTTCCTGGGTCATCAAGGCCACGTTTAATGCAGAATTAATTTTTGCACTCTGTATCTGTCATGTTTATTTTCCTCAATAAATACAGTGGGGAAAAAATATTGGGCTTTAGACAGGACTTTCCATAAAGGCAAACCCATCCCGCTCTCCGGTTTTGACGATCCTTTTTAAACAGACTGTAACCCTATACATTAATCGCCCAGTCAAACCTATCATTCAGCCATGTCTCGGTAATTCCCACTATGTCATAGTCCTCCATACACGTTATTAATTCCAGTTCCCCAGTTTTATTAGTCAGACTTCTGGCATTAGTATACATACAATTAAGAGGTTTTTGCATATTTTTTTTTAAATACTCCTGTCCTTATGAGCTGTTCTAGTTCCTCCTTCTATTCCTCTCCCAGTTTCATTACCTTGCCCCATATCTCTATCTCACTATCTTCCCCTCCAATTTAGGAGTTAAATAAGTGATCATTTGTTTGACCTCTTAGGGCAGTGACACAAACATTATTTTCTGGCAATTTTGAAATACAAAGGAATGCTTTATTCAATACTCCTTCATGCTGGACCCACAGTATATCTGGCTTCAGCTTAAAACGCTGCATGAAAAGGATATCTGTCAGTATACTTGTATCTATGAAACTGGCTGACCTGTTAAATGTGCTCTTGGTGGCTGAAGACATCTGTGTGGGCCCCATGTTCATATGTACCTAAATTGCTGAGAAGAATGATGTTTAAATATTTGCAACTGAGACTTTAGGAGCAACAGGGGTGTTGCCATTACTCCTAGAGGCTCTGCTCTCTCTGCAACTGCCACACCCTGTGCACTTTTATTGAAACAGTCAGGTAGTGAAAACTGTATTTTTTATAATATATATTGAGCTTTTATTGAGAGATGTTAAGAAAGACAAAAATGTGACAGTGTAAAAACTGTTCTATTGGCTGATCAATGTTTTTATCAACAAATTAAAAGAAGAACATTTTCAAATAGTACATGCTAGATCTACTTACCTGCAAAACTGTACAATTAAACTACTTTTAAAAGGGTTCACCTATATTTAAATATTGATGGTCAATAAAGGTTGGCAGGGGTTCTAACAACGACCCCCCCTCCACCAATATGCTGTTTGAGGAGGCAACAGTGCTCTTGTGAATGCCGTGGCTTCCTCACAGCTTACCAAGCAGAGCACCATACATTAGATAAAGGCTGTGCTTGTTATTGCAACTCAGCCCTATTCACTAGGCCCTGTGACCAATAAACTTGACATCACATGGTCTAGAAAGAAGCCTAAGTGCTCACAGAATGCTGCAGCCTCTTTATATAGCTGATTGTAAGGGATACCGGGAGTCAAATCCTACTGTTCACATATTGATGATCCATCCTGAGGATAGGTCATCAATATGTAAGTCTTGGAAAACTCCTTTAACCTACTTATGTAACAACCTACTATATGGATATGAGAATCCATTAAAAGGTTGTAAGAAGAGTAAACATATGAACGTGTGAGAATTGCGCTATTGGCAGTGTTTTCAGCATTGTTGCATGCTCAGATTAACATGATTATGTACAGGCTTCTACAGGGAAATAGAGGAACAGGTTTTTGTGTTACACTAATGTATAACACAGTTTGTTTTAAATATTGTAATAATTTCAGTGATTAATCTGCTTTAGATGAATCTGTGTTTTCAGTCCCTGTTAGTGACTAATAGAATTAAATTTGCAGTAGTAATCATGATTATCAAATGATGTTGGCTACAATCTAAGTGGGAAAAAAAACCTTTTCCACACATAATTAATAGGAACAGGTGCAGATGCATCAAATTTTCCATCCTTATGGAAAATATGTAAGATTAAACATTTTGTGACTATGCATGCAGATTTATTTTTCGCTAACAAACATTAATACTGTATTATTAGAATACAAAAAAAGGACCCATCCATTCTGCAATTGTATCCATACAGAGTATATTAGCACTTTTTAAAGTGCTATACTGGCGAGTCAAGGCAAAATATAAGATAGATAAGACTTTATTGTCATTGCAATTTATATTGTAATTACAACAAAATTTGTTTTGGAGCTTACAGTTTATTCCAGCAGTAAATATACTGGACAATGTGCTTTCATAACCACAATAAAGCATGTACTGTTGGCTCCATCCAACTGTCACTCATTCAAGTGTTTGTAAAACCTGCGGTTGAAGGAGTTAAAAAAATGCAATTCCATCGTGTTTTTTTGGGCTTTGCTTTTACTGAATTCCCTTTATGCTCTAAATGGCATGGCAACCTTATTCTATGGATTATTATGATTACTGTAACACAAAATTCATATAGGGGGTCACTTATTAAGACAGATGTTTTAGACACCAGTCTTAATAAGAATATGCAAAATAAATGTGGAGCCCCAGTTATGGGTCTACAACACAATGAAAGCCAGATATCCCTCAAAGGAAGGAAAACCAAGCAAAGGGGTGTCTCCATTACAGAGATCACCAAATCCACCATATTAAGTGGCCCCTATGTCAAGATCCCACTTTTTTACAAGCTTTAAGGATGTGACAGGGAAAACCTAAGCTAGGTATCCATCCACATCCACATTTATTTTGCATATTCCTGTTTCCCAGGGAACTGCACTTCGGATTGCTGTGTTGAGACTCTTAAGTGAGGCTCCGCAGTGTTTTTTGTAGCTGGTCTCCCTGAGATCAGCTATTGTTGTGTTTGAGTAGTCTTCGAGGCATTGCTCCCGGTTAGCCAGAATCCTACTCCACACTGATGAGGGGCAACACCCTGAAACAGCTGTCTGTGGATGGATACCTAGCTTAGGTTTTCCCTGTCACATCCTTAAAGCTTGTAAAAAAGCGGGATCTTGACATAGGGGCCACTTAATATGGTGGATTTGGTGATCTCTGTAATGGAGACACCCCTTTGCTTGGTTTTCCTTCCTTTGAGGGATATCTGGCTTTCATTGTGTTGTAGACCCATAACTGGGGCTCCACATTTATTTTGCATATTCCTGTTTCCCAGGGAACTTTGCACTTCGGATTGCTGTGTTGAGACTCTTAAGTGAGGCTCTGCAGTGTTTTTTGTAGCTGGTCTCCCTGAGATCAGCTATTGTTGTGTTTGACCAGTCTTAATAAGACCCTGCACTGGCGGTGGATCTGTCGAAGTTATGTTGAGGCCAGTGCCGGATCCGCCACTACTTTTAAATCTATGCCAGCTCCCTTTCTAGTGTAGATTTAGACCATTTTCTACGCCTAAAACAGTCGTAGAAACTTGTGAATGAGATGGGCCTGCTGGCCTTTCCCCTTTCCCTGCCCACGCTACACCCACTGTTTTAGACCTGGAGAGAGCAGGTAAAAGTCGCAGATTGCAGAGCAAAGATTTTTTTGTGATGCAATCTTTGTCAATAGTACGTCTAATATAGACATATTTCTGTTACTAAATAACCCCCACATTTGGTCATGGCATCTGAGGGGTTAAATGTCTGAGATCAGCATTATCACCGGGCTATACATTTAGGCTCAGGCTATACATGTACGGCACTGGTCATCAAGGGGCTAAACTCAGTTACTTTTTATGTTTTTATATGCCTGTTTATATTTTGAGAGAGGGAAAGGGGTTATCCATCCACAATAGTCTATGCAGCTTATCAAAAAGTTAGCAATCTAACGCAGTAAGGAAGTCATTTATCTTAACTGGTGTAAAGTAGAATTGGCTCAATTGTCCATAGCAACTAATCAGATTCCACCTTTCATTTTGGACAGCTCCTTTGTAAAATGAATGGAGGAATCTCCTTTTTTATCACCTAATTAAAAAAAGAAAGAAACCTGTCTTAGGTGGTACTTCACGCCAGACAGACTAAGCAAAATATACCCACCTCCGATTTCTGCTGGCGGGGCTGTGGAGGTCGAGGCACCCTACTACATATCTTGTGGTCTTGCCCATGTATAGCCCCGCTGTGGTCAGAGGTATTCCGTATTGTTTCGAATTTAGTGGTACTTGCTTATCCAAGTCGCCACAGAATGCCTTATTCTTTGTAGACACAAGTAGGCTGCCTATGGATGTCAGAATTCCATGCACATTTTTGCTACTCTCTACTAAGTTATTTATTACTAGGTATTGGAAGTCCACTACTATCCCTCCGATAGCTGAAATACTAACAGGGGTACACACGTCCTGTAATTATGAAGAGGCTTGGGCGTATAAGGACCAGAAGATAGATAGGTTCTTAGCTCATTGGGGCAAATTGTTGTTCTTTACTACTCGATTGGCGCTTCCCTCAATTGACTTACATCTCTAAGTGAAGTTGTGACCTTTTTCACTTATTTGTTCTCTTTTGTTTTCTTATCTTTAGTACTTGTATGTTAAATACTTGTTTATCGACCTTCGGTCGATCTATGATGGTGACTCAGTTTGTAATTTTCCTATATTATTTAGCTAGGCAGCTGTCATTGTGCCTTGTGTCTATGTCATTACGGCCTTTGTAACAACTGTTGTACCGTTACATATTTCATTTGCCTGGCTTTGGACGTATGCTGTCATAAGCCAATATTTGACTGTCTGTATGTACTGCTACTTTGAAAAATCTCAATAAAAACTATTTAAAGTAAAAACTATTGAAAGAAAAAAAAAGAAAGAAACACCATTTGGTCTAAATTTTATTACTACTTATAATAATAACCATAATGCAATTAAAACAATACTGTGTAAATACTAGTACATTTTGAAGAAGTCCCCTATTTTAAGAAAGGTTATTCCAGCCAAACCCTGCCTACATTTCAGATTGGCTAAAACTTTGAAAAAACATGTTGGTCCCTAGCAAACTTAGACCATTCGAAAAAGAAGTAAAAAAAAAAACCTTCTTCCTTTCTGCCTCAGAAACAGAAAACCAATAGGAGTTTCAGATGTAGGCAATCTAAGCGTATGTGCTGTAATTGAAGCTCTGAAACTACATTAATTTATATCAGACCAAGGAAAGTTTTTCAATTAATAACCACCCATGTCATCTATCTTTTGGAATGTTCATGCAATCTCCAATACGTTGGTTGGACTATCCAAATGTTAGGGAATAAACTAAATAAAGGAATGAGTGAGAAGAGTTAAGTCGATAGGCACTGCTCAGGAGTTTCTCAATTTAGTCTCACTTCTGTTTCTGTCAGAGGAACAAACAATGGGATTATGTTCCCCTTTTACACAACAAAAAATGCTTAAAACATTAAC